>JAUPFT010000010.1:47183472-48405972 GCA_036936625.1 Parnassius smintheus behrii | reverse complement strand
TGTTATGTGGCTTAGCACAAGGCTTTAAGGTCTTTGTAAAAAAAATGTCGCCATTGGAGTTTTAATAGTAAGTAGTAACAGATTGAGTTTACATAGTGTTTACTTTTGACGCCCTAATATATTTTTGTAACAAGTTTTGCATTCTAACGATCGTAGTTTGAGGTCATGAAGATATTTTTTATCTGAAATATCTAAATGGGGTCTAAAATTACTTGTGTGAGCCAGCAAACTTGTAGAATTTTTCTAACCTCTGATTGAATGAAATTATTTTGTATCTTTATCTGGTTTATGTACTAATTTTAAATCTTAAATCGCAACATAAGCATACAACTGCAATTTTTAAATACTGGAAGTTCATTCTACGTAGATCTAACCAAAAAAAAAGCAGTTAAGAGCTGAAGTCGGGGTTAACAAAGACACAGTGACAAAGCAGTGGGTGGCATTGCTACGGGCGGCAGATTTTAAAAGGAGGCACTTTAGGATAGAAAAGTCAGTTTAACAGATTTTACTAGTATCATTTAAAACTTTATAGCGGTTTTAAAATGATACCAGTTAATATCTAAATCGCTTACTAAATAATTTTTATTAAAATATAACGAACGAGTTTAAATAAATCATTACATAAAACGCAAAATTTTCTTCTGTCTTCACTATTAACAGGCTTTTTATACAAAATTTTCTCCTTATATATTTTTTCAGTTATCACTTTTTTATCAACAATTTCAGTGTTACCAGCAAATATCGAAACTCAAAAATCGAACTCTGTTTTTCTCATGTATTATGAAATTTTCAAACGCGCTCTCATCCCAACAGCCATATTGGCTCGGCTGAAACTTTATAAGATAAGCTTATTCGAAGTTTATTTAAGTCTTATGGGCTGAATAATTTATTTATTTAGGACCTTAATCCTCCAATTTCCTCTTAGGTTAACAAATAGTTGGAAAGTTATTTATTAACTGCGAAAAGATCTAGTCAGTGCTTATTTACCCACAGCCACAGTCTACAGAATAACAACGCCGCAGTAGTATAACTGTAGCTTAATTTGAAAAAATATAATTGCCTTGTTAGTCTAGAGATCGTAAGCTCAACGGATGATCGTGGGCATCTAAAAAGATGTGCACAGTAGCCGCCCTGAGACGACACCGTCGAGAAAAGTTGTCGGTGTATCACCCGTTGCCTTGAAAAGCACGTAAAGTCGTTGCTCCTGCGCCTGATCTCTCTCTAGTCGTAACTGCCGTCCGAGGAGTGCATCTGTGCTTACGCATACACTTGGGCACTACAATTCTGTATTGCGCAGGTGGCTAGTCTCCGTTAAGTCTGATCGCCGTGACCGAAATTCGGTCTGGAGTACGTTATGAGTACGAATAACAAGCGAGAAGTCCATTGTCCCATACCGTCCCGTAGGCGTGGTATAGAGGACGGAGGGAAGATGAAACAGGGGGTAGACAACACCATATTCCTTAACAACAGAAAATAATGCAAGAACTATGGTAAATTCTCCCTATATGGCAGAAAGAAGACTATGGTAAAATCTCCCTATATCACAATCTTTAGAGAGGCCCATGTCCAACAATGCACTTTTAATAGTCAGTAATAGTAATTAATATATTTTTATAGGAAAAGGTGACAAACTAGCACACAGTCCACCTGATGGTAAGTGGATTCTGTGGCCCATAGACATCTACATCTAACCTCGATTAAGAATCAAAATGCAGATGCGTTGTCACCCTTGAGGACTAAGATGTAATTCCTCGATTCCAGTAAAAAGGGTCTCCAGATCTTTACACTCAGCATACGAATCATATCAGATTTTACGCTGGTATTCGTATAGCTCGTATAGCTGCAGCATGGTTCCACCACGTGAAATCTGTTCATCTTCAATTAAAATATGCTAAAACTGACGTATTTTCATGTCTTAAATTAAAAGTGTTACAATTAACAGTGCAATCAGCAAGGGTGTTAATTCTAAAAATACTCCGCTAGGCAAGATATCCAACCTGCGTGCCAACAAGTAACCTGATCAGCATTGTCTCCACTCGGTCACTGGGACCTATTGTCTAAGATTTGTTGAAAAACTTTACCTATAAACAAGACTATCGATACCGCTAAAAAAACTAACCCCTCACCCTTATACCAATGCACTAAAGACTAAAATCGATTTCAGTTGTAGTTACTTGGTATAAAAATGGATTTTCTGGAATACATTAGAACTATGCGACGCTTTGTTGCGTAATTGATGTTTCGTAGAATCGAGTGCAGATAAATTTTTTTTATAAAACTCAAGTTATATAGGTACCCACTATTCACCTGATGGTAAGTGGCGGCTGCAGTCTTCAAATAAAGAAAGCTGTAGATGTGTTGTCTTCTAGGGACTAAGCCAAAATGCCTAATAACCTGTAATTATGTACCCTTCAGACCAAGACACAGCAGTACAAATGTACAAGCACTGTCATTTGGAGCTAGAAGTGAAACATGTAAAGTAGAGCCACGCTAGCTATATTATAGTTGTAGCATGAATGGGTCGGCTCGTCCGGGGCAGGACCACGCTCTCACAGAATACTAGCGTAAAATAGCAGCTTAATGCTGCTTGTTTCGTATGGTGAGTATAGAGAATCGGAGACCCTTTTTACTGGAATCGAGGCATTCCATCTTAGTCGTCAGGGGTGACAACGCATTTACATTTTGATCCTTAATTGAGGATAAATGTAGTTTTCTATGGGCCATAGCATCCACTTACCATTAGGTGGACTTGTGCTCGTTTTTCACCCAATGCTTTAAAAAAATATATATGTTAGCCTTCGGACCCCGCTAAGTGCCGCTAACGACCAAAAAACTAAATGGCAACGATCAAGGAGATGCCTATATATTTAATATTACAATCCGGAGTAATATTAAATATATAGACCTAATTAATAATTATATTTCATTTTTGATTTCAATTACTTCTTTATCCAGGCTTTTAATCTTGTCAATAGCGAACTTTTAAAAGAAAATTTGAGCAAAATAACTTAAGCAACTTCATTAAAGTTAAACGAAATCGAATCTGGCATTGTACGCACTCCACAATAACGTGAAATATCATAAAGGTAACCCGAAAAGTACTAATTCAAACAAAGTTTCCGATAATTTACAGTCATCACAGTCCAGTCCTGGCCTCGGAACTTAAGTGAAAGAACAAAACCGTATAAACTCATACAAAAAACTTTTCCAAAGAATTTGACATTATTTAACTTTTTTACCATACCAAGTTCCGTCGCAACTCGGAACGCATTTTAGTTTATTTTTTTATCACAGTCACATTTCTATTTTCGATTGCGCCTTGTTTGAACCTTATATAAACAAAGTCTTCCAGTAGTTTAGTCTTAAACTATTAAGAAAATGGCTTAATTTTGATGCTATTACTCAGGTTATCAAACAAAGACAGAAAGACGAAATACTGCGTAGGTACATTTCAACTTTTCAAGTGATTCAAATTGCTCTCTCTCTCTCTCTCTCTCTCTCTCTCTCTCTCTCTCTCTCTCGTTTACGACAGCCACAAGATATTGTTCAGAAGGATTGTGAAGCTGTAAATTTTAATACAAGAAGCACTAACCTTTTTTTCCCTCCCGTAAATATAATCTAATTTTAATAATTTTTGGAAACGTTGTAGATAATATCTACAACGTTTCCAAAAATTATTATATTATAATGAAAAACTAGATCCGTACGTTTTTATTTCAAGGAAATATTGCGTACGATATAAGTTATTAGCATCTAAATATCTACATTTTTGACTTAAAAACTTTCTCGAGCGTTTTAATTTTTTTAAATAAAACGTTTTTTTTTTTTTGAAAAACGTACGGACCTAATTTAAGGTATACTCAATATAATGAGACCAAAATTGTCTTATTTCGTAAAACTTTAGGGGGGTGAAAACGTTATTGCTCGAAATATTATTTTAAAAAGTAAATGTGGGCAATTACTTCCAAAATTTGCAACTCTCTCTATCACACGACGGCGATATGGAGCGAGCGTCGCGTCGTGAAACAAATAGCATTTTTGAAAATACCTACTCGCGCCGCGTATCGGCACTTCACAATCCTCATAATGGATTCTC
The DNA here is from genome assembly GCA_036936625.1 of Parnassius smintheus behrii. Lineage (NCBI taxonomy): Eukaryota > Metazoa > Arthropoda > Insecta > Lepidoptera > Papilionidae > Parnassius > Parnassius smintheus. The sequence continues at coordinate 48,401,876 of JAUPFT010000010.1, read as the reverse complement.
TTATTCCGCCGTCTTACACGGCTAATCATCTGCCATACGAGATAACGATTATGGAGAGATTATGGAGTTAAGTAAGGAGTACCAACTCCCATAGTAGAATATTTGAAAAACTGGCCATCTGTAAGCAGTAAATAACAGTTCAAAAACTCTCCACAACAGCGCTGGAGTAGCTACTGGGATGAAATGAACTTAGAAGTTGTCGATGTTTGAAGTGTGCTGCTAAACTGCTCAGTAGCTCTAAAATCTAAAATAATTTTATTTAGTAAATATAACCTCGAAAAAGTCGTCTATCCCACTAATATTTTTCGGCACGTTCTTTAAAATTTACCCCGTAGTTATAGTGGCGCCACCCTTATTTAACGGTTTTCTATGGACACTTTTTAATACACAGTCTGTACTCCTTACTTCTACACTCCATAATACGAGATAAATGACAGAATAACATGAAAGACAGTGTTATTATGGTTGCTACCTTTTTTAAACAAATATTACATACATTTTTCCCAAAAAAAATATGCTAAAATATAGTAGTTTTGAGAAAAAATCTTTATGTATTTTTCCATATATATTTATTATTGCTCTTTGCTGTGGCCGTCAATTACCTAATACCTTTAAAATAATTGTGGGGGTCTGAGCAATTTAGGTTCAGAATAAAATAAAGTAACAATTAGTTTTCAATAAAATTAATATGTGGTCTATTTCCTTCTTATTTAAATTTTACATTCATGACGATTAAAATTATTTCTGTAAAACTTACTTGTCCCAGACTTCCAATCACAGTTAATATAAAAAAGCGCGACAGTTGAATTAGGGATAAAAATAATAGTATTTTTCGTATTATATTATTTTGCTATTATATATAGTACAATTGACTGAAATATAATACGATACTATCTATATATTAAAGTACGGGTGTACAACCCCAAGTGGTATTTCCATCAAAGGCCACGTGATAATTCAGATATATCAGTTAGTTAGTTATAAATTTATATTAGGAAATAGATTTTAGTCTTTTTGCCACCATATGAGGGAGGCCTATGTTCACCAGTGAACACACGCGGAACGGTTATGGGGTAGTGAATATTCTTACACCGCAAACGGTTTAATCGTTAGACTGTACTGACATTATTCATTGCGACAGCTAATTATAAGGGCGATAAAAAAAGTTAATTGTAATTCATTGTTATAACAATAAGTTATAATAAAAATAACATAAAATACAGATTAATAATCAGGTCAAACCCGATAAAAATAAAACATCGATCCTACACTTGTTTATTGCATGTCAAGTTATTGTGATGTCCTATTTTTCTGATAATTACTAACTAGGTATTGTCATGATAAAGTGACGGATCACTTTCTATTTAAGGATATAAAGACCAGTGGCGACACCAACACATTTCTTCAAAACAGACTGAATCTGATGATTTTTTAAATTGTCGTTCGACGTTACGACTTTACTAGCGACCCGCCCAGACTATGGCTGGATTAGACCTGATTAAAACTACTTTTACGGATTTTATCGCGTTTATTTTTTACTTTTTATTTTTAATTCCCGACGTTTCGGGCGCTTTCCAGCACCCATGGTTACGGGGGACTGAGATGACTGACGTCCCGATGTCATTGTTAAACCCGGAGTACCTTCAGCTTTTTTAATTATTGTTTATGGTCCGATCTATGCAAAATGAACTGACTATGTCTTGAGGTCTTGCAGTGGTATGCTTGGGTTTAGTTTTAATTTTATTGATTATAGGATCCCAAGCAGGTGGCCACCTGCCCAGCGCCCGAAACGTCGGGAATTAAAAATAAAAAGTAAAAAATAAACGCGATAAAATCCGTAAAAGTAGTTTTAATCATGTGTAGTGTTCGCGTAAATATAAGAAATCATTATGAATTAGACCTACTAATACAGCGTTATTAGATATAATTCAATTTATCGGTTTTTTTAATATTTTCCAGTTTTTCGGCTAAAATCCCTTCCCAAAGCTAAATCCCTTCTAGCATTGATCTAAATATGTGCGTAAAATTTCATTACAATCGATTCAGACAACGGTTCTGACAAAAATTTTAATTTTTATTATTCATGTCTTTAATAACATGTAAATTACCTGAGTACATCAATAATCAAATATGTACTACAGACAGACATTTCATTTTTATTTATATGTAACACTAAGATTTTCTGATCTGTATCATCGTGAAGGCAGTTTAAAAACATAAATGTCACAAGGACAAGCAACCAAAGCCAAAACAATTATTTGTAGACCATACAAATAATTGTTCTGTGCGGAATTCGAACCTGCGGCCCTCAGAGCCACAACCCATTGCTATGTCACTACGCCGTAGAGCAATTTGGCATTTTCTAAATAATTTGCATGCGAAATTTGGAAACGATTGTAACATCAAAACACATCTCGTGTTGACATTTATACGTGTGAATTGACGTGTTAGTGGCATTTTAGTGGCTACACGGGCTCCGCCCACTCCCCCGTTCTATTATGTATGTGTTATAGTATTCTGTGAGCTAAACCAACGCAAAATAATATAAATCATAAAATTACAAAAATCCTTCTATTTATGTAATTTTATGATTTATATAACTTATTTAATTATATTATAACTATTTTTCTTACACATTAATTTAACGCAATTAGTGGATTCTGTTGAGATAATGTTACTCGTTTAATATATGTAGTTATTATAGCTTTTTGTTATCCCCTAATTTAAAAAATGAGGCAACCTATAGGGGACGTTTCACGTGGTAGGGCCACGCCGAAGCTATATTATTGTTATAGCACAAAAAATGTCTATGGGCCACAGCATAGAGTACTGTGTATACACTAGAGAGGCCACAGTATCCAATTGTCACCAGGTGGACAGTGTGTTCGTTTTCACCTTTATTCTATTTAAAAAAAAAACGAGAGGCCTGTGTTTAGTAGTGGAATTTTAATAGACTGTAATTATTAATTTAATTATTGATGAATTTGAACTCATTTACCAAACTAATCCTATATTTTATCCACAGATCGCCATCCCCAGACACATGACTCCGTAATCCGTACAAGAAACACAAACAAACAAACAAGATGGTGGACACGCAACATTTTTGCCTCCGGTGGAACAACTACCAGAGCAGCATCACCAGCGCCTTCGAGAACCTCAGGGATGACGAGGACTTTGTGGACGTAACGTTAGCTTGCGACGGGAGGAGCTTGAAAGCTCATAGAGTGGTTTTATCTGCCTGCAGCCCCTACTTCAGGGAGCTTTTAAAAGTAAGTACATAAATGAGGGTAGTCTGAAATCCTGCGGGATTAGTTTAGCCAACTTGATTTTTTATAATCGTAAACGATGACAGATATTTATGATGAAATCGTAGTGCTTATATTGAAATATGTTTTATATTAGCGTTAAATATTGTAAAAAGACAATATGACTATCCACGCTGATCGCTTATGCGGATTCAAATTTAAAATAATTTTTATTTAAAATTAGCGATCCGCCTCCGGCTTCGCACGGGTGATTTCTGTATCTTCACAACAGCGACACCTACCGGAACCAATTGCAAATCTAAACCATCCAGGGAATAACTTAAACATACATAAAAAATCATCAATATTAGTCGAACCATTTTCGAGTTCTAGCGAGACTTCACGGAATGACATAACCAAAATGTGCTCCAAGCTGTACAAATGTAAAACAATTGCTATTATTTTTTTTAAAAAACAAAGAATTTTGGTATAACAATCAACATTTCATAGCAGCTGCTGAAAAATAACCATGTTTAAAAATTATTTAAAGTGATTTCTTTTCTTAGAAGTCACTCTATAGCATTTAAGTACCTTTAATGTGGCTGTATAATATTGAAAAAATCGGAGTAGGAAAAATAATAATAGCAAACCTCATAAAAATACTTTTTTATGATATGTATTTGTATAAAAACAAACCTTCTGTTTAATGCATTAAGGGATCGAAATACGCTGACGGATAGGATTTTATTTATTTATTTAATACAGCAACAGCTTAAACGTGTATCATTACATTGTAGGATATGATTATTTTACTTTCGTCAAGTGTCGAGACGGTCAACGTGTCAAACTTGATTGAATAGTTACAAACAATATAAATATTTTCAGAACAAAGAAAGCTGCTGCCTTAAATTAACTTCTATGTATCCTAAACATCGTGAACAAATTCATACACATCAACCTATGTAACACACATTAAATTATAGCTATGTGAATATCTACATTGTGTAATCATGATAAAAACCGAGTGACAGAACCAACTTTTTAAATATTCGTAACTTTCGTCCACTGCTGCGTGCTAGCTCAACAAAAAATTTGGAAAGCATTTCGTTACTTAAACCCAACTACTTCTTTCACAGTCAACGCCATGCAAGCACCCAGTAATCGTGCTGCAAGATGTGGCCTTTACCGACCTAAACGCGCTGGTAGAGTTTATCTACCACGGCGAAGTCAACGTGCACCAGCGGAGCCTGTCGTCGTTTCTCAAGACCGCGGAAGTTCTGCGCGTATCCGGCCTCACACAAAATGATGATGCCCAGGGGGTAAGGACAGTTTTATTTGAACACACTTTTTTCATAAGCTTTATGTACTGGCAATTTTATGTGTAACTAAATAGGCTATTGACGGCTCCGTGGTGCAGTGACTTAGCTATGAGTTAGGCGGGTTCGAATCCCGCACGGAGCGAGTATTTGTATGGTCTACAGATACATATAAGATACATAGAGGACATTACTTTATGCTCTGACCAAAGCGAATATAATCACTAAGTCTAAGTCTAAGAGGAGGAATTTCCTTAGTAAAAGTATGCATATTTTGCAATTCACACTACTTTTATTATATAAAAATTTAAAATTTTGCTCCCAAGGTTATTGAAGATTTTATATAAATTGATTCTAATTATAACACATGCACAGAATCTCAAGTGATTCATCAATTATCACTGCTATAAATTGTCTTCAGGTTCAAGTAGGTAAGTTTATTTATGCGAATAAAGGAATTGAATATTTATATTTATTAAGCATTATTAAATCAGGATATAGTTGCTAAACTTATCATGATTCTTTCTTCAAATTTAGATTTTTTTTGGTGTTTTATTTTGGGAATTGATAACCTATGATCCTTCTTTCACATAGCGTGGGTTCCTTTTAAAAAGAGGTGAAATTGTTAGTTTGTTATCTAATAGAAACACTAATAGGTAATAATGTAGTAGTAGTATTAATTTATTATTGGTAGGTCTTTAGAAAACTTATAAAACTAACTTCTGTACGGTCAAAACAAATTGAAATGGACCGTAACTTAAGGCAATAAGATTTTTAAGAGTGCAGTTTTATTTGTGTTCTTACCAATTCTGTCATTCAATAAAAATAAAGAAAAATGAACTTTATTTCAAGCACGTTATAGTCTTTGCGTTCGTGGATTTGTACTGTGACCACAACATTCTTAGTTTTTCTTCCGGAATTAGTATAATTAATTTGATAAATAATCAGTGCATAAAAATGTTTAACTAAAAATTCAGTGTATGTATTATGGTTATAACATAATATACTAATTGGGGTGTCTGAGGGTGTACGTTAATTACGTTACATATTGTATATTTGAATAAAATAAATATTTATGAACGCATCCAACAATATCGAAAAGTTGTCATTTCATTTTCATTTCTAAATTTCTAATTCTATTCTTACCTGTGGAATGTTGGTCTAACTTAATCTGTGCTGTGAACAAAACTACATATACATACTACAATTTAATATTATAGCTGTGAACCTGTTCGAACTGTGAACTTGCGAATTTACTTTATTATCAAAAACATACATACTGTGAGCTGTAAGTACAGACGGAGTACTTTCTATATATCTAGATGCTGTAAATAAATATTATATGTTAAAGTTCATAGAGGTTTATAGTAAGGAAATAACCAGTATTATGTTCGTGTAGCATTCATTTCAATTTGATAAATAGTGAGTTAATAGATTGAAACAGATTGATCGAGAAATGTACGTTGCAATAGCCCTTTTGTTAAAGTATTGTTGTTGTTTTTAGCCTAAAATGTTAAATAAAAGTGATACATGGAGTCACTTTGTAAAAAAGGGATCGAGTGGCGAACCACCCCTAAAACAAACGTTTCAAGTTTACCAGGAGAGGTTAAAAGGAATATTAGTAATATTAATTAATAAGATTACTAATATTTAGATTTCAAAAAATATTAAAGTTCAATTAAAGAAAAAATCGCAAATTCTTGAAATTTCCATGTTTGAATATGTCGCGATTAATCGAAAATCGATCTTTTAATCCTCGATTTAATCGATAATCGATTCTAGTATCTTCGATTCGAATCGATTCAGAGATCGATTTTTTTAAGAGTGAATCGACATGCCTACTCACGAACTTTCGCTAATCACCAAGGCTAAGGTACGAAGATGAAATAATCGGTGCTTTGTTAGTTCAGCACCATGCAAAAATTAGTTTCTGAAATCTGGTGCACTTTCGCTACACAAGAAAATCACTGCACCTTATATTATTACAAATAATCCTAACATCGCGATTCAGTTATTAAATATTTTAGTACAACGACATCTAGTGACAAGTTAAGTAGTTAAACACCAAAATCTAACTAAAACATGTCTTCTACAGCCACTTCTCCAAAACCTGACGCGCGCCGCGGCAGCGGCCTATGATCCTATAACCTATGATCCTTCTTTGAAATAGCGTGGGTTCCTTTTAAAAAGAGGTGAAATAATTGTTAGTTTGTTATCTAATAGAAACACTAATAAGTAATAATGTAGTAGTAGTATTAATTTATTATTGGTAGGTCTTTGGAAAACTTATAAAACAAACTTTTGAAAGTAGGATTCGTAGGAAACTACCAACGTCAGTTAGTCTTTATAGACTGAAATGTAAAAAAACATCCTAAAGCCTAAATCTACGTTTCCTCACGAACTTTCGCTAATCACCAAGGCTAAGGTACGAAGATGAAATAATCGGTGCTTTGTGAGCTCAGCACCATGCAAAAATTAGTTTTGGAGGTCCAGTGTTCTTTCACTACACCAGAAAATCACTGCACCTTATATTGTTACAAATAATCTTAACATCGCGATTCAGTTATTAAATATTTTAGTACAACGACATCTAGTGACAAGTTAAGTAGTTAAACACCAAAATCTAACTAAAACATGTCTTCTACAGCCACTTCTCCAAAACCTGACGCGCGCCGCGGCCGCGGCCGCCGCGTCGCCGCACACACCCCCGCACACCGTGCACACACCGCACACCCCGCACACGCCACACACGCCGCACACCCCGCACACGCCAAGCTACAGCGACAAGCTGGAGGAGGCGCTGCTGTCCCACCCGCCGCCCTCCGTGCAGCAGATGATGCGCCGCATGCCGCTGCCCCCGCGGCGCATGAGCCGCTCGGCCGACAACTCTCCCGACGTCATCAAGCGCACACGCCACGACAACAACAACGATCAGCCCCAGATCCACGCGGCCGACTTCTCCACCAAGAACCACTCGCTGGTGAACAACGCCAGGGCGCACGAGCAAGGGAACGGGAACGGGATCTCCAACTGCAGCTCATCGCCGTCCCCGAGGCTGGAGGAGGTGAAGAATGAGCCGGTGGATATGATATGCAGCTCGAACGCGGACATCGATAGGAGTATCGATGACACGCCGCCGCATTCTCATCACAGATCAATGGTGAGTACATATTTTCTTATTTCACCTGGTTCAGTACGTATTAAGGTGGGCCCCTTGTTTACGCCACTGTACTTAAAGAAGTACAGTGCAACCCCCTGGCGGCCGGTTTTAGGGGGCAGATTTTTAGCAAACAAAAGTCAAATCCCAGTCTGAAGAGTTCAAATGAAGTGGTAAAAAGCTCTAAAATAGCTTTTACTGATTTTTTTTATTAAAAAATATATAACGGAATGAGGTTTAAATATTTCCGCACACACGCATATTTGCCAAGGGTAAGGCTAAGTATAAAAGTATATTATATGGTTCTATTGATTTTAAAATAACATATAAGGTCGGGAAAAAAGTTTCTTCGTTTTTTTATTTTATTTTTTCTTTTCTCGTTTAAGGGCTAAGTATAGCTATTCAGCGAGGAAACAGCCAGCGTTCTTGGCACAATACCACGAGGAGTAGAACTGTAGGACAATTAAAAAAATTAGTTTTAGTTTTTCTTTATTATAGTTTTTTTATATTGTTAAGTTAAAAAATTTTTATACAATTTCAAGTTATTTTTTTAAGTTTATTTACATTTAAGTAAAGTAAATATGTGCCACTTACTTCAATAACTTGTTGCCATCTTGTAAATATTGACATAATCCTGTTGCTGTAGAAATCTTGGGATTTTTGATTTTAAAAAATGCGAGAAATTATTTTGATTTTCTTGATGTCCTTTTCTGTTGAACGATTCCGGCCGTTTTTTCTCAATTTATGCTTAAATCTCATTAGTTGTTGGCAGTAGAGATCCGAAGCGATCTTTTTGTCCAGCGGTAATAGCTCATAATAAACGATGCTCTTGCCTTATTGCGTGTTAATCCGGGTTTCGCTAAGGTCTGTGGAGCTTGACTACCTTTTGACCATGATTTTTTCGTACATTCTTGTCGTAGGTGATCTTTTCATCACCAGTGATAATTTTTTTCAAAAATGGTTCGGTTTTATTTCGTTTCAATTGAGAATCGTAAATAAGTACACGATTCATTACGTTTATTTCAGTGAGCTCGTATGGTAACCAAATATCGAGCGTTTTTGTATAGCCAGACTTTATCAAATTAGTGAAAACTGTTTTGTGGTCAATCCTCAATTCCTCGGCTATGTCACTATATATGTGTATAATAACTATTTTTAACTAACTAATAAAGACGATTTTGTGACGCAGTGGCGAAGCGTTCGGCTGCTGCGGTACGCCCTGACTATCATTAACCATGTGCAATGTGTAAATAAAACTTGAAGGTTTTTTAATATGGAATTGAAGTGACAAACGACCTTAAAGTCCACTGATGGTAACTGGATATTGCAGCCCATGGATACCTACAATCGACTTCAAATAAAGAAAGCTGCAGATGCTTTGTCACCTCCGAGGACTACGAGTAAGATGGAATGCCTCACAGCATTTAATTATACTGGCTCTCTGTACCCTTCAGATCGGAACACAGCAGAGCACGCACTGCAATTTGCCGGCAGGAATAAGCTACGTGAGCGTAATAATATGGTCACATGAAGCTTTGCCGCCTTATTAAACCAAAACTAAAAGGAGGACAGCGACAAAGACGCAAAGTCGCATACTATAACTAATATATTTAAAAAAAAACAGTAAACCAGCTTCAGCAATAATTAGGAACGCTTCGAAAAATCAACGTAAAAAAACTAAGTACACTACGCAATACTAAAATCAACTGAAATATTTACTATAATGTCGACTGTCATATACTGGCGTCGAGAGTTTTGACCTATTTGTTACTTGATTGACTGATGAAGAGCTATCATATCACAGCCATCTATGCGAACAAGGCGATAGTTTTTGAGTTATAAGAATGTGACCATATTAACCGGATGACCATATTACCCTCGCGTAGTACGTAATTATAGTATATTACGTAGTTTATAAGAGTGGTACCTACCACTCCTACCTACGGACTTCTGGGCGGCAAAAGGTCCTGCCTTAAATAGTATCTCCACGTGTCCATCTCTATAAAATTGAGAGATTTAACGTAATAAAATAATTACAATGTAGGACATTGAACGGAACAACACTAACTTATACGTGGTAGAGACATGCTGCAGTTATATTAGTAGTATAGTTGTAGCACGAATGGGTCGGCTCGACCGGGGAAGGACCACGCTCTCACAGAATACCAGCGTGAAATAGTAGCTTAACGCTGCTGTATTTCGTATGGTGAGTGTAGAGAACCGGAGACCCTTTTTACTGGAAGCGAGGCATTCCATCTTGGTCCTCACGGGTGACAACGCATCTGCATTTTGATTCGTAGTCGAGGATAGATGTAGATGTCTATGGGCCACAGCAACCACTTACCATCAGGTGGACTGTGTGCTCGTTTGTCACCCTATCCTATAAAAAAAAACTTATTATGTGTCACTCCTTTGAAAAAAACATTTCACCGGATATATAACGAGCAAATCATCTGTGATCTGTTACTATTATTAACAATTATCGATGTTGGCGTATCAAGTAGGCGAAGGCTAAGGGAAGGTGTGAAGAAACCTGTCTAATTTTGTTTTTGATTTAAGACATGAAAAGTCTTTATAAATGTCGATACAGTCATTGTGACGCCTCAAAAAGTAATTTAAATCTTATTCGTCTTATTACAAAGTAGTTTATAATTATTCTCAAGCTAAAGTCTGCTTCAAAGTCCCGTGGAAATTATGCAAAGTAAAACGTACGACATTATTTGACAGCAAATCTCTAATTTCACATTCACTGACATCGCTCCTAAGAGACTTCTTTCGAGACAGACTATTTATCTATCTACCAAATATCAATAAACCAAGTTTTGTAATAAAACCACAAATATATCTCCCCAAAGGTGTCGTAAGCGGCGACGACGGGAACTTAGTGACAACATCAGGCAGATGCTGCGGCCCATTTCGTGTTTCGATTTCCCTCTTCCTCCTAGTGGATAGGTTATTCTTACATCGCGAATACACGGTTTAGTTCAATTTATATAGATTGTATTTGTTAACGTCAAAACCCTAACGAGGTTCATGATGATGGCAAAAAGACATGGATTAGTATGCACTAATCCGTATAATAATAATAATAATAATATTCCACAACCATCACACAACGCCATCTAGTCCCAAGCTAAGCAGAGCTTGTGTTATGGGTACTAGACAACTGATAAATATATATATTTCTAAATACATAAATATTATAGATAAATTACACCCAGACACAGAACAAATGATCGTGCTCACCACACAAACATTTGTCCTGGGTGGGAATCGAACCCACGACCTCCGGCACAGCAGTCAGGGTCACTAACCACTAGACCAACAGGCCTGTCATATTCTCACACAGCCTTTACAGGATGATTCATCGATTTCATATAAAAACAGAAAAATCGTAATCGTAACCGCTAAGTGATTATCGTTACATCACTAAAAAATCGGAAAGAAAATTACTTACCATTGATTTAGCCCACACGTAGTGTGCAGCCGAAACATTTGAAACGCAACCTGTCAAAACAATAACACGCCCGTCGACGGCTTATTACCTTGACATTGACGTTACCGGGTATTAGAAAGAGGTCTAGCGAACTAGATACCGTACCCGGAACTCGGCGAGTGTCTGATGACAGCGACGATTGTTATACGACATATTACGCGCCATTATCAACTGGCATTATGTTATTATTAGATACCATGAGGTGCTGAAATGAAGTTTCGACTTATACTTCTTTCATCGTGCGAAAAATAAACTAGCTAATGCCAAAAAAAGCTATTTTAATTTCAAAGAAGCGACAGTAACCTAGTGGTGGAGTGCGGACTACAAACTCAGAGAGGCGTGGGTTCGAATCTGCCATCCGACTACTGTAGTGAAGTGTTAGTAATATTAATAGCGTTACCAGTATTCGCTTTTAAAATTAGGATTATTAGTTTTTTATTTTTTTAATACTAGCGAAACGCTCCTGCTTCGCACGGTTGATTTTTGGATCTCGACAATAATGCCACCTACCGGGTCCAAATGTGAATATAAACCATCTAGAGACCCGTTCAAATATACCAAAAATTTCACCAAAATCGGTTTCATCATCATCACCATTACAGCCCTTCACAAACAAGTCCACTGCTGAACATAGGCCTCCCCCAAGGAATGCCACAAAGCACGGTCCTGAGCCACCTGCATCCATCGACTTCCTGCATGTCTTACCATGTCGTAACTCCATCTAATGGGGGGTCGCCCTACACTATGCCTACCAGCTTATATAATATATATATTATATACCAGCAGATTTATCGAAAATCCGATATTTTAAAAATATTACTGACCGTGTGTGTCATCCATTACCAATTTATTGAAAACTAGCAACCCGCCCCGGTTTCGCCTGCCTAACGATTTAAGATAGTAAATCTATTGATTTAAGATAGTTTTACCAATATTTCTTTTTTTTCTTCAAACAATCCAAGGTTTTCTGATAAAATATAGCCTGGAACCCAGCTCACTCCTGGCACTGATCTCTGTCTTTTCGTTAACTTTCTTTCAACAATCGGTTCAGCCCACAGAAATAGTAATTACGATTTCTATGGTTCAGCCATACCGAAGCTTAGCCCAGACCCCAGACATATATTTGTTTATTACGATTGTTATTCTTGATAGGCATATATATCCTCATTTCTAAGTCTACTACGCAATAAAAACACGAGCATAGCCCTTCCCTTAGCTCGCGCTAGGCGACCTTTAGCTTCCTCATACGACCAGCGGTGAAGTACCTCGTTTCAGATCCGTATGTCATTACTGGCAACACGTACTGGTTGTACAATCAAGTTTTGAGGTATACCTGACGAGAAGACGTATCGTAATTTCCCAAACAGTGCCCAGTCTTTCGGTTGAAATTAGACTTACCTAATCTAACAATTTGTCCTAAACATACACGTCAACAACTTCTAGCTTAGCGGTCTCAACAACTACCACGTTTGTCTTAAAACCTATCCGTTGGGAAACATATTCAACGTCATCGTCATCGAGTATAGTGTGAAATCCTTCAGCGATTCTACCATAAAGACTATATAATCAACAAATTGAAGGTGAGGGATGTACACTATACGTATCTTTTCCAGTTCAGTAGCTTGAAAACCTCTTTAAATGCATAGATCACCGAAGCTCTTTAACGGCACCCTGTCAGAACATAATAGCCGAATAAAATAAATATCATTCGTATAATTACACAAAAAATAAGCACAGGACTCTTTATTTCTACTGTACTGTACTGTCTACTCCACAAACGCGTGTTCTACTTCACATGTCCTGGAATTAAATTTATTCATTCATACTTAAACATCGCAAATTGTCGTATGTTTTTTAGTATTTATCGTAAAATAAGTGGAATGAAACTTACATCATTCGAAAAGTTTAAATCATGTGTGTACGTTGCCGTTAAGGCGAGTAAAATAAAATGAACATGCGTGTTCTTTCATTAAAACGCTTTAACTAATTGAAAGCGTTTTGTTTACGTTAATGGATATAATATGAGGTAGATTACCTTTACCTTTCACGAAAAATAAAATAAAATTAATGCAAACAAATCGGTACTTATGCCAAGAGCCAATGATTTAGTATGCCTTGCCTAAACGAAAAAATAAATTTAAAAGTTAATGCAAACAAATACGTACCTATCCATTGATATAATACTCCTATGTATATATTAAGCCAATGATTTAGTAAAATACTTATATAAGTCAACTTAGCTCTGTTTATGTTTTCACACAATTGAGCCAATTAGAACTAAAGTCTAATAATAAGTAACATAATTTCAACCACAGGCGATACTAATACATTATATTATCATCTCATCTCATCTCACATCATGTCATGTCATACATACCAAGCTCATACTCGTAAACCGTTACCATTAGCTATCCACTTCTGAACATAGGCCTCCCCGTAGATTGCCTATATGAGGGATATTTGCCATAGTTGCCACGCTTGGCAAGCGGGTTGGCAATGGCAGTTTCTTAGTCGTTATTAGAAAATTGCTGCTGCCCATCTCCTAATTTTTTTCTCCCTCCATCGCCTTTTACGACCCCCACGGGATGATATGACGTTGTGGATATTCTTACACCGCTGCACTTTAGAGCTCATAAACACTCCCCGCGTTGATCCCCGCCGTCTCCAATAAAATTGTCTATTTCAACTTCAAATGTGCACGTGGTGAACCACGTGTCTGCAGAGTACGTGCCGAAAACTTCGTAATGAAACTTACATCAATACTAAACCCGTCTATAATAGAAACTTAATAGTGAATAAAAATGCGTAATTTCAAAGTTTGATTGGTTACTTACTTCTATTTGAGTAGCCCGAAGTTTGTTTCATAATTCATTTATTACGTTTAAATGAGAATTTGCCGAGTTTTATTTAACGAAAACTTTTTAACGGTAACTTTCGTTTTAATTCCTACTGCCAATCAAATGGGTGTATAAAAACCTTTCGGTCAATCAATATTCAAATTTAGGCATGGCAACTCGAAAGCTAGGCGCTTATCTTTAGTTGCATATCACGCGCGTAGAATTCGATCTCCGGCGACACAGCTGAACAAAACTGAAACAGTTTCTCTTTCTCACGTGCTCTGCGATCAGCACCTAAAAGTCCTCCGGACATGAGCATCTTCCATAGTAGATGTTTGCTGTAATCATAGAAATAGTAATAATAAGACAATAGGAATGACCGATGCTTGCAGCCGTATTATAAACATACGCAATGCACAATGATATCTAACGTTTAACATCACATTGCTTGGCAAGTTTGTCAACGTCGCGTGCGTCGCGTATTACGGTAGAATAAAAGCAGCAATGTTACAATACGAAATTACGATTCCTGGGGTTGTAATTGTCACGTTTAGTAGGCGGATTCAGTTGCGGAACTTTGACGCTGTTTCCCAACGCCGATATGAGTATTTTACGCTCGGTCACAGAATAAATAATAGTACGCTCGGTGTAAGACAGATGGTTCCACCATTTATAGGAAGCCTTAAGATTTTATGAAACATGTTGTTTACACATTTTCTTACGACACCCATGGCCCGCAATGCAGGATGTATGTTGGATTTGCTTATTTCACCGCCATTCGATAACCATATAGAAAAAAATAAACATTTTAAACAGACGAATTGCGCCTTTTTGAAGTCGTTTCTTTAAATATATTTTTGGACTTCCGCCGTAGAACTTAAACGAAAATCTTCAGATATAAGTATAATAGTGTGATGACAGTGTGTGTGACGGCAAATACATGTTACATTTATGGATGTCATCAATATTATATTATATATAACACCATCTTATATGGTTTTTAGTATTACCACGAAAACTATGTAAGACAGGAGAAAATATATAAAAATTACTGTTTGTTTGTTGTTATTTTATGCACTGCCATACCGTTCATCGGATTGCGGTAAAACTATGTCAAATTGTTCGTTTTTTAATAGGATATGGTGACAAAAAAGCGCACATATTCCTGGCACTTGCGCGAAGGTTGTAGTAATATTAGGTAGTAGGCAGCGGGCGTTTCTTAACTACAAATATATCTGAAAGTTTTTTATCATTCAACTTCATTTATTGTATTATCAAATTAAACAATATAACTCTTTCAAATTTAAAACGATATTTCCACAATTATTTCTTCATCGGCATCAACGCTCTGAGTACCAGCTAATATAAAATAAAAATTGAAGATCCATTAAAATCAAGCAAAAAGGTCTTTTCAACTTATCTTTTAACGCTTATAGTTTTATTGTAAAATCGATGTTTACGTAAAAAAAATCGATAACTCATCAAAACTAAGAGATAGAAGATAAATTGTAAAACCTTTTTGTGTAAAATTGTAAACTAAGTTTTGTAAGATTTTTCTAAAGATATCTTAAAGTTTATGTTATCATCAATCAATTATGAAGATGATTGATAAAAGATAAGATAGTATTATCACCAATAGCCGTTTATATTAGCAGTTAAAAATAGTGATCGGTCCAGCTATTCCGAAAACTTGCCTGGACAGACAATAAGACAAATTATTTAAACATAGTCATTCTCGTCTTAATAGCATACACTATTAATTGTGTAACATACATGATTATAAGCTGATATTTAAAAAAATAGTCCCGCTTGGTTTTTTGCTGGTTCTTCCCAGGACAGAGGATTTTTTTCCGAACCAGTGGTAAATTAAAAAAGTTACTTAATAACTATAGTACGTGAGGGTAATATGGTCACCCGGTTTATATGGCCACTTTCTTGTAACTCAAAAACTATTAAACTACAGCCTTGTATGCGCAGATGGTTTTGTGATACGATAGCTCTCCATCGTCCAATCAAATAATAAAGGGTCAAAAGGGCGATGCTTTATCGACGCCATTTTGACAGTTACGTGACAGTCATGACAGTTTGATAGTTTACATTATAGTAAATACTTTGGTCGACTTTAGTATAGTGTAGTGTAGTAAGTTTTTTTAAGTAGATTTTTCGAAGTTTTCCTAATTATTGGCAAAGTTCGTTTGCTATTTTGACGTGACAACGTTTAGCAAATCGATGAACGCCGACTGCATGCACGAAAAATTATGACTCATTGTCCCGTTACGCTCCAGCCAAACCGAGCACGATCGAAAAAAGCGTGAGCGCGGCACGAACGAGCTAAAGTCACGATCGGCTTGAGCGTTCGGTGCAAGCCGAACGAACGCGTTAGACTATCGTCCGGTCCGGTAAAGTCGGTTTACACTTTACAGACAACCATTTTTTAAATATAATAGTTATAGTATACGACTATGTGTTTTTGCCTCTATCCTTTTACTAGTTTTGGTTTTATAGGGCAGCGAAGCTTAAGGTGATATTACCCTCATGTACCTTATTATTTATAGTTTATATTAAATAAAAAAATTCTGTTTCTGTTTCTGCACAAACTCCCCGAGCTTAATATATGGTAATTACTTCCATATTACAGTCGGACACAACAATTTTACTTATATGTATAGATTCTAAGGCACGATATACAATAGAAGCGCAAGTACCGAAGGGCAAATTATCTTCTGTCTCAGGGAGGAGGCCCACCGTCACGTGGCAGTTCTGCCGAAGCTGATGACCGTACGCCACCGCCACAGCTACCACCTTCGCCGTTCATACCACCCGCTGACACGAAACTATTCGCTCCATCTAACACTTACAACTTCACCATGGCAGCTCTAACTGAACACTCATCTTTGGCAGGTAATGGATTATATTTTGTTAACAAGATATGTTGGTAAATTAATACGAATTAACTTAATCAAGTTATTACGGTAAGCAAATTAGTTTGCGTGATTAATTATTAGGTACTATAATTTTGTTTCCCTTTCGAGATACCATAAAAACTGTGCATTTTTCCAGGTCTACCGAGTCCACTGGCTCCGGACGGAATGGCAGGCACATCCCAAGGTGAGTCGCGGCTTGTTTAGCAGCAAATTTATTTTATGCATTACCTACATATATTGAAACAAACGATATTTTTAATGCACTGTCTGTCGTATGCCACCATCACCGCTTCCTCTCTGCTCTGTCATTATTAGGTTTATATATCATTATTAGGTTTTATATTTTTTTAAATGTATGAGGCAATTATCACGTGACCTATATATATTAATCTATTTATTATTTATATATATATCCTATTAACCCTATACGTATATATGTCTTCATTTTGTGCTCTGTGTTCTGTATTAAGTATTTATAATGTTAGCTTTTTTGTGTTTTGGTTCGATGTGCGCGTGTTAGGAACTATCTGTTTTCATTTAGCAGACTCGTGACGTTTCTAAGTTTTACAAAATTAGAATTGATCATTGAACCAAAACTCAACGTGGCGTGCATGTTTGTATTGTAAACTAGTTTAATGTATACTATACAAGAAAATAATATGTTAGCTTGTTTTATAGATGTGTCTTAAAGTAAATAAGTTAGGACAACCCCCGTTCCCGTGTTTCCAATTTTAAGTTTCATTTTTATTTCTGTTAGCATTTGTTTCATAATACCGTGTAAATGATTTGAAATTACTTTTTTTTACAAAACAAAAACAGCAAATGCACTTGTATACTGTTCAATTGGCTGCAAAGTACTAGAGAGAAAAAAAATACGAGAAGACGATTTCGATAGTAGCATGTGAAAAATTCACCAACAAGAATCGAGTTAGCTTATTTCCGATTATGAATTATTTACATTTTTCGCACAACGGATCCCATGAGTCATTCATGTTTCTAAAAACAGTTTCATATTACCCTTAATCATAATTGTCTTGGGAAATATAACTTCGGGACATCCAAGATTGGACAATGGAATTTTAGTAATGGTCACTCGGTGTCGAATTATATTACAAAAAAAAACAGACATTCAGTTTCATTGAAGAATACTAACGCTTTTGTTCGAGAAACTCGAGACTCGGAATCGTCGACTCCGCGTCGCGCGGATTGTTATGAAAACAGCTGATTTAATTCATCACTAAAACACCGCTGAGCTTAACTAAGCCGTATGTAGGTCGAGCTAGGACACAAAACATGTATGCGTTACTAATATCGCTTCGCTATATACGGCGCGACGGATGGCTATCATCAAACTGTAAAGGGGGGTGGCGGTGCTTAAAAAAACAGTAATAATTGAGAGGCTACGATAAAGAAAGTGCATTAAAAGTGCGTTCCGAAGCTTCCAAGGGGCTAACTGCTTGTGTTGTGACCAGGTGGCGCCCGCACCCCCCAGGAAGATTACAGATGCGAGCCGTGTAACAAGAGCTTGTCTTCCCTGACGCGGCTCAAACGGCATATTCAGAACGTTCACATGAGACCCTCGAGGGAGCCCGTCTGTAATATTTGCCGGCGGGTATACTCCAGCCTGAATAGCCTCAGAAACCACAAGTCGATCTACCACCGAAAGCAGCAACCACCCACCACGGCCGCCCAGGGCCCCTTCTACCCAGTCAATTGACGCCCGTCAAATCCGTCGCCGAATACGTTGCCATTCGAAGAACTAAAGCTGCCATCCTTTTCCACCTAAAACGCCATAGTCTTGCCCTTAGAAATTTGTTAAGTTTATGAAAACAGATTTGTAAAGCGATATGTTCCTAACATTTGTACATAGCATAGTTTTACGTGTACTTTGCATGCGCGTAGCCAGAATCTATCGTATATAATCTATTCCTAATCGTTACTAAAACGCCGTAGTTTCGTATAAGCGCAGCGGTTGCGGCACCTATCTCACAAGGCGCCGGCTCAGCTTCGCTTATACGCTCGCCTCTGGAACCAATTGGAACATCTGTGATCGGTACACGCATAACCACCAACGTTAATTTTTTAAACGAAATTAAAAAATGAGCGCATTAGTCAAATTCGACATTCGAATCACGTTAAATTGCCTCTACAACCCAGGTTCGCAAAATTGCCACATTCAAAAAAAATATAATTTTCGCGTGGCACTAAACTGTGCCAATTGGTTCCTTGAAAATGGGACCCGTTGGATGCGAGCGGTCGCAGTGGTGTTGGTATGCCCTTACCGTGGGGGTCTCTGTTGACTAATGCGCTAATGTTGGTTGTTATGTGTGGCGCAGTGGGGCCATTGGGTGCGGGCCACCGCTGCGAGGTGTGCGGCAAGCTGCTGTCGACCCGGCTGACGCTCAAGCGGCACACGGAGCAGCAGCACCTGCAGCCGCTGCACTCGGCGCGCTGCAGCCTGTGCCACAAGGTGTTCCGCACGCTCAACTCGCTCAACAACCATAAGAGCATCTACCACCGGCGCCAGCGCGGCCCGCCGCCGCAGACCGCGCCGCAGAACCTCACCACGGCCGACGCTAAGCTAGCGCCGCTTCCGCACCCACTCCCGCACCCGCACAACCTCGACTTCTACAAGTTCAAAGACCAGTTTAACGTTTAATCCACGCGCATCCCCGCCATCGCACCCCCTTTCTGAGGAATTCTTTCTTTTACATATTAGAACATTATTAATATATTATAGACGATTTATATTTTTCATCTCGGTCGCCGAGATGGCCTTTTATTACGGTTGACTTAAGGAGGAGGCTCTCCACGCGTATAGTTTATTTTTATTTTTAATGTTTTTTATCTTTGAACTTTTAAAAGTCGATCTTGTTTTCCGATTGGCTGCACGGCAGTTGTCTTACGAATCATCACAATTTTAAAAATACTTACATTCCAATCATTGGAACAAAGGGTGAAGTTGGACGAATTTTTTTTAAATGATGAGAAAGAGAAATGTTATAGAAAGTTTCGTGCCACTTTCACGCCCGCAAGGCGCAATACTGCGGTATGCGAAATATTCCTGATTTTTACACTATGTTAATGTGTGACAATAAGGCAAAGATAAAAAAATATTTTGAGAAAAGAGAAAAATCTTGGTGCTGTAAATTTATATATTAGGCTTAAATTTATAAAAAAAAGGAAACAGTGTTCGTTATTACTTATTAGAAACAAAAGAGGCATATTGTTTGAAACATTGTGTTCATTTTCGAAGTTTCGCAATTTTATTTATTCTGTATTTTACCTTCATGATCTCACACTTAGATATTTATACGAGATTACTAAAAATCTATTTAAAGTAAATAAAAATTATATACACAGATATATAATTGGCTAATGAGGCTTTCAAATTGTTTATTTTATTTAGGTGATTTCTTATTGTTTTTTTTTTATTAGAAGACTGAAACAATCCGAGAAAAAAATAGCACCAATAGAACAAACATTAACAAATTTTATTTTTAATGTACCTAATCCGCAGGGGCACTGACATTCAGCACACACCACCGATAAACCGATTTTAAACCGAAAGTAAAACTTCATCATTACATCACACATCACATAATAATACTGAATTTCAATTTTTTTTTTCAAAGTCGACAACTCTTCCAATTTTCTTTATTTATGGCTTCACATTCTAGTCGGCTCATTTTTGTCGTTTGCTATCTTTTTTACAATTTTTAATGTTATTCAAAACATTAAGCATTACTTAGCTAAGTGAATCGCAAGGTGCCATTTAAGCGAATGAAATATGGCTATTTTTTACATATTTTAATATGTGTAGTAAATAATATGTTAAGTTACTTTTCAAGCGTACGTTTTATCGCTGTCTTGTGTTCGTTTCTAATATTTTTATTATTATTTTTTGTTCGTTGACATTTCTTTTCACGTTTCTATATTTTAAATTATTTTACTTTGTACTCTTTTTTGTATATTGACATACAAATTTGTTGCTGTTTCGTTATAAAACTGTAATTAAATACCGCACTAATAATAAAAATAATTACATCTAGTTGATAATACTATTAAACTGTAATAAATAACTCTGTGTTAAATGTTCCTAAATTTGAACAGTGGATATATTTCATTTATTACGTCTTGCTTGCCATACGTAGTCTTATCAATATTGCAAAATGAGCATTAAACGCATTTTATATAATAGTCTAGATTCAGAAACCTCACAAGTAATAATATATAATATCTAGATGTTAAATTCCGCCAAATATATTTTGCATTGGATTTACACTTTACTCGCTGCCCTTTTCGATTGTGATTTTTTCCTTTTTTTCCAACGGGGAACGGAATATTTTCAATTGCTCCGCTACCGAAAATTGTTTTTAAATTTTCTTCGGGGTCTAGACTTTCGCGTTAACGTTAATCCATGTACCTATAGGTTTGGTTATTCACATATATACATATATTTATATGTTTTCGTTATACAACTATACTCAACAATTATAGTTCAATTAACACATCACTATATTTCACACGACTCGTAATTGTCGGTAAAACTATTGTTATTTTTCCTTTTATAGCGTTAAGGAATTCTTATATAAGTGTAAATGTAAAACATAATTTATTGTAACGATATACACTTTAAGTAATTATTAGTGCCTGCTTTACATTATTATGATTACGTGTTTTTATTCAAAAAAGACATATGTTGCGTAATCTTCTAAAAATTTAGAAGTAGTGTTCGAAACACTTTACCTAGAAGGTAACGGATCAATGCTAATATACTTTTAATGAGAGGCTTCCTAAAATAAAATTTAATGCTATGTGTTATAAGATTTATGTTGTTATTACTAGATGCATAAACGCTTAGCTATTACTCGTTTGTTTAGTTAATTGATAAGCTTTATATTATTATACTTTTAACTAATTGGAAAGACTAGAGATTTGGTGCTAAAACGGAACGTCGTTCGAGTTAGAAAAATTCTTAAGCTAAAGGAAAAAAAATTTAAAAGGAATCAAAATTTTTTCAAATATTTCGCAACATTCCGTGCTTGAAGAGAATGTTAAGTTTATTGCAATCAATTGCAAATTTTGTAAGACGTAGGGTTGTTGTTTTTTTTTTTAATTTAGATCATAGTTTTTACTGTTAATTTGGGTTTGGGAATTAAGTTAGTTGACTATTTAGGCGTAAGATTTATCTGAATTCATAGATAATAGCATCTACGTTTAATTTACGATTACAGGGATGTGCTGCTATGAGTGGCAGTACGGTAATAATTTGGCTTATTTCTTTGTAGCTAGAGATCTTATGATGTTAAATTGTTTTTTCTAATCAAAAATCGTTTTGCCAAAAGTAATAAACGCTATAGACTGATTAGACTAAGTCCCCATTTAAATTGTACACTATTAGGCGTATTCTCTAGATTAAAAATTGTACAATTATTTACTAAATTAACTACTTAGTAATTTTATATAACGAAAAAGTCGTAAAGTCAAAAGCGTACTGTTTCGGTATTATATCAAAATTTTGTTGGTGATTTTTGGATCTTTAAATTAATTTCGTAGCTGCTAAGTTTTATGGGATCTCAAAAGGTCGTTACGGTCTTTATGAGTTTTAATGGGCGATAACTACACCGTGTTCTAAGGAGCAGAACACATCCCTGTCGAAACTACATTAGTTAGGATCTTAGCAAGTTTAAGACTGTTTCTGTGACCTGTTTAAGTTTTTTTTAATCTTTCTATCGTGTCATGGTAGGTATTCGTTTCATACCACACGTGAGGCGAAGAGCCTTAATTCAATGTGTTCTAATACTTCTTGTTGGCTATTTTACCTATTTTATAAGGAATCTAAATTAATTTATTGGTTGTTGTATTGAAATTTTATTTTTTTCTTCTTAAATTATTAAATTAATGTCCTTCGATTTGTTTTTGTTGACAATTGGCACATGTTATGTAATGCAGTCCATTATATTGATACTTGCGTTCAGAAACGTGCTAAAATGATTTTATACTTTGTCTTCCATTCGTAGCGGAATTTTCGAAGAATTAAACCAATAAAGTGAATTATTTTAAGATCCCTAAAATTTCAATATTTGAATTGTGTGACAACTAACATCACAAAGTAATGGGCTGCAAAATCATGTAATGACATGTTTATATCCTACTGCATATTGTGTATTATATTATACAAATACATTCTTTTCCTTTTATATAATTTTAAAAATAAACACTTGACGTAACTACTCATAAAATGTAATTGTAATCGTTAAACGGAACTTCATAAATCCTAATATTGATGATAATGGCGTTTTTAATAAAAACAAATATACAATGTGGCTAGTTTTATTAATAAACACCCTTATTATATAATATATATCATGTAAAGTAGCAATTTTCAAGCTTAATGTAGTTTTCTTAAATGAGCTTCTTGTAGTTTAAACCATAGAGCATTGTTTTTATTTAAATATTTTCTCAGCGCTTTACATACCTCGTACTGTGCCTCCGTTCTTATTTTTGGCAAATTCTGCATGTTTTTTTGTTCTAACACATCACCGGCCACTGTAGCTTCGCCATCATTTATATTCATTTGTTTTTTTTTTTATTTATTTTATTATATTTTGAAACACTTTTTTATTATTTTGTCGATTTAGTTTGAAATTTAAAAACCACTAAGAGAATAACAGGCCCACATGACGTATTTTGTTTTACCGCGTCCGGGGAGCAACCCCATATTTGTTTTGTTTTTTCGATTTGCTTGCAGGTAAAAAGTTATTCTCGTGCTCACTATGCGGGAAAGTATTATGCTCAAAGGCGTCTCTGAAACGGCATATTGCGGACAAACACGCCGAGAGGCAGGAAGAGTACAGGTGCACGATATGCGAGCGAGTGTATTGTTCGAGAAACTCCCTGATGACTCATATATACACCTACCACAAGTCCAGGCCGGGGGAGACGGATCAAATCCGATTTTTTTAGTGACTACTTGGGCGGAGTTGGTGCGGCATGCGGCAGAATTCATCTAGCAAAGAAAATCATCACGAGGTCAACCTACACTCAACCGCCGTACATAACATCACTCACAAAGGTTAGAACATGTTTATAGACCAACATAGGGTAGGAATCATTAACAAAAGAACAATTTTTGATCCAAGATCAAAATTTATTTAAGGGTCCTTTTCTGTTTTAGTTTCGGTTTTTTTATTCCTTTTTATTTTTACGATAATATTTTTTTCTTAATTTGAACCCCAAGCCAAAGGCTCCCTTCCCATCGGGTGTCGCAGTTTTGACGTTGTTGTGTTGCTTGGAGCATGCTTCTATCATTTTTGTTATCACGTGTTCTGTGTCATTGTGGTTGAAAGAATTTCCTTAAGACTTTTAAATATATACAAAAACGTGATTATTGTGTAGTTAGTCAATGTGTACAGTGCATATTAGTATCTTAATTTTATAATAATCATTATTAACCTCATACATTCTACGTATTATAAAAGTATAGTTATTTGAGTATGCCTTCGAAATTTAAACAACTTATCTCTAAAGTATTTAAAGTGTTGCCTATTAACATGTTAACGTTCCCGTTGCTCTATCCAACTGCGTAGATGTTCAAAGGAGGGTTGTTTTTTTTAATTTTCAGCTGTACCGCCCCTCCGTATGCCTCCGCCTACAGCTGGCGGTATCAACGAGCCGCAAGAATGTCCATACTGCCGCAGGACATTCTCTTGTTACTATTCCTTGAAACGACACTTCCAAGACAAGCACGAGCAGTCCGACACATTGTACGTCTGTGAGTTCTGCCACCGAAGGTATAGGACAAAGAACTCGCTCACCACTCACAAGAGTCTCCAGCACAGGGGCTCCAGCGGTATGCTGAAAAGGCTCCTCAAAACTTCGGCTCTTCACAGCGCGCTGGCCCCGTCCCCGCACCACCTCTTCGACCTGGGCGCCAGCGAGCACGGCCCGCAACTCCCGCCTGGTCTGCAATGACCACAGACCATGGCTTGAATCAGTGGCAATGCTTCCTGTTTCAAATAGACTTGAACGTTGCCAGGTGTACTTGAAATACGGCACTGGACTCGGACTAGAAAGGGATAGCATATATGTGCAATATACGGACAATGCCAAAACTATGCAGGATTATGCCGCATTATAATGATTAATTGTGTATTATAAAAGTAGTAAAATATTGACGTTAGTTTTAAAATTACGTTAACAGTATTCGCACTCGGCCGATAGAGGCCGCTTAGTGTACGCTTCGACGATCGAACTTTGCTTGTAACTAAACGACACGGTGGTTTCGAGCATTTCCTAGAGGAAATGTTCAGTGTTCAAGATGACAATGTAATTCAGAGCAATACTAAGGTATTAATATTTCTAGTACTGCCAAAATAATGCCAACTGTATTCTTAAATAAAAAATACAATTTTAAACAAAGTTTTCGACAAATATCTAGTGTCAAATTAGATTCGGTAACTGTACAAAAATTAACGTACAAATTTTAAGCAGTAATTTTTAAAAGAGGAAATTCAAAGAAAATATTTTTTAAGGAAACTTTTTTCGGATCGCCAAATCTAAATTTTAAATACAGATTATTTAGAAATTAATAACCAAAATTTTTTAGAAAAAAAAAATAAAAAGTAAAAAAAGTGTTGATGTTGAGTATAAATTAAAGACTTCTTAGAATTTGATTTTGAAAGTACAAAATTTAACGTCTGATTTAACGCTATTTGTATTTTATGTCTGTTTTGGCTTCTATGATTAACTTATAGCATATATTAATGAATTGAATCACGCACAGAAAACGTTGAAATGCTATTCGAGTAATTTAATTGGTTACGCCAAAAAGAAATAACAGTTTCATCGACTTTCTTCGTACTTAATCATTAATATACGCTATAAGGCTATTAGGGTTATCATCAGTGTATATGTAAGTAGCTGTGCCTTCGTTCAACTTCATGCCATCAATATTGGTTTGAAAGGAATTTCCGAACTGTGAAGGAATGCTCTTACAGTTGGCAAACGTAATAGCATCTGTCAAAAGTGACTAAACGAAAAGATAAAAAATTTCTAAGGGATTGCCTGACATTACCCAGAATACAGGGTTAAAAGTGAGCAAAGGGAAGTAGAGAGGAAAGTGTCTGGAGAGCCTAAAAGTACGCAGGTCTTCGAAAAGCGGTAATTAATTCGACGATCGTATACGTGTGCATGATTTCAAATCATGAATTGAATAAAAAGTAATCGTATCTTCTGTATAAAATTACGTAGAAATTAGGTATTAATTTAATATAATTATATTTAATCTGTATCCATTGTCGGATTTCTCTCTATGAGTGTATAGTGGTTCTTATTTAAATTAATGTCGACCAACGTAGCGGACGTCACGTTATTGAAAATTTATTAGATTATTATTATTATTATTCTCAAAATTCTTAAGATCGACCATAAGATGGCTACAGATTGTATAAAATATTTTTATTTACTTATAATATAGAAAATTGCTTGGATACCGCATTCGGCATACAGATTATAATATACATATCTATTCAGGGTTTACAATAACAATAGAAATAAATAAAGAACAAAAAGAAGAAATTTTTTAAAAATGCCAACATATCACAAATATAATATCTATAGGAACGCTACACAGGAAGGAAAAGTATTTTTAACATCGTGATATTTCACAAAGCCAAAGAAAAAGAAATGGGGATAATATTTTGCCAATATGCATTTATTTCTAGTAGAATAAAAACATTCTGAACAAAGAAATAAGCTGAAATTGTATTGTGCCATATCTTTATGAATTATATCCACTGGTACATATCGAAATTGATCACTCAAAGTGAAAATAAATCAAAATAAAATTTTCTTAATGGAGCCGAATATAAAAAAATGTAAATGCACCATTTCAATGCATTTTAATTCAGTTTTTGAAAATATAGTTAACATTTTTTTGCATTTATTTTTTCAATGATAAGCTAAATATAAGAATTTAATTTAAGATGTTTGCAATTTCTTTTTCGGAATGTTACATATTCGTACTTTGTGATATCATTTTACATTTTTAACGTTATTTGGTATATTTCCAAATAGTTTAACGGTTAAGATATATTTTCAGTTTATCCTCAACTAACACGTGGGGCTTTGGGCTTTTTTTAAAAAAAAGAGGTTATCCCCAGATAAAGCGTGCGTACCTCTGATTTTCATTACCTCAAGTATATTATTTTGTTTTTGATTTTTTATTTCACTGTTGATACTTACTGGCTGTCTATTTAAATTCCAATATATAGAGAATGCAAATATCAGTTCGGAAATAAATATAGTATCATTTTAGGGAGCTTAGAAGTGAAAAAGCAAGCGGGTAGTATAAATTGTAAATATGTTATAAGTTAGTAATTAATACATAATTAAAGTATCGTGGCATCATTTTGGATAAACGCCTCGTGATATTATTAACTATATAGTAAATAGATAAAATCATTAATGGAAAGGATTTTTATATATTCTACTAATGGATTATTAATAGTAAAACTTAGACTTAGTGTTTCCTTAACGTTTCTTAGCGTTTGCGTTTATTGTTTTCGCTGTGCAATTATTTTTATATGTTCGGCTGTTTGTAAGCTTGTTGTTGGTTGCTTCGTTGATGGAAAATGTTTGATTTGTCTTTCCCACCATTTTTGTTTGTTAAAATTTCGTGATTCTAAATTTTTGATCTCAGAGAACAGCTGCGAATTTCATCAGATTTTGGAGACAGCCGTTGGTGATTGTTATTAGGTCTTATTGTGTTAAGTTTGGATAATGTGTCGACAATTGAAAACAAATCGCAGCTATTAAATTCAAAAAAAGAATTAAAAAACAGCACTAAATCCCACAAATCGCAATATACTTACGGTGAAACAATAAAATTATTTTATATTTTGCAATGTATACCAAAATACTGCATTTTTAAATATTAAGTTGATAAGTCGGAAAAACTTTTTTTAGCGTAAATTATGCAATTCATTGAGGGTGTACTTTATGATTATTATTAATTTCGCTTGTTTGCCCGATTAACGTATATGTTACTAAAAACACTTTAATAACCGACTGTGTTACTAAGTAAGGTAATGCACAATATAATCAACAACGGGATGCCTTTGTAACAGTACAACTATAACAATAGCCTACAGTAAGTAAATGTATAAGGATACCGTAAGACTCACATTACGGAGATAAAAATTGCCGGTATCGGGCAACCAGAAAGCGCTAAAATAATAAGTAACAGCAGTGATTTTTAAAACTTGTTTTATAGATATTTTTCTAAATATACATAGAAATCTAGCCCGTATTATATAAATAATTCAAAACAATAATATATTATAAAACAACGTAAACACGTGAAAATGTTTTTAACCACTTTACCGCGAAATGCTAGTAAACTGCCAGTTTTGAATAACAATCGCTTTCTCGAAAATCGATATTTTTAAATGTCACCTTGAAAATTATCTTCTTAAAAAAGAATAACACTTACGGTAGTTTGTAAATAGATAATAAACCGTCGAATTACTTCACAAGTTCACAAACTGTTTCACAAATCAATCTTGCTCTTTTAAATCTAAGTATTACCTCCAATAATATTAAGTATTACCTCCAATTTAATCGTTTAATTTTTAAATATACTTAATGTAGCAAGTGAAACTGCCTATATATCTATCAAACCACTGTTGGAAATAAATTTAAGATATTTATTTCGATAAATATAATGTATACGGGGTAGAATAGGTTATAAAGGATTGAATATTCGAAAACATTTTTTTCTAACACTGGTCTGGGATAAAGGCATGCTTTCAATTAGTTTAACCTGGACAAGTCAATATACGTGATCGCTTATATTTATGTAAAAGGATTATTATAGATATTGTCTAACAAAGCTATAGCAAATGTTAATAGTTTTTCCCATACACACATTATTTTTGTTAAACCATTTCCATATTTAAAATGCAATAGTATTTATTGTCTCTATTTTTGTTTCTGTCAACGAATTCTGCTGACAGAAGTAAAAAAAGAGATCGAACCAGATCATACAATAGATAATTATATAGATAATTTGAATTCCTCGACCGAAGAAGCGAAGCCATTTTTAAGGATAAATCGACTGTGTAAAGATAATTTCTCATTTGCATGTCTAGTTTCCTTTTCTATATAAATCACTAACATCTTAAAAGCGTTAGGCATGGGCTTCTGGATTATAACAGATTCTTGTTTTTGCTTTTATTTATAACAAATATTTTTAAAAAATCTGTTTTTTCCGCCAATTTTCTAACAGCCCAAATTGTCTTTTAATAAGTCGTTTTATTCTTAAGTCAATAGCTTTAATATATACAGTATCTTCCAGTCTAATATATTTATTATATATGTACCAGTTCTAGCAATAGCTTTCAGTCTGCCACAGTACCTCAGTAATTATAACATTTATACGTATTTAACTATAACAATTAGCAAAAGATCGCTTCATGGTTATCCATCTTATAAGAGCAATGTTATTTGCAGTATTTTAGTTGTTAAAGTTATTGTTGTTATCAATCTTTATTATAGTTTACTCAAGGCTCACTATAAGGCCTCGAACTCTTTCACCACAACAACAGTGAACATTTTAGATTACTAACTAACGACCTCTCTGATTTACAGCGCCTTTTAAATTGTCTTTTTGAGTTTTTATTTTTAAAAAAATCCATTCGATCAAATATAAGCAAACTTATTAATCTCTTTAATAAAAGAGTTTGCTCTTTTAATAGAAATAGTATGGTCGTTGTTGATATGAATTGATATGAATTGATGATATAGATTACTAATTTTATTATAACGTCATGTTAACATCAGTGTTCGTCATTATTTCTTTACCACAGTAACTAGTTACATAAAACATAGTTCCGTAACTCGAAGTGCACTTACAATCTCTTAAATAAAAATAAGTATTATAAACTTAAGTAGCCGCTTCTTCGGTTGAGCACTCGTTGATAGCCAGTCTTGCAGCAACAAAATAAAAGTATTTACAATTTATTCACTTACGACATACAATATACTTACAGTTATATTACTAGAAAGTAACTTTTTTATCTACAGATAATGAAACACGGTGGCGCGATTTTGCTAAAATAGTTGAAAATAAGCGTTGTAAAAATAGCGTTGCTATTTTTGTATCAATAAGTTTTTAAGCGACCTCAAAATAGTATTTTTGCTGTAGTGTCAACAAAGTTTTTTTTTAAATAATTATAATCATGTTAAATCTTATATAAAGACGTTATTAAATTTTAACAGAATCGCGCCACTAATTTGTTACGCTTTGGTGACACATTTTATACACAGAAATATTTTTTTATGAAGAACAATTTATATGTCAATGTTAATTAAGTGGCAATTCTTATTTTAACCGCACTATATTTTGCTGACACACTTAGGTTTAGGTTTTTGTCTTTTTTCGTAATTTAATGTATGCACGATCTGCGTTTTTATTAGCATCGATTTTTTTTTCTTTATTTTAAGAAGTTCCCAGCCTCAAGTGATGCTTACACTCGGTCAGTTATAGAAACGATCACATATTAATTTATTGTATTTTTATTCAAATCAGACGTTATGATTGAGTGTATGCAATACTTGCGCCGGTTTAATATGCCTAAACTAATATTGTGTTACTATTATGTAAAAGTTATAGTTTGCCATCGTTGATCAAAGAGGATGAAATATGTTTAAATACATTTAGTTAATGAGTTTTGTTATACTTTTGATGTTCGGGAAGTATCAAGAGGGAGAGGGTTGTACAAAAATGTTTCATAGTATTGTGTATTGGTCGATAAGGTTTAGTTACGGAGGGACCGTGTATTGCGGACCCGTAGAAAGGTAGAACTCCATTGAGAATTGTTGTAAGTTGAAACAACCATTTCAGTCAAGACACTTAAAGTACTATTGTTGTAAGTGGAAACGATGCTTAACAATTACAGGCAGAACGGAAAAACTATTTCAGTCGTATAAAATTACATTAATTGTTTAAAGAATACATAATATTGAAAGTGTTAATATCGATTTACAAAAACATATTAACGAACTTCGGAGGTAAACATGAAGAATATTTTGTCTATATTTATTCATTCTTTAGAGATTATCTTCCTGTCAACCGTTAATAAAAACCTTTTGACAGACCAGATTTACAACAGTGTTAAAATTTGTACTATTAGAGTGCATGATTTTACCGCCAGTTTTTTTTTAAATCATAAATGTTAGTATTTATGTGTTCAACAAAAAGACTACATCAAAGTACATATATCAGTGCCTGAATTGTTCATATATATTTTCTTTTTATCTGTAATTGTTAAGCAAAAGTGTCTCTACTTGTTTTGATGTTGTTGATATATGTGAAAGGAATCAAATCGGGCTGCGCAGTATATATCAAATGTCGGATGAACTTAGTACTGTAAGTATCTTCGGGTCTGACATCGGAGGATATTCGATTGCAATTGGTTTGTTAAAAGCAGTCCTCTCGGTTTTAAAGTGAAATCTGCGTTCTGAAGTCTCATGCGAAATAACAGTTGGATGTAATAAAAGTATAAAATTTAATAAACTCGCAGTGATTCCATTGACGTTACGCATTTTCATTGTTAACAAAGTATCCCTTCCCTTAACAGTATTGTACCGTGTAGTGGGTGTAAAAATATCCACTACCCCATATTGCCCACTGACGTTACGCATTTTCATTGTTAACAAAGTATCCCTTCCCTTAACAGTATTGTACCGTGTAGTGGGTGTAAAAATATCCACTACCCCATATTGCCCACGGATGTCGTAAGAGGCGGCATTGTGAAGCAAATCAGAAGATGGGCAGTAGCGTCTAATAACGACTAAAATAAAAAACTGCAGCTTCCAACGCGCTTGCAAAGGGTGGCAACTGTGGTAAATATCCCCTCTAAGAAGCAATCTACGGGGGAGGCCTATGTTCAGCAGTGGACGGTCAGTTGTATAACGGAACAGTATTTACAAATCTTTAAACACGAAAATAACAATGGAATGCAGCCGAACGATGAACGCTTCTATAAGCGTCTGTAATTATCTTAGGATTAAGAATGCCCAAGGGGTGTATAGTAACTAAGTATATGTGTGTATGCAAAATATGATCCTCACCTTCACCCCGTGCAACGTACAAGACAAGATCGATTGATGGGCGAAAACAAATTGAGAAAAATAATTATAGCTAAAATAACTGCACGTTTTGTTCTAATAATTCAAGATCTGATTTTTTTTTAATGTAAAAACGTTACCTCTACACCAAGATTTTCTCCTGTACCGTGGGGACAGTTTACAAACACAAATTTCACAAGGACAAACATCCAGAACAATTATTGTAATCCATACAAATACCTGTTCCGTGCGGGATTCGAACCCGCGGCCCTTGGCGCTGTAACTTATTGCTAAGCCACTGCGCCACGAAACCGTTTTCTCATCATAAATATAAAAAATGGAGTGACAACTATATATATATGAACTAACTTACAGCCAACTTGATCATAAATGACCACCTTCTACAGCCTAAGAACTCCTGTAACCAATTAAAAAAAGGAAAGGCAACAACATACATGTTGTAACATCTAAGGACTAAGAGCGAATACTTCACCTCCTGTTATTATACATAATGACTCTAACTCTATACCCTCAGACCGGAACACAACAGTGCCGCTTTGGGACAAATATAGGTACCTACCCAGGTGGACTTCTTGGCAGAAAAAAATCATATCACATAGTAGCGCCCAACGCCTCTCCCCTTTTTATTATGGAAGTGGTATGTGTCCAATATAATATAATAAGTGAGCCGTCGCTGTAAATGTAACAGAACGCGAGTAACCCGGAGTCGATCCCCGCCGGCACCAATAATATTGCTAGCTGTAAATATAACAGAACGCGAGTAACCCGGGTTCGGTCCCCACCGGCGCCAATAAAATTGCTAATTGTAATTTTAAGTGCTGATTTACATCGTGCTCGGCGTTGAAGAAAAACATTGTGAGGAAACCTGCATGTCTGATAAATAAGGAAAAAAAATATTTCGAAAACATGTGAAGTTCGCCAACACGCATTGAGGAAGCGCTGCGTACACTTCCTTGCCCTAAAACCCTCTCATAAATGAGGGGAGGCCTGAGCCCAGCAGTGGGACGTATATAGGCTGTAATTTTACTTTACTTTTTATGTGTCCAATTCTAAACTATATTAAACGTTACCACCAAATTCGAAATTTTCCTTGGATTATAGTAGAGGCGTTAGCGTACATAAATGTCACATATACTAACATCCAGATACAGAACATTTATTTGTAGGCCATACAACTTCCGTGCAGGATTTAAACATGTGGCCCGCAGCGCAACAACTGAACGTTCAGGAACTGCGCTACCGGGTCAAACTTGTGGCCTTGAACCTTGTGGCTATTAGGATTTTTGATGTGGATATTAACATAATGTACAAGTTAATGCCGTCTACACTCTCAATATAAAATCTGAATAAAACATAATTGGTATATTCAAACGGTTATGTACTTGTAACAAAATGCCAATCATAAAATATACAAGTTACAGTAGCCTATATATAATAGTATATGTTATAGTATTACTATATATAATCTATATTAAATAAAAATACAAGTACAAACACTGAAATTCATTTATGTTTTACCACTGGTTCGAAAAAAAACCTCTATCTTGGGAAGGACCAGCAAGAAACCCAGCGAGATTTTTTTTAAACATAAACTTACAATATAATATCACAGATAAAATTTTGTTCAATTAATCATGAAAACATTTAGAAACAGTATGGCAGCGTAACTCAACCTCATTCCCAGGGGTTAATTTTAATCATGTAGGTACTCTTTAGTAGTATAATACCCCAATCAAACATATTTTGATTAATGACACACACGGGATGTTATGGGGTAGGTGTTTTACGTGGTAGAGCCACGCTGCAACTATATTATAGCTCTAGCATGAATGAGTCAGCTCGACCTGGGCAGGACCACGTCTCACAGAATACCAGCGTAAAATAACAGCTTAATAGTGCTGTGTTTCATATGGTGAGTGTAGAGAACTGGAGATCCATTTCACTGGAATCGAGGCATTCCATCTTAGTCCTCGAGGGTGACAATGCATCTGCATTTTGATACATAATCAAGGTTAATTGTAGATGTCTATGGGCCACAGCATCCACTTACCATCAGGTGGTCTGTGTGCTCGTTTGTCACCCATATCCTATAAAAAATTGAATTGATACTGATAATGGGATACACCATGACAAACTACTACAATAAATAAAATACCCATGGTGATGATGGGTCATGGAGCAATTTAAAAAAAATGGAGTATTCAAAAATCTAAATCTTTAAAAAATGTGACATTTAACATTCTTGGAAAGACCTTTATGATCATAAAAGATAAAAAAGAAAAGAGAGATCATTACCATTGCAATTAGGTTTCTTCACAAAACCTATGCTATTTAAGTTATAATTTTAAGGGTAAAAATCGCATTTAAGTAACACTAGTAATTGTATGGTACGGTAATGATATGGTTTGCGACAGTAATGTCCTCCAGACCGAATTTCGGTCACAACGGCCAATGTCAACGGAAACTAGCCATCTGTGTCGGAGAGGATTATAGCCCAAGTATGGGCAATCACAGGTGCACTCTCTATTCCCTCACTTTCATAATCCGATGGGACCGTAATCCGAAGACACGACCGGAGAGAGATCAGTCGCAGGAGCAACAGCTTTATGTGGGATGAAAACACCGCCAACTTTCTGACTTGGGGCTGCTATTGACAACTTCTTAACAGAAAAACCCAATAACTAAATTTGGCCCGACCTGGGATTCGAAATCAGGACCTCATAATCGACAACCGCTTTTACGAACACTAGATCGACGAGGCAATCATAATTAAGGCAGATTAAGACATTACTATCATGGTAACAACACTAGACCTGGAAAACTAATAAATCATGTTTTATTCAAACACAGGGCCTTTAGGTAATAATGGATAATAGCATCAGTGACGGATTTAGGCTTGCTGCCGCACTACGCCTCGTTCGATGCGCCGCCCTTTTTGATAAAATGAATTTCATTAATTTTGATTCAATATTTTTATTTTAAATAACTTTATATATTGAAATGTAATTTTTAAATATAACTAATAAACATGATAGATAAATAAGTTATAACTTTTGGACAAATAAATAATAAATATTTTTTAAATATTAATCAATTTGAAAATTTCTTTTTCCTGGCTCAGGTCCGCGCAAAAACGTCGATTATATCGTCATAATTAATTTCTTGGACTAGTTGAGCTTCAATAGGCAGTAATGCAAAAGCATTAAGTCTACCTTGGCTCATGCTTGCACGTAAGTAAGTTTTTACCCTTTTTAGTGTTGAAAAAGATCCTTCTCGTGAACAATTTGTAGCTGGAATACACAAAAAAATACGGAGAGCAATGTCCACATTCGGATAAACATCTCGAAGACTCCGTGAATGTATCTGATGGCCTGAATATATATCTGACGTATTGCTTGCATTAGCATAAGATTGACCATAACTTTAGTTTCTGAATAAATTAAGCACTCACGGCGTTGAATCTCTCCGTTTCTAAAGTACGTTGAAATAAACTTTTGGAACAATACCTCGTTTTATCACTAGTACCCGGATAACCGGGCTTTGCTCAGTTTTTTTAAGTTACATTTAGATACAAATTACATGAATAATATTTTTTGATCTTATTGACATAATAGAAAAAACTGTACCTGGTTATTTGAATGAAAATCATGAGTGCAATTAGTTTAATTAAAATTTTTCTTATTTTTAAAAATTACTAAAAAAAAGGCTCGAAATAATAGATTTTCTCACAAAAGTAGGGAATTTGAAAAAAAAAAGGAAAAAAAGTCGGACCCAAGACGGGGGCGCGAACCATGGAACTCCGATATCACGCCCGACCGACATCCCACCTGAGCTATTACGATCGTTAGTAGTCTGTCAAAATTTACCTTCTTATATTGTAGCAGTTTTTTTTACTGCCTGAAAACATGGACAAAAGGACATTTTCTAAAAATAAATCCTAGCTAGATCGATTTATTGCCCCCGAAACTCCCTGGACACTAAAGTTTACGAAAATCGTTGGAGCCGATTCCGAGATTCCAATTATATATAAGAATTGCTCGTTTAAAGGTATAGTAAACATTTCTGGAATTTTTAAAGTCCGTATTATCAATTATTGACTGGATTTCTTCAGTTTCTTGTGATGAAGGAAAATTTGACGACGTCTTGTTCGTATCTTATGATAGAGAAGGGTGTGATTGTACTTCTTCGATATCTTGTTCTGAATTCTCTTCTAATTTCGGCTTGAAAAATATCAATTTAAACAACTAGCATTTATTTAATGTTTATCCCGACTAACGTTATATAAAATATGTAACAAAGACCCTGTGGTTCCCATTAACTGCGTTATCAGAATCAGTATCCAAGCATATAGCATTCCATATCCAAGCATAAGCATATTTTTTTCAAAAAAACACATTTAAAAAACTAATTTTATTGAAAAAAAATTAATTTGCAAATTGTATGTGGTTTTATTATCTCCATTGCATTACCGATACTCGTGTAAGTTAGAGGAAATAAAACCACATACAATTTGCAAATTAATATTTTTTTCATTAAAAGTATTTTTTTAAATCTGATTTTTGGAAAAAAAAATTACTTCTATACGCTTGGATACTGAATCTGATAACACACTTAACGGGAACCACGGGGTTTTGTTACATGTTGCACATAAAAAGAAGTTACTAGCAATCGTAACAAGATAATTACGACCGACCGATAAACATGATGGTTGTTGGTCATTACTAGAAGACTTACTTGTGCTTGTCATAAAAGTAGATATTTTTGGATTTTTTAAAGTAAATTATCTATTTTCGTAGATTCTTCTGCTTTCCACATACGATATTCTGCACCACTAATTTTTTTTTGATAGCCACTCATATTTAATTCGAAAATAAAATCAAAACTACCACAATTAATAAAAAATTCCAGTGCCTAATTTAATGTTATCAATCAATTATTTTTTGTCTTAAGAAACTTAGACTCAAAAAATTGAAAATGCAAATGACGGGATTTATTTTTCATGAAAAATTATTTTTATAAACAAAAAATGTTCTGACACTTGAATGAATATCAAAATTATATTCAATACATGAAAATCTAAGGTATTTTTATTCCACATCAAAAACAAATTGAAAAGTTATTCAAACGCTTCATACACGTGAGATTAATCTCACTAAAGGAACGGAGTAAAGAACATTACTCGATAAAGACTATCTATTAAATAATAGGTACTTACATATGAAATTGGCGTTTTGTACGGAAAGAATATAAAGTCAATTTTTTTGTAAAATATATTTAATTAATCAAAGTATGCACCGTTGTTATATACGCACTTTTGCCATCTCATAGGTAGTTCATTGATCCCTTTACTAAAAAACTATGAGTTTATTGTGCAGTGGTCTTGCGTTGTCGTGAAGCAGCAGTGGCCTAGAGCGATTGACCAATCTCGGTTGTTTAGTTTCTTCCTTCATGGTTTGCAGTTGCTGACAATAGATATCAGCCGTAATCGTTTGACCAGATTTTAGAAAACTGTAGTGAACAACGCCGGCCACCAATACTCACAAGTAATTTTTTCTGAGTCAATTTTCGTTTAGGGCAGGATTTGGCTGGGTTTCTAGAGTTTAACCATTGCGATAAGCGCTTCTATCAGCTAAATGAATTTATAAATTTGAATTTGTAATTCTTAACCACAGAGGAGATATTTCAGATCAAAGTGGTCAGTACGAAAAAACGCAAATTTCATATCTAAGGACCCAGTATTAACATCTTACCCATGCATATTGAGAAGTAAATTAATCAATTGAATTATAATATATTCTAAAGAGATTTTTTATAAAAACTAATCATCATCATTCTCTAGCCCATTTCCCATTATCTGGGGTCGGCGCAGTAAATCTTCTTGTTCCATTCCTCTCTATCAGCCGTCATTTCCATACTTACTCCTTTCATTCTCATATCACTCTTCACACAATCGATCCATCTTTTATTCGGCCTTCCTCTACCCGTGTGTCCTTATATGTGTGTGTTTTATAAAAACTAATCTGAACCCATTTTTGAAATTGATTGTCTTCACTTTTTTTCGCATCTAAAATTTTGGCATTTCAAAAATTTGCCGCCCTTCAAATTATGCCGCCTAAATCGATCACTGAATGGCCAGGCTTACTCCCGAAATAGTTTTTAAATTCGATTGGATATTCGATTGAAACTGACTTTATTTCGAATTTGATTAACAAAGCTTACTGCCGAATTAATACGAATCGAGAAACACGATCGATTCACAATCAAGCGTTGTAAGCGCCATTTGGCACATCCAGATTGTTAGCGACGACAAGTGAATTTAATTATTTAATTTCAATTTATTCTTATATGTGATCTAAAACTACGTAAAGACTGTCAGTGTTAATAACAAAAAGTGAATTAATTACTTATACTAGCTTCAATTCTTATTTGCAATCTAAAATTACGTAACGAAAGTTAGTAACGAAAGTCAGTAACGAAATGTGAGTCTAATTACTTATTTGAGTTTAATTAGAATATTAGAAACGAAATATGAATCTAATTACTTATTGTAACTTACTCTTATTATAATCTAAAGAACTACAATAGAAACATTAGCATCTAAGTGTGAATTTAATTACTTGTTTAATTCTTTTTCTTTTTAATGTAATTTAAAACTACGACAATACGTCAATTAACCAATTGTATAATCTCGTTTCCTATTATAAAAATAGATTTAGTTCAATAAGAATTTCAAATGTATTCTGCAATAGTTTCTTAAGATTAAGCGTAATGTTGTTATCACGATAAGCATTGTGCATTCCTGCCGCCTGGCAGCGCTACGTGTATGATATGCGGAAAAAAGCTTAGCTACTACGGAGCTATGCCGTAGGAAGACCGCTCCACTATATTTATTTATTAAAGGTATAAATTAAGGGTTTTATCAATGATTAATGTTTAATAATAATAAAGATAAGCTATTTCTATTACCAGGAATGCATAAAAACATTGTAAGGGATGTTTTACCACAAAAATAAAAGAAATTTGTAAAATTCCCTTAGAAAAGGTTGCTCTGCGCTCTGATTGGTCGACGGAAATCATTAGTGCCGTGTGCAAATTCGTTAGTGCCGTGTACAAAATTTAACCATTTTGATCGGTCGAAATTTCCTACAAAAAAGAGGCGTTTTTTGTGGTTAAACATTCCAAATCCGGCAATGTAAGAATAAAGCATCAAG
This sequence comes from Parnassius smintheus behrii, assembly GCA_036936625.1. Taxonomy (NCBI): domain Eukaryota; kingdom Metazoa; phylum Arthropoda; class Insecta; order Lepidoptera; family Papilionidae; genus Parnassius; species Parnassius smintheus. The sequence continues at coordinate 48,362,531 of JAUPFT010000010.1, read as the reverse complement.
AAATAAATAGAAGAAAAAACTCTGAAGAAGTGTTATTTATTGCTCATCTAACTGCTACTGCATGCTCTCCAGTTAACATCCCGCCAGCATAACCCGCTCCATTACTAACATTCTCACACACGAGCAACAACACAGATATTTTTCGTCGCCTGCTATTAAAAGCGCTATCTTTCAGCGGACAACTGAAGTTTTCCGTTCTAATAAATCCAATTTTATCCACCATTTGATTGTGCGCTATACATGGTCTTGGGAATATAAAATTACCAGGAGTTATTCTGTGGAGATAAGACTATGGATAAAAATTTCACATTTGTTGGAAAAGATATCACCCAGTCAGTTTTGAACGTATCCTTTGGGTAATAAAATCTTTGCCACTTTTAAACGCCGCGCTGTAGCTGGAAGAAATGATGTTTTCTTGTTATTTGATATTTTCGTCGCAAAACTTCTGTAGTGTCGCGGGATGGTCGCAAGCTCTCGGGGAATCCCCTCCTTGTGTATTGGACTCTGCGCATAGGCTGTACACATTTAACTTACGCTTACGTATATGTACCTACCTACATTATTTAATTGTTGTAAGAATTGGTTGTTTGTGGCAAATGTGCCTCAATTGCCACAAACAACCACTTAATTAGTTAATTGTGAAAATCGGTTAAGAAATGGTAAACAATATGTCTACTCGTTAAGAATTTTATAATAATCTTTAACATAATCTAAGGGTAACAATCATTTTTATCTATAAAAATTGTCATCGTCGGCAGTAAACTTTGAAATCGGCGATTTCATTTAATATTTAAAGTAAGATAGTAATTATTCTTATCGCGCATTTTTAAACCACCAACCACTAATTTGACAATTGGGTATAATCACTAAAACGACTTACCTATATTCGTTGTTCTTTTAATAATCACAAAATCTTACAAATAATTCGTGGTAGGAACAATTTAAGTTGAATAAAATATTCCACCTGTAGGTAATTTAACTTTTCTTGGCCATAGAGAAAAGGCATAAGTACGGCAACAATTCAAGTCAAAAGGGTTTTCTTTGATTATTGTTAAGTTATTAGCTAAATACGATCCTATTTTACAAGAATTGTTAAGCAAACCAAAGGGCCAGAATAAATACTAAAGTACAAAAATAAAGAAATGAGGTCATTTCTGTTCTGGTTCAAAAAGTGAAAACGCTCTAGTACATGAAATAATAACCGTACAATTTTACTCAATTATATTTGATACTAGGAAGATATTATAAGGATATAGAACGACGAGTGAACGCAGGAAATAATGTAAATGGGGCTCTACACTCTGTTGTGAAAATTCAGAATGTGTCAAAAATGCACGTGTGACAATTCACAATGCTGTGTTTGTTCCTACTTTAACGTATGGTAGTGAAAGTTGGGCGTGTCAGAAGAAGCACGAGAGTATCTCAAATTCAGAATGTATCAAAAATGCACGTGTGACAATTCACAATGCTGTGTTTGTTCCTACTTTAACGTATGGTAGTGAAAGTTGGGCGTGTCAGAAGAAGCACGAGAGTAGAATAAACGCAGTAGAAATGCGGTCGCTAAGGAGTATGTTAGGGCTGAATCTGAGTAACAGGGTGAAAATTTGTATGATAAAAGAAGAGTGTGGTTTGCAAGGTGATGTTGTGACTGTTTGGTCATAGAAATATTGAATGAGGAATGAGTGACAAAGCAAATTTACGTTGCAGAAGTGAAGGAAGAGTCGCAAGGGACGTTCTAGGCGAAAGTTTATCAACCAAATTGGCGATATTTTGAAAATGGGCCAAATTAAGAGTACCCTTAACCGATGAGCATGTATGTGTAGGAGATATGGATGTGGAGGAGGCGAGAGAGTTATGTCAGGATCATTCTAAATAGAAGTCTGTAGTCTCTGCCTACCGCTCTGGGTGACAGGCGTGAGTGTATGTATGTATTTGATACTACTCAAGATATTTCCAAAATAGATCAATTGTGTGAACTTTACCGTTACGGTGTTAAAGTTGAAAGAGTCATTTTTAGGAGTTCATGAGATTAAGGGATTTAATTAAACTGACTTAACAATTTTCAAGCCGATTACACTATTTGTTAATGACAAAGTGTTTCTCTGTATAAATGCGGTGAACAAGAGTATGTTAGTGCTAATAACACGAAAGACACTTATGACGGAGTTAAAAAATTCATAATGATATCGAGTCAAATACGGTATAATATACATATTATGTCCTTTGTGCTGCTCATTATTAATAGACAGTTAATGATGCAGTTAAAGAGGTTATAGGAATGAAAACATTCTTTGAAACTGGACAACAAATATATAATCGTTTTAGGCATATAAAAGATGGAATACTGTTATACATTATCAAGTTAAATATCTAATAATGAGTCTGGAGAATCTTTAAATTCATGTAAGATTAGAAACGTTAAATCCTACTAGATGAGCAGGACGTTTCGATGTCATTTTTGCTTGAAAGTTCGGTTTGTTGCGATTCAAAAAGCGCTTACAAATACTATTCTTATTAAATTCTAAAGCAGATGAGAGAAATGAAGCTATTTTACTGAATATGAAGGTCGATAACTATAACTTCATCATGTTATTGGTTTGGAAAAGTTTACAGACCCTCCATGCGGCCTCTAAAGCGCTTCAATCTAAAGCCATCGATCTTTCAAATGCTTCAAAGCGCTTGAAAGTCTGCCTGGACCTTGAAAGGGTCGATAACTATCCTGAGGTCGAGACGGTCCTGAGGGGGGGGGGGGGTAATAGCGTGCAGTTTGCGTTCGAGGATGGCAATCTCCCCTATGTCGACGCGCTGAATAACAGAATAAACTGTTTTCAGGTCATCGGCCAAAGAGGATTGTGCCTGGTGTGGGGTTGTGAAAACCCGCGGAGGGTCAGCCCTTTTGGGGCCCCTGGGGATAACTGGGGGAGTTAAGGGCCGATAACAGCCCTGAGGGGGCCGATGAGGGCCCTGAGGGGGCCTAGGGGACCCTGAGGGGGTCGAGAGGGGCCTTGACGGGGCATTCTATTATGGGAGAGCCAGGAATGAATTGTCACTGACCGGTGGCGGGGCTGGTGCGGCAGCTTTGGCAGGATGGGGATGAGGAGAGCGAGGATAGCCTCTGTAGTTGGCCGTGTGTCCTGTTGGCACAGGATGCACTCGGGTGGGGATTCGGCACTACGGGGCCGAGGGCACTCTTTCGAGCTGTGCGGGTCAAGGCACTTAACGAACCTGGGGGGTAGAGCAGTTGGCCGCCACATATCCATAAAGTTGGCAGCGGTGGCACTGTGCCAGATGACCGCGCCTATGGGGAGGTTTGACCTTTACTCTCGACAGGCCATACACGGTGCATACCTGCCCGAATATGTCCTTTGCCTCCGGCACGTTTGAAAAGACGAGACGAGCAAGTGGGAACCTCTTGCCCTTATTGCTGTGCATCTTGTGAAAGCCTTGACTGGAAAGCCGTGGGAGTTAAGGTCCTCTGGAATATCCACGTTGGCGATCTCGAAGGGAACTCCGCAGAGGACGGCCCTGATCTTACGGTTTTCCGGAAGAGCGAACGTGTGGTAGGACACACGCTCAGCCTTGAAGCCTGGTGAGGCGACGAAAGTCGTCGATAGTCTGAGGGATGATCTTAATAGCTTCACCGAGATTGGTGGCTTGGTCGTACTTGATACCTGTGTCGTAACAGGTTTTGAAGAGTCTGGTGAATTATGCCTTGTCCCTGAGGAATACAGGAGATGGGACTTGTTTCTTGGCGAGGGTGGAGGAGCAGTGAGATGCTGGCTTAGAAGGGGGAGGAATGTCTAGTGACAGTGGGGGGACTGCGGAAGCTGCGGGGGTGCGGGCAGTTGTGTAGGCTGCGGGGGCGCAGCCAGCGGCGGGGTCTGCGGAAGTGCGGGTCGCGGCAGAGGCTGCCTTCACTTTCGTGAAGGGGGTCGCATCAGTAACTGTTCCATCAGAATCTGTCGAGTCCGAGGAGCAGCTACTGGATGACGCGACTGGCCGAGGGCACGGGAGGCAAGAATTGCGGCGAAAGCGGTCTCGTCAATGTTAATGGCTAACCCGAGGGTTTGGTTTAATAGGGTGATGGCGGCCCTAACTTGGTTAATGTCCGGAGAAGTAATGATGGGTTAGACAGGGACAAGACAAAACTAAAAACAAAAAAAAAGATATAACAAATATCAAATAACAATATTTAAACAAACCTGCCACGGGCATGGGGCAAGAATGGTGTGAAAAAGTAAACGTACTCCAGTCAGCGACCGCTCTGCCACAGCGTGAGCGGAAGAGCGAAGGTGCGAGAGCGAGAAGGCACTCACCGTACGGGGCGGGAGTGCGATCTACTAACACAACCACTCGGGAGCGGCGGCGCCAGCGGAATGGTTTTTGGAAGAAATGGGCAGTGGGCTGCTGTACTTTACTTTTAACTTTATAATTTTAGGAAATGGGACGCCTCCCACTAAGTCACAGTGTTTTATAACTTCACTGTACGCGTGGAAAAACACACAAACTCCTTTCACTGATTTCATTACGACCAATCACGTGTTAGTTAATAATAAATTTCTTATTCGTGGTTGTAATCTTATGACTAAATATTTTAAATTAGACATTTTAATGGTTAAAATCTTTGTACATTTTGTTAATTTGTAGTATGTAAGGAATCACATTTTTATAATAAATTATTCTACTCATTTCTACTGATTCTACTCTTTCTACTCATTCATCCTGTAAGACCAGGAAAGTGGCGACCCGTCTGTTAATCAAAGTGTTAAATTAGATACCTTAAATTTAATATTGTTACGAGCTTGAGGTTCGTGACAATAAAAACTGCCGATTGAATTACCAAAATTTACACTTTTATTACCGAACGCTAATTAAATTTTAAAAGACACTAATAATTAATCACACTGATTCACTTTATTTCGCTCAGAAGCTTCGCTTGTGTCGCCATATTCAATACTGCCCCGATCGCGGCTAGCAACGGCTTTATATGAAACTCTTCCACCGAAAAATCCAGAATATTCCAGTAAATACGGGCACCGATCGATCAGGCGCAGAAAGTTCGAGTGTGGGGCTTCTAGAAAGCTTAATTCTTCTGTTCAATACTAGATGGCGCTGTTGGTGGAAAGTTCAAGATCGACATTTTCTAGGAAGCCCTCCTCGCTCTGGTCCCCGACACTGGATGGCGCTAGTGCCAGGTACCAGACGTTGACTAATGTGCGCAACAATATTTATAAATTGCAAAAAATGCTTGTTTTACGAAATGTTTATTAAAAATATGCGGTCACCGGTAACAGCTTTTATACGTTTCATTAATAGCCACAAGTGGTTCAGGTTCTCTCATTTCTGATGTTTCTCACTCATTTGAGAGTTTTCAGAGCAAGGGAGGAAGATTTTCTTTACTTGGTAATATACTGTAGTGAAATTGGTGGATAAAATTATACTCACTGTTCACTGTTATAATGTTTATTTCCCTTGTATACAGCTGCACAATTCACAATATACACAAATTAGAGTTTATTTATTATAATAATAAATGTTCATAAATTGAGAGTAACAAGAGAAAGAATACACAGAATGTGGACAGAATACAAACGCATTTAAAGTTCACACTAACAGTACATTTACTATCACAATACAGTTTATAACAACACACAAATCTTTAAGCAGTAGTCTAACACAATTTTTGTAAGAATTTAGGCTTTTTTACTCATTTAGCAACTACATTTTATATTTAAGGAAACGAAGTGAATATCGCTTATGACAGTTGTCAGTCAGAACTATCTTTTTGATTTTTGACATATATTTATGTGGCTACGCCACATCACTCCCCCCCCCCCCCCCCCCCCCCGAGACCGTCTCATGACGGGCGATAGTAATTTGGGAATTTCACACTTCGTCCTGAACGTGTTTTTTTAATGTTTGTGTCTTCGTTACTTTTAGGCGTCTGCATTATGGCAGTGTCTGGGAGTGCAGTGTTTTCCTGGATTGTGTAGGCTGGTTTTAACCTATTTATGGAAACTGTGACTTCATTTCCTCTAATTAGAAGTTTATAAAACTTTATCATTTCTTTCTATGACTTTGTATGGCCCTGAATAAGATGGTTGAAATGCTCGCGATTTTGTTTCATCTCTCAGATACACGTGTGTAGCTGTTGGCAAGTCTTTGAAAACAAAGATCTTGTATTTACAGTGCCGTGACGCTGGCAATGGACGTATATTTTCCATATTAGTACGTAGGCGCGCAGTGAAATCCGTCACATCGGTGGTTGTTGTTAAGGAAGGATAGAAGAATTCTCCCGGTAGTCTTAACGGTTCACCATAAACTAAGTCTGCCGGCGATGCTTGTAGATCTTCCTTCAAAGCACTTCTCATACCCAATAGTACTAGAGGCAAATATTCAGTCCAGTTTTGGTCTGTGACAAGCTATGGCTGATTTTAACTGCCTGTGCAATCTTTCAACCATTCCGTTACATGCAGGGTGATAAGCAGTTGTTTTCTTATGTTGGAAACCTATTGAGTCTGAAAGATATTTAAACAGCGATGATTCAAACTGCCTTCCCCGATCAGTTATTATTTCCACAGGACATCCAAATTGCGAAATCCAACCTAGTAGCAGGGCTTTTGCAACGGATTCCGCAGTAATGTCTATTAAAGGGGACTGCTTCTGGCCACCGTGTGAATCTATCTACCGCTGTCAGACAGTACCGAAAACCTTCTGATGGTGGAAGAGGTCCAATTATGTCTATGTGAATATGTTGGAACCGGGCACGAGGTAGTTCAAATGTATGTAGTGGAGATCACACGTGTCGGGTAATTTTTGAAGTCTGGCAGGCGTGGCATGCTTTAGCCCATGCTCGGCAGTCTTTGTTCATACCGGGCCAAACGAAACGCTGTGCTACTAATTTTGCGATAGCATTAGCGCCTGGGTGACTCAGTGAATGCAGTGTTGCATAAATTTGCCGTCGAAGTTTTTTGGGCACATAATGGTGTGCTTCTAGTGTACCCGGTATTTTAACCTTAATTAGTTGAAGCGATGTTTCACCATTTATTAAATTTTCTAGCTCAGGATCTTCTAACTGCGCTTTTGCGAGTGTGCTTAAGTCGACAGGCTTAGATAATTCCTCTATTCGTGAAAGAGTATCAGCTACGACATTTTCTTTTCCAGAAATATGTTGTATGTCCGTGGTGTAATCTAAATAGCGAAATTGCCGTGATGAACAATTTTCTTTTCGACGTTGAAATGCGTAGTATATTGGTTTGTGATCAGTAAATGTGGTGAAATGTCTGGCCTAGAGCATATGTCGAAAATATTTTGTATTTTCATAGATCGCTAATAATTATCGGTCGTACGGAGAATATTTTCTCTGTGAAGGACTCAATTTGCGAGAAAAGAAGGACAGAGGCTGCCATTCACCATTTTTAAATTGCTGCAGAACTCCTCCAATAGCTATGTCTGAAGTGTCTGTCACTACTCCTAGTTTTGAATTTAGATCAGGGTAGGCCAAAAGGGTTGCATTGCATAATTCTTCTTTGCATTTTTCAAATGCTATTAGTGCGTCACCTGTAATATGAACTGGGTGTGAGCCCTTCACCGCACCTGTTAGGAGTGAATTTAATGGAGCTTGAGTTTCTGCTGCTCCTGGGACAAATCTGCGATAGAAATTTAACATTCCCAGGAATTTTCTTAATTCTTTCACGTTCTTTGGCACGAGAAAATCTTTGATAGCTTGTACTTTTGAGGCCAAGGGTTTTACGCCTTCGGGTGAAACGGTGTAGCCTAAGAATGTTACAGTGGAGGCTCCAAATACACATTTGGCCGTGTTTATTACCATTCCATAGTCTTGTTATTTTGTAAAAATTTGATGAAGATGTTTAAGGTGTGTTTGTTCATCTTTCGAAAAAATTAAAAAATCATCCAAATAAGAGTAGCAAAATTCGAGTCCTCTCGTCACTTCATCCATGAACCTCTGAAACGTTTGGCTCGCGTTGCGGAGGCCAAACGTCATATACGGGAACTCATACAATCCGAAGGGCGTCGTTATAGCCGTTTTCGAAATATCTTCTGGATTTACCGGTATTTGATTATATGCTTTCACTAAATCAAGGGTTGAAAATATTTTGCATCCTGATATATTGTACGTAAAGTCCTGTATATTACGTATAGGATACCTATCGGGTATCGTGCGTGCATTTAATAGCCGGTAATCGCCACATGGTCTCAACCCGTTATCCTTTTTGGGTGCCAGATATAGTAGAGATGACCATGGACTCTCTGAAGGCCTTGCTGTTCCATTTTTGAGCATAGCTTCAAATTCTGACTTCGCTATTTTCAATTTGTCAGGAGCCAATCGCCTTGGTGCACAAGAAACTGGAGGTCCTGGAGTTGTCCTAATATAATGGAGAGTATTATGAGTAGGAACTTTGTGCGTGCCTGAAGGGCGAGTTATATCAGGAAAGTTGCGCAAAAGATTGTGATACTTAGATTCACCGGAAATCGTTTTTACCAATGATATGGCGTTTGACGAAAGAGCTGATGTGGCAGAAGCTGATAAATTTGTACTGCTATCGATGAGACGTCGTTTCCGGCAGTCAATAATTATGTGGTAGAATGATAAAAAATCAACACTTATTATGGCCTTATTTACATCAGCGACTACAAATCGCCAGCTGAGATCGCGCCGAAGACCTAAGTCTAAATTAAAGTGTACGTACCCATACGTAGATATCGGCGTTCCGTTGGCAGCAAAAAGTTCGTACGTCGTTTGCGGTCGTCTCTGCTTTGTTGCGGCGCGGGGGAAAACACAGATGTCACTACGTGTGTCGACTAAGAATTGCGCTTTTGATCGTCGATCCGAAACGCCACGACTTGTGGCACAGTAGGTACGAGGTCGTGAACTTTATCTGCTAAGTCTGCAAGTGTCAGGTTGTGACGCTATGACAGTCTGTAGGTTATTTGGCAACCTACTAGACCAAATTGTTCTAATAAAATCATCAGGAACATTAGGACCTGCTAAGTGTTACAGATGCCTCAGAAATTGTGAGGGGTAGCGATCACCAAGCTCCTCGTGCATCAGTAGTTGTTGTACTTCCTTCTCTCTTGATGCTGACAATCGTTTTAACAGCTCGGTCTTTAATTTCTCGTACTTTTCTGGTGGTGAGACGATAATGTCCTTCACTTCAGCTGCATACCGATGGTCCAGTTGTGAAATGACATAAAAGTATTTGGTGTCATCATTCTTTATTCCAGGGAGTGCAAAATTGCCTTCTATGTGGGCGAACCATACGCCTGGTTCTTCTGGCCAAAACGGGGGCAGACGTACTCCGACGCGACAAATGTCGGAAGATGTAAATGACCCCTCTCCATATGAGCTACTTCCTCCTGCTTTATTGGTGTCGTTGGTTTTTGCCACTCTTATTAATAAGCTTTTGATGAACTATTTTATTTAGTGTCCAAACTTCCGGGGTCACCAGTGTAGTGAAATTGGTGGATAAAATTATACTCACTGTTCACTGTTATAATGTTTATTTCCCTTGTATGCAGCTGCACAATTCACAATATACACAAATTAGAGTTTATTTATTATAATAATAAATGTTCATAAATTGAGAGTAGCAAGAGTAAGAATAGACAGAATGCGGACAGAATACAAACGCATTTAAAGTTCACACTAACAGTACATTTACTATCACAATACAGTTTATAACAACACACAAATCTTTAAGCAGAAGGCTAACACAATTTTTGTAAGAATTTTGGCTTTTTTACTCATTTAGCAACTACATTTTATATTTAAGAAAACGAAGTGAATATCGCTTATGACAGTTGTCAGTCAGAACTATCTTTTTAATTTTTGACATATATTTATTGGCTACGCCACAATACTATGATTTTGAAATATTGGCGTCTTTCTTTTCATCAGATTGTATCAGTCCTTTGCTGGACATGAACTTCGTCTAGTCTAGCATCATCAGTCAAGCTTGGCAGACAACCAGATTGACAACCACAGAGTAAACAAAATTTACACTGTAGTACCAGAGTACCTGATGACATTTATGAGACTACTGCCCATCGCATGAACTAGGCGTGCTTTCCGTCGTTAGTTTACGGATTTGTGGGAAACTTACTAAAACTAACTAACAAACAATCACTATCAATTAAACTAAAGGTAATCAAAATATTATGGAAAAATAAAGGTTGAAATATAGGTTGTATGAGTGTTAATTCTTTTGCCTTTAAAAATTAAAGAAATATATTGCCAATGTCAATTAATTTGTCAACAGCACCAAGTCAACACTCAATAATTCAAGGCTGTATGGCTTAGTTCCTTTACCTGCTCTCTCGAGCGAATAATAAAAACAACAACAACAACAACTCTCAATAATGTCAATATCACGTGTGTATATTTCTTTTTCCTTCTTCGTCAGGTTATCTGATTTTTACAGTTTTATTTGAGATATTTAAATTAAGGGTCGTAACAATGGATGCCTATGATATTTTTAAGAAACTTACCAAAGGTTTAAAGTTTAAATATAAAGTATTAGGTGTTAAAAATGATGTAAGTATTTCATAACCCCAGTAACAAATTTAATGATTTTATACTGTAAATACATCTACTCTATTAACTTTAATGTTTAAATCGAATCTTTCTTGTAGACACAAAGTGCTAAAACTCCCCTAAAAAAAGATGTTGACTGTGAAAAACACGAACCTACAGAAATAAAGGAGGAAATTGAAGAAGAAGAAGAGCAAGTTTCATCTGATAGTGAAAGTGATTGTGAAAGCGGAAAAGATGATTTACACATAGTAGAAGGTGTAAAAATAGGAGAAAAAAAGAAAAAGAAGATAAAAGACAAGCCAGAAGATTTGAAAAAGAAATTGGAGTTAGAGGAGGTATAAAAGAGCACTACATTAATTAATATTAAAACCAATTTAACAACAAATTTGATTAGTTTTTATATAAATATTATTATACCTGATTTAATAAAGTAATTTGTTATAACTTATACATAATATTAACTATCTACTGGGTGAAACCAAACTAAAGATAATGAGGGCTCAATCTCAATTTGTAATCCTCTTTGCATTTAGGTAAGCAGTTGATTGTGCGTCTAGATTATCATATGTCATTGCAAATCACTCATGGTCCGACTAATAATAATTGATTATAGTTGAGGAATATTATTGAGGAGATGGACAGCAAAACCTTCCTGATAACTGTCTCCTGCTGAACAATGGCACCATAGATTTTCTCATAGGGGGGATATTTAGCATTGTTGCCTAGCTTTGCAGGTGGGTTGGCAGCAATATTTTTTTTTTTTAATTTTGATTATTGCTTGCTTAACTTACGCATTTAACTTTTAATTATACCTACCTTTTTTCTACTTATGTTTAGTAAAGAAGGAAAACAACCTTACCGGTATGGCTACGGTCTATCAAAGTCCATTGCTGAACATAAGCCTCCCTCATAGATTGTTTCATAGAAATGGTATTTGCCAGAACTACCACGCTTGGCAGGCGGGTTGGCAATTGCAGATTCTAGGTGTAAATGTAAGTGTATTGATATAATGATATGATTATTAGGATAGACAAACACAGACATCCACAGGATGATATGGGGTAGTGGATATTTTTTCACTGCCACTATGTGATATTTAAATTGACATCAATTTTTTGAAGAAGGCTATCAATATTTTATTTTTTTGTTTTTCCTAGTTAGAAATGCGTTTTCCTGTTTTCAGCAAAACCGTTTCCGTAATGAGCATGGCATTAAGGCAATTGGACGACATGTACCAAGAGCATTGAAAGATTTTTCAGAATTGACCACAAGGTACAATGTCAGCAGAGCTCTGGTGGATACCATTGCACAATGTGGTTACACAGAGCCTACACCAGTGCAGAGGCAAGCACTGCCATGCATGTTGGAAGTGAGCATTTTGATTTTACACTTTATTATTGTCACTTTTATACCTATAACTACCATTGGTGGCCCACCCACAATGTCTAAACATTACTATTTCAGTCTGTTAAATCTTTACTGCTGGACTTAGGTCTACCCCATAGCTTGCCTCTTAGGATGGATATTTGCCATAGTTGCCACGCTTGGCAAGTAGCTTGACAACTGCAATTTTTTTAATTCAATTGATATCAGAAAGAAGTTGTTGCCCATCCTGGTTCCTTTTCCTCTGTCGCCTCTTAGGACACCCACAGGATGGTATAGGGTAGGGAGTATTCTTAAAATGTTTTGCAGTTAATGCAGGCAAGTGTGAATGTATTACTTTTATGTGGAAACCTAAGCCAATTCTACATAAATATCATTTTACCGGAGTGGAAATCAGCCGAAAACTAAATGTTAGGGATATAGGCGTATATTTTGATCATAAAATGATACAATCCGAACACATTGATTATGTTATCAGTAATGCCTATAAAAATCTTGGTTTTGTTCTTCGCATCTGTAAACTATTCACGGACATTAAGGACGCGTTTACAAAATTGATAGGTATAGAATCGCACTACTACATTGACAAAAGTCACGCACACAAGTGTACGCACGGTTGGCTGTGAGAATCGTAGTCAAATGAAATTATTTTGATAATTTGAAAGATTGTATTTGTTTTTTATTTCTTATACCTCAGAAATATACATAGATACGAAATACGAATACCTGCTCCAGAGACTGCTTGGCACTGGAAGCCCTCTACTGGTAGTGGGATGTTAGCTCTGGACTTTGAACTGGTTTTGTCAGTTATAATAAGATCTTACCTACCTGCGGACTTGATGGAGTGACCTGAAGGTGTAATTCGGTGATTACAAGTGGAACTCCTAGACTAGTAGAACTAGGTGTGCCGAGTTTGGGTTCGTTTTGTTAGTTACAATGAGACCTTACCACCGGTCTTGATGGAGTGACCTGAAGGTGTAATTCAATGATTACAACTGGAACTACTAGACTAGTAGAACTAGGTGTGCCGAGTTTGGGTTCGTTTTGTTAGTTACAATGAGACCTTACCACCGGTCTTGATGGAGTGACCTGAAGGTGTAATTCAGTGATTACAACTGGAACTACTAGACTAGTAGAACTAGGTGTGCCGAGTTTGGGTTCGTTTTGTAGATTATGATGAGACCTTACCACCGGACTTGATGGAGTGACCTGAAGGTGTAATTCGGTGATTACAAGTGGAACTCCTAGACTTGTAGAACTAGGTGTGCCGAGTTTGGGTTCGTTTTGTTAGTTATGATGAGACCTTACCACCAGACTTGATGGAGTGACCTGAAGGGGTAATTCAGTAACTACTGCTGGAATTTCTGAACGAGTAGTTATTACCACCTAATTACACCTTCAGGTCACTCATTCAAGTCCGGTGGTAAGGTCTCATCGTTACTAACAAAACGAACCCAAGCTCGGCACATCTAGTTCCACTAGTCTAGCAGTTCCAGTTTAATCACTGGATTACACCTTCAGGTCACTCCATCAAGTCCGGTGGTAAGGTTGCATCAAACTAAGAAAATGAACCCAAACTCGTCACACCTAGTTCGACTAGTCTAGGAGTTCCACTTGTAACCACCTGATTACACCTTCAGGTCACTCAATCGAGTCCGGTGGTAAGGTCTCATCATAACTAACAAAATAAGCCCAAACTCGGCACACCTAGTTTTACTCTGCAAGAAGTTCAAATAGCGGTCACGAAAGTACACCTTCAGGTCACACCATCAAGTCCGGAGGTAAGGTCTCATCATAACCAACAAAACGAGCCTAAACTCGGCACACCTAGTTCCACTCGTCCAGGAATTGCAGTAGTAGTTGCCTTCAGGTCACTCTATCAAGTCCAGAGGTAAGTTTATATATCCTACTTATTTTTATCTAAATAACAAACTGTGAGTATAAAAATAATAATTTTATCATTTGTCAAGTACCTACTATGTTTCCAATTTGTTTTTTTCTAATATTTTATGTATGTACAGCGATCTTTTCAGAATGAGCCGCTGCAAACAGGCGATACAGTGCCCACTCACGACGGCGGCCGAGCGCGGACTGTGGTTTCATCGAAATCTTTGTACAATAAATCAAAGCAGGCACCAACAATAAAATAGCCCTTATTGCAATAGATTATGATTCATCCATATTAGCAAAATATGTGAAAAAATGTGTATCAGTTTTTATTTTTTCCACGACTATTTGTGACATTTTGATAAAAAATAAACACAGATTTTTTTAATTGAATATATCTGTCATCTTATAGTATTTTTTAATTTTTTTTAAATATGTTGATAATAGACCTAAACATGTACCGAAACTCAAGCCGGTATCGTTAATTTTGTCGAAAATGGCAACGAAAGTTCGTTTTTACAATATAAAAAACTACTATTTTCAACAAAAGAGTTAAATACTTTTGCAGATGAAGAACCATTCTATACATGGTAGTTTTTACTTATATTTGATTTGGTTTAGTTTTGTCACAAAACGTACCGAAAAACACCCTAATTTTGGTTGATTTGCAAACGCGTCCTTAATGCAATCAAAACGGTTTATTTTGCATATGTCAGAAGCGTTTTGGAATATGCTAGTTCGATATGGTCTCCACAATACTATATTTACAAAAACCGCCTTGAGCGAATTCAAAAAATATTTGTTAATCATCTTAATTTTCGCTGTCGTAAAAACTCGGTACTTACACAGACAGTTGCACTGAGCACAATCTCTTATCTCTGGAACAACAGCGTGTTGTGCTTGACATGGCTTTTTTGTATGATGTGATAAACAGTAATGTTGATTGTCCAAATCTTGTCTCAAGAATCGTCTTCCGTACCCCAAAATACCGTACCCGCAATACAACCTTGTTACAGACTCCCTGGCACCATACAAATTACTGCCGAAACTCTGTTCTCTCACGACTCGCTTGCACATATAATGAACATATTGGACACATTGACATCTTTGCGAAATCTAAGGTTTTGTTTAATCATGACATCATGAAAACCATTAAGGAGCATAGCAGTTGCAGTTAAAAACATATATACTCTTCTTTTTTTTAATATGGTACTATTTATGTTCGTATTATATATACTAATCGTTCACTTCAAGAATGCCGTTACCTCCCGCCGCGCCCCCTCATTCCGCGCCTCAAGCGTCGCCCTTTTAGTACCGATAGCAACGTCGAAGTGTACTTACGTCCGTTTTTTATGCTCCCGTATGTTCTCTAGTTTGTTACTGTTTTTGCTGTTGTTTTTGTTACTGTTGATTTTTTGTTTTTGTTTCTGTTGATATTCGTTAATTTGTTCTGTTACAATGAGATGGGATGATGAGATGTTTCGAAAATCTTTAATTTGATATATTTAAAATGTAAAATAAAACTATAAAAAAATATTTTATTTTATCGAACACGTTATTATTTCATCATCATCATCATTCAAAAAATATTTTATTTCATCGAACACGTTATTATTTAACTTTATTGATAATATGAATACTAAAAAACATAAACATGATGACTTTTTTCGTCTACGGTACCGTCAGCTGTGACGTCGTAACGGTCTACGACGGCAAACTCGAAATGAACGTGTAGTATGTACAAATATATATATATATATATATATATATATATATATATATATATATGTTTGTATATATGATTGTGTGTATGTATATGCATTTATGTAGTATATAATATCAATCTACCAGACCCTCCAAAAAACTCAACTTATCTGTAAGCTTGTCACCACCCTCGTTACACTATATTGCTTATGATTTGTCTTTTGGATTGTTTTCATTTGTATTTCTTCCAACAACAATATACCATCAAGCAATGTAAGGGAAACCTGTTATTGGCCATACTTTTAGTTTGTTACATTAATGTTAAATATTTTCTGTATACGCTGTTGGTTTTCGAAATAAATAAATAAATAAATTTACCGTACATTAAAGATGGTATGAATGTGAGATAGTATGGACTAGGTGTAGTGACAACCAGATGAAAACACAAGTAGTCAATCGATACTGATAGCTCAAAACTGACTTTATGGTATTCTAGAAGGGAGGCCTATGTTCAGCGGTGACCACCTCGTATGCAAATCTTCTTTTGATTCACCGTCTACTAAAAGTCCACTATTGGACTTGGGCCTCCCATAGAAGGGGGATATACCTTAATCACTTGGTTTAGCTGAAGAATTGGCGATCACAGATCCTGATATCTCGCACCTTTGAAGCTGCTCCCCGTTCCCAGTCAGCATCAATGTAAAATACCCTTACCGTTACATCCTATTAAAGTCCACTGCTGAACATAGGCCTCCACTATAGATTGCCGCAAAGTAAATAACTACTACAAATATCTCCCATATTTGCCATAGTTGCCAAGCTTAGTAATCGAACTGGCAATATTTATTTTTAGTCATTATTAGGAAGACACTGCTATGTGTCTCCTGATCTGTTTCCCTGTATCGCCTTATATGACACCTACAGGATGATACGGGGTAGTAGATATTCTTATGTGGTAAAAATACCCTACATCTGGTGTGAACGAGACGGTTATACCGCTTGTTATACTTGCAATTGGCACATCCTAAGTAACAAATTGCTGACTGTTGCCATCAACCTTCCTAACCAGTTAGTAATGTGCAAACTGTTGATGCCTTTTTGAGACAACTTGTAACAAGCTCTGAAAAAAACGAAGAAAAAAATCATGAATAAATGTCAGTTTGTGTACCAACTATGAAATATCACTTTTGATTATTGACTATTTTTGTTTGCAAAGCTTAAAGATAAATATTACATGTAGTAGTACAAAAATAGGCATTTTACATACACAAATGACATATGGATGTGAAAAAAGTGAGATAGATGTGTCAGGATCATGAGAAATGGAAGTCTATAATCTCTGCCTACCCCGCGTCAGCATGAGAGTTTACATTATGTTATACCTACATATTTTTTATACATATAAAGTAGTAGAGCCATTATGCGGTATGTTATGGATGTAGCACAAATTGGTTGGCCCAATCAGGGAAGGAGAACAAGCTTAGTGCGGCGAAATACCAATATGAAATAGCTGATGCAGCTGCATTTCATATTGGTATTTCGCCTTTCGATCTTTACTCTCAGAGGTGACAAGGCATCTGCATTTTGTTTCTTAGGATAGATGTAGGTGTCTATGAGCTACAGCATCTACTTGCCACCTGGTAGATCGTGTACTTGCTTGTCATTTTTCTCCTTTTAAAAAATTCCTTCTTCTGCATACAGTGCTATAAAACACACATCTTTCCAACATAGTCATACATTTATCACATATTGGTGGAATTTTTTTATAGAAGTGGGGGCAAATGAGCAAGATGCTCATCAGATGGTAAGTCGTCGCCCATGAACAACTATAAACCTTACGTCTTCAAAATTTTTTTTGTTCTCAGTCATGCAAATTTCTTCAGAATGTTTTTTCCTGCACCAAGCATGCGCTTAATCAGTATTTTGTTGTTTTATAATTCAGGATCGGCAAGTCTTAGCCTGTGCCCCAACAGGATCCGGTAAGACAGCTGCATTCCTGGTGCCACTGTTGCATGTACTGGGAGGAGCTCAAGGTGGACCTCGAGCCCTCATACTATGTCCTACAAGGGAATTGGCTCACCAAATATACCGTGAAGCTCTGCGGTTGACTGCATCCACACAGCTCAGATGCTCTGTAGTCAGGAATGTTAAAGAGAGCAAGGTCAAAGAACGAGAAGCTACTATTAGGAAAAGCGGTTAGTAGATTACATTTACCACTACTATAATCAACATGTAATGCCCTATCCAGGTCCACTGCTGAACTTAGCTCTACCCCAACATTTACCGTACATATACCTATTTGACAACCTCATGGTCCAGTTACCTCATGTTGCCAGTAATCGCGTGTTGTCCAGTATTGTTGTCCAGTATTGCCTCAGTTGTAAACACAATATCTGATCATGAGGTCTTGGGTTTGAATCCCGGGGTGGACCAAATCAGTTATTTGGTTCTTCTATCAAGAAATTCTTTGTAGAAGCCCAAAGTTAGGAGAAGTTAGTGGGGTTTTACCCCCGTAACAGCTATTGGTCTTGCGCTTGATCTGTCTATGGTCGTCCCCTTGGACTATGAGAGTAAGAGAATAGAAAACACACACTGCACTATAATTGTGTCCTGAGCCGATGGCTAGTCTCGATTGAGGCTGGCTGCCGTGACAGAAATTCGGTCGGGAAGACATTATTATTATTAATGAAATATAGATCTGTGACGCGGTCTTTTAATGCCGTATGAGGAAACTCTAGGTCGCACAGCAAGTTATGGAGAGAGGGCTATGCTCGA
This sequence comes from Parnassius smintheus behrii, assembly GCA_036936625.1. Taxonomy (NCBI): domain Eukaryota; kingdom Metazoa; phylum Arthropoda; class Insecta; order Lepidoptera; family Papilionidae; genus Parnassius; species Parnassius smintheus. The sequence continues at coordinate 48,344,227 of JAUPFT010000010.1, read as the reverse complement.
AATTTCTCTGCATGATAGACTTAGAAATGAAGATGTTTGTAGTAGAACCAGAGTAACTTATCTGAAGTGCTATTGGGCCTGCCATATATGTAGCTCCGAAGAAAAATCAAGAACTGAGAAACGATGGGAAAGAAAGGTTTTCGAGCGGTGGCCTCGTATACCCCAACCCCTCCCCCCCTTTAACAGTCTTTAACAGAGTTCTTTGCATAGTTTGTGTAAGTTGGTGGTACGTAAAATAATTCAGTTACTCTAATATGTGCCTTCGGGTTACGAAATTGTCAAATTGTAATGAATATACATACAGCGGCTTTTGATTGCTAGAGCCTCGTTTGATTTCAGGAAATGTTTATGAGGAGTTTTCTTTTAATTTATTTTTCAGATATTGTAATAAGCACTCCAAACCGTCTCTGCTACTTGCTGAATCAAGATAATGTAAACATATCCTTAGACAAGTAAGTATTGCCTGGGTATAAACTAAAAATAGAATTTACAGAACAATATAATATGCACATAATATGCACATGCAACAATACAATACAAATGGGTTCGCTGTTCACCTTATGTTAAGTAACACTGCAACCCATAGTTTGGAACATGAAGAACCTATTCATCATCATCATCATCATTACAGCCCTTACCTATTATTAACTATTATTTCCCTGTCCGCGATATAGACACAATAGTTAAATAATCGAAATGTTCATATATGATTCACGGGACAGGCAAAGGGTTAACAACCCTTAGGTTAATTTCTGGACCGTTTATTCGCGGTGGTAGAATATCCACTACTCCATATCAGTGGCGAAGCCTCTATACAAGCCCAAAAAGCCCGGCTTGACTCATTAAGATGAATCAATCAATTATATCAAGTAATTAAATAACTCGTAAACTGTTTCAAGCTATTTCAAATTTCCCGCGCACTCTGTTCGACCTCGTAGCCTTACGAATACTGCTGTCATACATATAAGGAGAGTTGAATTGAGCCATTGGTTGTCTCCCTCGCACACGTGGGCTTTTTACCGGGCTTTCGAGAAGGCGATCGCTCCCTTTCTAACATGTGGCAAAATGTTCTATAATGAAATATAACTAGAAATGTTTATATAGCAATTAGTATGGAGATAAAAAGTGCGGCTTTTTAGTGACCATTAATTTTTTCCTCAGAGCGGGACGCTTTTAAAATTATTATATTTCAACACTTGACTGCCTTCTTGGTCTGATGGCAGTAAACGCAATTGCTGATCATGTGGTCCCAAGTCCTAAACCCGAGTCGGGTCAAGAATCATTTATTGGGTTTTTCCGTCAAAAAATTCTCAGTAGCAGTAGTATTACACTTATTGTATATGTTAGTATTATACTTACGCCGTTACCAAAATTCAATCTGGAACCCTTTGATATAGTTTTATTGTTTGAGTCTTTGATGATCTGAATGATCAAAAATGAATTCTGAACATCAAATAAATACTGATTGGAAATATATTATGTTATTTGATAATTTATTGTAGATTAGTTAAAAATTGTCACTTCGTAACTTTAAATTCAAAAGTGTAGCTTTTCAGAATAATCACATAACTAGACAAGCTATGCAAACTTGGTACGCGCGGTGTCATAATGATGGCACGGGTGACAGGGTTTGCATGATTGTCACGCTTTAGTTTGTCAAAGCGGGACATTTTTACGTATTTTGGGGATAGCGCGACACAACCTTTAAATCGGGAACGTCCCGCCTAAAGTGGGACTTATGGTCACGTTAGGTATGACGTCGAGAGAGGAGGCGCGCGGCCGACGCCGACGAGCCGACGATATGTTAGCAAGTTCACGTCACATTTCCATGTTTAGTGTTGACATTGTGTCAAAAAGTACTTTGTGCATTGTGTGTTGAGCTTGAGCGAATCTATTGCGAGTTTAAAATTTATGTTTTTTTAAAGATTTTTAATGAAATGGAGGGAAAGAGTGTTCCTTGTGATGAATTGATCTGTGTTAAAGTGCTAATCGGCGAGGCTTTTCCTATATATTATCTCAACAAAGTTTAAAATCTTTAAACTTTATTAATATACAAGGTCAAGAGTGTATTTCAGACTTATCAATTATCGCAATTAAAAAACAGTTATTGGTACAATTAAAACGTTCACCAACATTTTACGTGGATGTAATTAAATCTTTCCTTAAGAAAGCGAGGCGATTCCACTTATCTTATCTCTTATCCATTAGCATGTAAATATTTTTTTTTATTTTGTACGTAGTTTGTTTGTAGTTTGTTCATGTTTTACTTTAGTTCATGTATTGTATTGGATGTAAATATTTTTTTTTCGCTTAAACAAACTCAAACGGCCTTCAAAGCCACCGAAGCTATGCAATTGCTGATATGTAATAAAAATAAAATCTATCTAGCGGTAGTATGCCTTCTGTGTGCTTTGTTAAATACGTCCTTGACAGTACTGAATATGAAACTGAAGCGTGGAGACAGATGAAGATTGGTGTATTTTTATAAAACCGCTAAAAACAACAATCCATATTTTTATCAATTTATATCTTGGGCTTGCCCTACTTTGGAGCTGTAGCTTCGCCACTGCTCCATATCGTCCCTTAAGTATCATAAAAGGCGGCAGGGGGAAACAAACCAGGAAATGGGAAGCAGTGTCTTCCTAATAACTAAAAAATATAACGTTGTGTTTGCCGCAACAGTTTTTTTAATAACATGTTTTTGTCATCTAAATCATTTCTCAAAGAAACATCCGTATTAGTGTGGTTATATTCATTTCTAATTTAATTAACATAAAATATAAATTATATTACAAAAATAAACATTAACCCTTACATTTTTCTAACAAATTGACTTCCCCGCAATGCAATCTAACAAATATTCACTTCATTCGTCAGGCCAAAATAGTCGTGGATCATCGAATTAATAATTTCAATTCGATGTAATTGTTCAAGGGTCCGGTGGCTAATCATTGATGAAGCCGACAAACTGTTTGAGGGCTCTGCTGATCAGACTTCGGATTTCCGTCAACAGTTAGAACAAGTGCTGACAGCATGTGGCAGCAAGCAGCGGAGAGTTGCCATGTTCAGTGCCACCCACACGCCCGCAGTCGCCAAATGGTGCAGACATAACTTAAGGGGACTTATTGCTATCACTGTTGGACAACGGTGAGTACTACTATTTTTGTAGTTTTATAACGTTGAAATGGATTCTGAGCTGAGAGTCTGCTTGATGGTGATTGTCTACTGCAGCCCAAAAGTTACAGCCTATATACGTCCCACTGCTGGGCACAGTCCTCCAATTTCTGAGAGGGTTTAGGGCAAGGAAGTGTCTGCCGCATGCGTGTTGGCGAACTTCACATGTCTTCGAAATATTATTTTTTATTTCTCTGACATGCAGTTTTCTCACGAAGGAAAACCTTCACCGCCGAGCACCTGGTAAATCAGCACTTAAAATTGCAATTAATAATTTCATGGGTGCCAAAGGAGATCGAGGGGATTCTTCGTGCTACCACGTACAAAATATACGTATTTAGTAAATATGACCTACTAGTCTCACCAGGATAGTCCCGTTTAGTTTTTTACCTATATATTTTATAAGAATTAGTTGTAACTGTTGGGGAAAAATTAATCTACTTGTGAGTTTCTTGCTGTTTTTTCTAGCAGTAGTAGTTTCCATACATAGTAGTTAGATAATAATAAAAAATTTAAAAAACTTCGGAAACTGAAATATAAAAATATCTTATTTATTTATTGTGTATGTATTTATTGTGGGTATTTGTGTATATATATAAAATAATATTGTATGCATGTAAGTAGTAGTGTATATGTATGTGTATTGTATTTATTATCATTATATTATAATTTTGTATTTTTTCCTTAAACCTTTAATTTTTTTTTAATTATGAGTTTTGCACCCATCACTAGATTCTCTGCACAAACCAAAGGTAGACTGGTAGAGAATGCCTTTAGGCATTAAGTCCGCTGTTTTGTACATTTCTTTTATGTGTGCAAATAAAGCTTAAATAAATAAATAAATAAATAAACAAGGACTTCCCGCAGTAGGGACTTTTTAAAACGTTGGCAAAGCATTTGACATTCAAAAAGTGCTTTGTAAAAGCCAATTCTAAATAAAAATATTTCAAGGTGATAAAAACAATTGATTAAAATCCGTGTAGTAAAATGACGCTAAGTTTAGCGGTCAGCCATTGCAGAGTCTACCTCACCTGAGGATGCCTCGTGTAGAGGCGAAACACGTGTCGTATTACACAATAGAATGGCTGTCAACCTTATTTTGTACCGAGGTTCGGCGTCGCCGGGAGCACACATACAAGCAATTACGTCGTATTATCAGTTAATCACTACTACAAACCCGATTCGCTGTGTTGACAGACGGATTTTAATACATATTTATTTGTAAATAGCGTGCAATTTGGCATTTTCTAAATAATTTGCATGTGAAATTTGGAAACGATTGTAGCGTCAAAACACATCTGATGTTGTCATTTATACGTGTGAATTGACGTGTTAGTGGCATTTTAGTGGCCTACACAGGCTCCGCCCACACCCCCGTTCTATTATGTATGTATTATAGTATTCTATGATTGGCGGTGTTGTCTTTCCTAGTGTAGTGGTGCTGGGATTACTGGTGACGGGGATAGTGCACGTATTTGAGGGATGGCGTGAGGTGCTCTTCAAACTAGGTAAACACATCATTATTACGCGGATCTTAGCTAATGGTTTTTAACATTTTTAACCCTTTAACTCTCCCGTGCACTGCATATAGGTAATTGCAATTGTTTTACTATGGTGTCTGAAAACCGAACAGTGAAAATGTTAATATAATGTATTCCTGCAAAGTAACGCCTCATTCTATTAATTATATTAAGTGTTTCGGCTGGTTTTACGGTCTTGTGGACAAAGGCCTTATTCGGATCCTCGAATTGATCGAGAAGAACTATCATTCATTCCCGTTCGCTTAATGTCATTCGCCCCCACCATTCCATTCATAGATTGATCGGATGAGACGCAAAATCTCTCGCACTATGTTTAAACTACTGTCCGAATATCTAATTATATGTCTAAAAGTTAATTGCGGCGGTCCTAGTGAGTTTATAGTGTAGGGGTAGGCATTTGGCAGTGCTGATTTCACCAATCGTGAAAGCAACGGCGGCGGCTCGACAAGGACGGTTTAAGTTGAGTGCCATTTGTACCACTAGACTTAGAGACCCAGCCTAAAATCTAGGCCAGCTCCGCTGACTATCGAAGATCGCCCTAACATTAAGAATTTTGACTGAACTCTAATGTTACTTTTTTAATAACCTATTGCAGGAACGCGGCGACAAATTTAGTGGAACAAGAGCTCCTGTACTGTGGCAATGAGAATGGTAAGCTCGTGGCCTTCAGGCAGCTGGTGCAAAAGGGACTCAAGCCTCCGGTTCTAGGTAAGCACTTTCTTCTTTAAATTAAATTAAAATTGGTCAGCATTGTTGTGCCAGTGGTTATAAATGTGACAGGTGATCATGCTGCCCAGCGTTGGGCCAATATTTCATTGTTTTAATTGATAGAATTAGGCGTTACTTTGAGGAAATCCATTATAATGAAGATATTAATAGCTACTTTGCAACCATACGCTCAATTAAATAAAATAATGTGTCTTCCCTAGTTTGAGGAGCACCTCCCGCCCTCCCTCAATTGCGTGCACTGATCCCGTCACCACTAACCCCAGCACCACTACTCCTAACACCACTACTCCCCATACTACTACTCCCAACACCACTATTTCAGGATAGACACACCATCGACTATCGACGATGGTGTTTCTTTCCTGGAATATCATACGACACGTGTTTCGCCTCTACACGAGGCATCTTCAGGTGATGTAGACTCAACGGCGACTGACTTGATCTTAGCGGTCAGCCGCCATTTTATTTAATTGAGCGGATGGTTGCAAAGTAACTATTAATATCTTTATTTCATTGTTTTATTGAATAGGGGTGACAAACGAGAACAGAGTTCACCTGATGGTAAGTGAATGATGTGCTTTGCGAAAATGCAATAGAAATCTCTACATCTATCGTCCATTAAAATTCAAAATACGTTGTCACCCCTGAGGACTAAAATGTGATGTCTCGTTACCAGTAAAAACGGTTTCTACACTCACCATACACAGCATTATAAGATGCTATTTTACGCTGGTATTTTGTGAGAGCGTGGCCCTTCTCCGGTCTAGCTGACCCATTCTTGCCTATAATATAATATATTGTAGTATTTGACGGCGCAGTAGCTTAGTAATGAGTTACAGCGTTGAGGAGTACGGATTCAAATCCCGAACGGAACACGTATTTGTATGATGCAGGAGAAAATCCTGAGGGGAAGGCATTTTCCTAACAAATTCGAAATAGCTGTATTATAGCTCTATAATGTGTGAGTTCTTCATGTGCAGTATTCGTGCAGAGCAAAGACCGCGCCAAGCAGCTGTTCAAAGAGCTGATATACGATGGGATCAATGTCGACGTTATACACGCGGACAGAACTCAGGCGCAGGTAGGACCTTTTTTAACTATTCTAATGCCTAAATAGTCAAACGCTACTTAATTTAAAGATGTCTTTAAGTCTCGTGACATACGAGAACTATTAGTTAAAGTAATAAAATTGTGCGAAATATAAAATGAATGACATAATACCACACAGGTAAAAAAGAAGTGTTACTTGCATAAATGTGACGCACATCGAAAAAAATCATTCAATTCGCTTTGCTCCCGTCACAACATTCTAAACTATTTCAACAGGAAAAGTGAAAAAGTTTTCAAGTATAGCACGATAAAATCTGCAATAATACACTAATGAGCACACCTTCAATAAAAAGAGCAACGCATAAAAATTAAATTAATACGTTATGTGAATTGACAATTGACAGAGTATCAACGTCGACGTCATACACGCGGACAGAACTCAGGCGCAGCTCAAATACTCAAACGTTACTCGATTCTAAGATCTCGTCTCGTGCTGTCTCTGTCGCTTTAAGTCAAAGTGACAGTGACACCACGTTACTTAACGACATCTTAATATTGAGAATCGTTTGAGTTTTTGGCCATAAGACAGTTCTTGACCGCTATTCCACCGTGACTGACTTTTCTGTCAAAGTATTCTCAGTAGTAGACCGGAATCAGAAAGTTGTCGGTGTTTCAGCCCACTCTTAGGAAAGGGTTACCGTCCTATCGGATTATGTGAGTGAGGTGAGTGCACCTGCGCTTGCGCGTCTACTGGGGCACTATAACCCTGTCCTACGCAGATGGGTAGCCTCAGTTGGTTCTCCACGCTTTTCAAAATACGGTCTGGAAGACATTACATAGAAAAAAAATTATTACCTATACCAGTACGTTATTATGCAGCCAAAGATGTTAAAGTGCACTTAGCTTAACAAAAGACTATTGCCTCTTGCCCTGAAGACAGATGCAGGAAAATTATGTCACTCCTTGGCTGTACGCATTATGAACGACGTAGCAAATCGAATACGTGGTATGTTACAACGAAGGGGGACCAGTCGAGCGTCTGGTGGCCCGATGATGGAATTGAGAGGGAGAAAATCAATCAATTCCTGCACCATGTAGTGGCGTTGTAAGAATAGCCTCTACTCCACATCATACCGTGGGTATCGTAAAAGGCGACCGAGAGAAACAAATCAAAAGATTGGCAGCAGCGTGTTCCTAATAACGACGAAAAATAAAAAGACTGTGGTTGTCAACCCTTTTGGCAAGCGTGGCAACTATGGCAAATATTTCCATTATCAAGCAATCTATGGGGGAGGCCTATATCGAACAGTGCATTTCAATAGGCTGTAACGTCAATTCCTGCACGCTCAGGAATGTATCCTGTAAAAAAAACAATAAACTGTTGTGTGAAAATGCCAAATTGCACGCTATTTGACACAGCGAATCGGGTTTGTAATAGTGATTAACTGATGATACGACGTAATTGCTTGTATGTGTGCTCCCGGCGACGCCAATTCTCCTACAAAGTAAGGTTAACAGCCATTCTATTGTGTATTACAGTATTCTATGCTCAATACTATATGATAATGTTTTAAATATTGTGCTCTAGGTTACGATCAATTCTCCTTAACACCTTTCAACGAGCGGGTGAGAAGTAGTTTTATCGTTAATTAAAAATCGATGCATTAATTAATTAATTTACATATATAAATTAATTTATTTATAAAGATTGTAAAATGACGTTTTAGTTTGTGTTCCGTACTGGAACCATATTTTTTAAATTAATATTTATTTGTACATATAGTTATTTTCTTATAAATTTTCGAGTGGCAACAATTACTAAATTGATAGGGATTTATGGAATTCTTGGTCTGGTAACAATCCCTTTTAACGCTAGAAGCTTGCTTGCGTCTGATTGGCCGAACGGCTGAGTCGCTTGCGCGCCGTACGCCGAAGCGTCATGAACATTGCTCCTTCGAACAATTATTGTGTGTGTCCCTTTTAAATTACAACGAGTACTAAACAACCCCTAAGATACTGTGCCAGGGACCTGTGGAATATTCTATTCGGAGAGACAGGGTTATATCCCTTCGAGTCACCTAATCAGCCAGCCATCTCGCCGAGCCCCAGCAGCGTGAGGCAGTGGAAGGCGAAAACCGGTGAGTTACCAGACCCTTAGCTTTCTCCATAACATAATATTTTTTGATCATTCGAGCCGCATTTTTCTTTATTGTTCGGGTTTGTTGTCACTCGTTAATTACATTAATTTCATATTTCATTTCGTTACCTGTTTACAATACAACATGGCGGAATCATCGTTGCATTCCCACGACATTTTCGAACGCGATATCGTTTTAGAGGAGGTAAAGCATACTTTAGAAATTGTAGATTCTAACAGAGATGAATTTCTTGCGCGTTCAAAAGATATCGTTTCCCAACAACGTAAATTTAGTAAAATTCAATCAAAGATAGAAAAATCTTATTTGAAACAAAAGAATTTTGACAAAGAGGAACAGTTAGCCATTCGTAAACAGTTTAACAACTATTACTATGCGATTATTTCCCATGTAAACAAGATAAAAGGTTTAGAAGAGGAGAATAGGCGCACAAGTCGCATGATTCATGAACGTACTATTAGAGAATTTCATCAACCTCAAATATGTACGCTTAACAAGTTACCCACTTTGTCATTACCGTCATTTTCCGGCGATTCAACCGATTGGCGATCGTATTTTGATTTATTCAGTGCGTTGGTACACAACAATGATGCTTACACGAATGCAGAAAAATTTAGGTACTTATTGTTGACCTTGAAAAATGAACCATACAATCTAATTAAGTCGATTCCTGTCTCCGACGACAATTATCAAATGGCATGGCTCACTTTAATCACACGTTACGACAATAAGCGTTCAATTGCGTCTAAACATATTGATCGTATTTTGGATATTGAATGTTGTTCTGAAAAGTCGATTATTTCGTTACGTAATCTTCTGAATATCTACCAAGAAAATATAAGGGCATTAGAAGCTATGGGGTTTCCTGTAGTGGAATGGAATTTTTTATTGTTCAGTATTTTATAACGTAAAATACCAATTAGCATTCGTAAACGTTTTGAATTATCTTTAAGTAAGCCATCAGATATTCCACAAGTAGACAATCTCATAAAATTCATTGAGCGGGAAGTCTTGGCTCGTGAGTTTTCCGAATGTGGGCAGTTAAGAAAAACTTATGCGTCATCGAATACTACGAGAATGCGCGTCGACGGCGGCGACAGCAAGGCGCGTCGAGTACTCGCGACCAAGGTGAATTCGACGAACTGTTCAAACGATTCTCGCACGTGCGGGCAAGGAAATAAGGTTAAGCATTGCATGAAATGTGAAGCTCAACATTCGTTGACTAAATGTCCTGAATTTTTAAACTTGTCTCCTAGAGATAGGTACATCTTTCTCAAGGGTAAAAATGTTTGTTTTAATTGCCTGAATTTGGGGCACGATGTTAAAAATTACAAGTCCATTTATGTTTGTCGTGCGTGTCATAGGCGTCATCATAGTTTGATTCATTTTGAATCTCAAGCGTTACCGGTAATTGTAGAGGATAGTAGTTCTACTTCACTCTCTCCCGCGGATCACGTAGTCGAGCGAGAATCAGATGATACTCGGGTAGCAATGACGACGTCGATGAATTCTACGCCTTATTCTGATGCGCGCGCGCTGTCCAATGCGCACTCGATGTGTGCTAAAACTGTACTCTTATCTACGGCGCTCGTCGATGTTTACATAAACAAACAAAAGCGGTCTACGATCCGATGTATAATCGACACGGGTAGCCAGGCTTCATTTATAACTGAATCGTGTACAAATCAGTTAGGTTTAAAACGGCGAAGTGCCCGTATACCTGTATTAGGTATTGGGGAAAATAAGCCAGTTTACCCTAGGGGTGTAGTTACAGTGTGCATAAGTGCCACAGGAATGGATCAACCTTCGATTCTGGTTGAAGCATTAATTTTGCCAAAACTTATTTCGCGCACGCCTAGCGTGCCCTTACCGTATACGGGTTGGTCACATATAAAAAATTTAAAATTGGCTGATCCTAATTTTCATTTACCGCAGCCCGTTGAAATGCTGCTAGGTGCGGATATACTATCCCATGTATTATTAAGTAACGTAATTAAGGGGGAGCCCGGCTCACCGATAGCTATGAATAGTATCTTTGGTTATTTATTGTTGGGCAACCTCGAATTCGAATCGAATACCTCACCTCCCATCCGGGTCTGTTTTAGCTCATTCTCCGATGACATTGACCTCCGTAGGTTCTGGGAGTTAGAATCTTTACAGAAGGAAGAGAAAACCTTCACTCCTGAGGAAAGTTTATGTGAGTCTATATTTACACACACACATACTCGTGACGAAACAGGTCGTTACGTGGTTGCTCTGCCGATTAAACCCGATGCACCACCTCTTGGTGAGTCGCGGGATATTGCGCATTCTAGATTTTTAAAACTTGAAGCTCGATTAGAGCGAAACCCGTCTCTTAAGGGCGAGTATCACTCGTGCCTTCAAGAGTATATGGATCTCAACCACATGGAGCTGGTTGATAGTCCTCCCAAGAATGGGACGACCTATTACATTCCCCACCATTGCGTGGTTAAAGAAGCTAGTGAGACGACAAGGACTCGCGTAGTCTTTGATGCTGGATGTAAAAGTTCAAACGGCATTTCCCTCAACGATATTCTTTTAACGGGTCCTAAGATGCATAAGGATATTATTGACGTTGTTTTAAAATTTCGTACACATTGTATCGCGCTTACAGCCGATATAAAACAAATGTATCGGAACATTTTAGTTCAAGAGTCTGATAGGGACTACCAGCGCATTCTGTGGCGCACTTCACCACATAATTTATTACGTGAATATCGTCTTCGTACCGTGACGTTTGGGATTAGCTCTTCTCCCTACCTCGCTCTTCGGGTTATAAAACAGCTCGCTCTTGATGAGGCTGAACAATTTCCTCGAGCTTCTCGGGTACTTCGAGACCAGGTCTTTGTCGACGTTATTGTCAGTGGCGCAAATGACCAGGCTGAGGCTCTTGTCCTTCAACAAGAGCTGATAGGTATTTGTCAATCAGCAGGCTTCGAACTCCGAAAATGGCACAGTAATTCGCCCGCGATACGCGCGGCGGTACAATCACCAATTTCTCACGGTGAGCGGGAACTAATCCCAGTTGCACCCATGAAAAGGGATACGAAAACGAAGGTTTTGGGCCTCCAGTGGGACCCCCAGTCTGATCAATTTAGTTTTAGTGTTTCCGTTTCTATACAAAATGTGACTAAGAGAGCTATTCTCTCACAGATCGCAAGGATCTACGATCCTTTGGGATGGCTATCCCCGATCATTGTATACGCAAAACATTTAATGCAGTTGTTGTGGATTTCCGGGGTCGATTGGGATGCTCCTCCCCCTATTGAAATTATCAATGCTTGGAATAGCTTCATTCAGGATTTGATGTTCTTATCCGACATCACTATACCAAGATACATATTTCCTACTCATCGCGAAAGTATTATTCAACTTCACGGGTTTTCTGATGCCTCGGAGAAGGCCTACGCTGCATGTGTATATGTCCGTCATATAGAAAACGGTATAATCAAATCATATTTGTTACCGGCGAAATCACGAGTTGCACCCATTTCACCTTGTTTGTCCATCCCTCGCTTAGAGCTTATGGCAGCTTTATTATTAGCCCATCTTATACTCAAGGTGAAACGAGCATATGATCACATAAAGGACGAAGATATATATGCCTGGTGTGATTCTTTCGTCGTTTTGGCGTGGCTTCGCTCACCACCTTACGAGTGGAAGACGTTTATTTCGAATAGGACAAGCGAGATTTTGTCTATAATTCCTGCTGCTCAGTGGAGACATGTGCCCTCTGCTGACAACCCGGCAGATGCACCATCACGCGGAATGTTACCATTAGTATTCACTAAAAATAATACCGTGTGGTTTTTCGGTCCACCCTGGCTTTCTCAGACAGAGTCCCAGTGGCCTGTTCAAGGAGTGATTTTTAAAACGAACAACGAAAAACGTAATCTACCTGTAGCGATAGCTCGCGTAGCAATGGCACAACTTCTTGACGTCGAAATCATACCTAAATTTTCTTCATTAAGGAAACTTATTAGTGTTACAGCGTTTGTATTTCGTTTTTATAATATATTAAAACATAGAGTGAACAAATTAAAACCAAAATATACATATCCGCCCCATATCACTGTTTCTGAATATAGATTCTGTCTTAAAAGACTTATTCGCCAGGTTCAACATTACAGTTTTCATGACGAGATTAATTATATTTCACAAGGGAAGGTTCCTTCTAACCAACTTAGAAAATTAAATCCATTTATAGATGAAGATCAAATCTTACGTGTAGGTGGACGGCTACATAAATCGCTTCTGCCATTTGAATCCAAACACCAAATGATATTACCCAAAAAACATCCCTTAACTTTCCTATTAATTGACGACGCCCATATAACTCACTTACATGCAGGTCCGCAATTTATTCAGTATCAACTTGTACAGAAATACTGGATTATTTCAAGTCGCGACGTTATTAGACAACGTCTGCATCGGAGTGTTCGTTGTTTTCGTGCGCGTCCTGTGCATCCCCAACCACGCATGGCCCCGTTGCCGGCGGTGAGATTGAAGCCGGAACGTCCGTTTCTCAAAACAGCGGTAGACTTTGCTGGTCCATTTTACATGCGCGCTAATAAGGTGCGAAACGCGAAGGTGGTTAAATGTTATGTCGCAGTGTTTGTATGTATGAGTGTTAAAGCGATTCATCTAGAAATAGTATCCGAATTGTCTACAGAAGCATTTCTGGCAGCATTACGACGTTTCACGTCTCGCAGAGGCATTTGTACCGACATTTACTCAGACTGCGGCAAAAATTTTACCGGCTGCGACAACTATCTTAAGGGTTTATATCAATTTTTACGGGATGACGCAGTTCAGAGTCAGCTTCATAACAAAACCTTACAACAAGGCATTGCATGGCATTTCCAACCCCCATATGCGTCACATTTCGGCGGCTTGTTTGAAGCAGGGGTTAAAAGCTTTAAACATCACTTTTACCGTGTAATAGGTACGAATACCCTGACTTATGATGAAATGCATACATTGTTGTGTCAGATCGAGGCAGTGTTAAATTCACGCCCACTTTGTGTGTTAAGTGCAGATCCTATCGACCCTCTGCCTTTAACACCTTCTCATTTCTTAATAGGTGGACCTCTTACTGCTATCCCGGATATTTATCCAACCGATACGAATGCCAGTAGGCTTACTAGGTGGCGCTGGATACAACAGAATGTTCAACACTTTTGGAAGCGCTGGAGTCATGAGTACCTTCATGAAATTCAACAATTAAACAAATGGTTTTCGGAGCGGGGTACTCCCATTCGTGAAGGTAGCATTGTTGTGCTGCGAGAAGATAATCTCCCTCCCTTACAATGGAGACTCGCACGAGTTCACGCATTACATCCGGGCACTGATAGTGTTACTCGCGTAGTAACTCTACAAATAGGAAACAAATTTGTTAAGCGTCCGGTCGTAAAAATTTGCCCTCTTCCAATGGAATAAAGTGAATTACGAATGTCCAACCTAGTTCATAATTTATGTTAACCCATAGCTCCATATTTAACTTCTCTAGTTTCATATTTTATTTATTCAGTTAGTTTAACGATGTTTTCCTTTCAATACTTTTACTTTGTGTTTAGACTTGTTAAAAGCCTCACGTCTTTTAAGGTGAGCGGCATGTTCCGTACTGGAACCATATTTTTTAAATTAATATTTATTTGTACATATAGTTATTTTCTTATAAATTTTCGAGTGGCAACAATTACTAAATTGATAGGGATTTATGGAATTCTTGGTCTGGTAACAATCCCTTTTAACGCTAGACGCTTGCTTGCGTCTGATTGGCCGAACGGCTGAGTCGCTTGCGCGCCGTACGCCGAAGCATCATGAACATTGCTCCTTCGAACAATTATTGTGTGTGTGTCCCTTTTAAATTACAACGAGTACTAAACAACCCCGAAGATACTGTGCCAGGGACCTGTGGAATATTCTATTCGGAGAGACAGGGTTATATCCCTTCGAGTCACTTAATCAGCCAGCCATCTAATCAATCCAAATCCACCTAATCAATCAGCCCCAGCAGCGTGAGGCAGTGGAAGGCGAAAACCGGTGAGTTACCAGACCCTTAGCTTTCTCCATAACAGTTTGTTTATATAGAAGATTTAGTAATTGATTTTATTATAAAAACTTGAATATTTGCATGCTGTTGAAAACAGCTAAATAGGTTTTCTTAACACATAACAGTATAACATCAATAAGAAAACATTTTGTACCTATTTAGTTGCAAATAAAGAATTTGAATTTGAAAGCTAGTTCTTTGTTTTGTAAGCCGCGAACGTTGTTTTCGACAATCCAACACTGATTTTGTTTGATGTGACTAAGAAAACGCTGTCATTCATTATTATTTGCATACTTTGTCAACGGGATTTTAAGTTTACTTCATATAACTTGATTGGTGCTTCGTATGGTGTTGCCGTCAGGTTACCATCAGGGTGAGCCGCATGCTTTGCCCTCTCGTCTTTAAAAAAATGACTAGTCAATCTATGTTGTTGCAGCGTGACAACGTGGTGCGCAGTTTCCGCGTGGGTCGCATATGGGTGCTAATCTGCACGGAGCTGATGGGGCGCGGGATGGACTTCCGCGGGGTAAACCTCGTCATAAACTACGACTTCCCGCCTTCCGCCATCTCATATATACACAGGTAATGTCTTTACATATTTATTTGCATTTCATGACAGTGTTTGCTTTAACTCTATACGACTCTCTATTCAGTCCTAAATTTTAATAAACAATAAAATTTATGTAAAATCAGAAATTTAATTTAATGTGACGAAATTAATTGCTTTCATTTTATTTGAATAAACTTTTACGTGGTAGAGCCATGCTGCAGTTATATTAGTAGTATAGTTGTAGCACGAATGGGTCGGCTCGAACGGGGAAGGACCACGCTCTCACAGAATACTAGCTTAATGCTGCTGTGTTTCGTATGGTGAGTGTAGAGAACCGGAGACCCTTTTTACTGGAAACGAGGCATTCTATCTTAGTCCTCACGGGTGACAACGCATCTGCATTTTGATTCGTAATGTTACGAGCTTGAGGTTCGTGACAATAAAAATTGCCGATAGAATTACCTAAATTAACACTTTAATTCACTTTACACTAATTAAAGTTAAAAACACTAATAATTCATCACACTGATTCACTTTATTCCGCTCCGAAGCTTCGCTTGTGTCGCCAACTCCAATACTTCCCCGATCGCATCTTGCAGCGCCTATTTATATAAATTAGCAGCGAAATATCCAGAATATTCAAGAAAACACGCGCAAGGTACCGAGAGTTCGTGTTTCGACTTCAAGAAGTTTAGTTCTTCGGTTCGAGACTAGATGGCGCTAGTGCCGTCGACTTGAGCGCGTAACAGTAATATGGGCCACAGCAACCACTTACCATCAGGTGGACTGCGTGTTCGTTTGTCACCCAATCCTATTAAAAAAACTTATTTAAATATAAAATCTATTTAGAAACAAGCTTTTATAGCTGTCGCTGGGGCCAACATTTGGGTCCGTTATCAGATCAGCTTCATGATATGTTCCATGCAAGTTTCCGAGTGATTTTTGCCTTCACCTTCGAGCGCAGTAAAACAAGGAGTCTAAGTGTATGAGGAAAATGAATTCCTTTCCTTCGTATTGCAGGATCGGTCGGGCGGGCCGAGCGGGTCAGACGGGACGTGCCATCACGTTCTTTACTCAAGATGACGTCGTCAATTTAAGGAGGTAACTGTTCGTTTTACATATTGGCAGGGTTTCGGGAACGCTTTCGCACATTTCCGTGACCCCAACTCGGCTGTTTTCACTTATTATATTCACTCACATCTTGTAATTACATTATCTCATATTCATAACTACGTTGCCTCAAAACATGTCATTACATTGTCTCACAGCCTGTAATTACATTATCTCATAGCCAGTAATTATATTGATTCACAACCTGTAACTACATTGCTTTACAGGCGGCTGCAATTACATAGCCACAAAGCCTATAATCAAATTGACTCACAACCTGTAATTAAACTGTCTCACAACCTGTAATTACATTATCTCATGGCCAGTAATTACATTGATTCACAACCTGTAATTACATTGCCTTATAGGCGGCTGCAATTACATAGCCACAAAGCCTATAATCAAATTGATTCACAACCTGTAATTAAACTGTCTCACAACCTGTAATTACATTATCTCATAGCCAGTAATTACATTGACTCATAACCTGTAATTACATTCCCTTACCAGGCGGCTGTAATTACATAGCCACAAACCCTAAAATTAAATTGACTCACAACCTGCAGCCTGTAATTACATTGTGTTACAGCTTGTAATAACATTTTTCTTTTTATTAAGTCGGCTGAAATGGTTTATTTTGTTAATTTCAGCATCGCTTCCGTGATGAAGCAGTCAGGCTGTGACGTACCGGAGTACATGCTGAAGTTAAAGCAGAACCCCAACAAGAGGAAGAAGCTAATTAAGAAGGCGCCCCATCGAGACAAGATATCCACTATATTGGAGAAACGACCCGACAAGTAATCGATCATGAGTTACAGTTATCGTTACAGCCTATTAAATTCGATTGCCGAACCTAGCCCCCCCCCCCCCCCCCATTAAACATTTATAATCTCTGCCTCACAGGGGGAATATTTGCCATAGTTGTCACACTTGGCAAGCGGTTTGGCAACCGCAGTTTTTTTTATTTTTAGTCGTTATTAGTAAGACGCTGCTGCTTCATCTTCTGATTTGTTTCCCACTGTCACCTCTTACGACACCCACGAGATGATATGGGGTAATGGATATTCTTACACCGCCAACTACTCGGTAATAGATTAAGGTAATTGATCATGAGTAATTACTTTAATTACCGTGTAGTGGCGGTGTAAGAATATCAACTACTCCTCATCTTATGGGTGTAGTAAGAAGATCACTTTTGCTGTCGCACGGATGGACGGTTTCGAACCGGGGAAGTAACACGACCTCACAGAATACCAGTACCAGTATGTGCAGATTGCCGGAGGCCCAATATTTCACCCCACCCCCCATAACATGGTCCCTTACCATCAGGTGAGCCGCATGCTCGTTAGCTTCTATTAAAAATAGGCAACAGATATAAACAAACCGGAAGACAGAAGGAAACCAGTTGTTGGGCGTATTTCTGTTATCATAAATTTTAAAATTGACTGCCTCTAGTACGTGAAACGTAACGGAAGTTTTTTGTTTTATTAACGTTTTCTAGTGAATTACTTTTACTAACGAATTGGATTTTCAAACATTCGAAATATTTTCTCCCGATTTCCATTTCTTTTACTGCTTATATTTAATTACCCATTCCGTTATATATTGGACATTCAATTTGTGCTAGAATTACGAATTATATAAATAAGTCATTTAATAAAACAAAGATTAAATAAAGCGCAACTAGAACACTTTAATAATTTATGCATTTTTTCTATAGGAGAAAACTGGAAAGTGAAAAGGATTTAAATAAAGAAAACAAAGTGAAAGACACGCAAACAGTAAACGATGCCAGAAATAAGAAACAAAGAAAGGTGTCCAGCCAAGAACAGAAGTCCGTAAAGCAGAAGAAAGGCAGAGACAAGAAAGAAAATAAAAAAGAAAAGAAGATTAATAAAAAGAGAAAGAAAAAAGCGTTTGTGAAGCCGGCGGCGTCTAGTTAATTAATTTATTATAAGTTTTATAACATGAAGTAGTTTTTTTTTTTCTAAATATCATTGCAGCCCGCCATAAGTCCACAGATGAACATAGAGCTCAAATCTAATCCACCTATGTCTACTCCCTGTATGTTTTATCTTTCCATCTAGTGGGGGGCCGCCGTGTACTTGAGAACATTTTTATTTTATTATAAGTGTGACAGACAACCTTTTTTTTTAATTTTTTATAGAAGAGGGGGCAAACGAGCATGCGGCTCACCTGATATAAGTGTGTAAGTTGCTTCTATTCTACTATACCAGTGAACGCAAGTACTTGCGCCGGCTAAAAACCATAGTGTTTCGTGGCCCAACCAATTCCGGCCTCCCCTACTTGGGACAGGATGTTGTCCCCCCTGCCCTAGGCCGGGAGGCCCCTGTTGCTACTCGGAGAAAGTACACCAGAATATAAGACTCACGTCTTTTTTTATTATGTGCGAGCAGCTGGTATTCATAAAGTACTTTAAACTAGATCATGAACCTTTGCATACTATTTTTTTTATTATATGCGAGCAGCTATGCAGGTCTCGGGAAAGAGACCAGTATCACTGCGACCTAAAAGATCTATTGTGATCGCTGCTATGGCTATAGTTTACTGCTAAGCCCTATGTTTTCAATGAATAGAAGGAGTTGCTTAGCCGTGAGCAATTTCACTTCTGGGTGGAATACATAGTTTCCCAGATGAGTGTTACGTTTGCGCATTAAGGGTACGCAATCAGGATGTGCAGAGGCGTTTCTTCTGTTATGGAACAGAACCGACACTTGCTTGTTGCTTAGACCCAGGATGGATATGTGCTTTTTAAGACAACAGTGTCCAATTAGGGCTCTTGCCAGAATGCGCAATTTATTTTTACTTAATCCCAGGGCTGCTGAAGCGAATTTATGATAAAAAGCCCGGATCAAGTTTTTAGAATGTTTAAAGCCTGGTGTGTTAGACCAGATCTTAAGTGATTTATTGTGATAAAGAGTTTCAAGGGTCAATCGGGCTAGGCTTCTTGAGATTTCATAAACATGCTCAAGTCCGAATTGTGTGCATTTTGAACCCTCCCGTGCAAGTTTGTCGGCAAATTCGTTGCTTACAATACCCGCGTGACCCAGAACCCACCGTAAGACGACCCTGTTGTTACGAGTACATCCCAGGACGTTTAAACGGTTCACGCAGTCTCCTGTCTCCACAGATAACCTGGCCATTCAGCCAGTTTTCTCTGGAGGGTGAACGCATGATGTCTGAGATCATGCATAAGACCGGTGTTTCCATGAGTCGAGCATGGACCTCAATCTCTAGGAGAGCAAGCTCAGATCGCCCTGGGCGTTAATCTTATACAAAGTAGCCCTCGCCTCCTTGTTTTTTTTTATAGAAGAGGGGGCAAACGGGCATGCGGCTCACCTGATGTTAAGTAACTACCGCCGCCCATGATCAACCACAACACCAGGGGATTGCAGGTGCGTTGCCGGCTCTTTAGAAAGGAGTAAGCTCTTTTCTTGAAGATCCCCAGGTCGTATCGGTCCGGAAAAATCGCCGATGGTAAACTATTCCACAGAGAGATTGTACGCTGAAGAAAACTCCTTCTGAAACGTATAGTGGTGGACCGCCAAGCATTCAGATGGTGTGGGTGGTATCGGGACGATTGCCGCGTAGTGCGTTCACGAAATTTGGCGGCTGGGATTAATCCGAACTCTTGTTACACCAGACAATAGAGGCGTAGGTGAGAATCGGCCTCACTATGCTGCTGTACAGCCGTAGGACCATACTGGGACGCAAGCCCCAGTTGTTCCCGACTAAACGACTGCACGTACCTAAAGCAATTTTCGCCTTATGCCATTCGTTGCTAAGGTGGGAGTTTCACGTTAGTTTTTGGTCGATTGTGACGCCCAAGTACTTAAATTCAGTGGAAACTGGTAGTTCTTACCATTAAGTTTTGGTGGGATTAATTTGTCCCACCATCGAAAGGCGCAAGTCCTTAATGACATTACCTCTAAGCCTGTAATTATATTGACTGACAGACTGTATTTGACTGTGTAGTGGCGGTGTAAAAATATCCACTAGTCCTATATTGTCACGTGGGTAATGAGCAGCAGCTTCTTCTTAATAACAACAAAAAAAACTAAAAAATGCGGTTGCCAACCCGCCTGATAAGCGTGGCAACTACGCTACTATGAGGCAATCTGTAGGGAGGCCTGTGTTCGGCAGTGGACTTTTGATAGACTGTAACGGTAACAGCCTGTAATGATATTGCCTCAGAACATGGAATTGCATTGTCTCACAGCCTATAATTACTATGTAATTACATTGCCTCACAACCTGTAATTGCATTGCAGGTTGTGAGGCATACAATTGCAATGTAATTTCATTGCCTAACAATCTTAAATTACATTGCCTTAAAGCCGATTATTACAATGTAATTGCATTGCCTCACAACCCGTAATTACAACCTGTATTTACATAGACTTTATACTGCATCACAAGCTGTGATTACATGTCTCACGGCCTGTAATTACACTGCCTCACAACGTGTAATTACACTGTCTCAACTTGTAATTACATTGTCTTATAACCTGTAATTATAATATCTCACAGCATGTAATTAATTACACTGCCTCACAGTCTGTAATTACATTGTCTCATAACCTGTAATTACATAGCCTTACAGTTACAGCCTATAATTACATTCGTTCTTTACCCTTAAACTGAAACATCAGTGGGTGCAACGCTGCTTGATCACCATGCCAGTAAGAGATGACCTATCTTACATAAATATCTTATTATTTATATTTAAGTAACCATAAACACCTGCAATCATCTTCAACATATCACTCCTGAGGCTTAAGATGAAGACTCACACTAAAACTCTTCTCTCTTCATAATATTAAAACAATACAGCAGCTGTTGATATAACAAGCATGGTGGCAGAAAAAGGTTATAGTGTCGTACAAACTCAGAAAGACTACTGGGTAGAAAAGTTCAAAATGAACTTTTACTGGCAATAAAATTATGACAGATTTCGTAATTCTAAAGAGAAGTAAATTAAAAACAAATTATTTAAACATTCTTTACTTAGTCAAAATCAAATATATGAAACATACAAAATATACAGTCTTCATTGCAATTATATACAAAAATTGTTTCCGCTTTAAAACAAATTAACAGACAAAATCAAATTCTTTTCAGCCAAAATGAAATATGGCACAGCTTGGCATTGCAGCTTCTAAAAAATTAATTATTTTACAAAAAAGGCTGTAAGCCTCGGCATACATATTTTTATTTAAATTTAAGCCTCTTTATGTTTTTATCTTAAAGACTACAACAGTTCACTTGTAACAGTTCTTTCCTACTTATGTAAAATAAACTTAAACATTATTAAATTTTATGGATTCTCAATTAGCAAGTCGTTTAAAAATTAAACCTATTTAAAAATAAAAAATATACATTATTGATTTAAACAAATAGGTACCAAAAATTTTGATTCTTAACAAATATTTTTTATTATATATGAAAATAGAATTTAATTACATATAATATATCGCGTCAAATGAAGAGATTCCTAAAAATAATTTAACACAATTTATACATGAATACATTTTTTTATTACGACTGACGTGACAAACGAACTTGACACATGACCATAGACACCTGCAGCCAACTTACAAAGAAGAAGGCTACGGATGCGTCGTCACCTCTGAAATAGGTAAATAAAAAAATAGTTGGTACAGACGCAAAAAGGACCACCAGTAAATTGATAAGAAACTACGAATAACAAGTAAATTGACATTGATTGTAAACAAACGCTTTTATTATTCTTATTTAAATAATTTTTCAGTAAATATAATATCAAAAATAACAAATATTTGATTTAAAACAAAAAATGTTTTAAAAAAATCTATCATAAGTAAATTCCCTGATTCAACAACTCCTGGCCAGTTATTTGGCATACAAGTTAATATAAACTTAATACAAGTATAAACTATTTAAGCATTATGAACAAACTAATAAATATAGAAAAGAATTCCTAAATATTACGTCTATGGCGACCTGATTGAACATAAATTACACGTAACAACATCTCATCAATAATTGAGGAATATACCTATATTAATAATTAAAAGGATTCCTAGTTTTTTTCTCTTCGCCCAAGTCCAAAACGATACTTCCGTACCGGTTACAGGAAATCCTCTCCATATAATTAAATATACATTATTTAAGTTGTACATAAACATAAAATAGGTTATATTTATTTATTTTATATATAAGTTACCTTTATTTATTTATGATAATTTGTTACAAAAATGGACCATGTCCTGGATAATGAAGTAAATTAACATGCAGGTGTTTCTGTTCCGGTGCAAGGAGAACTGTAGTCAGAAATATATTGTAATGTAAAGAAAGAAATTATTATGGAATACCTCTGTGTATAGTTTTATTATTGTATTTTATCCCCTTCTCCTTTTTATATAATTAAAAAAATAATGTCTAAAATATAATTGGACGTCAAAAGCACCAAAGTTCAAATTCCTAATCTGCTAGAACGTTAGAGATTTTTTTTAACGTTAACATAAATGAATGTTGCAATAAACTTAAATTGCACGTACCCGAGCGAAGATGGCAGAAGCATAGTGTTGTCTCCGTCACTCGCAGAGCCAGTCACAAGGTAGCCGCGGCATTTTATTCGCGGGCCAGGGCAAGTAGCCTGCACTCTTGAACACCCAGTAGTCGTACGAGACCTTGGTCACCAGAAGGACTAGCACTAGAACCTCTAGCCCGATAACATAGTAGATGTAGTCGGTCCAGTCCCTCGGGGAGTGGCATACGTCGGCTTCCAGGAGCTCTGCCACCGCCCCACCACCTTCGCACTCCAGACTCTTGTAGTCCGGGATGTTCTTAAAGTTCTCCAGCAACCACGGCTGCAACAAGCATAGCTTTAGCTGATACTGGTGACATCTATGTCAACATATTAGAACAATGGATTTGACGGTAAATGTGCTTGATGGCCTTTTCGGCCTAGGAGTTTATCTGAACATATATACTCCTGGAATGAAACTAATTTTACGGATTTAATCGCGTTTAATTTTAAAATTAATTAATTAAAATTAGTTACATTCTAGTTTTTGTAGTCCATTTAGTCCACCGCTTAAAAAAGGCTTCCCTCTCGCGTGTATCTAGTTAGTTTGTACTTCCCTCATAGATTGTCTCATAGGGGGATATTTGCCATAGTTGCCACGCTTGGCAAGCGGGTTGGCAACCGTATTTTTATGGCAAAGTTATTGCTGTTATACAAATGATTTTTCTGCCTCAGTTTCTGTCGCCTCTTACAATACCCACGGGAAGATATGGGATAGTGGATATTCCACATATATATATATACACGGTATCGTCTCATCTTGTTCTTCTCTTTCTCTCTTTCACACACACTTGCTTTATGTCCTTCTCTCTCGCTCTTTTTAATTATCCCTCACATTCCTGTAAAGTTCTAAAAGAACATATATTTACCTTAAGCACCTTCTCCGTGTTGCAGTCACAGTGAATGTAGTTTCCGCCGATCGAGAACGTGGTGTAAATGCCAGTCATATCAAACTTGTTAGACAGCACGTATGTATGTATCTATATATTGAATGATATCTCAATATTAATGAAATTCGTTAAACAGACAAATGAGGAAGTGAAGTAGACCACCAGACAAGATCGTTATTGGCTACAGTTCATTGACTCTAAATCCAACATCCATCAATGGCTAGTCTCAAGGAGACTAGCTATTTGAGCAGGACAGAATTATACAGAAACAAACTTCTTTATTCAATATAGATTATATATTTAATACGTGGTAGAGCCATGCTGCAATTATATTACTAGTATAGTTGCCTCGTTAATACTGCCTCGTTGGTCTAGTGGTTGTAGTAGTTCGACTGCTGATCATGAGGTCCTTGGTTCGAATCCCGGGTCGTGCCAAAAAATTAATTATTGAGTCTTTCTCCATTTCCTCTACAAGATGCAGGTGTGTACAAGCTAGATTGTGAATGTGGTCTCTCTTACATAGGTCAAACAAAGAGATCTATAAAAACCCGCGTGAAGGAACATATAGCTGATGTGAAGCACCGACGCTCCGGGAAGTCTGCAGTCTGCGAACATGTTCAAGATCGTCCCCACCATTACATTAGATTTGATAAACCACAAATTCTCGCAAAAGAACACCGATTCCTACCAAGGATGATACGCGAGGCTATTGAAATTAAAAAACATCCAAATTTCAATAGAGAAGATGGTTGGGTGCTACCATCTGCTTGGGATCCTATAATTAACAAAATTAAACCCAAACCCAAGCATACCACTGCAAGACTTCATGATACTATAAGCTCGTTTTGCGTAAATCGGACCAAAAATTAATATTAAAAAACTGAAGGTAGCCGGAATAACTATGACATTGGGACGTCAAACATCTCAGTCCCCCCCGTGACCATGGGCGCTGTAAAGCACCCGAAACGTCGGGATAATAATAAAAATAAATTAATGTAATTAAACGCGATAAAATCCGTAAATAATAGTTTTATTCAATGTGTAGTGTTCGCGTAAATTTAAGAAATCATTGAGTCTTTCTGTCAATAAATTCTCAGTAGTTGCCCGCAGTCAGGAAGTTGGCGGTGTCTTACCCCCGTGCCTCGGAAAGCACGTAAAGCCGTTGGTCCGGCGCCTAATCTCTCTCCGATCGTGTCGGTTTACCGTCCCATCGGATTATGAGAATGAGGGAATAGAGAGTGCATCTGTGCTTGCGTATACGCTTGGGCACTGTAATCCTGTCCTGCACCGATGGCTAGTCTTCGTTGAGGCAGGCCGCCGTGACCGAAATTCGGTCTGGAGGACATTATTATTATTAGTATAGTTGTAGCACGAATGGGTCGGCCCGACCAGGGAAGGACCATGCTCTCACAGAATACCAGCGTGAAATAGTAGCTTAATGCTGCTATGTTTCCTATGATGAGTGTAGAGAACCGGAGATCCTTTTTAATAAAAACGAGGCATTCCATCTTAGTCCTCACGAGTGACAACGCATCTGCATTTTGATTTGTAATCAAGGATGTGATGTCTATGGACCACAGCACCCACTTACCATCAGGTGGACTGTGTGCTGGTTTGTCACGTTATCCTATAAAAAATGTCTACAACTAGTTACAGGTTGTTATATCATCATTATATCAACATAGGACTCTGGCATAAGTTGCTTTATATGTTTGTCATAGTGGCCACGCTTCGCAAGCGGATTGGTAACTGCAGTTCATTATTTTTAGATGTTATTACGATGACGCTGCTGCCCATCTCCAGGTTTGTTTTCCATTATCGCCTCTTATGACACCCACGGTATGTGATAAGGAGTAGTGGGTATTCATACACCGCCACTACACGGTCTATTACGATATCTACAATCGTAAATGGTAATTGAAAACTGTTAAAATGAATGAAATGAATGAGTCCACTTGGCTAACCCTGCTAGGTCCACCGAATGATATATAAATAAATAATACTATTTTAAACACTAGTATACCCTAAGGCTCAATTTACACTGCAACGGAATGGAATGAAAGCGAATTTTTGTAACGAAATTGTACATAGTAAAATAAGATTTATGTTAAGGGGCAATAGTAACTCAAATGGCTTAGCAAGATCCTCAGTTATGCCGAAAATATTTGAATTAATTTTGAAATAAATATATGGTAAAGTTGAGGGTTAATGTTAAGTACTATGTTAGATAAAAACACGATTCCGTACAATTTTCTCGATAGAAAAAAATCCAAAGTTACCTCCAAACTGAACAATAAACCGCTGGTGTTCATAAAATACTTTAAATTAGATCATGAAAATTTGCATACTAACTACACTAACTATAAAACAGGGCTTATGTTTTTTATTTCTTTTTAAATTCCATTATTTTCACTGTAAAAAAAATTACCTAAGCTATCGACGTCTTGAAACTTGTTCCTTGCCGCCCTATCAGTCTCACGAACGGCTTAAGAACGGGAAAGCTGTATCGCTTACGATCGGAATACACATTACGCAACAGGACGACGTAAGATTAAAATGGGAAATAACCGTAATAAAAATAAGAAGCGACTGGGTTGCCGTAAAGAAACAGGCATAAATATGATAAACCTAATGAAATAAGTATCTAAGGACCTATCTACTTACAGTATTAGTGATTACAAACATTTCGGTACCTACATAGCGTACGACGCGCGAGGAAGTGGGGGACGAAATTGGAATTTGAGCTGAGGTACTATAGCCCCTTAAATTGTGTAACGCGCAAACTAGTTATGAGCCAAAAAAGAAGTCGCGCGTGTTCCGGGGAATTCTCGAGCATTCCCGTACGTACTGTCGGAGAAGTCTGTGGAATTTGCGGGAAATGGTGCGTAGGGCGTGGAATTTGAACTATCTTTCCTACAGCCCCTAGGTGACTATCATATAGCCCATAGGTGAAGTTACAAGAATGCTCAATCGTTCGCGCACCTTCCCGCGCGTCGCGGTGAAATTAACGCTTCCGTTCCATTCCATTCCGCCGCAGTGTAAATTGAACCTCACATTAAAAATGTTTTATCAAATAAACTAAATTGGTTATAAATTTATTAAAAAATAAAGACTATTTCATCGTCATCATCATGTCAAGTCCACTTCTGAAAATATGCCTCTATCAAGGAATGCCAAATCACGGTTATGTGCCGCGTGCATCCATCGACTTCCTGCATCTCGTACTAATGGTTAATTACATAAAAAACAGAGGAGCGAAGGGAGATTACATAATATTCACATACCGTTTTAAGTTTGTTGTGGCTGATGGAGAAGTACATGAAGTTGTCGATGAACTTGGTACCCTCCAGCTCCACGATGTTCACAATGTCGTTGTAGTCCACGATCAGCTGCCTCAAGTGCTCGTATGTTGGGTCGTCACTCACCGGTTGCAGTGATGTTATCTGGGGAAGAAAATTCCTCATCAGTTTTTTTACAGGAAAAGTGTGACGAACGAGATAGTGGTAGATGAACGAGATAGTGGTAGATGAACGAGATAGTGGTAGATGAACGAGATAGTGGTAAATGAACGAGATAGATGCTGTGGCTCATAAATATTCGACTATAAATTAAAATGTACATTGTCAATTGTTGTTACTTGTTGAAAGTCCAGCTTCGTTTTTCATTCATATCATACACACTCACGCCTGTCACCCAGAGGGGTAGGCAGAGACTACGGACTTCCATTTGGCACGATCCTGACATACCTCTTTTGCCTCCTTTACATCCATATAACTACGCATGCATGCTCGTCGGTTAAGGGTACTTCTAACGTGGCCCATTTTCAAAATATCGCCAATTTGGTCGATAAACTTTTTTCTAGGGCGTCCCTTCCCGACTCTGCCGTTCACATCTGCCATATAAATTTGCTTTGTCACTCTTTCCTCATTCATTCTTTCTACATGACCAAACCACCGAAGCATTCCTTTCTTAATCCTGGTCACAACATCATCTTACATACCACATTTATCTCTTATCACGCAATTTCTCACCCTGTCATTCAGATTCAACCCTAGCATACTCTTTAAAGACCGCATTTCTACAGCATTTATTTTACTTTCGTGCTTCTTCTGCCACACCCAGCTTTCACTACCATACATTAAAGTAGGGAGTAACACAGAATTATGAATTACCATACGTGCCTTTTTTGACACATTCTGGTTCTTCATAATAGAGTGTAGTGCCCCATTCCCTCTATTCCCTGCATTTACTCGTCGTTCATATCCTTATCATATCTACCAACCCTGCTAAATACACATCCCAAATACACAAACTCATCCACTTGCTCAATTAACTCTCCTTCTACTCTTATTTCACATACCGTTTTGCTTTCTTCTCTTTCAAAAACCATCACTTTCGTCTTACTTGCGTTCACTTTCATTCCCCTTTATTTTAATGCCTAGTTCATTAATGTAACCATCATTTGCAACTCAGCCGCCGATGACGCAAATATGCCGTCACATTCCTTTTGTATGATCATCGGCATACAAAAGGAATGTGACGGTTAACTCGCCCATTCTTAACCCACATTCTTCATCTTTCAAAGTTTGCAAACACCTGTCCATAAAATAGGTTGAACAGCCAAGGGGAAGCTACACAGCCCTGTCTGACACCTTTTTGAATGCCAAACCAGTCCGAGTAGACCCCACTGATCCTGACACAAGCACTAGAATCCCTATAAAGAGACCGTAATGCCTGTATCAAACCAGCGCTCAACCCATATGAGTGCAGTGTTTGCCATAACACATTCCTGTCCACTCTGTCATAAGCCTTTTCCAAGTCCATGAACGCACAAAAAACTTTCTGGTTTTTGGCCAAAAACTTCTCCGCGATCATGCGCATGGAAAAGACTTGATCTGTACACCCCATTCCCTTTCTAAAACCCGCTTGCACATCCCAAATTTTTCCATCAGTTTCTTTCATAACTCTTTCAATTAACACCTTAGCATACAGTTTATCCACAATACTAAGCAAGCTGTACCACGGTAGTTTTTACAGTCCGGCTGTGACCCTTTTCCTTCGTTTTTAGGGTTCCGTAGTCAACTAGGAACCCTTATAGTTTCGCCATGTCTGTCTGTCCGTCTGTCCGTCCTCGCTTAATCTCTGTGACCGTTAGCACTAGAAAGCTGAAATTTGGTACCAATATGTGTATCAATCACGCCGACAAAGTGCTAAAATAAAAATTGGAAAAAAATGTTTTATTAGGGTAGCCCCCCTATATGTAAAGTGGGAAGTGATTTTTTTTTAATTTCAACCCTTACGTGTGATATATTGTTGGAAAGGTAGGTATTTAAAAATTAATAGGGGTTTACTAAAATCATTTTTTGATAATGTCAATAATTTCGGAAATAATCGCTCCAAAAGTAAAAAACAATGTGTCCCCCCCCTCTAACTTTTGAACCATAGGTTTAGAAAATATGAAAAAAATCTGAAAGGTAGAACTTTATAAGGACTTTCTAGGAAAATCATTTTGAACTTGGATGGAAACAGTTTTTGTACAAAAAAGACAAAAAGTTGTACAAAACAATTTCTGGACTAAGTTTTAGTATGATCGTTTAAGCAAGCATTTTTTTTTAACTTCGTTTACATATTTTATTATCCTGAACGTATCTTTTTTCAAACAAAAAAAGAATTATTAAAATCGGTTCTCGCAATCCAAAATTACCACCGAAAACTTCTGGCACGTCTATGTATTAATTAGCAACGATGGCGCTGTAGGTACTTATTACATTGGGTCGGGTATTATCGAATAGTTCGGTTGGTCTCTCCTTTGCATCGCCTACCGCGGAGCGTGCAATGTTGCACGCTCCATGTTCGCGCACGTACGCACTACCGGGAGCAGTTGCAGGAGCGCGGAGCGCTGCTGGAGCGCGAACATAATGAATTCCCACCTTTAAACTCATAAGTGGGAACACTTATTGTGACGGACGGGAAACTACGGAACCCTACACTGAGCGTGGCCCGACACGCTCTTGGCCGATTTTTTGTAATTTGGATAAAACCTGTGGTTGCGTCAATGCACACCCTTGCATTTCGTATTTGTATTTGTTAATTGGATTGGCTGACATAATCCACCTCTCTTCCGTTCCTTCCTCGCACAGGCCTGTCTAGTAGAGGGAAGCTAGATACTCGTGGACGCATCTTTGGTCCTCCAATGAGAGGCACGCTCCGCCAAGTAGAAAGAGGAGATGGCGCGAGCTATAAGAAAACGCGCGCCGCCATCGTCGTCACGATTTTCATCAGGCTGTCAAGAGAGAGGCCGCTCGTCACTTCCCCCAGGTAAGTGCCCATCCTTATTATGAGCTGTTTTATTTGTTGTTTCTCTATCCGCAGCAGCTCATCTCCCATCATATCAGCCAACGCCTAAAATTAATTTCAAAGCAATTATTGTCCATAGTCCGCCACGTGCCATTTTGTTTTGGTTATCTTTGAACCACGCTAATACAGTCCACTTGATCGTTCGCCCCGCTATACTTTTGGTCACTTTTCGCGCACTCAACCTATTTTACAATATTTACTTTTAATTATTATCTATTTAATAATTAATATACATTATTTTTTAATTAATTTATTATTATACATTAATATACTAACTATAAAATACCGACCGGTCGTATCACGGCATCACCAGGTTATCTACATCTACACAAATAAATAAAATTGAAGTGTCTATTTGTAATGTCAAAATAACAGCCTTTTAATATATGCACAAAAATTTTAAAAAGTGTTTATTCGTTATAAGGTACTTATAACGAATAAACACTTTTTTTAAAAAATTCTGTGTGTTTTGTTTCAGCTAATCTCCGGAACGGATGGACTGATTTTGACGGGACTTTCACTGGCAGATAGCTGTTATAAGGAATAACTTAGGCTTCTTTTCTTTTAGAAACAGAATTAGAGCTCCGCGCGAACCGTTAAAAAAACCAATCGCAATATAGAAACGCGAACGAAGTCGCGGGGATCAGTTAGTGTGAAAACAAAAGAAAATCTTGGGAGTTGAGGGGGTTACCTTGGATTTTTACGTAGTAGCGCCGTGCTTCAGCTATAATATAGTTTCAGCATGGCTCTACCACGAATGGGTCGGCTCGACCGGGAATGACCACGCTCTCATAGAATACCAGTGTAAAATAGCAAGCAGCTCACTGCTGCTGTGTTTCGTATGGTGAGTGTAGAGAACCGGAGACCCTTTATACTGGCAAACGAGGCATTTCGTCTTACTCTACAGATTTAACAAAGCATCTGCATTTTAATTCTTAATCGAAGATAGATGTAGATATCTATGGGCCACAGCATCCACTTACCAATAAGGTGGAACATGTGCTCACTTGTTATCCTTATATCTTTATAAAAAAAATAGTACTCACGTTGTTGTATGACACATTGAGCTTTACAGTGTTGGGGGGCAGGTCTGTGGGCATTTCCTTGAGATGTCTCTGGGAGCAGTCCACAGCTACCAAGTTGGTGACCTCGTCGCCCAGCAGTTCCAGACGCTCGGGAACACAAGTGCAGTTGATGTTCGCAGGTTTAATTTTGTGACAGCTAGCGTTTAGCTGAAAAAAATGGATAAAAACAAAAATTTTGAATTATGCGTTTGAAATATATTTTTTTGAAAAATTTCTTTGCCCTTTTGCCCGAAGTGACAAGGTTAAAGATGCCTACAAAATTTTCGTTTTATTGCCGTTCGTAAAGTAGGGTGGATATGATGATTTGAATTTCGATAGATTTTAATATATTTATTTATTTAATTCAAAATGTTTGTTTTTATTTTTTTGTAAAATATCAGTGCCATAGGCTTCTACTCCGTTCACACGCTACACGCTATTTGTTTTCAGACGTTAAAATATGTCATCCAGTATATGAGAAGTAAAGATTTTGCACGCCAATCATCATCTTCATCATTACATCCTATAAAAATTCACTGCTTTACATAGGCCTCCCCGTAGATTGACTCCACAGAAATCTAAATAATAAGGCGCTAGAAATGCCTTCTACTGTCTTTTAATATCGGTACGCGCGTCGCCGGTTCGCAGCTATCACACATAGACAAAAAATAAATACATAATTTCGCCTACACGTATCTCAAGCATTCGTGCAACAAAGATTAAACTATAAAACTATTGCGTTAAGGAATATTTTATAAAAACATTTTACGTTTTTATAAAAATTTACTCAGGAGGCGTAGCCACTTAGTCCAATAATTTACGTGTGCGAAAAACAGACAATGACTTCGCGCGTTCACTCTCACTTGCGCATAGTGCAGCGCAACGCACATTTCGATAACTATTCGATAATAAAAATCTTGTCCAGGAGTCTCACACCGAGATATAACTAATTAACTGAATGTGTCTCAGAATAGATTTTAGTCTTAGCTTTAGCTTTTAGACGTTTTATAATTAGAGTAAAAGGTATATAAAAACGTTAAGGATATCCATTTATCTTTAATATCCGGATCTTTTGGAAACCTAGTTGTATTTATTTCAATTAAACAGATGTTTAAATGAAATAAATACATTATACAAACAGCAAACAAATAAATATATGTATGGGTGCATGGTGGCATAGTTACAGCCGCACAACTTGTACATTTGCGACACCAGTCCTCGACATCGTTTCGACAGTGGACCCAGTAAAAGCGTTCTCGGATATTCAGTAGAGTTCGTTTAACTCTCAGATGGCCTCCCGAACAATCATTATGGTACAGCTGTAGAACATACTTTTTCATTTGCAAATGACGGCTGTCTCCCCGACCATTTTCCAATTTACGGCACAGAACTCCATCCTGAAGCAGCAAGCTGTCCCATTGGGCCCAATAGCTTTTAGTGGTCGAACTCATCGCTGAGACGTCGCTCCACTTGAGCTTAGGAGTACTGGCCTTCATCCATTCCAGAATCGGCTTGATGTCCAGATCTTCCTGCTGTGCATGTTGTAAGCTGCCCTTCCACTCGTTGCTGAGGTGGTCTGTCTTGAGCATCCTCACAGATACAACTTCCTTACCCTCTTGCCTAGTACAATGCTTGCAATTTTCAGGACAAGGTCTCCTTGACAATGCATCTGCGTTGCCATTAGATTTCCTGCTTCGATGTTCGATCACAAAGTCGTATTCTTTCTGCTGCTGGGCGGTGCTGTTAGCCGCACTACTCTCACGAAATCGCACACCTTCCTTTTCTACAGTTCGCTTAGGGCAGCTGGATCAAAGATGGCCCCTTTCCCCACAGCCATAGCACCTAGGACTGTATCCTTTAATGCGGTCGCGAACTGTAGCTGTTGCAACCTCCCGGACACGATGGGAACAATGATCCTGCCGCACGGCTTCCACCTCCAGTGCATGGGCCAAGGCGTCCTTAAGCGTCTAGTGGTGCCCGAGCCTCACAGCAGCTCTGACTTCAAGGTCGCGGATGCCGTTGATGAATGTCTGCACCAGGTTCATAGTTGCCACACGCTTGGCAAGCGAGTTGGCAGACGCAGTATTTTATTACTTTGAGTTGTTATCAGGAAGACGCTGCTGCCCCTCTCCTGATTTGTTATCCTCCGTTGCCTCTTACAGCACTGTTACGATATGGGGTAGTCGATATTCTTACAAAGCAAATACACGGTACGTATAGATTTTGACTAACTTTGCCGTTTGGTATTTGGCGAAAATGGTGTCATAAATGAATGAACGAACGAACGAATGAATGAATAGACAAAATATCTCACCTCCTTCTGCACCCGCAAGTGGTCGATCTGCACGATCTGCACGTCCTTGAACCAGTTGAAGCGCAAGTCGAGAGCACAGAAAGTGCGCTCGTAGTTCACGAACGTCACCAGCGAACTGTTGTTCGTCTCCATCGCCTTCTGGAAGTGCTTGCACGGCAGGTAGTTGTTACCTAACGACACGGAGTTCTGGTATTTTTTTATATAGAACATGGGTGAGCAAACAGTCCACCTGGCCCATAGACATCCACATCTATCCCCGATTAAGAATCTAAATGCAGATGCGTTGTCTCCTCTGAGGATTAAAATGGAATACCTCTTTTCCAGCAGAAAAAGCTCTCCGCTTCTCTCCTCTCACCGTAGGAAAAACAGCAGCATAGAGCTGATATTTCATAATATAGTTGCTGCATGGCTCTACCACGTACAAAAAGCTGTGGTATCGCTGCCTCCATATCTTTATATTAATACGTGGAGGTAAAACTTTGTACCCCCTTTTAAGCATATTGGGGGAAAGAAGTGGTGTGAGATTTGGCGTAGTAAAAGTTAACATGGGGGAAGGAGTGTAGAAAGGTAAAATTTATTGGTAAATTAAAAAAAGTGACTTTCAATAAGTATTGTTATGATCTACATTGAAAAAAAAAGTTTCTGTTTCTGTTTCTGTTATTATTATGTGTTTTATTTAATTTAATGTACAGTACATAAAATAAAATAAAACACTCATTGCTTACTTTCATACTGTCAATACTAAATTGCAAACACATACCCAGGGTCACAGAACACAATTACTCGCTACCGAGAAAAGACAGGTATCTCCAAACAAAAAATATGAAACACTTGTCTATGAGTGCATACGCGCGCCATAGCGCTGCAGCGGGAGCCCATATTATGGAGTGTTAAAGTAAGGAGTACCAACTCCCATAGTAGAATAGTTGAAAAGTGGTCATCTGTAAGCAGTAAATAGCAATTCAAAAACTCTCCACAACAGCGCTGGTGTAGCTACTGGGATGAAATGAACTTAGCAGTTATCGACGGTTTAAGTGTGCTGCTAAATTGCTCAGTAGCTCTAAAATCTAAAATAATTTTATTTAGTAAATATAACCTCGAGAAAGTCAACTATCCCACTAATATTTTTTGGTGCGTTCTTTAAAATTTACACCGTAGCTATAGTGGCGCCACTCTTATTTAACGGTTTTCTATGGACACTTTTTAATACACAGTCTGTACTCCTTACTTCTTCACTCCATAGCCCATATGAATATTTTTTCGCGGGAATTTTACACCTTTATACCTATTCTGTAATGATTGTAGTTGAAGCAGTGCAGCGAATTTTAAATTGTCCTAAAATCCTGTCAGAAATAAACGGAGTCCTGTCAACAAAGATCATGACAACTCTATTCACTATATTATCTCTCTATTTCCTTATGTGTCGGCGTTATAAGAGTGTGCGGGCTGGATGAATTCAATACGTCGATAACGACCCTTTTTGCGTGCTTGTCCGAGCAAAAACTTGCCACTCAATCGTCTTTAGAGCTCATTTAGAGAGTTCGTCCGAGAATTTTAATTCTTAGAGATCGTTAGGAGCGAAAAGACCTCGTTAAGAAATAAAACAATTTAAAAATATATATAACTCAATCGATACAGTTAATTAAAAGTCAACCCACCACATGCGGAGCGCTTAAAGGCTGTTTGGTTAACATTTAATAATGCTTACATTTTTGTTATTAAATGACCAAAACATTGCAAATCAAAGTAACAATGAACAGTTTTAGTGACGCCGTCTGGAATTGAACACGCTTCGATGGCGTAATGCAAAATTTTAAGACGAGTGCCATTAGCTACCACGGTACGTTTTATAGAGATTCCAGTAAGAAGTTACAATGAACCAAGGACGATGTCAATAACTTAGTGATTACGAGTTCATCATCATCATCATCATTATTATTCCCTTCAGATTTTCACTGCTGTAAGTCTCCCCCAAGGAATACCACAATGCTTGGTCATGAGCCACCTGAATCCATCAATTCCTACATACTTTACCAAGACGACACTTCGTCTAGAGATCTTACGGGTATGAGACTACCACTCAAGAACCATTCTTCCTTATTCTTTGATGGTTCTTCGTGCTATGGTAGGCCCATTTCCACTTAATTTTTCTGATCCATTGTGTTATGTCGGTTCCTACTGTTCTCCTGCACTAACTACACCTTGGTGAATAGGGATCACTCACCCGAGAAGTCGACGGAGATCTTGCGGTTGCTGTGTACGAGGCTGAGCGGGAACTCTGTGAGGTTGTTCGCGGAGGCGTCCAGCATCGTGAGGTTGAACAGGTAGGCGTACGGACGCTGTATCGGTGGCTGCAGCTTAGCGCTCGTTAGGTTGTTGTTAGAGATGTTGAGGCACGCAATCGGGGAGTGCTTCGGGAACTGACCTGGAGAACGAATGTGATTCATAAAGTATGAGAACGAAGAGAGCGAAGAACTAAAAGATCAGTTTCAAATCTTCAATGAAAGAACAATATTAATATAAAATAAAGCGCTTTTCGCCATTACGCGTAATAATCTACTCTCTCTTTTTAATTTACTTACATAGTACATTAAACTATCTCGCTTGCACAATCTTTTACGTACGTCATTCTATCATTCTTTTTCGTACCTAAATTATTACCATACTTCCATCACTTTTCACATTAACTTTCGTTGCTTTTTAGCTTCTATCCTTACATGCTCTTTGAAATTAACGAATTTTACTAAAAAATTCACTCACTCCTTTTACAATGACGAACGTATTGTAAACTAATGGTAAGTGGCTACTGCAACCCATAGAACCCTACTAAGAAGGCCACAGACGCGCTGTCACCTCTGACGACCGAGATGTAATGCCTTACAGCCTGTAGTATTGGCTCTCTATACCCATGACAGCAGTGCATGTTCTGTTATTTGGCCCAGGCGGAATCCTAGTCAGGAAAGAAGTCCTACTCATACCACTTAAAAAATTGTCCTACGTCTAATTTTAGTCGCCGACTCTCATTCTGCCTAAACTTCAAGAAGCTTCTTCCTGTTCCCATTTCCTTCTCTCTCTCTCTCTCTCTCTCTCTCTTTCCACCCCCTCTCTCTCTCTATTTTTCCTTCTGTCTATCTCTTTCCTTCTCTATCTCTCTGTTGCTCTGTTTCCTTCTCTTTCTCTCTCGCTCTCTTTCCCTCTCTCTCTCCTCTAGCCTCTATGGTCTAGATAGTATAGAAGGTAGGACAAGCTTGCTTTAAAATTATATAATAATACCTTTAAGGATTATTTACAGTCTACTAAAAATAAAACGATTCACACACACTATACAGCCTTATTTCTACCAAATATTTTACTTAAGCTACAAATATAAAAAGCGATATAATTGCTTACTTACTGCCAGCATTTTTTCTTTTCTCTTCTAGAACTACATCTTCGGCTTAAGCGTGATTGCGCAAAAAGAATTATGATTATTAATTCTAATCAATCTTCAATGAGGTCATTTGGACTAATTACTTTCGTGTGTTTCTGTGTTAAAACAAGTAGAAAAAAAATAGTTGTCCACCGCATGTAAAAGGGATGCTGTGTGCCCATAAACATCAATATCTATCTTGGATTATGAATAAAGGATGTGTTTTTAGCCCTGAAGACTAAATGGAATGCCTCGTTTCCAGTAAAAAGGGTTTCCGGATCTCTACACTCACCATACGAAACACAGTAGCATTAAACTCCAATTTTACGCTGGTATTCTGTGAGAGCGTGGTCTTTACTGGTCGAACCGACCATTCCACGCGTTTTAAGACTATCCCACGTAGAAATCTATAAGTAGGTTCTTACCCAAACGGACATTTAAGTAGAAAAGTAGTCCTGCCTCTGATGAGCCTTGAATATTAACAGCTAAATGACCTCAATAATGTCTCCCAACGAACAGGTCTTATGATGAACATGGACAATAATGATTTCTTATATTTACGCGAACACTACACATTGATTAAAACTACTTTTACGGATTTTATCGCGTTTATTCTACTATTATTTTTAATACCCGACGTTTCGGGCGCTTTCCAGCACCCATGGTCACGGGGGACTCAGTCCAAGTCTAGTCCCCCGTGACCATGGGTGCTGTAAGCGCCCGAAACGTCGGGAATTAAAAATAATATTAAAATAAACGCGATAAAATCCGTAAAAGTAGTTTTAATCAATGAACATGGACAAAACAAAAGTCATGTGTAACGTCCATGTCACACCTATGCCGGTAGCTGTTGAGAGCACTAAGCTCGAAGTTCTTGACGAGTATATTTACCAGGATCAAATAGTCCGACTAGGTAAGTCCAATTTCGACCAAGGGGTCAAACGACTACTTCAATTCGGCTGGGCTCCTAATTTAGATTGTACCACTAGTGTATGTTGCCAGTGATGACCTATGGATCGGAGACGTGGTCCATCACTGCCGGCCGTATGAAGAAGCTCAAAATCGCTCAGCGAGCTATGGAGAGGGCTATGCTCGGAGTTTCTCTGAGTAATAGACTTAAAAACGAGGATATCCACAGTAGAACCAGAGTAACCGACCTAGCCCTACGGATTAGTAAGCTGAAATGGCAATGGGCCGGACATATAGCTCGAAGAACCGTTCACCGATGGGGAGGAAAGGTTCTCGAGTGACAGCCTCGTACCGGCAGGCGAGGTGTAGTACGTCCCCTCACTAGATGGAGTGACGAGCTGGTAAGTCATGCAGGAAGTCAATGAGTGCAGGTGGCTCGGGACCGTGCTTTGTGGCGTTCCTTGTGAAAAGGCTATGTTTAGCGGTGTACTTGTGAAGGGATCTAATGATAATCAAACTGAATATTTATGCATTATGCCATTCGTACCGATCAATTCCATTTTGTTTTTTTTTATAACTTAATAGCCTACCTAGCCTAGGTTCTCTATTGTCTGGTTAATATAATAGGGGTACGTGGGGCTAAGTTTGAGAAATTCGACTCTAGTTCATTATCTCCATCAACTCTAAGGCTCGACATATACGCTTTACACTCATAAACTATAACTTATTATGTAGTTTCAAATTGTCAATGCCGTTCCTTTCATTATATTTAACTATACAAAGTTGAATTGTATTGCTTACCGACAATCTTTCCAATGTTGCCATCGGTGAAGGCCATGGAGGAGAGCCGTCGGAACACCGCCTGAGATACGTCCAGCTCCTCAATGTTCGCGTTCAATACGTGAAGGTTCGTGGTGTTCTGAGTCACTGGACAGAAGAACAAAATAATTCTTAATCAGTTTATATTACGATGGATATGCAAATAGTATATTTGTAACGAAGATATTCACAGTAGAACCAGAGTAATCGACATAGCGGTACCGATCAGTAAGCTGAAGATTTTTTTATAGACTAAGGGTGACAAACGAGCACACAGTCCACCTGATGATATGTGGATGCTGTGACTTATAGACATCTACATTTATCCTCGATTAAGAATCAAAATGCAGTAGCGTTGTCCCCCTGAGGACTAAGATGGAATGCCTCGTTTCCAGTAAAAAGGATCTCCGGTTCTCTACACTCACCATACGAAACATAGCAGCATTAAGCTGATATTTTATGCTTGCATTCTTGAGAGCGTGGGCCTTCCCCCTTCGAGCCACCATTTCGTGTTACAATCATAATATAGATGCAGCGTGGTTACCACGTACAAAACTTGTAACTTGATTACTTTTTTGCATCCGGATTCGAATCCCAGATCGGGTCAATATTATTTATTGATTTTTTCTGGCAAGAAATTCTCAGTATCAGCCCGGAGTCTGGAAGTAGGCGGTGTTCAACGTCCGTGCCTCGGAAAGCACGTAAGGTCGTCAGTCATATGCGTGATCTCTCTCCGATCATCCGGTCGTGTCGGGTTGCTGTCACATCGGACCATTAGAGTGAGACAAAAGACGTAGAGAGTGCATAGTCTGTGCTAGCGGACACTCCGCAATGACAGCTACGTTTCGCAGTGGCTTAGCAATGAGTTGCAGTGTTCCAGGGCCGCGGGTTCGAATCCCTCACGGAGCAGGTATTTGTGTGGTCTACAAATAATTGTTCCGGATTTGGATGTTTATCCTTGCGAAATTTATATATACCAACTGTCTCAACGAGGTGGAAGCAGTTTGTATATTGGAGGTGGAGGTAACGTCTTTTTTTTTTCAAAAATTTTACTTTATTATAGTAATTAAATAGTTTTCTTCCACACTAGGAATTCCTCTTGGAAAAATTACGACAGGTACCTTAAAACAAATACCCCAGACGTGTATCAATTATTTTAAGTCATATTACTTGTTTCGTGCGAGATGCGAACCTCAACAGTAGTTAGGTTGTACCAGTTCTGGCGCACTTGCAGTTACGTTGTACCAGTTCTGGCGCACTGAGTCAGAAGTGGTACAAGTACGACGTTCGTCAGCTCACGATCCTAAAAAAAAAAAAGGTTTTGGCATGCTCTGATCACGAATCTGTGGTCCATTTTTGCGTAGGATGTACTGTTCCAGAGATGTGCAGATCAATTAACTCTTATCTAATTGATATCCGCTGCGAGCCTCCACCGTCATTAGTGCTCCATTGTTCTTATCTACTTATCAATTGTTCGTTCAATACCGTCATTATCTATTCTTCCTCAGCGTGGTGCTATTGTATTATACTCCTTTGTTCCTATCTACACTAATCTGACTCATTAATAAAACACATTACCCAATTTCGTTAAAATTTTTATTTATAAAATACAAAATCTTATTACTTATTATCTATAAAATAGGAGCGAAACATCTCATCCACTAAAATATCGTTGTACAATGTGTTCCCTGTAAATATACTCGTAAAACTATGCATTGAACATCCCTGAAACTTATATAGCAAATACATTAAGCAATATTCGCCACAAACTGAAGTCCACTCATTCTGAATCCTATCAACATTCCAGTTCCATCTTTTACAATTTCTTTTAAAAAACTCTAGATGATATCGTACAGGTGCCCGTCCGAATGAATCAAAATATTGACCGACGTCATTCGTATCGATATATAAAGCTACCCAATGTGACCCTGGTTTATCATCTGTACCCAAATTGCATATTACCTAATCAGGTCATAAATTCTATTACATGTTTAATATAAAATAAATGAAACAAGTTTATTCATTATGTAACCATTTATATACCAAAATGAACTTAACAGAACATAGATTCTTATGACACTATAGTTTATTCAAAATAACCTCCGTGATTTTGTATACAGGCCTTCAATCTGCGCGGCCAGTCGTCTATCCATCCAATATCGGCGGACCAGTCCATGTCAATATCGGCGGCTGCCTTAATCAAGGATATCTTGAGTGACTCCAAATTGGGAAGAGGCTTTGAGCACGTCTTTTCCTCCAAGTGTTGCCATATCTTGTAATCTAACGGATTCAAATCTGGACTGGAGGAGGCCCAGTCTTTGTATCGGATGAAGTCGATTTCACGCGCCGCCAGCCAGTCTTGTGTGCTCTTCGCTCTATGAGCTGACGCCGAATCTTGTTGGAATACCCAGTGCCTGTTATTGAACATGGTATGAGAAACAGGTTACACAAGGTTCGTTAGGACTCTATTTTGATACACAACTGCATTCGTTTTTAACCGTTCTCACAAAAATGTACCTCTGTTAAGCCCCAATAAGAAACTCCCAACCATTCCATGAGCGAGGATGGAAAATGACCCCGTTGGACACGCGGAATACGGTTGCTCGCTTCTTCACTACTGTGTGCGTACACCTTATCATTTTGTTTGTTGTAGCTCTCTTCTACGGTAAAAATTTTTTCATCCGAAAAAAGAATTTTCCGATATTTTATTCCCGCGTACCGCTTCAACAAAGCGCGGCATCTCTTCAGTCTCAGAACCATTAGACGAGCATTCAAACGATGTCCGATGTGTTTTTCTTCGATATGCCCGAAGCCCTAAGTCTTCATTTAACACCCTTTTCACCGTGGTTCTGCTTAACCCCATCTGAAGGGCCAACAGTTTCTGCTTACGTTTGGGATTTCTTTGAATTCGCGCATTTACAGCTTTTATCACTGCTGGAGTCCTAACAAATCGAGGGCGACCACTTCTTGACCTGTCATCTACACTAGAGTCTTCATTGTATCTTTTGATGGTACGATAAACGAATCTTTTGGTTATATTCAAATTTTTCAGTATATCAAAAAAATTAATTGGCGCGTAATCGCAACAATGCAATGCAATAACTGCAACACGGTCTTTTTTAAGCGTCCACTCCATATGTAAAAATGAGTAAAATTCTAAAAAGTATACAGTTTTATTTTCATGAACAATTCGAATTCAATAAACTTTTTTGTGGCCAGCATTCTAAAAGAAAAGTTTTTACTGTGTGACAATACTTATGACCTGACTAGGTATATACGTTGGTACGTGGGTGTACATGGGCAGTCTGTTAGCAGCATAAACATTATTTTCTAGACTGGGGTGAATCTTTTTCAGATGTTGTTGTACATCTAGTGTATCCATGATATTACTGCTATTAGTAGATTATTACAGTACAATCTACTCAATGACTAACATAGGAATGATCAATTATGTGATTTCTAAATATTAAATTGCATTTTTTCCGGTTTAAAGATCTTTATTTCTCAATAAGACAATAGTCACTTACATGAGAACAATAACTATATGAACTTAGTAATAACAATTTTTAGTGCGGGTATAAATAACTTTGTTGGATGTCGCTTTTAAGAAGCGAATATCTTTGTTCTTTATTCAAACTATAAGGTGGTGGTCCAAGTTTAATAATGTTTTTTTATTTTTATTTAATAATGATTAAGGTTAGGTATTTAGCTGTTGTGAATATAGGTAGGCAAGTAACTTTTGTTTGAAAACATTCAAAGATTTCGCCTCCTTTACAAACTTAGGTAGTTTGTTGTATAACTGTGCTCCTTTATACGTTATATTATTTTTACCATAGTTTGTTCTTATAGGCGGCAATACAAGGTGACTAGCTCGGCGTGTTATGTATTTGTTTGTTTGCTTCTTTGTTAAAAACGTGAGT
The DNA here is from genome assembly GCA_036936625.1 of Parnassius smintheus behrii. NCBI lineage: Eukaryota > Metazoa > Arthropoda > Insecta > Lepidoptera > Papilionidae > Parnassius > Parnassius smintheus. The sequence continues at coordinate 48,301,570 of JAUPFT010000010.1, read as the reverse complement.
TGTGTGTGGATTAATTTATGTTTTATTTTATATATTAGTATGCATGTGCTATATGTATAAAGTTGAGTAACGTTAAACAGTTTAGTTTCCTTATATATTGTATTAGTTGGTGTTAAAAAGTCATAGTTATACAAAAATTTTTCTGTTATACAAAACGTATTTGAGTCATCAATACACTGAATAAGACGCAACACGAAGTAATACTGAGATAAGCAACAGAATGTGAGATAAGGTTGTTGACGCATAAAGTTATTATCAATTCTACTGTAGAAATTCTTTAGATTAGAATTATTACTTACTGGTACTATATAAGACCAAGCAACTGCAGTCATGGAGTTAGTGTATGGTCGTTTGACCGCAGTGTATCTATCAATACTACATTTGTGTTACTTCAACGCATCAAAGGCCATAGATGTAAGTGTTTAAAATATTGACAAACTTACTTTTCTTTCTGTTATTTTCTTACGTGTGTATGATTTTAAATGACAGGCCTGTTGGTCTAGTGGTTAGTGACCCTGACTGCTATGCCGGAGGTCGTGGGTTCGATTCCCACCCAGGACAAATGTTTGTGTGATGAGCACGATCATTTCTTCTGTGTCTGGGTGTAATTTATCTATAATATTTATGTATTTAGAAATATATAAGTATGTTTATCAGTTGTCTAGTACCCATAACACAAGCTCTGCTTAGCTTGGGACTAGATGGCGTTGTGTGATAGTTGTGGAATATTATTATTATTATTATTATTTAGTGTTAACAAATTATATTTAAATATTTTGTGTGTGTATATTAAGCCGTGGTAGCTCAGATGGTTAGCGCAAGCTGTAAATTTCACAGTACCCGGGTTCGATCCCCGCCGGCACCAATTAAATTGTTAATTGCAATTTTAAGTGTTTATTCTATTGACATACTTACTTTTCTTTTTGTTATTTTCTTACGTGTGTATGATTTAGTGTTAACAAATTACATTTAAATATTGTGTGTGTATATGATTAAGCCGTGGTAGCTCAGATGGTTAGCGCAAGCTGTAAATTTCACAGTACGCGACCCGGGTTCGACCCCCGCCGGCACCACTTAAATTGTTAATTGCAATTTTAAGTGCTGATTTACCACATGCTCGGCAGTGAAGGAAAACATCGTGAGGAAACCTGCATGTCTGAGAAAATTTCGAAGGCATGTGAAGTTCGCCAACACCCATTGAGACCGCGCCGCGGACATTTCCTAGCCATAAATACAAAGACAATAGCAGAAAGTAAAAAGTTAAAAAATACTTTTTTAACAATGACAGTCATTAGTTGATCATTAGTGAATGTGATTCTGTTTTCTTAAATTACAGGAAGAAAAGAGCAGAAGGAAGAAATGGGATGATGGGAAGTAATGAAGAATTAATTGTTATGTGAAGTTTGTTGGAACAAACATATTTTAGTCACGTGTAAATACTTTTAACATTTTGGTTCAAAATGACACAAAATCTAAAAAAATATTAGATACATCATCGACATGGACGGATTTTACATTACATATCCTCATAAACAATTTCAATGTAGAGAAATGGCTATTCTAGACGTAAAACTATCTAATAAAAATGATTCGTTTATCGATCATTATTTGTTTCGGCCAAGTTATCCTTTCAATTATTTGTCGCCAAAAGACAAAAAAACTGTTCGTTATTGTGAAACACACGTGCACGGCATTCCATATTTTGATGTGACCGAAGAATTAAAATGTGCCTACAAACAAGAGAACATCATTCCCATATTAAATTGGTATATTAAAAATTTGTGCAAAGACGAAGTGATCGCATACAAAGGTGGTTCAACAGGAAAACAATTTTTAAAAATTTTGATGACGAATGATAGAATTTTTAATATTGAAGAATACAAATGTCCAAAATACAATGGTTTGGTAAATGTCATAAATTTAAACAAACGTTATGTGTGTAATAATCATATATTTGCAAAAAATAATCACAAAATTTTACATTGTTCTTGTGACGAAGTGTGGGTTTTTTACAAGTGGTTTTACTTGAAAATAAAATTTTAAATTAATCATAAATTTTGTTTGATTTCCAAAAACATTAGTTATAGTATACTATATAATACAAAGGTGGTTCAACAGAAAAACAATTTTTAAAGATGTTGACGACGAATGATAGAATTTTTAATATTGAAGAATACAAATGTCCAAAATACAATGATTTGGTAAATGTCATAAATTTAAACAAACGTTATGTGTGTGAATGAGTATGATATGCTGATGTAAATATACTATTATTAAATCTAAAATATACTATTATTGTTTAAATTTATGACATTTACCAAATCATTGTATTTTGGACATTTGTATTCTTCAATATTAAAAATTCTATCATTCGTCGTCAACATTTTTAAAAATTGTTTTTCTGTTGAATCACCTTTGTATTATATAGTATACTATAACTAATGTTTTTGGAAATCAAACAAAATTTATGATTAATTTAAAATTTTATTTTCAAGCAATAACCACTTGTAAAAAACCCACACTTCGTCACAAGAACAATGTAAAATTTTGTGATTATTTTTTGCAAATATATGATTATTACACACATAACGTTTGTTTAAATTTATGACATTTACCAAATCATTGTATTTTGGACATTTGTATTCTTCAATATTAAAAATTCTATCATTCGTCGTCAACATTTTTAAAAATTGTTTTCCTGTTGAACCACCTTTGTATGCGATCACTTCGTCTTTGCACAAATTTCTAGTATAACAATTTAATATGGGAATGATGTTCTCTTGTTTGTAGGCACATTTTAATTCTTCGGTCACATCAAAATATGGAATGCCGTGCAATTGAAAGGATAACTTGGCCGAAACAAATAATGATCGATAAACGAATCATTTTTATTAGATAGTTTTACGTCTAGAATAGCCATTTCTCTACATTGAAATTGTTTATGAGGATATGTAATGTAAAATCCGTCCATGTCGATGATGTATCTAATATTTTTTAGATTTTGTGTCATTTTGAACCAAAATGTTAAAAGTATTTACACGTGACTAAAATATGTTTGTTCCAACAAACTTCACATAACAATTAATTCTTCATTACTTCCCATCATCCCATTTCTTCCTTCTGCTCTTTTCTTCCTGTAATTTAAGAAAACAGAATCACATTCACTAATGATCAACTAATGACTGTCATTGTTAAAAAAGTATTTTTTAACTTTTTACTTTCTGCTATTGTCTTTGTATTTATGGCTAGGAAATGTCCGCGGCGCGGTCTCAATGGGTGTTGGCGAACTTCACATGCCTTCGAAATTTTCTCAGACATGCAGGTTTCCTCACGATGTTTTCCTTCACTGCCGAGCATGTGGTAAATCAGCACTTAAAATTGCAATTAACAATTTAAGTGGTGCCGGCGGGGGTCGAACCCGGGTCGCGTACTGTGAAATTTACAGCTTGCGCTAACCATCTGAGCTACCACGGCTTAATCATATACACACACAATATTTAAATGTAATTTGTTAACACTAAATCATACACACGTAAGAAAATAACAAAAAGAAAAGTAAGTATGTCAATAGAATAAACACTTAAAATTGCAATTAACAATTTAATTGGTGCCGGCGGGGATCGAACCCGGGTACTGTGAAATTTACAGCTTGCGCTAACCATCTGAGCTACCACGGCTTAATATACACACACAAAATATTTAAATATAATTTGTTAACACTAAATAATAATAATAATAATAATATTCCACAACTATCACACAACGCCATCTAGTCCCAAGCTAAGCAGAGCTTGTGTTATGGGTACTAGACAACTGATAAACATACTTATATATTTCTAAATACATAAATATTATAGATAAATTACACCCAGACACAGAAGAAATGATCGTGCTCATCACACAAACATTTGTCCTGGGTGGGAATCGAACCCACGACCTCCGGCATAGCAGTCAGGGTCACTAACCACTAGACCAACAGGCCTGTCATTTAAAATCATACACACGTAAGAAAATAACAGAAAGAAAAGTAAGTTTGTCAATATTTTAAACACTTACATCTATGGCCTTTGATGCGTTGAAGTAACACAAATGTAGTATTGATAGATACACTGCGGTCAAACGACCATACACTAACTCCATGACTGCAGTTGCTTGGTCTTATATAGTACCAGTAAGTAATAATTCTAATCTAAAGAATTTCTACAGTAGAATTGATAATAACTTTATGCGTCAACAACCTTATCTCACATTCTGTTGCTTATCTCAGTATTACTTCGTGTTGCGTCTTATTCAGTGTATTGATGACTCAAATACGTTTTGTATAACAGAAAAATTTTTGTATAACTATGACTTTTTAACACCAACTAATACAATATATAAGGAAACTAAACTGTTTAACGTTACTCAACTTTATACATATAGCACATGCATACTAATATATAAAATAAAACATAAATTAATCCACACACAACTCACGTTTTTAACAAAGAAGCAAACAAACAAATACATAACACGCCGAGCTAGTCACCTTGTATTGCCGCCTATAAGAACAAACTATGGTAAAAATAATATAACGTATAAAGGAGCACAGTTATACAACAAACTACCTAAGTTTGTAAAGGAGGCGAAATCTTTGAATGTTTTCAAACAAAAGTTACTTGCCTACCTATATTCACAACAGCTAAATACCTAACCTTAATCATTATTAAATAAAAATAAAAAAACATTATTAAACTTGGACCACCACCTTATAGTTTGAATAAAGAACAAAGATATTCGCTTCTTAAAAGCGACATCCAACAAAGTTATTTATACCCGCACTAAAAATTGTTATTACTAAGTTCATATAGTTATTGTTCTCATGTAAGTGACTATTGTCTTATTGAGAAATAAAGATCTTTAAACCGGAAAAAATGCAATTTAATATTTAGAAATCACATAATTGGTCATTCCTATGTTAGTCATTGAGTAGATTGTACTGTAATAATCTACTAATAGCAGTAATATCATGGATACACTAGATGTACAACAACATCTGAAAAAGATTCACCCCAGTCTAGAAAATAATGTTTATGCTGCTAACAGACTGCCCATGTACACCCACGTACCAACGTATATACCTAGTCAGGTCATAAGTATTGTCACACAGTAAAAACTTTTCTTTTAGAATGCTGGCCACAAAAAAGTTTATTGAATTCGAATTGTTCATGAAAATAAAACTGTATACTTTTTAGAATTTTACTCATTTTTACATATGGAGTGGACGCTTAAAAAAGACCGTGTTGCAGTTATTGCATTGCATTGTTGCGATTACGCGCCAATTAATTTTTTTGATATACTGAAAAATTTGAATATAACCAAAAGATTCGTTTATCGTACCATCAAAAGATACAATGAAGACTCTAGTGTAGATGACAGGTCAAGAAGTGGTCGCCCTCGATTTGTTAGGACTCCAGCAGTGATAAAAGCTGTAAATGCGCGAATTCAAAGAAATCCCAAACGTAAGCAGAAACTGTTGGCCCTTCAGATGGGGTTAAGCAGAACCACGGTGAAAAGGGTGTTAAATGAAGACTTAGGGCTTCGGGCATATCGAAGAAAAACACATCGGACATCGTTTGAATGCTCGTCTAATGGTTCTGAGACTGAAGAGATGCCGCGCTTTGTTGAAGCGGTACGCGGGAATAAAATATCGGAAAATTCTTTTTTCGGATGAAAAAATTTTTACCGTAGAAGAGAGCTACAACAAACAAAATGATAAGGTGTACGCACACAGTAGTGAAGAAGCGAGCAACCGTATTCCGCGTGTCCAACGGGGTCATTTTCCATCCTCGCTCATGGAATGGTTGGGAGTTTCTTATTGGGGCTTAACAGAGGTACATTTTTGTGAGAACGGTTAAAAACGAATGCAGTTGTGTATCAAAATAGAGTCCTAACGAACCTTGTGTAACCTGTTTCTCATACCATGTTCAATAACAGGCACTGGGTATTCCAACAAGATTCGGCGTCAGCTCATAGAGCGAAGAGCACACAAGACTGGCTGGCGGCGCGTGAAATCGACTTCATCCGATACAAAGACTGGGCCTCCTCCAGTCCAGATTTGAATCCGTTAGATTACAAGATATGGCAACACTTGGAGGAAAAGACGTGCTCAAAGCCTCATCCCAATTTGGAGTCACTCAAGATATCCTTGATTAAGGCAGCCGCCGATATTGACATGGACTGGTCCGCCGATATTGGATGGATAGACGACTGGCCGCGCAGATTGAAGGCCTGTATACAAAATCACGGAGGTTATTTTGAATAAACTATAGTGTCATAAGAATCTATGTTCTGTTAAGTTCATTTTGGTATATAAATGGTTACATAATGAATAAACTTGTTTCATTTATTTTATATTAAACATGTAATAGAATTTATGACCTGATTAGGTAATATGCAATTTGGGTACAGATGATAAACCAGGGTCACATTGGGTAGCTTTATATATCGATACGAATGACGTCGGTCAATATTTTGATTCATTCGGACGGGCACCTGTACGATATCATCTAGAGTTTTTTAAAAGAAATTGTAAAAGATGGAACTGGAATGTTGATAGGATTCAGAATGAGTGGACTTCAGTTTGTGGCGAATATTGCTTAATGTATTTGCTATATAAGTTTCAGGGATGTTCAATGCATAGTTTTACGAGTATATTTACAGGGAACACATTGTACAACGATATTTTAGTGGATGAGATGTTTCGCTCCTATTTTATAGATAATAAGTAATAAGATTTTGTATTTTATAAATAAAAATTTTAACAAAATTGGGTAATGTGTTTTATTAATGAGTCAGATTAGTGTAGATAGGAACAAAGGAGTATAATACTGTTACGCGCTCCAATCGACGATATACCAGCGCCATCTAGTGTCAGGAACGAGAGCGAGTAGAGCGTGTAAAGAATGACATCACAGATCTTTCGACCCACAGCGCCACCCGAAGAACTAAGTTTCTAGAAAATCTATACTCGCAAATTCGTCCCTTTGCGCGCATTTACCTGAAGATTCGGGATGTTTCTTTGCTAATTTAAATAAATAGGCGCTGCAATATGCGATCGGGACAGAGTTTAACTCGGCGACACAAGCGAAGCTTCGGAGTGGAATTAAGTGGATTAGTGTGTTTAATTATTAGTGTTTTAACTTTAATTTGTGTAAAGTAAATTAAAGTGTTAATTTAGGTAATTTTATCGGCAATTTTTATTGTCACGAACCTCAAGCTCGTAACAATTGGTGTCAGAAGTGGGATAAAATAATGCCGATTTTACCTAAGGAGGAAACGGAGGGTGTCCGTACCCGAAGTCAACGCCAGCAGGAGACGGACCAGAGGAGATTTGGTGGTGCAACGCCGCAGATGTCTGAGGGCCAGCCGCCGGCCACGGAAGCCGGTCCATCAGCAGCTTCTACGTCTGTGGCACCTGACTTAGGTGCTCTGATGGTGATACTGCAGGAGCAGGCTCGCCGACAGGAGGAGCAGGCTCGCCGACAGGAGGAGCAGGCTCGCCGACAGGAGGAGCAGGTCCGTCAGTTGAAAGAGCAGCTGCAGAGCGGACAGGAGGAACAGGCCCGCCGATTGGAAGAGCAGCTGCGGGGTGGACAGGAGGAACAGGCCCGCCGACAGGAAGAACAGGCCCGTCGTTTAGAAGAGCAACTCCAACACGATAAGGAAGAGCAGATGCTCCTCATGAAGGACCTTCACGCTATCTTCGGAAAAGAGATACGGGAGGTGAAGGATAAGGTTGCTCAACATGACAACCGCCTGTCGGAGGCCGAAACCCGAATCGACCAAGTAAACAATCGGGTTGACAACGTAATGGCTGACATGAAGAAAACGCTGGACGACCTCAAACTTGGGGATGGAACAACAGCTCCCGTAGTAGCTACAACACCTTCGCTACGTGGATTCAAAGTGCCGCCGTTCGACGGGACCTCTTCCTGGTCGGCCTACAAAATCCAGTTCGAGGCCGTCATGGAGGCGAACGGCTGGAATAAAAGCCAAGCCATGACCGCACTCACCCTAGGCCTGCGCGACCAAGCCTTAACTGTGTTGGAAGCTCTCGGTAAGAAAGTGACCTATGAGCAGCTTCTTGAGGCCTTGGAGGCGAGATATGGTGACGCTCACCTGGAACACGTCTTTCGCGCGCAGCTTAAAGATCGCGTGCAACGCAGCAACGAAAACCTGCAGCATTGGGCCCTTGAGGTGGAGAAGATGGTTCGTAAAGCATACCAGTCTGTACCTGCGCTCATTGGAGGGAACCTGGTGCAAACATTCATCGACGGCATCCGCGACCTGGAAGTCAGAGCTGCTGTGAGGCTCGGGCACCACGAGACGCTTAAGGACGCCTTGGCCCATGCACTGGAGGTAGAAGCCGTGCGGCAGGATCATCGTTCCCATCGCGTCAGGGAGGTTGCAGCAGCTACAGTTCGCAACCGCAACAAAGGATACAGCCCTAGGTGCTATGGCTGTGGGGAAAAGGGCCACCTTCGATCCAGCTGCCCTAAGCGAACCGCAGAAAGGGAAAGTGAACGATATCAGGAGGGTAGTGCAGCTAACGGCACTGCCTGGCGGCGACAGGATCATCGTTCACCTCACGCTAGGGAGGTTGCAGCAGTTACGGTTCGCGACCACAATAAAGAATACAGCCCTAGGTGCTATGGCTGCGGGGAAAGGGGCCATCTTCGGTCCAGCTGCCCTAAGCACACCCTAGGAAGGGAAGGTGAACGGTCTCAGAAAGGAAGTGCGGCCAACAGCACCGCCCAGCAGCAGCAGGAATACGACTTTGAGATCGAACATCGCAGCGAGAAATCTCATGGCAACGCAGATGCATTGTCAAGAAGACCTTGTCCTGAAGATGGCAACCATTGTAGTAGGCAAGGTAAGGAAGTGGTATCCGTGAGGATGCTCAGGACAGACCACCTCAGTAACGGGTGGAAGGACAGCCTACGACGTGCACAGCAGGAAGATTCAGACATCAAGCCGATTCTGGGATGGATGAAGGCCCGTGCGACCAAGCCTAAGTGGAGGGACGTCTCAGCGATGAGTTCAACCACGAAAAGCTATTGGGCCCAATGGGACAGCTTGCTGCTTCAGGATGGAGTCCTGTGCCGTAAATGGGACAATGGTCGAGGAGACAGCTGTCGTTTGCAAATGGTTGTCCCTAAAGCTAAAGTGCCGAATGTTCTACAGCTGTGCCATAATGGTCGTTCAAGAGTCCACCTGGGAGTTAAACGAACTCTGCTGAAGGTCCGAGAACAGTTTTACTGGGTCCATTATCGTGACGATGTCGAGGATTGGTGTCGTACATGTACAAGTTGTGCGGCTGTGCGGGGACCTCAGACACGTAGTAGAGGAGCACCGAAATTGTACAATATTGGTGCACCACGGGATAGGACAGCCCTTGACATTGCGGAGCCGTTACAGAAAGGCGTAAGAGGGACTCCTAAGATCGTCCATGTGGATCGCTTGGCGCGTTATCATGGGACCGATAATGCTCGGGACGAGCATGTCTTAGGAGGGGGCAGTGTTACGCGCTCCAATCGACGATATACCAGCGCCATCTAGTGTCAGGAACGAGAGCGAGTAGAGCGTGTAAAGAATGACATCACAGATCTTTCGACCCACAGCGCCACCCGAAGAACTAAGTTTCTAGAAAATCTATACTCGCAAATTCGTCCCTTTGCGCGCATTTACCTGAAGATTCGGGATGTTTCTTTGCTAATTTAAATAAATAGGCGCTGCAATATGCGATCGGGACAGAGTTTAACTCGGCGACACAAGCGAAGCTTCGGAGTGGAATTAAGTGGATTAGTGTGTTTAATTATTAGTGTTTTAACTTTAATTTGTGTAAAGTAAATTAAAGTGTTAATTTAGGTAATTTTATCGGCAATTTTTATTGTCACGAACCTCAAGCTCGTAACAATACAATAGCACCACGCTGAGGAAGAATAGATAATGACGGTATTGAACGAACAATTGATAAGTAGATAAGAACAATGGAGCACTAATGACGGTGGAGGCTCGCAGCGGATATCAATTAGATAAGAGTTAATTGATCTGCACATCTCCAGAACAGTACATCCTACGCAAAAATGGACCGCAGATTCGTGATCAGAGCATGCCAAAACCTTTTTTTTTCTTAGGATCGTGAGCCGACGAACGTCGTACTTGTACCACTTCTGACTCAGTGCGCCAGAACTGGTACAACGTAACTACTCTCAACCCGCAACGCTAAATAGCTAAACGCCTAACGAGCCGTCAAAATCTACCAATGAACAGTATTATATTCTTACAAGTATTAAGGTTATCCTTGTTGGTGAACGGTAACATATAACATACTACACAATACGCATCCATTGACCAAAAAGGTTAGGAACAATGAGTTATTCCGGACGCATTGATTGTATTTCTATGGAACAATTCACAATGACACATGTTGAAGGTCAAGATTAGGTTCTATGTTATTATTATTATAGATGTGGATGCCAAAACTACAATCACGATATATTTAGCTAGAGTCACTCAATTTTTATCTACATTAGTAATAATAATCTCAAGATCAATAATGTTAAGATTATAAATGATAAGATCACCCCAAGCGGAGTGGATAATCGGCATTTACTTTTATTTGTTGTTCCGACACTTTATCTCAAGGACAGTTCAACACATACACTTTAATTGTTTATTAATTTTTAATTAAGTTAAGCAATTTCATTGGTGCCGGCGGGGATCGAAGCCGGGTTACTCGCGTTCTGTTATATTTAGAGCGAGCGTTAATCGTCTGAACTACCACGGCTCTGTGTAATATAATAATACAATAACTACGAACTTATTAAAAAAATCATATTACGTACAGCCGCTACCGTTACCGTTATTAAAATCCACGCATTGCGTATTGCCTTTAAATAAATTTAAAGTTACTCGTTTTAAATAATATAATAATTACGTAATTTATTAATTCTGCAATATGTCCAGGCAATTATCAACACCAATTTAAAAAGTCATTTAGAGATATTTTTGAAAATTTTTTTTAAGATTATTAGGAAAATACCGTATCACAGAGTAAGTGATACAGTAATTAGTCTAATCTAGCAAGTCTTAGCTTCTTTGAAACTCAACTCAACTCACTAATAATATTTGCATACTACTAACTGGTTGAATACAACGATCTTTTGTAAGGCCCAAATTCAAGTAAAAATGGTCTCCGGTTCTCTACACCTTTGATTATATTCCTGTTAGGTATATAATCAATGCTCTACACTACTCTAAATCCAACATACGAAACACAGCAACATTAAGCTGCTATTTTATGCGGGTATGCTGTGAGAGCGTGTTTTAACCCGGTCGAGCCGACTCATTCGTACTATAACCAAAACAGCTCCAGCGTGGGTAACTCTATCACGTTGAAAAGACCTTTTTACTGGAAACTACATTGTGATTCGTAATCGAGAATAAACGTAGATGTCTGTGGGCCAAACATCCACTTACCATCAGGTGGACTGTGTGCTCGTTTGTCTACGTTATTCTTTAAGAAAGTTGGCTGCAGTGCATGGGTTGCAGTATTCACTTATTATTAGTTGGACTGCCTTAAACAGTCCACCAATGAGTTTTTTTTGCTGCTTCTTCTCACAAGGTCTCCTCGCAGTTGGGACTTGAGGCAATAACATTGCTTTTGATTCGATTTGGTCTCTTAAGTTTTCCAAAAAAACGTAATCAAAGTACATAAAGACATTCTAATCTATTCTGACACAAAGTACCATAGAGCCATCTGCAGCCATCGACTCACTGAGTAATAAATTACGTAATAACTTTGATGTTACGATACAGCAACGTCGTTTGGCTTCGGGATAAGAAAATCAAACACGTTTCGCCCGTGGATGCCTTACAAGGCGACTTTGGGAAATTTTGTACGTGGTTGAGCCATTCTGCAGCTATATTATGGTTTTAGCACGAATGGGTCGGCTCGACCGGGGAAGGACCACGCTCTCACAGAATACCAATGTACAAGCAGCATTTAAAATGGCAGCTTAATGCTGCTGCGTTTCGTATCGTGAGTACCGGAGACGCTTTTGATTGTATACGAGGTATTCCATGTTAGTCCTCAGCTGTGACAATGCATTTGCATTGTCACATTAATTTTTAATTGAGGATAAATGTAGCTGTCTATGTGCCACTGTATCCAGTTCCCATCGGGTGGACTGTGTGTTCGTTTGTCACCCTTATTCTATAAAACAAATGCCAAAAATGTAATAGGTTTCATTAAATGACGATATAACTATGTCTTTTACGAGGGTAAATTACCAGACCGGCGACGAGTAGCAGTGTCATAGTTGCGAGTTATGTGGTACCGCAATCGTCGATGCCAAGCGTGGCCCACGTCCGATAGTGGAATTTTAGGGTCTGATCAGAGAGAAGAAAAAGCAATCTAAACGGCTCTATGTGCCGCAGGTCCAAATCCTGGAACAAGTAAGGAACGTGCGGGTAATATGGTCACATTTAGCTTTGCCGCGCTATAAAACCAAAATTAGTAAAAGGACAGAGACAAAAACACAAAGTCGTTCACTATAACTACTATATTAATAAAAAAAATAGCAAATAAGCTTTGGGAATAATTAGGAACACTTCGAAAAATCTACTTAAAAAAAACTAACTACATTACGGCGTACTAAAATCGACTAAAATATTTACTATAATAACAACATCTGGTGGCTTGTAGCACAGGTAATCCTAGTATTGTCACCAGTCTCTACAACTAGCATTTGTAAGTTACTTAAATTTTTTTAGATGTAATGATGTTATAAACTGCAATTGTAGAGAGAAATAAAGATTATTATTATTATTATTATTATTATTATTATTATTATTATTATTATTATTATTATTATTGTGGGGTATCTATATAGTTTTCTCATCTGGTTGGGATGTATAAATATATAATTATAAATGAAAATGAAAATGAAAAGATAAATATACATAAATATCAATAAAATAAAATAAATACAAAAATACATAAATAAATAAAAGCCCAACCAGATGGAAGCCCTCGGCAGGGGAGACCAAACGGCCAAGGGTTAGGGGGAAAGGGAAAGAAACCGGCGGACGATGCGGGCAGTATCAAGGAGCACCGCCTTCTGCATTTGAGCCCGGAGCGGTCCGTGACGGAGTCCCAGTCGCCTCAGATGACCAGAGAGGCTAACTGGGATTAGCCCGTTTGCAGAGACGACTACAGGAATAATTTCGGTCGGCAGACCACCCCACATGTCGGTCACCTCGTGAGCCAGGTCCAGATATTTTGATCGCTTATCTGTTTCGGCTTTCACGAGGTTCTCGTCATACGGGATGGTAATATCGACCAAAAATATCCTTGACTGTGCCCGGTCCATCAGCACAATATCAGGCTTATTCGCAAGAATAGTCCTGTCTGTGATGATGGCCCGGTCCCAGTAGAGTCTGGCGCGGTCATTTTCAAGCACGGCTTCCGGCAAGTACTTGTAATACGGCAATTTCCGGTCCACGAGACCGTATTTCAGAGCGAGCTCCTGGTGTAGAATTCTGGCTACTAGGTTGTGCCTGTGCAAGTACTCAGAGTTAGAAAGCGTCGAACAACCGGAGATGACATGCCTAAGTGACTCACCGGGATGGCGACAAGCTCGACAGACGTCGACGGTGCCATCCTTTAGGATGTATCTCCGATAGTTGTTGGTCTTAATAACCTGATCCTGTATTGCACAGACAAAACCCTCGGTTTCCCCGAAGAGGTCACCGAAACGTAGCCAGTTGAGGGAGGCGACTGTATCTACGAAGGGCTCATGAAGAGCCCTGTAGTACCTCCCGTGGAGCTCTTTCTCCTTCCATACGGTCTCCCGATCGGAAATGCTAAGCACTGCTGGGTCCTGCCATTGCTCGTGGGCTAAGGATAGAGGGGTAAGCCCTTTATCACTAGAAATGACGTCATTATAGAATGGATCATCCGATCTCGTCAGGAAGTAATTACGGAGGCTGCACACTTCGCGATTATGCATGGTGAGCGCGCTCAAGAAGCCACGCCCACCATGCTTTCGCGGCAAGTACAGCCTCATTACCGACGATCTCGGATGATGCATCCTGTGGGACGTCATGGTAGTGCGGACTTTTCTATCCAGGGCGTTAAGTTCAGTCTGAGTCCACCTGAGTATGCCAAAGGTATACATGAGGACAGGCATGACCCAGCCGTTATATGCGTGTGTCTTATTCACACCGGACAAAAGGCTGTTAAGCACTTTGGTCAAGCGTGCATAAAACACGTCGCAAACTGACTGTTTCATACCAGCCTCATCGATACCGATGTTCTGTGACATACCCAGGTATCGGTATGTTTCAGCCTCGGAAAGGGTCCTTAAGTTAACGGGCATAGAGAAGTCTATGCCCTCAGAGTTAGCAACCCTCCCCCCTTCAACATGGAGGACCGCACACTTATCCGTTCCCAGCTCCATTCCAATAGAACTGCTAAATTCACAAGTGATGTTTAGCAGTTCCATAAGATGGGAGCGACTGGAGGCGAATAACTTGAGGTCATCCATATAGAAAAGGTGGGTCACTTTTGTACCTCCTTTCCTAAGCTGAAATCCCCTCCCGGAGCCCTCCAGTAAGGTACTGAGAGGGTTCAGAGAGAGGCAGAACCAGATTGGACTCAGACAATCGCCCTGGAAGATACCCCTTCTTATCCTTATGTGGTGCTCCGCAGCCATCATCCGCTCGCCCAGATGACAAAGGATCGTACTCCACTGCCCCATACACTGCTCGAGGAAGTCTCTAACTGTACAGTCAATCTTGTACAGCTCGAGGACCCTCTTTAGCCATGTATGGGGCACCGAGTCGAACGCCTTTCTGTAGTCTATCCAGGCGGCAGAGAAGTTCCGACGGTTGCGTTTCACCACTTTGCCTATGACCGCGTCAATGAGGAGTGGTTCCTTGGTTCCACGACCACCGCCCCGACATCCATTTTGAGCGCGTGACATCACCTGGTTTAGCTCCAGGTGCCGAGTGATTCTCGCGCTCAAAATGGATGTCAGTGTCTTATATATGGTGGGTAGACACGTGATGGGGCGGTATTTGCTCGGGTCTGTGGTATCCTGATCTTTAGGAACCAAGTGAGTGATCCCAGTAGTGAAGAGGCTCGGGAGCGACTTCTGGTCGAGAGCCTCTTGAAACTGTCGGGCGAGCACAGCGTGACACACTATGAACCCCTTCAGCCAGTAATGATGCAACCCGTCGAGCCCCGGACATTTCCAGTTCGGGGCCCTACGGACCGCCTCAGCCACGTCTTCCGGCGTTATGGTGATGGGGTCCATAGGCGTAACACTCGCACCCTGGCTCGCCACAACTTCCATCCAAGGGCCCTCGCTGTGGTTTACGGGCTCTGACCACAGGCCACGCCAGAATGCGATAATGTCAGCCTGATCCGGTCCTTGGCCCGCTCCACATACCTTTGGTCGCTCCAATGATTTATAGAGCCTCTTCTGATCACTCTGGAAGAGACGATTCTGGTTGAACCGCCTTGACCTCTCGGTAAATCGTCGAATCCGCTTCCCCCAAGCAGCGATCTTTTGCTTCAGGTCGTCTATGCGCTCCGTTAGTTTCTGCATGATATCCGGCTGGGACAAACTGATATTTGTCCCAGCAAACGCCATCCTAACGGTGCGCATAATTCTCGGTCTATTATTACCCGACCTGAAGCTTGTCAGTCTGCCGATAAGGGCCCTAGCCTTTGCGATACGGTCCTCGATTCTTTTTCTCCAGGCTGGGATGGCGCTACTTTGTGTAGTAGCGCGTCCAGCCATGGGAAGTTTGGCGCCAATAATACGGCAAACTGCCACTGCGGCGCCAAAGAGAATTGAGTCCGTCTCGCAAAGGTCCTGGCTGGCTTCCAAATAGGTCACCAGCATTGGGTTAAGAGCCCTCACGACAGCCCGATTTCGCTTGCTTAGGGGTATGCGGGGAAGTCGCGGTCGATTTTCGAGAGGGGTGCTGCGCGTTTCCAAAATCGCCTCTTCCAATATACTCCTCATTTTCTCTAGTTCGTGGGAGACTATTTCATCGTCGTTCGAATCAACCACAACTGGAAGATCCATGGCGGCTTCCACGTGTGGATGCTGGTCTGTCGAATGTGGAGCTGCATCTCCAGCCATAGCCGATTCATTCGACGACGGAATAGCCTCACGTCGTAGTCGTTCGAGTTCGGCATCATCAAATATTTTCGAGCGCATGATGTACCGAACTCGGTCTGCCAGGTTTTGTTCCGTGACGGGGATAGAAGGCTCCAGCTCAGCAAAAAAGCTATGCATCCGAGACCTGTACGCTATTCCCCCAGTTTCTTCCCCTTTCGCCCTATAGTACGCCCGCAATGCGTTTTCGTTCATAGATTTTGTCCAACGCATGCGACGTGCTCCACCAGCGGCGGGTGCCGCTTGCTGAGTCCGAGAAGACCCAGCCGACACCAAGCCTTCTGGTGGGGATGATGGATGCGAGGGGCTGCTAGGTGATCGTGCAGCTCCTCGCGCTCGGCTGGCGGCCCGCATGCTGCCGCGTCCAGCGCCAGCTCCAGACGCGCCCCGGCGACCCCCAGGCAGCGGCCCTATGCGCGTTCCTCTTTGTGCCATCATCCATTTTATGGGCGCCAAATAACGGGAGACGCCCAAACCCGGCACCGTTTCGTGGTTGGGTCATATGCACAAACGGACCTTTGCACCTACAATTTTGCCTAGGCACGGCGCTCACACCTCTTGGCAGGATGCTGACTGACTGCGCCGACGTAGCAGTTTTGTCACATGACTGTTACGTCAGCGGGCGATGGGGTCGTCACTTCCCTACGCCATTTTATTATTATTATTATTATTATTTTTTTTATATAGTTTTATTATTATTATTATTATTATTATTTTTTTTATATAGTTTTCTCATCTGGTTGGGATGTATAAATATATAATTATAAATGAAAATGAAAATGAAAAGATAAATATACATAAATATCAATAAAATAAAATAAATACAAAAATACATAAATAAATAAAAGCCCAACCAGATGGAAGCCCTCGGCAGGGGAGACCAAACGGCCAAGGGTTAGGGGGAAAGGGAAAGAAACCGGCGGACGATGCGGGCAGTATCAAGGAGCACCGCCTTCTGCATTTGAGCCCGGAGCGGTCCGTGACGGAGTCCCAGTCGCCTCAGATGACCAGAGAGGCTAACTGGGATTAGCCCGTTTGCAGAGACGACTACAGGAATAATTTCGGTCGGCAGACCACCCCACATGTCGGTCACCTCGTGAGCCAGGTCCAGATATTTTGATCGCTTATCTGTTTCGGCTTTCACGAGGTTCTCGTCATACGGGATGGTAATATCGACCAAAAATATCCTTGACTGTGCCCGGTCCATCAGCACAATATCAGGCTTATTATTATTATTATTATTATTATTATTATTATTATTGTGGGGTATCTATATAGTTTTCTCATCTGGTTGGGTGCTATAAATATATTATTATTATTATTGGGGTATCTATATAGTTTTCTCATCTGGTTGGGTCCCATAAATATATAATTATAAATGAAAATGAAAAGATAAATATACATAAATATCAAT
This sequence comes from Parnassius smintheus behrii, assembly GCA_036936625.1. Lineage (NCBI taxonomy): Eukaryota > Metazoa > Arthropoda > Insecta > Lepidoptera > Papilionidae > Parnassius > Parnassius smintheus. Next base: position 48,283,918 of record JAUPFT010000010.1, on the reverse strand, counting down.
AACATAAAATAAATATAAAAATACATAAATAAATAAAAGCCCAACCAGATGGACGCCCTCGGCAGGGGAGACCAAACGGCCGAGGGTTAGGGGGAAAGGGAAAGAAACCGGCGGACGATGCGGGCGGTATCGAGGAGCACCGCCTTCTGCATTTGAGCCTGGAGCGGTCCGCCACGTAGTCCCAGTCGCCTCAGATGACCCGAGAGGCTGGCTGGGATTAGCCCGTTTGCAGAGACGACTACAGGAATAATTTCGGTCGGCAGACCACCCCACATGTCGGTCACCTCGTGAGCCAGGTCCAGATATTTTGTTTGCTTGTCTGTTTCGGCTTTCACGAGGTTCTCGTCATACGGAATGGTAATGTCGACCACAAATATCCTTGACTGTGCCCGGTCCATCAGCACAATATCAGGCTTACTCGCAAGAATAGTCCTGTCTGTGATGATGGCCCGGTCCCAATAGAGCCTGGCGCGATCATTTTCGAGCACGGCTTCCGGCAAGTACTTGTAATACGGCAATTTCCGATCCACGAGACCGTATTTCAGAGCGAGCTCCTGGTGAAGAATTCTGGCTACTAGGTTGTGCCTGTGCAAGTACTCAGAGTTAGAAAGCGCCGAACAACCGGAGATGACATGCCTAAGTGACTCACCGGGATGGCGACAAGCTCGACAGATGTCGACGGTGCCATCCTTTAGGATGTATCTCCGATAGTTGTTGGTCTTAATAACCTGATCCTGTATTGCACAGACAAAACCCTCGGTTTCCCCGAAGAGATCACCAAAGCGTAGCCAGTGGAGGGAGGCTGCTGTGTCTACGAAAGGCTCATGTAGAGCCTTGTAGAACCTCCCGTGGAGCTCCTTCTCCTTCCATACGGTCTCCCGGTCGGAAATGCTCTGCACTGCCGGGTTTTGCCATTGCTCGTTGGCTAAGGATAGAGGGGTAAGTCCTTTATCACAAGAAATGACGTCATTATAGAATGGATCATATGGCAATAAGTTGACATACTTATGTTTTACACATTCTTGGCATATCTTTTTGGAACAAGTAAGGCAGATTGGCTTCTTACAGACAGTGCAAAGATACGCAGTCTTTGTTCGTTTCTTATGATTGCAAGTATAGCAATATTTGCGCTGATCTCTCTGTAAAATATCATCAGTGTGCGATGTATTTGGTTGATCAGGCATGTCTAAGGCATGGTATGTTGTCCAAGTTACTATCCTGTTCTTCAGTATCGGAGAATTCGGAATTGATGTCGTGATCATTCACAATATAATCGGCGACTTCGTCATCGGAATGTGACTCACGAATACATTCAGCTGTATAGCCGCTGTCATCGCCAATCTCTTCATCTTCGCCCAGTAAATCATCTTCTTGCAGCCTCATTGAAGGAAAGAAAAGAGCTTACTCCTTTCTAAAGGGCCGGCAACGCACCTGCAATTCCTCTGGTGTTGCGGATGTTCATGGGCGGCGGTAGTCACTTAACATCAGGTGAACCGTATGCTCGTTTGCCCCTCTTCTATAGAAAGCCAATCATTTATGATATCTGAGCCTAAATCATCTGCAATGTTTACCGATTCAATCCTTCTACGTTTAGATTCCATAGTAAAAGCCTAAAACAAAATTAACATAGATAAACAAAAAAGTCAGTAAATCCATTTTTGCCACACAACACTCCACCATGAGTTCCTAGGCCTCACATTCGATCATTTTTACCTTTCCGAATGACGTGCGCACGCGACTGCTCACCTCTGCGTCCTGCGTTTCTGTATATGTATATTAGGTACTCTACTCTATGGTGCTGAGCCTCACTGCAGAAAAAAAACTTTTTTTTGTTGTTTAAAAGTGGTGGTGAGTTCCGTGCACTCAGGGTGGTGCATTAAGGGTTAAGAATTTATAAGCTTTCTGTTCAAAATATAACTTACAATGAGACGTAATATAGACCAAACTGTTGAAGCGTGGCGTGGTATGTTAGTTTCAATGTAGACAAACTATGCAACTAGTGAACCGCCCCGGTTTCGTACTTCCTTGCCCTAAAATCCTCTCATAAATGATAGAAGAGTAGGGCGCAGTGAAAATATATGGAGATTTATTTTTTCGTCAAATTTATAATAGCATAGTAGTAAAAAGCTGCCTATGGATGAGAGAATGAAGTATGTTAAATCTTTTATGTATTATAAATGTTTAAAGGTTCCCCAGCACTAATAAGAAATAGCTTCTGGATCTCGACTGAACCGACTTCTGAACAACGCCTAATTTTGAATCTAATTTAGATTCAAAGACCTACCAGGTCTAATTTTGAATTTAAATCACTCAACCACCACTCAAACACACATAAAAAATTTCATCAAAATCGGTCAAGTGGTTTTGAGCCAGGTCCAGATATTTTGTTTGCTTGTCTGTTTCGGCTTTCACGAGGTTCTCGTCATACGGAATGGTAATATCGACCACAAATATCCTTGACTGTGCCCGGTCCATCAGCACAATATCAGGCTTACTCGCAAGAATAGTCCTGTCTGTGATGATGGCCCGGTCCCAATAGAGCCTGGCGCGATCATTTTCGAGCACGGCTTCCGGCAAGTACTTGTAATACGGCAATTTCCGATCCACGAGACCGTATTTCAGAGCGAGCTCCTGGTGAAGAATTCTGGCTACTAGGTTGTGCCTGTGCAAGTACTCAGAGTTAGAAAGCGCCGAACAACCGGAGATGACATGCCTAAGTGACTCACCGGGATGGCGACAAGCTCGACAGATGTCGACGGTGCCATCCTTTAGGATGTATCTCCGATAGTTGTTGGTCTTAATAACCTGATCCTGTATTGCACAGACAAAACCCTCGGTTTCCCCGAAGAGATCACCAAAGCGTAGCCAGTGGAGGGAGGCTGCTGTGTCTACGAAAGGCTCATGTAGAGCCTTGTAGAACCTCCCGTGGAGCTCCTTCTCCTTCCATACGGTCTCCCGGTCGGAAATGCTCTGCACTGCCGGGTTTTGCCATTGCTCGTTGGCTAAGGATAGAGGGGTAAGTCCTTTATCACAAGAAATGACGTCATTATAGAATGGATCATCCGATCTCATCAGGAAGTAATCACGGAGGCTTATTATTATTATTATTATTATTATTATTATTATTATTATTATTATTATAATAATAATAATATATTATTATTATTATTATTATTATTATTATTATTATTATTATTATTATTATTATTATTATTATTATTATTATTATTATTATTATAACTGTTAAAATGGCGTCGATAAAGCAGCATCCTTGATCCTTTATTATTTGATTGACTGATGAAGAGCTATCGTATCATAAGGCTGTAGTTTTTGAATTATAAGTGACCATATTAACCGGATGACCATATTACCCTCCCGTACTATATTTGTATGACCTATAAGTAGCTGTTCCGGGTCTTGATGTTTCTCCTTGTGCGATTTATATTTGTAAACTGCCTCCACGATACAGGAACAATCCTAGTGTTGGGGTAAGTTTTTTTGTCAAAAAGAAAGAAAGAAGCACTGAAAGTTTTTAAAATCCACTCACTAACAATCGCCAGCGCCTCCTTGAGCCGGAAGCTATCGACATCGCAGCAGAACACGGAGACTGGGTCGACACGCGTGCACTTCACGCCCTCTGGTGGACAACGGGAGCGTGGCATGTGAAAACACTTGCCGTGCTTTAGCTCCTGCTTCGGTGGTTCCGGTTTCTGCGTTGACGCTGGAGGCTGCTGTCAAGTGAGAATATATTACATTAATATTTAAACTTTCTATACGTGACTCCTAAACCACTTAACCGATTTTAATTAAATATGCACATCGTGTTCAGTTTGGCCCAATTTGAGAGATAGGATAGTTTATTTGCCCATGAGTGACCCACCATATTTTTTTTGCGAATTTAAGGATTTTTAATAGGACATGACAAAGGGTCGTCGAAAAGGGCAGAACAACGTCTGCCTGGCAAGCTAGTATGAAACTACTTACTAGATGTAACACCCTCTTTCACCCCCTCAAGGGTTGAATCTCGCAATATTTTTTCTTAGTGGATGTCTACGTCGAGAAAGGAGTATATATCGTGATGCGATGATGACTCATTGGTATTTAGCTCATATATTATAGTACATACACATATAGATTTTATAATCCAGACGTTTCCAGTACTTTGCAACACCCATGGTCACGGGGGACTGATGTACTCGACGTCCCAATGTCATAGATAACCTTCGGTTTAAAATTACTAATTTTGGAACGATCTACGCAGTATACGCTATAATATACGCGTAAATGAATATAACATTCGTACTAAAAACGAGTTTCATTTAAACGTGTGATCTTCGCATACATATATGAAATCATTACTTTCTTTACGTTGTTTATTTTAGGTAATAAGTCCTAGAATATAGTCCTAGTATTCTTATATAAAATAAAGGTGACAAATAACCACATAGTCCACCTGGTAGTAAGTGAATTTTGTGGCTACTCGATTAAGATTCAAAATGCAAATGCGTTGTATATTTTACGCTGATGTTCTGTGAGAGCGTGGTCCTTGCCCGGTCGAGTTGACCCATATGTTCTACCATAACAAAGCTGCAGCATGCTTTACCAAGCTTGATAATTAGGGAAAATCCTCCCTAGAATGAGAGAAGTTAATGTCGTTATTTGTGACTTTTTTGGACCGAGTAGAAGAACAAAGAAGAATGACTTTTTCCAAACAATTTTGATGTGCTGACATTTTCAACATAAGTTGTATTCATAGTAATTGTATACCTCTCTGTACTTGAGTGCAGGCTGCTCCAAGTCATCTACCCTCATCTCGATAAAGGGCACGTGCCACGTCAGATACAGCACGAAGCACCACAGCGTTATCTGGTGAAGACGAAAAACACAACTTTAACCCTTGATTAACCACCCTAATTAAAATATCACTTATCACCACCATGAGTCCCCGGGACTCATGTTTTAATGTTTTAATTAAAAACTAAACGAAAGATGTTATTTAGTAGACTTCTAAGAAACACAACAATTCGTACATATCCGGTAACATTTTGTGACAAACTCAAATTAACATGCACATTTCTTAAGTTAACAAATAGGTACTTTAAAATTAACAATCATAAAAAATCGTCTGCTACGACTTACGGAAGAAAAATTAAATGTTGTAGCTCTTGGACAAAATAAAATATTTTTCTTATAGAAGACATTATAAGGTAATTAAAAATAATAATAATTAGTAATGGCACTGTACAAAATTTCAAAACGTGCAATAAGTTGACATACTTATGTTTTACACATTCTTGGCATATCTTTTTGGAACAAGTAAGGCAGATTGGCTTCTTACAGACAGTGCAAAGATACGCAGTCTTTGTTCGTTTCTTATGATTGCAAGTATAGCAATATTTGCGCTGATCTCTCTGTAAAATATCATCAGTGTGCGATGTATTTGGTTGATCAGGCATGTCTAAGGCATGGTATGTTGTCCAAGTTACTATCCTGTTCTTCAGTATCGGAGAATTCGGAATTGATGTCGTGATCATTCACAATATAATCGGCGACTTCGTCATCGGAATGTGACTCACGAATACATTCAGCTGTATAGCCGCTGTCATCGCCAATCTCTTCATCTTCGCCCAGTAAATCATCTTCTTGCAGCCTCATTGAAGGAAAGAAAAGAGCTTACTCCTTTCTAAAGGGCCGGCAACGCACCTGCAATTCCTCTGGTGTTGCGGATGTTCATGGGCGGCGGTAGTCACTTAACATCAGGTGAACCGTATGCTCGTTTGCCCCTCTTCTATAGAAAGCCAATCATTTATAATATCTGAGCCTAAATCATCTGCAATGTTTACCGATTCAATCCTTCTACGTTTAGATTCCATAGTAAAAGCCTAAAACAAAATTAACATAGATAAACAAAAAAGTCAGTAAATCCATTTTTGCCACACAACACTCCACCATGAGTTCCTAGGCCTCACATTCGATCATTTTTACCTTTCCGAATGACGTGCGCACGCGACCGCTCACCTCTGCGTCCTGCGTTTCTGTATATGTATATTAGGTACTCTACTCTATGGTGCTGAGCCTCACTGCAGAAAAAAAACTTTTTTTTGTTGTTTAAAAGTGGTGGTGAGTTCCGTGCACTCAGGGTGGTGCATTAAGGGTTAAGAATTTATAAGCTTTCTGTTCAAAATATAACTTACAATGAGACGTAATATAGACCAAACTGTTGAAGCGTGGCGTGGTATGTTAGTTTCAATGTAGACAAACTATGCAAGTAGTGAACCGCCCCGGTTTCGTACTTCCTTGCCCTAAAATCCTCTCATAAATGATAGAAGAGTAGGGCGCAGTGAAAATATATGGAGATTTATTTTTTCGTCAAATTTATAATAGCATAGTAGTAAAAAGCTGCCTATGGATGAGAGAATGAAGTATGTTAAATCTTTTATGTATTATAAATGTTTAAAGGTTCCCCAGCACTAATAAGAAATAGCTTCTGGATCTCGACTGAACCGACTTCTGAACAACGCCTAATTTTGAATCTAATTTAGATTCAAAGACCTACCAGGTCTAATTTTGAATTTAAACCACTCAACCACCACTCAAACACACATAAAAAATTTCATCAAAATCGGTCAAGTGGTTTTGAGTTTTAGGGAGGCTAACGCACCGGCAATTGTTTATTTGAAGGATGAAGTTACTCAACAAATAGTAAAGCAAAGTTCAAAGTCGATCCTACATAGTACAAACACTAATTAATTATTACAATAAGTTACTACTTATGTACTTATATAATAACTAACTATATTTATAAATCAATAAAATCACAATTTATAAAACTGCTCATTTAAAATCACAACTAAGTAGTTATTAGGTACGTTTATTACAATAATTTCTTATATCTACGCAAACTCTACACAACACATGGAATGAAACTATTGTACGGATTTTATCGCGTTTAATTTTATTTATTTTACGTATTTGACGTCAATCATTTCAGTCCCTCGTGACCATGGGTGCTGTAAAGCAACCCAACACGTCGGTAATTAAGTACTTAATATTAAACGGGATAAATCTCCCCCATAGATCGCCTCATTATGCCCCATATTTGCAATAGTTGCTGCACTTGGCAAGTGGGTTGACAACCGCAGTTTTTTTTATTTTCAGGCGTTACTAGGAAGACGCTGCTGCCACGTCCTGGTTTGTTTCACTCTGTCACGTCTTACGACACCCACGGGACGATACGGGATAGATGATAGTGGATATTCGATTAGAGATGGAAGTGGATATTCTTACACCGCCAATGCACCGTAAATAATTTATTCTGTGCACCTAAATAAACGTGTAAGAAATGATTAATGATAAAATTCATAATTTCAAACCACTACCATATTATTTGTTCGGTGCCACTACCTACTAAGTAAGAATTAGCTACGTTTATATTATATATTAAGAATTTATTCTGTGGTTATTATCGCAACATAGCACGTCGTAGTCGACAGTCGCAAATAATGCGACACAAGGTCGTTAGCTGCAACTAAACTATTAACTTTGTAATTAAAATGAGTGGTGCACATAATTTATTCTAAAATTTGTATAGTGAAACAGTTTATGAAATTGCATTAAGGTGTTATCACACTACGGTGGTGGAAAAAAGCTAAAATGCACGTGTTCATTAGTAGATTACCGTGTAGTGACGTAAGGGGCACAGAGGGAAACTGAAACAGGAGCAAGATCTTCCTGATAACAACTTAAATATATAATCTATGGGGAGACCAACCAACATGGCGAAAACAACCACGCTCTCACAGAATACCAGCGGAAAATAGCAGCTTAATGCTGCTGTGTTTCGTATGGTGAAAAGAGAACCGGGGACCCGTTTTACTGGAATCGAGGCATTCCATCCTAGTCCTCAAGGGTGACAACGCATCTGCATTTTGATTCTTAATCGAGGTTAAATGTAGATGTCTATGGGACACAGCATCCACTTACCATCAGATGGACTGTGTGCTCATTTGTTACCCTTATCCTATAAAAAAAAACATAGGTTCACCAGTAGACTTATATAGGCTGTAATGGTTGAATTGGATGAATAATGGATTAGAATGTACAACAATTACTAATATACAAACATCTGGACCCAGAGCAATTATTGGTAGGCCATACCAATATACAGTGAAACCTGGTTATCTGAGATTTCAAGGGACCTAGAATTTTTTATCACTTAAAGAAGCTTTCCATCTACCCAGTTTCCCAAATAGACAGGTTTTTTTTTATAGAATAAGGGTGACAAACGAGCACACCATTCACCTGATGGTAAGTTGATGCTTTGGCCCAGACATCTACATTTAAAATGCACGTACATTGTTACCCCTGACGACTAAGATGAAATGCGAGTCTCCGGTTCTCTACACTCACCTCTACAACACAGAAACACTGTGCGTACATTATAGTGTCCTTACAAGTTCTTGTATAATATGCAAAAAGTTATGAATGACATTCCTTGCAAATATGCAGTGATGTTTAAATTGATAAAACTATAAGTATAATGTCCTCCCGACCGAATTTCAGTCACGGTGCCCTGCCTCAACGGAAACTGGCCATCGATGCAGGACAGGGTTATAGTGCCCAAGTATATGCGTAAGCACTCTCTATTCCCTCACTCTCATAATCCGATGGGACGGTAAACCGATACGACCGGAGAGAGATCAGGCGCAGAACCAACAATTTACGTGCTTTCCGAGGCACGGGGTTAAGGGTAAGACACTACAAACTTCCTGACTCTGGGCAGCTACTGAGAATTTCTTGATGAAAAATTCAATAACTGATTTTTTGGCCCGACCCGGGATTCGAACCTAGGACGTCATGATCAAAAGTCGCACTAAAACAACCACTAGTCCAACAAGGCAGTCACTACTATAAATAGAATAACGTAAAGTCACACAGCCGCAACCATCCACCAAGTGATGTTACGCGGTTGCATCACGGAACATGTGTTTTTCATATAACTTCGGCTGATCACACACAAAGCGGTTAATTGATTAATTAGTTTTATTTTTTGCATAAGGTGTACGTTTTACAGTTGTTAGTACAACACATTCTGGTGTACAAAATTATTGTAGATAAATATATTTAATATTACTAAGTACATTAGAAAATAAGATTACAAGAAAATATGGTTGACCCCACAGGCCATTTCTGCAACTTCCAGATAATTTGAAATGCAAAGCGCTTCAATGTTATTTAAAAAAATACACTTACATATTATATAGTTATACACTTTCTTTCGACAACGATGTCTCTCGTACGTATCAACCGATTTTGATGCGGTTTACGGCAATCGACGTCGTTTTTTGAGTAGAGTGTGATTAAATTATAGAATTGATCAAAACAAGGGTGTCAAAGTAATTCCAAAATATGTAACTCGTGAAAATTAAAAAAAAAACTAGAACTTTGATGTTTTCTCAGAATCTACGCGACGAGATCCTTTCAGATACAAACACACGCACACGCGTATGCGCAAATGCACACGCACACGCACATGCACGCATCCGCACACACGCACACACACACACACACACATACGCACGCACGCGCGCACGCGTGCGCCGGCGCGCGCTCGCACGCACGTACGCACGCACACACATCATGGCAAAAATAGTATGAATAGATTCCTAGGACCTCAAATCGTCGAGATCTGATGAGGACTCGATTTTCAAAAACCGGAGTGAAAGCAATAACTTCCCGGTTTTTTTTGAAAATCATTGATTTTCATAGCGGGAAGTTTAATATAACAGACTGCATTTTAATAAACCAAAAACAAATTTAAATTTGTTTTTTTTTTTTATAAAATTTAAGTGAACACCAAACTAACAGACCACCTGGTAAATGCAAGCTATGGATACCTGCGATACCTGCAACCAACTTTAAATAAAGAAAGCACACACTTGTGTACAGTTGTGTTGCCACCACTGAGGACTTAGATAGGATGCCTCTCAGCCCCTTAGTGGTTCTCTTACCCTTCAGGGCAGCATACAGCAGTGTACGCGCTATTACCTATACAGGAGGGACTCTTAGGCAGAAGGGAAGTCCTACCAACTTGTGAGTGTCATTTTTTATTTACACTAAAGTGATAAATTAACCCACAGTACGACTAAAAGGTGAATATAGCAGCGCAGTAACACTGCGATGGATACATTGTTAGACACAACATTATGGGGTTATCTACAAAGACTCATGAAAAAAGGAGTACTTTTACCCAATAACTAATTATCTGTATCCTTAAAAATGACAGAGTAAAGTAACAGCTTACATATTACATCACATAGTTGGGCAGACCTCTTTTCAAACAGAAGACGAAGCTGAGTCAGAGTCAGTAAAAAGGCAATGAAACTCAGTTTACCATCGGAACCACTCATTCAGTTTTCGTAATATTCTTACCAACAAACCGTTACCATTTTATTAACAGTTACGACTTAGCAATAATTATTGATGCAATTTCTGACAAACTAACTCACAGAAGCAGAAACTATCATGTGTAATAAACTTTTTTACCAATACTCGATAACAACGTCTGTAAATTGCCTTAACGTAATATGTAAATAGAAATATTGCGCGCTGTTTATACACCAAACAAACCAGTTACGGGAAAACGATAAGCGATTTTAAACAAGGTAACATGTGCTGTTGCTTGAATTTACCAAGTTTCATTATAATTATCAAAGCTATTAGTTCAGAGATACAACAAAATCAACCCCTACCTGCACTAATATAAGATTTACATAATTACACCAGAAAGTACTGTTTATCACGTTATTCACGTGCATATATATTTGCTGAATCATTAGATTTTTTTTTTATAGGATAGGGTGACAAACGAGCACACAGTCCGCCTGATGGTAAGTGGTTGCTGTGGCCCATAGACATGACAGACATCTATCCTCGATTACGAATCAAAATGCAGATGCGTTGTCACCCGGAAAAATGCTGAAAAAATGCATCATCAATGCTGTCGAAGTCAAATACGTATTATTAAAAATAGCTCAAAAACTACTGGTCAGATCTTGATCAAATTTATATGAGACCAGATGGAGAGCATCAGCTTTCAAATAATAAGAATCATTAAAATCGGTTCAACTAGAAAAAAGTTCCGAGGTAACACACATAAAGAAGTACAGTCGATTTGAGTACCTCCTCCGGACTAAGATGGGATGCCTAGTTTCCAATAAAAAGGGACTCAAAAATAAAATTTTAAATTTTTAAAGTCGTCGCATCCATAACATGTCATAAACCCTATCTTGGCACTTATTTTATGACTTTTTTCCTAGGCAAGACAAACAAAAGAATACGGAACGATGACATAACCAAAACAACTCTTACTCCGTCACATATTCTAGGTAAATACAGATTACTATTAGTTATAAAAATAATTACAACATAATTGACAAACGGTGTACAAAAATTGAATTATTTATCTACCTTTAAGTCATTACATATAAATTACTATCCAGTAAACAGATTAATAAGTCTAGCCGTTATCTGTACGACCTATTCTCCTTATTAAGACGTGTCACTTACCTTACCTTACTTACCTATATAAACTATAGTTTATATAGGTAAGTAAGGTATATATAGTAGTTGAAACTCTTGGTTACGATTCCCACATGAGTTAAACAATAACAATGCTGAATTAAAAGATACCCTCCTAAATCGCACCGTACTAAAATTGAGAAAACTTCTACTATTTTACTTCATATAATATTTAAGTAAAAAAATGCATGGCAGGGTCGCCATGTAATGTTGGAAAAGCGGTTGGTATTAAAAGTTTAACTATAGACTCCAGTGCTCTTATTATATACTTAGCACAAAATATAATATTTTCGTGGGGGCTACAGTACACGCGTCGTCTTAAACGCGCAGCTCTCAAACGCGCCGTCTGAAATTGTCCTAGCGTTCGCAACCGCAGCCCACAGCGAATCGCGTTGCAAATATCATGTGTCTAATCGTAAAACACGATGCAGGCTGCATGCAGTCGCCGTCCAACGTTCATTACTTACAAATATACTATGTAATTTTTTGATATATTAAAATTAATTTTGTTTGTTTGTTCGTATTTTACACGCTGCCGTACCATTCATCAGATTGCGGTAAAATATTATCAACCGATTGCTTGCACTTGAGCGAACTGTAGGTGGCGCGCGTATCGTACTGGCAAATTTATATGATAGTTATATATTATTCAATTTCAATGAATTAATTATCATTCCTTATTAAACAATATAATTCTTTAATTAAAAAATAAGATTTAAAACAATATTCTCACAATTATATCTTCTGCGGCAACAACGCTCTAATAAATGATTTTATTCAAAATAGATTATTATATAATACTTACCACTGGTTCGCAAAAAAACCTCTGTCCTGGGAAGAACTTTTTAAACATATTTTAACTTACAATAAATTTATTTTGATACAATTAAACACACACGCTTGCGGCGCTGTTATCGAGATACAGAAATCACCCGTGCGAATCCAGGGTGCATCGCTAGTAATATATAAATACGTAATGTTGCACAATATTAACTCGTTTGAAGACCGCTTGCTTATTTATTCGTACGTGTAGTAATAGCTTCTTGGATATAGCACTCGTAACTGGTTACAAACATTCTTGCACTTATTTTAATATACCTATGTATAAGGTACATGAGGGTAATATGGTCACTTTAAGCTTTGCCGCTCTATAAAATCAAAACTACGAGAAGAATAGAGACAAAAACACAAAGTCGTATAATATAACGAATATATTAAGGAAATAATTGCAAAAAAAGTTTTGACAATAATTAGGAACACCCCAAAAAATCTACTTAAAAGAACTAACTACACTACGAGTACATAGCTAACCATACTAAAATCGACTACAATATTTACTACTGTCAAAATGGCGTCAATAAAGCATCGCTTTTTTGACCCTTTATTGTTAGATTGACCGAAGAGTTATCGTATCACAAAGCCAATATATATATATATATATATATATATATATATATATATATATATATATATCCTAGCATTTAAGACACAGGCTTGGCCTAGTTTAAATGCTAGCAATTTTTATCTTATAGTGTACACTTTTCGTTCCAATGTTTCAAATATTAAGATTTACTCAATTGAAATTAAAATTTCAATTTTGTACTATTAAATACACAACATAAATAATTACATTCTTAATAATGTTCACAGTTTTAGTGGTGAAACTTGTTTCTTGTTCGAATGAAACTACATCTTATGCATTCAAGTTTTTATTGTTTTAAAATGTTTGTTCTACCCGAAACTTTAATCTTAAGATTAGATTATAAGTGTGTACCATATTTTGTTTATCAATAAACATTATTATTATTATTATTATATATATATATATATATATATATATATATATATATATATATATATATATATATATATATATATATATATATATTAATTACTAAATACACTGAAAGGTTTGCGAATAAAATAACAGTGAAGTAAGCTAATGTAGAAACACTTTTGCATGTTTTTCAGGTGATGATTGAAAGCTACTGTCACGGCCCGTTCTTGCTCTGTAACGGTCAAACCTCTCATCAAATCTTTGATTTTTGGGAAAATAAGAAGAAGGGGATTGCATGGTTCGAGGTTTGGACTGTGTTCAGGATGTGTCACAAGCACCACCTTTTTAGAACTAAAATGACTTTGTCTTGGTCGCGGTGAGTGCCGAAGCATTGTCATGATGCAATAGGATGCGACTTCTTGGTCGTTTTTCCCTAACTTCAAAATCACTGGGCAAAGTACCACCTACCATTAACTGTTTATCTCCTCAAGTTATAATAAGCTTCTAAATCTTTCCCTTTTAGATTTAAAAATATCCAAGGTATGCAGTCGCCTTGATGGCGATCTTTAGATGACGTATCGTTTTGAGAGAGGAAGTGGGATATTGAATAATTGGACGCTCAGCGACAGAACGTCGCCAACTCAGCTTATTTTGTCGTATCTTTGTTTCTTTGCTAACATTCCAGTTTTGAATCCTTAGGAGAACCAACGAAAGGATCCATTTTTAACCGAATTTAAAACAACACGAGGTTGTCTATTTCAACCGTATGTTTAAAAGTGGCGATTTTTTTTTAGAAATTTCACGACTGATTTTTATGACTCACTGACGTAAATTATATAGAGTATGGAAGAGTAATATATTAAATAAATGTTAAGATAACTTTTTTTAGTTTTTCTTTTAAGTATGTTAATTAAAAATACTTTTTCAGCCAATTAGCGCTAATGAAAAGGCGAGTTCAGAGAGTGCTTTTGTAGTTAATTGAGAGAGTGAGAGCAATAACATTTTGATATTTTTTGTTACATCGGTGAATCAATCAATCAGTAAAATCAGTGAGTTGTAAAAATAGCACTTTCAGACCTTAATAACTCAAGAACTTTAATAGCTTTATTCATTGATTTGATTCTAAGTATTTAAGGGTCCTTATTAAATGCTGTTTTGCAGCGAATAATGCTAAATTACAAGAGTAAGTCTAATTAAGGAATAGGGGATTGTGGTTCATGTAAACACACTGATAACCTGTCGTTCTTTTCCTAACTTGGCTTACACACTACTGTTTTTTTTTTATAGAATAAGGGCATTTTTTACAAGACAAACGAAAACACAGTCAGGTGGACTGTGTGTTTGTATGGAGCTGTAACATGGCTCTACCACGTTTAAACCGTGTGTCTAAATTACAAATAATAGAACACAAACAAACATTAAAATAAAGGAACACTAATTTATTTTCTTGCGTTTTTAACGTTTGCGTTCGTCATTATCATTACAGCCCTTCACAAGTTCATTGCTGCACGTAGGCATTCCGCAATGCTACAAAGCCCAATCCTGCGTCACCTGTATCCAACGACTTCCTGTATCTTACCAGATCGTCATTCTATCCAGTGGGGGAAGCCCTACACTTCGCTTACCGGTACGAGGCTACCACGCGAGAACCTTTCTTCCCCATCAGTTGTCAATTTTTGAGCTATATGGCCGGTTATCTATATGGCATTATCATTTTAGCTTATTCTCACTTCTTAGTTTATCACGCAGAGAAACCCGAGAATAGCCCATAGCTCGCTAAGCGACTGTTTGCTTCCTCATACGGTCAGCAGTGAAGAAGCACGTTTCAGATCCATATGTCATCACTGGGAACACGCACTAGTTGTATCATGTTTTGAGGTATACCCGGCGCGAAGATCTCCCAGACGCTACTCCACCACCCGAGTTGAATTCGTCGATTGACGTCTCGGTCGGACTCACCTAGTCGGACTTTTTGTTTTTACTTAATTTACTGTAGTTAAAATTAACTTATCGTTATCTTTACAGCCTATTTAATCCATAAAAACATACACAGATAGAACGTAGACCTCTCCAATAGATTGGCTCATAGTTGCCACGCTTGCTA
This sequence comes from Parnassius smintheus behrii, assembly GCA_036936625.1. Classification (NCBI taxonomy): domain Eukaryota; kingdom Metazoa; phylum Arthropoda; class Insecta; order Lepidoptera; family Papilionidae; genus Parnassius; species Parnassius smintheus. The sequence goes on along the minus strand of JAUPFT010000010.1, from coordinate 48,268,457 downwards.
AGCGGGTTCGCAACCGCAGTTTTGTTTTATTCTTAGTCGTTATTAGTAAGACTCTGTTCCCCATCTCCAGACTTGTTTCTCTCTGTCTCCACTTACGACACCCACGGGATAATGGATATTCTTACACCGCCACAACAGAGTAATGAAAAAAATAAACTTATTAACTTATTTTTAACACTTATATTAAGCCAGTGATTGGCTACAATCCCACATGGTGGTAAGCGGTGATGAATCGCAAGAAGGTAAATCGCACTGTTTTAGCGTTATCAGCGTAATCGTTGCCCTAAAGCTATTTAGTAATCTGTGCTTAAATCATTCATCATCATCATCATTACAGCCCTTCACAAGTCCACTGCTGAACATAGGCCTCCCCCAAATAATGCCAACAAAGTATGGTCCTGAGCCACCTGCATCCATCGACTTCCTGCGTCACTCCATCTAGTGGGGGGTCGCCCTACACTACGCCTACCGGTACGAGGCTGCCACTCGAGAACCTTTCTTCCCCATCGGTTATCGGTTCTTCGAGCTATATGGCCGGCCCATTGCCACTTCAGCTTACTAATCCGTTGCAAATATAAATTTCTCAATCATTATTTCTACATAAATTATAATCTGTCCCTAAAGTGCCTATAAAATTAATTAATTACCTACATATTCCGCTATACAGCTCAACTTGGCTCAAGAGAGGGCTCACAGTTCTATTTTCATATTTTAGAGACAAATAGGTCACAGTTGTTACCGATACGGTTAATTATATTACGTTTCATTTCGAACGATTATTTTAATGCCCTTAGAACAGCCGTAATAGCACGATGTAAAATATTATAATACAACTTCGCTTTAAAATAGTCGAGGATGGCGATGGCTGCCGCATATGTCATCATCATCATAGATCATCACTTATGAACAGGTGCTGCTTGTATCGACTGGTTTGTCAGGATTTCCAATTAAATAGCTTTAACTAAGTGCATTTTTCTTTAAGACCTACTTTTAGTTGGTTGTGGACTTACCGCTCCCTATATCAACCGACATCAAAAATAAAAGAGGTTATTTTTTTACTAGGAAAAGGGTAACAAACAAGCACGCAGTCCACCTGATGGTAAGTGGATGCTGTGGCCCATAGACATCTACATTCATCCTGACATCTACATTTATCCTGCTAAGAATATGCAAAACGCAGATACGTTGTCACCCCCGAGGACTAAGGCTAAATGTCTCATTTCCAGTAAAAAAGGGTATCCGGATCTCTACACTCACGATACGAAACATAACATTTTATTGGGCTGCTACTTTGCGCTGGTTTTCTGTGAGAGTGTGGTACTTCCCCGGTCGAGCCGACCCATTCGTGCTACAACTATACTACCAATATAAATGCAGCATGGCTCTACCACATATGCTAATAAATAGATAAATAGTGATATCTAAGTTAAAGTAAGGTTACAGCCTTTACACGACTCACGTCTGGGCACAGGTCACCTCTCTTTTCTGAGTGTTGGCGGACTTTACATGGTAACATAACGTAACAGAAATTCATGTTCTCGAAAATATTGTATACATCAGACACGCAGATTTACTCACGATGTTTTACTTCACCGCTGAACACGTGGTAAATCAGCACATAAAATTATTGTAACTAACGCTTTCGTTGTCGGCGTTTGCTTCTGACCACAGGTTTATTTACACCATTTTAAAGTATAAACCTACTTAAGTATCCAAAATGGTAGATTATAAAAATATATTGCTGCGTATTATACGTTCGTGGGTGACTCATCTGTAGAGACATTAACGACTTTATTGTTTTTAACTGTATATATTTTATTGCCGTGCTGGTTTAAAAATACGTGATGTTTTTTTTTTTATTAGTTTATTCGACATTCCTTCCATGTATGTTAGAGGCAAGGTCAGTCGCAGCCACTTTATCGACATTAATATTATTTAATGTTATTAATGTCTTAATATTTTAAACATCAGTCGCTCACCCGCTCAGTTGTTATTTTTATAGAAACTGTCATTTGATGAACACAACAATTTGGTTTTACACAAGGAAGATCTACAATGGTATAAAATTAGTATAGTACACTGTCGGCGTCTTCTGTGATCTTTCAAGGGCATTTGATTATGTGGATCATCATTTTTTATTGCTAAATTCAAATACAACGGCATTCCTAGTGCCACAGATATTCTATTATCAAACCGAGAGCAAAAAGTTGCATACAACGGTGTAGTATCATCGGGACGTGAGATAAAAGTGGGTGTCTCTCAGGGATCGATACTTGGCCCTTTTTTGTTCTCGGTCTATATAAAGATTATGTATGATGTACAAAAATGTCTGAGCAAGTTCTCTTTGCTCTAACACTTCATTTGTTATGTTATTTAAAGTTAAAAGAAACTATTTTGCGCTGGAACGGCCTTGCAAAATACCGGATATTATTTCTAAATGTTTTGCAGAGAAACATTTGCTTCTATGCGCGGAAAAAATAAAATGTCTACGTTATATACTAACTAAAATCGTTACAGAATTTCTGCATGACAGTAGAGAGTGCACGTATGTGCAAGGTTTATGAAGCAAATAGTCTGCCGCACTGCAACAGAGCGTTTTGGCTTAACGTGTCTTGGAAATATTTTATTCCTCAAAAATTAACGTTTCAAACGATACTTTCATCCCATTCAATTTCATCCCATTCAATTTCATCCCATTTGATTAATCATCAAATGTATAATTTACGGCAGATAGGCCCCTAAGCTAAGACGGTTGTATCCTTTTAATAACTATTAAGCAAAAATTATTAAATAAGGATTATTATACTAGTAAATAGCATTGAAAATAAACCCTGGGAATGTGGAGATCGCTGTTTTTAAATGTATTCATACTTAATTTTTGAAAATATTATATTGTAAATTAATGTTTATAAAATCCCGCTGGGTTTCTTGCTGGTTCTTCCAAGGGCAAAGGTTTTTTGAACCAGTTATAAAGCTTAACTTCAATAAGTATTCCTGTAATCTATATCGAATAAAACTTTTACAGTGGTAGAGCCACGCGGCAGCTTTGCTGTTGCACGTATGGGCCGGCTCAAACCGGGGTGGTACCACGACCTCACGGAATACCGGCGTGAAGTGGAAGCTCTGCTTCCGCGTTTCGTCTAGTGAGTGCAGGTGGCCGGAGGCCCAAATCCCCCCCCCCCATCAACATGGTAGCGGAATTAAATAATGATAGACTACCCCAGGAGGGTACCAGAACCCCTGGAGAATCCCTCGCTGAGCATCCACGACCATGTTTCTCCACTTCTGAGCGTGGGTGCTCAGGCTGCCCCGCGTATTCTGGGGGGGGGCAAAATTCCGCTCAAGACTACAACTGCTCGGGGCAAACGGAGCAACAAGACCAAGGCGACCTCTGCCACGCTGTCCGTGAATTTCTGCAATATCAGGGGACTTCACTCTAACCTAAACGCCGTCCACTACCATCTCGAGACGGCGAGGACGGCTCTGCACTTTCTAACCGAGACGCAGGTGTCCTCTCCGGCTGATGTCTCGTATCTCTCCTACCCGGGGTACAAACTGGAACACTCCTTTGTACCTCGGGCTGGAGTTTGCGTTTACATCAGAGAGGACATCTGTTCTCGACGCCTCGGCAGACTTGAAGGTTCGGACCTGTCCATCCTTTGGCAACGCGTAGACAGCGACGACCATCCGCTATAGGTCCCATAACGGTAATGCCGAAACAGACCGACTCTTCGACCACGTCCAAATGGCTGCAGATTCGTTGCTACAGCAGATCCCCTCCGCAGAGATCGTGATCCTCGGCGACTTTAACGCCCATCACACCGAATGGCTTGGTTCACGTTTAACCGATCATGCGGGGAGATCTGTTCATGATTTTGCCTTGGCATATGGTCTGACACAACTGGTTACTTCGCCTACGCGGATTCCAGATGTGGAGGATCATGCACCTTCCCTGTTGGACCTTCTGCTGACCTCTCACCCGGACGGATATCAGATTTCCGTCGACGCCCCTTTAGGCTCCTCGGACCATTGTCTGGTCCGAAGTGTTGTGCCACTCACGCTGAAATCGCGGTTGCATTCTGCAGGCTGCCGCCGTGTTTGGCACTATAGGCCAGCCGATTGGGATGGGATGCGGTCTTTCTTTGCATCCTACCCTTGGGGGCGGGTTTGCTTCTCGCCGGATGATCCCAACGTTGTTGCGGATTCTGTTACTGATATGGTACTTCAGGGTATGGAACTTTTTATTCCTTCCTCTGTGGTGCCCATTGGAGGCAAGTCTCAGCCATGGTTTGGTCGCTCCTGTAAAATAGCATCATGCTATAAGCAGGAGTGCTACCAAGCCTGGGTTGATGCATCAGCGTCCCGGGATGTAAACACCAGCGCTCTAAAAAAGAAGTATAATTCCGCCTCTAGGTCCTTCAAAAGAGTTATTGCCAAGGCAAAGTCAGAGCACATAGGCAGAATTGGCGAGAAACTAGTTCGCCTTCCTTCTGGAACCCGTGCATTCTGGTCTCTCGCCAAGGCTGTCCAGGGGAATTTCTGTCAGCCATTTCTTCCATCTCTGCACAGGGAGGACGACTCACTGGCCCATACTGCAAAGGAGAAAGCCGATCTTCTAGGCTCTTTCTTTGCGTCTAACTCGACTCTCGATGACGGGGGGAGTACGCCGCCGACCATTCCGCGGTGTGAGTGCTCCATGCCGGAAGTGCAGTTCACACAGCGCTCGGTTCGCAAAGCACTCCTCTCCCTGGACATCCACAAGTCGAGTGGGCCTGACGGAATCCCCCCAATTGTGCTGAGGACGTGTGCTCCAGAGTTGGCACCGGTTTTAACGCGTCTTTTCCGATACTCCTACTCCCTAGGCGTAGTCCCAAAATCATGGAAGACGGCTTTCGTCCACCCGATCCCTAAAAAAGGCGACCGCTCAGACCCGTCCAACTACCGGCCAATCGCCATCACCTCCTTGTTCTCCAAAACAATGGAGTCCATTGTAAACTGCCAGCTCATGAGGTACCTTGAGCATCACCAGCTGATTAGTGACCGCCAATACGGTTTTCGCCGTGGTCGGTCAGCTGGTGATCTTCTGGTCTACCTCACTCACAGATGGGCGGAGGCAGTAGAGTTCAAGGGGGAGGCATTGGCCGTTAGTTTGGACATTGCAAAGGCCTTCGATCGGGTTTGGCACAAAGCACTTCTTTCGAAGCTCCCTTCCTATGGGCTTCCCGAGAAATTGTGCGATTGGATCACCAGCTTTCTTGCAGATCGGAGCATCAAGGTCGTTGTAGACGGTGCAAGCTCCGATTGCAAGCCTATTAATGCTGGTGTTCCACAGGGCTGCGTGCTATCGCCAACGCTGTTTCTTCTGCATATCAATGATATGTTGCATACCCGTAACATTCATTGCTATGCAGATGACAGCACTGGTGATGCTCTTTACACCGGCCGAGCCAATATTTCTCGGGAAAACGTCTCCGAGTGCCGGGACAAACTTGCGTCTGAAGTCGAGTCTTTGCTGAACAGAGTCTCGAATTGGGGACGACTAAATCTAGTCCAGTTTAACCCCCAGAAGACACAAGTTTGCGCGTTAACCGCTAAAAAGAACCCCTTTGTCGTATCCCCTCAGTTTCAAGGCACTCCCCTTGTTGCCTCAGCGAGTATCGGAATCCTCGGCGTCGACATATCGAGTGACGTGCAGTTTCGTGGTCACTTGGAAGGGAAGGCCAAATTGGCCTCTAAAAAGCTTGGCGTGCTCAGCAGAGCGGGTCAGTATTTCATGCCGGCACACCGCCTGCAACTTTACAAGGCGCAGGTTCGGCCGCACATGGAATACTGTTCCCATCTCTGGGCTGGGGCTCCCCAGTACCAGCTCCTTCCACTTGACCGCATCCAGCGCAGAGCGGCTCGAATCGTCGACGACCGAGTGCTTTCCGATCGGCTCGATTCACTGGCGCTGCGAAGAGATGATGCATCTCTTTGCGTATTTTATCGCATCTATCACGGGGAGTGCTCTGAGGAATTGTTCGGATTAATCCCAGCCGCCAAATTTCGTGAACGCACTACACGGCAAACGTCCCGATACCATCCACACCATCTGGATGCTTGGCGGTCCACCACTGTACGTTTCACAAGGAGTTTTCTTCCACGTACAACCTCTCTGTGGAATAGTTTACCACCGGCGATTTTTCCGGACCGATACGACCTGGGGACCTTCAAGAAAAGAGCTTACTCCTTTCTAAAGGGCCGGCAACGCACTCGCAATTCTCCTGGTGTTGCGGTTGATTACTTAACATAAGGTGAGCCGCATGCTCGTTTGCCCCCTCTTCCATAAAAAAAAAAAAACTGATTATATCCTAGTCTATTCCTTGTATGTTCCGGATATTTAAGGTACAGTATATTAAAACCCAATTAGATATTTCTGGCATTCTCTTTTAGCATAGAAGATCCGATAATCAGACGCTTATGTCATCAATCACCACTTCATAGCAAATGTTTTATATCTGTCTGTCTATATTTTTAAAATTTCTTAATACTTACATAACATTAAAACATACAATATTTTATAACCGTTATAAAGAAAAAACTAAAACTATAAACATAAATTATCGTACAGTCCTACTTTCCGCGGTACAATGCCAAGAATACTGGTTGCGTTTGCTCGCTGAATAGCTATACTTAGATTTTAAGCGTGAAAAGATCTAGTCCTCTTAGCGCCAGCAGCGACTACAAGTTGCGAATACAGTTCCTTTAGGAACTTCACTGCACGTTGACCCCACGGACCGAGTCTCACACAGCAAATGGCACAAATACGTGGTCATCTCTCAGAGACTCATACTTGTGCCTCTTACTCAATTCAGTCCTCCCAGATGCCCTATTTCCAAACGAGAGTCTCCGAGATGAGAGGCTGTGCGTCTATATATGAGTTATCCCACACTAGGCCTGTAACTATCTCCCAAGAGACCAAAGTCATATCGAGTCTCCTGCCATCGTCTCTGAATATTTCAGAAGGTTAAAATATATATAAGGTTAAAATATATATTTTTATACTCAATTTCATACAACATATTTGGCCGATCATTAATCTGCTAAGCTGATAAGCCAGCTATCAGGCGGAGGGACACATCTACTCAATATTGAATTGGCTATTTAGGCTTGTTTCCCAGCACTATCAACAAGCGACTCTCACCATCAAGTACCCCATAATTGCGTCAATATTTTTTTTCTCTTTATTTGGGTTACCAGCAGATGACCCATAACACAGAGGTAAAAATTTGAGTCATTACAGCGCGGGTTATGCACATATTTAATTTTTTTCAAGTAACTATAACTTACCTTGTTTTTTTATTCCGTGACTTACCATGGCCGTGGCCATGGGTGCAGTAAAGCACCCGTAACGTCGGGGTTTAAAAAGTTAAAATTAAACGCAATAAAATCTGTAAATAAATATAAGAAATCATTGTGTAAAAACTTTTATCATACTTATTCTAAATGATATATAAAAAATCATGCCTAAATTTTAACGTCAAATTCGAAACGTTCATTAATAAATTGCCTATTCATTAGAGCCAATCGCAAAATAAAACAATGCTCACTTCACGATGAGATGCATGTTATCAATAATTATTTCGCATTGAAATAATACTAGTTTTTACGGAATTTATCGCGTATATTTAACTTTTTAAATACCCGACGTTTCGAACGCTTTACAGCACTCATGGTCAGTTTTTACCATCAGTCAAGTGTAATGTCCCTCTGCAAGATGCAGGAGTGTACAAGCTTGATTGTGAATGTGGTCTCTCCTACATAGGAGAAACCACACTAAAAGATCAATAAAAACCCGCGTTAAAGAACATATAGCTGATGTGAAGAATCGACGCTCCGGGAAGTCTGCAGTCTGCGAACACGTACAGGATCGCCCCCGTCACTACATCAGATTTGATAGACCGCAAATCCTCGCTAAAGAACACCGATTCCTTCCAAGGATGATTCGCGAGGCTATTGAAATCAAAAAACATCCTAATTTCAATAGAGAAGATGGCTGGGTGCTACCATCTGCTTGGGATCCTATAATAAATAAAATTAAATCCCAACCCAAGCAAGCATACAACTGCAAGACTTCAAGATACCATAAGTTCATACTGAATAGATCGGAACAAAAGTTAAATTTTAATCTATGGTAACCGCGGTTAACCATGACATATGGACGTTGAACATCTCAGTCCCGCCCGTGACCATGAGTGCTGTAAAGCGTTCGAAACGTCGGGTATTTAAAAAGTTAAATATACGCGATAAATTCCGTAAAAACTAGTATTATTTCAATGTGTAGTGTTCGCGTAAATATAAGAAATCATAATTATTTCGCATATCTGTAGTTTAGTTGTAGGAAGATTCATCAAGTATTTACTGCTTAAAAAAAAAGTACGAATTGGCTATTATAAGAAGAATATTTTTTATTAGTTGATATATCTTTTTAATAACTAGTATATAGCTCCTAAAAACCTCACAAATAACGACTAGCGCGGCATTTTGCTCAAATACGCACCTTAACGAATATTACGTATTTGGGTAGGTAATAAGTGAAGAAAGAATGATATTAGACATTAGAAATTAGTCTGCTAAGATCCGCCTAATAAAATAAAATGATATTTTACTTGTTTGAAGAGCACCTCACTATCCCCGTCACCACAACACTAGAGAAGACATACCACCACTGATAATACGAAACAGGTTTAATTTCTAAACGAAGCAACCTCAGGTGGACTAAACTCTGCGGACGCTGACTGCTAATACCAAATATTCTTAAACTCATTTCATTTCTTTCAGTTTTATTTAGTTTTTAAATTTCGTCAGTTTCTTTCCTTACTTATTGAATATAACACTACACGCCGCCGTAATGTATTTTTGTAAACATCTGTCAGCTTACGCCATATGTACAATTCAAAAAAAATATACTATAAAAATTAAAAAAATTATTCTATAAAATTATATATTCAAATAAACTTTTAATTTTTTACACCCGACTACCCGTCAAAATCCCGACATTTTCAAAATTTGTCCAAATATTTTGGTCTTCCGATCTGGCAAACCTATTCTGAGCTAAGTAAGAACGCCTAGGCAAATTGGGTAGGACTTGTAAACTAAAATAAGTGGTTTGGGTAAGCAAATAACTGGCCTGGGCGTGTGCTTGGGTTCGTTTACGATGCTTTATGGGCTTGTTTAGTTCCCGGAGTAATTTGTCTCGGCTTATTACATCAATACAGTTTATGTGACGGCCGTAAATTGTATGGTATACATGTGTGGTATACATGTTTTGCAATTCGTATTGACCCCTTCATTGAAGATTATGATAAATTTCCTTGCAATCTTAACATCATAACGTGGGTTTGATTAGATAAAAGTTTGACATGTCAATAGTGGATCACGCTTTAAAGATATTGATTTTATAAATTATGTCTGTGTTTATCGTCAGTTGACACCGGAGCGCGGCATCCGCTTATCATCAGGCGTTTGCACCTTCGTCATCGTTATTTAAAAAAATATTTTTACTTATTACCTTTATGCGTGGTAGAGCCTGCTGCATGCTGCAACTACATTATGGTTGTAGCACGAATGGGTCGATTAGACCGTGATGGACCACGCTCTCACAGAATACTAACCAGATACCCTTTTTACTGGAATCGAGGCCATCTTAGTCCTCAGGAGTGACAACGCATTTGCATTTTGAATCTTAATCGACGATAGGTGAAGATGTCTATGGGCCGCGACCTCCACTTACCATCACGTGGTCTGTGTGCTCGTTCGTCACCCAATGCTACAAAAATAAAAATAAAAACAAGAGCTTAATGCTGTTGTGTTTCGTATGTTAAATGGAGAAATTCGGAGACCCTTTTCATAGAAAACGAGGCATTCTATTCCTCAGGGGTGACATCTGCATTCTGATTCTTAATTGAGGCTAAATGTAGATGTCTATAGGCCACAGCATCCACTTACCATCAGGTGGACTGTGTGCTTGTTTGTCACTTTTATTCTATAAAAAAAATCTATACAATGATTTCTTATATGTACGCGAACACTACATATTGATTAAAACTACTTTTATGAATTTTATCGCGCTTAATTTACTTCATTTTTAATTCCTGACGTTTCAGATGCTATCCAGCACCCATGGTCACGGAGGACTGAGGTGACTGACGTCCCGAATTCTATATTAACCCTGAGTACCTTCAGCTTTTTAATGACCGTAAATTACTAAAAAGCTGAAGGTACTCCGTATTAATACAGATAAATAAAATTAAACTGTATGTTTGTAATTTCAAAATCTGTCTACCTATTTGTTCAGGCTAATCTCCGAAACGGCTGGACCAATTTTGATGGGACTTTCACTGACAGATAGTTGATGTTATAAGGAGTAACTTAAAACGTTAAAAGTAAAGTTACAGCCTATATACGTCCCACTGCTGAGCACAGCCTCCGCTCATTTCTGAGAGGGTTTTAGGGCAAGGAAGTGTCCATCGCGCTTGTTGGCGAACTTCACATGTCTTCGAAATATTATTTTTCTTATTTCTCCGACATGCAGATTTCCTCACGATGTTTTCCTTCATCGCCGAGCACGTGGTAAACCAGCACTTACAACTGGAATTGACAATTTTATTGGTGCCGGCGGGGATCGAACCCGGTTTGCTCGCGTACTGTGAAATTTACAACTAGCGCTAACCATCTCAGCTACCACGGCTCTATGAGTATGAGTAGAGTAACTTAAGATACTTTATACTTCGATAAAAAATTGTCCCCGGTAAAAAAAATTAAATTCTAAGTTATGCACCGGCGAAGTCGCGGGGAACAGCTAATGTGAAAAAACCGCTTTATTGCCTTGACATTAACATACACTTCAAATGTTACTGAAGAAGGGACATTAATTTATCACACAATTTTTGTTTTGGCCAAATTCACAGATCATTCAGTAAATCTTGGTAATTATTTGTTAGCCATTTTTTTGGCGACAATCAAGAAGTCCCCTACTCTCACTCCCTCTCAATTCTCATGATTCTCAAACAAACATAGATCAACATAGGCCACCGGTTGATCGAAGGGAAGTAGCCATACGAGGTCTTCTGTCAAAGTCCTTTCTGTCAAAGTTCCGAGTCTGTATCCGAGTTGTCGCTGTCACCGAGCGATAGTGCTATAATGTATATATGTCATGTATGTGTGTGTGAAATTGTTAGTACATTGTTTTAATTCTTATCGGTCAGTTGCTTGGTGACAGATGATTGTTTTTGTGTGCGCAGATTTCCCCCGCAAAAAATTACAGACAGCTATTATATCGGGAAGAAACGCTATGGCTACTCCCTTCCGGTCTGTCGGTGGCCAGGGTTTCTCTATGTACATAAGTGATACTTTATCCAAGACGCAAATGCTTGCACGTACCACTTACTCTAATATATTTGCAGTATTGAACGTCAATAAACGACATAATTTGTCAAATCGACAATGTGTTTTACAATGGCAAAAGTAAACACTGTACCTACGTTTTGCTCAATTTATTTTAATGCATTTGTAACACATATTTAAATTTTAGCTTTCTACACTTCTTCTCCATACAAACTTTAACTGTCCCAAATCTCACACTCATATGTGCGCGCAATGTGCCTAAAAAGGTGTTGTACACCTTTTTAGGCACATTGGCAGTTTTCTATTCACGTGTTAATTTAAAGATGTTATGAAATAATCTTATTTTACAATGAATGCGCAGTTCAGCGTTACGGAATAATGATTACACTGCATTAATAATGCTAAATAGCTTCGAGTATATCACACGCTGGGGAATTCGTCGAGGACCGTTACACGTGGTCACGTTTACATCATTTATATGTTTATATGCACTAGGTTTGCTATTTAATAGGTGCGTGGTAAGGAGGTAAATGTTAAAATAACTTGCGATTGACATGAATGTCAATTGCCGGATTATATTTTTTAAAACGCTTCGTTTACTTTCACAAGCCGTTTTGCAGCAAATTAAGCGCATGGAAATATACTAGTTCAAATATTTATAAACCGTTTATAAAAGTGGTTTCATTTTAAGCCCTCCTAGGTTACTGAACGAATATTTTATAATATAAAGTGTTTTTATGTGCACTTTGTTCGTAATATAACGGATCGTTACGGAGAACGAAACGTTTTTGAATATAGGAATCAAGCATTAGCCGTTACATTCTGATTTTGAACTGACTATGTATCTGACTTCTATATAAATAGAATATATTATTATAGAAAACAGCTCACAGTCCACGCAACTATACCCGTCTCCCTAATCCCAAAACTAGCGAAGGTTTCTGATAAAAAATATTATTTTTCTGTTTGTTTGTTCGTTTTCTATGCTTTCTTATACCAATAAAAAACAAACTTTTAAGAAAAAATAAAAGCCGAGTTTAAATAACTAAATAGAATGTAATAATTCCAACATAACAGCTTCTGAAGCCGGTGTTAAAACATAGTGTATAGAAAAACCAAAGGCGCGATTTTGGAAACTAATGTATTTTACTTTTCGAAGTGAAAACCTCCTTAGGAACGCTGGGCACTTCTGACGTGCAGTCCTACGACTGACAGTTTTTTTATTTAAAGTTATTGATCCTTTTGAGTGGACTAAGGTAGAGTAATGTGGAGTAAATCTAAACAGACGGCAGCCGCAATAGTTGGCTCTACCGCATCATCGACGGGACGATATAAGCCAACATTCACACGTATACAAGAAGTAATATGTACTTACGTTTACAGTAATTAGAAAATATTAAAAATACGTTACTACTTTCATTTTGTTATTAGGAAGAAATCTACAGCTACTGCATAGCCAGTGAACTCACTGAGAAAAATGATATATGAATTTGCTGAGGTCAATAATATTAACAACAGATTTGATAAAATGACAAAAAAGCCTGGAAAAGAGTATAAGTTCATGAAACGTCATTCTGATTTAGCTTTAAGATACACTACACCCACAAGCCTAGTAAGGGCAATAGGTTTTAATCAAGATCAAGTAAAAAGATTTTATACAAGCCTAAAAGAGTATCAAGAAAAATATAACTTTACACCAGGCCGAATATACAATATGGATAAGACTAGCATCAGCACAGTCCCTAAAAAGACTAGTTATAATTATTTCTGAAGAACGTGGTCAAACAATAACAGTTCTTTACTGTGTCAATGCCACTGGTAATTATGTGCCACCTGCATTTATTTTCCTTGCAAAAGAATGAAAAGTGACCTTTTGGATACCGCTCCAGCTGGTAGTATTGTTATTACAACTGATTCGGGATTTAAAAATACAAATTTATATTTTCATTGGCTGGAACATTTTAAACACAGTGCTTCACCCATTGCCGATAATCCTGTTTTATTGATAATCGATAATCACTCGAGCCATATTAGTCTACAAGCTACCCTGTTTTGCAGACGTCACAATATTGTCGTATTAACATTGCCACCACATAGTAGTCACAAGGTACAACCCTTGGATAGGGCTATTTACAGTCCTCTAAAAAATCAATACGCAACAGAAGCTGATAGATGGATGGCACAGCACCCTGGTAGATTACTCAATATCAAATCACTTCGATTTTTGACAAAGCCTTTATAAAAGTTCCTGCTGTAGGTAATGCAGCCTCGGTCTTTAGGTGTACTGGAATATATCCTTTTGACGACAACCTATTTATAGAAGCAGACTTTGCGCCATCCTCTGCTATGATATGTTTAACAGATCTAAATTTTTTGACTAAAATCTATCTACTTCCAGTTCTGCTGATGTTATCGTAACTGTTACCAAAGAACCAATTCCAATTGATTCCGATTCTGCTGATTTAATAGAAGCACATTAGTTTGAAAGTCATAAAATTATTTCTGTTGCTGAAGTAATAACTCCATCTGCATTTCTTAATTCAGCAAGAACACAAGAGACTGAATGCCATCACCATCGTATTGAAGTTATTGCTAAAGTGCACCTCCAAAGAAGTACACGGACATTTGCACAAAATGGGCGTGCTTTAGGTCAACTAAATAAAGAAAACGAACTAACACTTGAAATTGAACCATTAAATTCGATTATCGCTTTATGTGAACCAATGGCAGTTGAGAAAGAAAACCTAAGTTACTCGCGTTCCATTGTCAGTAATATATCGAGCGTTGTATCTCATATTCCCTTAACAGTAATAAACCCGTTACCAAAGGCAACCCACGTTCAGAGACGACGCAAAAATGCCAGTATGTCGCAAATAATTACTGACAGTCCGTATAAAAATAAGTTAGAAGAAAAAGATGGAGAAAAAACCCAAAAAGCATGTAAAGTTCGAAAACCAAAGATACATCTCACAGAATCCAGACAAGGTAAATAAAAAGAAGAATAAGAAAGATAATACTAAAGAAAATAAGAAAAGAGACTCCAAACAATCCGCAAATCGGAACGAAAAAGAATTCTACTGTCCACTATGTTGAGAAAAGTACGAAGATCCTCCTATAGAAGTGTGGATTGAGTGCAATATTTGCAAGTCCTGGTGGCATGAAGATTGTACTCGTACTACTTATGAAAGTGGTGTTTTTACTTGTGACATTTGCGTAGAAGATTGAGATTCCGTCGTGCGCACACTTAGCCGACGTTGCGTACACTTATACTTTCCCGTTGATTGGGGTAAATGACCGCATTTACTATGTTGATAAAAAAAATTTGATTACAAAACATTGAGTTAGTAGTTAAAATTGTATGTTTTGTTAGTGTTTAGAAATGTATAATTAAAGTGATTAAATGATGATTGGTAGCAAATTATAAAACAGTTTCATTCTCCAAGTAATTTAATCGAAACTGCTTGTAGTTACCCCACATTACTCTACACAAGTTAAAGATAACAAATAGAATGTCGTCTCAATTTTTCACAAAAATTTCAACTCTATTATTCCACATTTAGGGATGGATTTTTTTTGTAAACTTGTATGAATCAATCTGAAAAATTACCTAATAAATTGAAAAAGGCTCATTAAAATCGCTCATTAAATTCACAACTGACGAAGATAACGTGTAATATACATAGAAAACAAAACATCGAGTCTAATTGGCAACCTTCTCTTTTTTTGAAGTCGGTTAAAAGTTATTGCAACGCATGCCGGGCACAGACAGATACAAATTAAATGATGTGTTAATCTACAGTTAGATTATTCTGAATTTGAACAACAAAGTAAATGTTAAAACCAATTAAAATGCAATCAGTACGGCGCGGTGTCATAAATGTGGCCCGGCAATTGACTCGACCCCGACCGGTCTAAGTTCAACCCTAATAATTGAGTTGCGGCGAGAACTCATGCGACATTCGCTGACCCTACCAATATTAAGTTCCAGATTGTTTTAAGAATTTGAAATAATTATACGCGGAGGATATCCGCAGTAGAACCAGAGTGACCGACATTGCCCAACGGATTAGTAAGCTGAAGTGGCAATGGGCTGGCCATATAGCTCGAAGAACCGACAACTGATGAGGAAGAAAGGTTCTCGAGTGGCAGCCTCATATTGGCAGGCGAAGTGTAGAGCGTCCCTCCACTAGATGAAGTGACGACCTGGTAAGACATGCAGGAAGTCGATGGGTGCAGGTGGCTGAGGAGCGTGATTTGTGGCATTCCCATTCAGCTGTGGACTTGTGAAAGGCTGTAATGATGATATGTGGTAGAGTCATGCTGCCACTATATTATAGTTATAGCACGAATTTTTAAAATTTTTTTAAAATTGCTTAACACTGCTGTGGTGCATGGTGAGTGCAGAGAACCTGTTTTAACTGGAAACACAACGCATTTACATTTTGATTCTTAATTGAGGATAGATGTCTATGGGCCACATTATTCACGTACTATCAGATGGACTGAGTGCTCGTTTGTCACCATTATTCTATATAAAAATTATTGATTCAACATGATTGGCGGTCCACCAATATGTGATTTATCAAAATCTTTCTTCTTCGCACATCTTTTAAAAATAGGCTAGTGACCGGCAGCGCATCTGCAATTCCGCTGGTGTTGCAGCTGCTCATTGACAGTAGTCACTAATAACTTAACATCAGTTGAGCTCCATGCTAGTACGCCTAGTTCTTTACCTATAAAAAATCATATTATGTTAAGTAGTGACAGCGTAAAAAATCCAACGATTTTTTGACGAATTTTGTCCATCTTTTTGCCCAAAGACATCTACATATATCCTCGATTACGGATCAAAATGCAGACGCGTTGTCACCCCTGAGGTGGAATGCCTCGTTCCCAGTAAAAAAAGTTCTCTGGATATCTACACTCACCATACGAAACATAACAGTATGAAACTGCTATTGCTAATGGTATTCTGTGTGAGCGTGGTCCTTCCCCGGTCGAGCCGATCCATTCGTGCTACAACTATACTGATAATATAACTGCAGCATGGCTCTACCACGTATAAAAGTTATTGGGTTTTTCTGTCAAGAAGTTCTCAGTAGCAGCCCGGAGGAAGTTGGCGGTGTTTCACAAAGTAGGTGGCGTTGCTACGGAAAGCACGTAAAGCCGTTGGTCCTGCGCCTGATGTCTCTCCGGTCGTGTCGGTTTACCGTCCCGTCGGACTATGAGAGTGAGGGAACAGAGAGTGCACCTGGCACTATAATCCTGTCCTGCGCCGATGGCATCCTCCGTTGAGACTGGTCGTCTTGACCGAAGTTCATTCTGGAGTATACTATTATTAAGTATAGTAAAATAAATAAATAAAAACTCAACTAGACGAAACCCTCGACAGGGGAAACCGAACGGCCAATGGTTGGGGAGAAAGGGAAAGAAACCGGCGAACGATGCGGGCAGTATCGAAGGGCACCGCCTTCTGCATTTGTGCCCTGAGCGGTCCGTCACGGAGTCCCATATTATTCTAATTATTGGATATGGATATTGGTGTACCGGGTAGTGGCGGTGTAAAAATATCCACTACCCCATATCATCCCGTGGGAGATTTAAGAAGTAACAGAGGGAAACCAATCAGAAGATGGTCGGCAGCATCTTTCTAATAACGACTGAAATTAGAAAATTCCGATTGCCAACCCCATTGCCAAGCGTGGCAACTATGGGGGAGGCCTATGTTCAGCAGTGAACTTTAATAGGCTTTAACGGTAGCAGCATAACTACAAACATTTTAATATTGCCGTTACTGCACATTTCCGTATACAAAAGCTAGCAGCAGCCCCTCAGGCAAGTATACATTAATTATGAAGTAATAACACGCCGACCGACTCGCAGCACGCTACCAATAATTGACCGAGGCCCGTAATATACTATTGATATTGATAGGGTATTCACTAATTATATTTCTTTAGGGTTGCCATTAATGTTTGGACTCGACCAGGACGTTTGGAAGCAAAAGGGGTATGCGGATAATATGATTAAAAAACTCGTTTAATGTTAAAGAATACTGTTACCGTTACAGCCATAGAATACTATAATACACATATATATATATATATATATATATATATATATATATATATATATATATGAAACGTAACAGTATGAAGAACCGTGGTAGCTCATATGGTTAACGCTCTAAAAAGTATTATTAAATATATTTTAAATCAAACTTTGCAATCACGTATCGAAAGACCTGACCAGGACAAGGGGACAACGGGACATGTCCTGATGTACCGTAATATATGGCTACCTCATATTACTGTTGTAGCCTTCCAAAATCAACTGCCTTTATTATTTAAATTTTGAAATGATATATATACAATCAATCTTCCTTTTACTACTTTTTAAGTTTATCTAGATAGGTGACATCCCTGAGATTATATTTTCTGTCACCGAGTGAAATTCCGTTGCCCAATATCTATAAATATTTGTTTTGTTTCAAATAAAACTATTTTTTACGGATTTTATCGCGTACATTAACTTATTTTATATTCTCGACGTTTCGAGTACTTCACAGCACCAATGCCACGACTACCTTCATATTAAAAATATTCATTTTTAGTCCAACCTAAGCAGGAATTAATAATTTCGACGTTAGCTATCACAATGGGACACGAACACCTCAGTCTACGCGCCCCTCCACGCCCCACTCGTGGCTATTGGTGCTGTAAGGTGCTCGAAACGTCGAGAATATAAAGAAAAATATTTGGGAGGCTCCTAGAAGACTCCGGTGCTTTAGCTTCAGCTTCAGCAGCTGTTGCCGTCTCCTGCATCAGGTTCAGTCTGGTCGTATACCGGAACTTCTATATCATATGGTTATGTACCAACCGAGTTATAAAGTTGCCGTGTATTGGCGGTGTAAGAATATCCACTACCGCAAATCATCCCGTGGCTATAGTCGTAAAAGGTAACAGAGGGAACAAATCAGATGGGTAGCAGAGTCTTCCTAATAGCGACTAAAAATAGTTTTGTAGTGGTAGCGCCATGCTGCAGCTATAATGTGCTTGCAGCACGAATGTGTCGACTCTACCGGGGTAGGACCATGCTATCACAGAATACCAGCGTAAAATAGCAGCTTAATGCTGCTATGTTTCGTATGGTGAGTTTAGAGAACCGGAGACCCTTTTTACTGGAAACGAGGCATTCCATCTCAGTCCTCAGGGCTGGCAGCGCATCTGCGTTTTGATTTTTAACTGAAGATAAATGTCGATGTCTATGGGCCACAGCATCCACTTAACATCAGGTGGACTGTGTGCTTGTTTGTCACCCTTATACTATAAAAAAATTAAAAAATTAAAACTGCGGTTGCCACCCCGCCCCCGCTAAGAGACAATCTATGCGGGTGGCCTATGTTCAACAATGGACTTTCGGTAACGGTATGTTCCAACCAGGTACTAGTAGTTCGTAAACGTTTTAAGTGAAACAATATTAAGCAATAAATTTTAAAACAAACTATAGAGCCAGGCATTGAAAACCGGTTCCGAATTTCTCTAAAAAATCTATAAAAGTATGAGAGCCGCTGAGTACCCTATCGGTACTTTTGGAAACTTTTCAATCACTTTGAGAACACAGGAATCAGGAACCTAGGATGTAAGGAAGTCCGGAGCAATCATTATATCAATGGGAGCAATTCCTTAAGCTGTTACACTGCGTATTTATTATATTACTATATCTCGCAATATATTTTTTTTATTTATCAGTCATAATTATGGTGAAGGACAACAACGACGAAAATTTGGTAAATTTAAAATGCAAATAAGTAACATGTATATTAAATATCGGACATAGGAAGTAATTATTCTGAGAATGGTAGCATTAATACACAAAATGATACAATAAGTATGTATAAGGTTTTTTGCACTAACTAGTAAGAAATTGTTTCACGGAACTCTTTTCGTCCTACATAATTAATGTAAAATTTTGGCGTTCTTTATGCTTATTATTAATTTGAATATTGTAACTTCTCATAAAGTGAAATGTATATTTCTTTTAATAAATATCTTTAACCATACCTAGGTAGTAACAAGTCGCTCGAATACTACGTAATTAAAGGTGTCCTCTCTGACACAACTGCCACGGCAAACTTTCCATTCATGTAAACATGATAAGGGGAGACGCAGTCATACAGATGTTACATACAGAACATACAGATGTTAGGAAGATGCTATGGCTCATAGAAAACTACATCTATTCATTGCAAATGCATTCCTAAGACCCCTCAGAACTGAAATGGAATGTCTGGTTACCAGCAGTAAAGGTTTTCAGTTCGTTACTTACTACAAGACTCAACCGTATCATGCACTTTAGACGATAAGCTGAAAAACTGAGAGCGTGATCTTTTCCTGGTCGATCCTTCCGATAATGCCTACTCCTGCAGTGGCTTTACCACGTATAAAATACTCATAAAACCAACAGTGACCCTAATGGTAACTGGATGCTGTAGCTCATAGACATCTATTTTTATCCTCGACTCGGAAACAAAATGCAGGTGCGTTGTCACCCCTGAGGATTAAGACGGATGCCTGAAAAAAGAGACGCCGGTACTCTACACTCACCATACGAAATACAGCAGAATTAATCCGCCATTTCACGATGTTATTTTACGAGGCGTAGTCCTACTCCGAACTATGCTTGTTTGTCACCCTTATTCTATAAATAGAAGGAATACCAGCAGATTACTGTTACGCTTATGTGAAATAGAACAGGTGAATTGTTTATTGACATTCCATCTCAGTCATGAGGGGTGACAATGCCTTATATGAATTTTCATTCTTAACTGGGGATAGTTGTAAGTGCTTATGGGCCCACAGCACACACATATTAGGCTATATATCAGTCAAATTATTACACATAAACACTCACGCCTGTCACCCAGAGGGGTAGGCAGAGACTACAGACTTCCATTTGGCACGATCCTGACACACCTCTCTTGCCTCCTTCACATCCATACACCTACGCATACATGCTCGTCGGTTAAGGGTACTCCTAATTTGGCCCGTTTTCAATAAATCGCCAATTTGGTCGATAAATTTTCGCCTAGGACGACCCTTTCCGACTCTGCTATTCACTTCTGCACCATAAATTTTCTTTGTCACTCTTTCCTCATTCATTCTTTCCACATGACCAAACCACCGAAGCATTCCTTTCTTAATCCTGGTCACCACATCATCTTGCAAACCACACTCTTCTCTTATTACACAATTCCTTACCCTGTCATTCAGATTCAGCTCTAACACACTCCTTAACGACCGCATTTCTACCGCGTTTATTCTACTCTTGTGCTTCTTCTGCCACACCCAACTTTCACTACCATACGTTAAAGCAGGGACCAACACAGCATTGTGAATTGCCATACGTGCCTTTTTCGACACATTTTGACTCTTCACAATAGAGTGCAAGGCCCCATTTACTCTATTTCCCGCATTCACTCGTCGTTCTATATCCTTATCATATCTCCCATCCCTGCTAAATACGCAGCCCAAATATACAAACTCATCTACTCGCTCGATCAACTCACTTTCTATTCTTATTTCACAAATCGTTTTACTTTCTTCTCTTTCAAAAACCATAACCTTCGTCTTACTTGCGTTCACTTTCATACCCCTTTCTTTTAATGATCCGTTCATTAATGTACGATGTGCGTCCATGAACGCACAAAAAACCTTCTGGTTTTTGGCCAGAAACTTCTCCGCGATCATGCGCATGGAAAAGATTATTATCAAATTATTATTATCAATATATGTAATTCTTCTGTCCGTGTGTATATGACTGAGCTCCTCCTAACGGTTGTATCGACTTTGATGAAATTTTGTGTGTGTCGAGATTCAGAAATCACCCGTGCGTATCCGGGGTGCATCGCTAGTGAACAATAAAACACCTAATATAACTGTGTTTGCTACATCATGTTCCGCTATATATGCTCTATAACTTTTTATACTTCTAATTAGTCGAGGAATGTATTAAGTACCTGTTTTATAATTTTTTGCGTATGTGCATCACTATTTTTTTTAAACTTTATTGGGTCCCCTTAGAAAAAAAGGATACAAAGGGCGGACTTAGTGCCGAAAGGCATTCTCTACCAGTCAACGCATGGAGTGGTGAGAGTTTGTATCACTATTGTGCGCTATATGTGATTATGTACAATTACTATTGTGTGCTAAGCAAATAAGTGTTCAAACATAGACTTTATTACTTAAAAGAAGATTCCATAATTGTACCGTACAAATTTATATGGTAAGTAAATAGCTAAGCAACTCCGCAAATGAAAAAAAAATCGTAAAACCCACTACAACGCAATTAAACTGCAATCAAAGCTAACCCGGGCGGGCGCAACGTCGTTTTAAAATTTAATTACTGACTCGGCTTCTGACGGGACTACACATAAAGCTTATTAGGTTACTACACTACAACATTACATTTACATTTTTTCTTTTTTGTACGTGGTAGAAAGTGTCGGCTCGACCGGGGCAGGACCACGCTCTCATTGAATACCGGCGAAAAATAGCAGCTTAATACTGCTGTGTTTCGTATGGTGAGTGTAGAAATCCGGACACCCTTTTTTACTAGAAACGAGGCATTCATGTCATATTGTGCAAAGATATAGCACATACTTTCTTATATCTAAGAGCACATACATTGTCTCTCAGGATATAACTGACTGAGACTGATATGCATTTCTATTATATCTAATTTTCTCAGACATCCATTATCATCGTCAAGAATTGGTGAAACGGCACTTAAAATTGTAATAATTTTATTGGTGCGGTGGGAATCGAACCCGGGTTGCTCGCGTACACTGAAATTTACAAATAGTTGAGACGTGGTAGACCATGTTGCACCTATATTATGGTTGTAACACAAATGGGTCGACTCAACCGGGGAAATATCACACTCTCAGAATACCTACGTAAAATAACAGCATAATGCTACTGTGTTTCCTATGGTGAGTGTAGAGATCCGGAAACCGTTTTTGCTGGAAACGAGGCATTCCATCTTTGTAAATTTCCATTTTGATTCTTAACGGAGGATAGATGTAGGGTTTAAATGGACCACAGCATCCACCTACCAGAATGCTTATCCCTTAAACTATTACGCTTGTAAATACATCACGTAAATAATTATATAATTAAGAAATTATGATATCGTCTACAAACCAATTCTTATTCAACGTTTAGATGCACGTCTACACGCTTAGGAAAACCTTCGTCACGGTTATCTTAGAACTCTTCCAATATGTATTCAGGCATTACAAAGATTTTAATCAGAAAAGTATAAACTGACAGCGCAGTGCGATAGTGACATAATGATACAATTTAGACGACTAAAAATAGACAAGGAGTTATTCCATCTTAGTCCTCAAGGGTGACGACGCATCAGCATTTTGATTCTTAATCGAGGATAAATGTAGATGTCTATGGGCTGTACAGCATGCATTTACCATAACGTGGACTGTGTGCTCGTTTGTCACCCTATTTCTATAAAAAAAACTTAAATTGCATGACAGTTACATCCTTTATACCTTATGATATTCGTAAACCAGCTAGTTTTGTAGCAATTTCTGGTTGCAAATAGTTTTTCTTTTATAGAATAAGGGTACATACACATATATTCTACACAGGTGTTTGTTAATGAACTTCTCCTAAACTCCCTGACCGATTTTGATGGTTTTTGTGCGTGTTTGAGTACATATATTACATACACATATACATATATGTATATGTATATGTGTATGTAATGTAAACATATACAAGAGGGTCGTTTAGATTCACAATTGGACCCGGTAGAAACGCTGTTGTCGAGATCCAGAAATAACCCATGCGAAGCTGGAGTGAATCGCTAATAATTAAAAAATACTTCAAGAACCATTCGAACACACACACAAAGAATTTTACCAAAATCGGTTGGATGGTTTCAAAGTCTATAACGGACATAAGTAAAAACATTTTTGTGTTTTATATAGATAGATTGTAATTAGGTGTTTTTGTAAAATTGACGATTTTTTGTTTAATCAAATTAGTTTAGTTTTAAACCTACTTCAAAAAGTGAGAGGTTGTTAATTAGAGTGTATGTTTTCTTATACCTAAGTTTTGATTCCAAATCACAAGCTTTCGAATTAGGCCTAAAAGTAAGAGGGGTCCTATCTACTTGTCTCGTTTCCTTATCAATAATAGCAGTTAACATTTGACACGTTTCTTAGACTCTTAACTCAAATCTATAAAACAAACGCTTCGTTTGAAGGAGTTATTTTTTGACTACCTTCTTTAAATCCCTAATGCCAGCCGTGTTTACATCCTTTTCTCGACCGTACTACCTAAATAGTAATTTAACAACCAGTAAATAAATAGTAATTTACCAAAAACGTTAACATATGGTGAAATATTCTGAGGTATAATTTCCTATTCCAATAACATCCAACAGAACAACGTAGATATTGTATAATATATTATGTAGCGACTGTTGACATTTAATGTATTGAGATTATTAAATATTTCGAGAAGCAGAGTCTCTGGGCCCGCGCCAGTTCTTTGTACTTGTTACGAGCAAAGGAAAAATATAACAACTTTCTACAGGAAAACAAACGCTCACTGACATCGTAATTTACTGTTATTTGTTAAAACGAAAATGAATAACAACAATAAATATTTACTAACACAAAAACTTTCCAAGGAACTATAATTTATAACTCATTTTGTAACGAAATACGTATTTGTGACAAACTACATAATATGAATAAATTATTACTCACGTCTATCAAACAAAGGCGCGTCTTCATTTTTACTGAACACTGAATATTTTTATAACACAACAATATTAGATTCTTATAAAAAATTATTGCAAAACGCAACACATCTTGAAAAACGCATTTGCAACTTTCGAAGTCTATCGGAATCTAATAAATACATTCTCGCGCCATCGCCACTGGACTGTTGGTATCCACATTTTTCACTTTTGTAACAAAAAAACTCGCACTAACACATAGCCGTAAATACGACGATATATTTCTTTTCGGCGTTTTTCCGCACTATATACACACAATGCAAGTCTTGTTCAGATCAACACCGAGTTGGCACTTGGCAACTACAGTACACTATACAAAAGCAAAAGTGAATGAATAGTTTAGTTTACCACCACTGATGCGTGCGTAGTGCTGCCAGTTTTAAGGTTTACCCATGTTTTTGGAGACTTGATAATTTGGAAATGAATTATTTTTTTAATGAAATGTTAACGATTCATCAACTGGGTTTCGGTAAAATATACAAACGTTAGTTTTTAAATCACTTCCCTGCACTTCACTTGCTAATTGTAAGAATTAAAATGTCTTAATTATATCTAATGGCGCATAATTCACATATAATTACAAACCTGAATCCCATATCCAATCTAATAACACACATCCAAAATTTAAAATGGCAACATCATTATAAGCTCGTACATGCGTATGTTTTGGCCTTTCGTTCATCAACTACATATTGCCTACCCATATTGGTGAGCACTGGTAAACTTTCAAGAAGAAGCTGGCGCTGTCTTGACAAGATTTTAACAACGTGACTACAGAATCAAATGTAAATAAGCAAAGTAGCACTACTGTTTCTGAGTGGGTTACAGAACATGGAAGAATCCGACGCACTATTCTAATGGGTGTTGGCGTATTTCAAATATCGATGTATAAAAATATAAGTATCAAATCAAATATATATTTCTTAGACATACAAGTGCGTTCAAACAATATTTCCTTTAACCATTGTACTGTATCAGTTAATCAGTACTTAAAACTACACTTAAAAATTTCATTGCTGCAGACATGTATCAAACTCACGATATTCGTGTAAGTAATATAACACATACTCTTATCCCGTAAACTTCTACGACTGTTGTAATTCCTATAATATCAGTTACATAAATTATAAGCTTAAGTTTATTAACTATACAACATGTAATTACTTGGTTATAAGTTAGGAAATGATACGTAATCAACAATGGTTATTCATTCTTTTTATTAATTATTGATTCATTAAAATTGAAATAAGTTACGTATTTTAGTGTGATTAAAACAAAAAATAACTGACCTTTTAATAATATAATATAATGCTCACTATCTATCGATAGGACCATCCATTCATTGTGAAAAAAAATTTTTAATAAGTTGTTGGAAATTCGATTACAATACATGGTAACCCTCTGCGTACGATACAAAACATACGTATAGACCCGTAGTATAGAAGCCAAGCCAGCGTGACAGCTTACAGTATGTTAAAAAGAGATAGACTTATGCTTATCACAAAAACACGTGCCAAGTCTGCAATTAGTCCGACAGAGATGGATAGTTTCTCTAGTTCAGATTTAATATCCGGTATTACTGTTTAAGAATTTGTATATTATGTGTATTGAGGTGTAGTGAAGAACTGATAACGTATGGTAGGTAGTGGTCAGCAAAGTTGACCTCTTTAGATATCTATTTGAAAATTGTAGTCGTTCGGTGCAAAATATTACATAAAAATTTATTATTATTAATATTTTAAAATATGAAATATGGGAAAGTGACTTCATTTTGCTACTGAGATCCTAAAAAAATGTTTCTGTTTGCGTAAACTATGATATTCGAAAAAAAAATAGTATTTATGTCAAAAGCAAAACAGAAAATTTCAAGTTACCTATTGTTTGGTGAAGTCTCAGACTTCGAAATCGTGCTCAATTTCTTGTCATGCACATTTGTTAATTCTTTCTTTCTTTTTTTACGTGGTAGAGTCATGCTGCAGCTATATTGTGATTGCAGCACGAATGGATCGGCTCGACCGGGGTGGGACCACACTCTCATAGAATACCAGCGTAAAATAGCAGCTTAATGCCGCTGTGTTTCGTATGGTGAGCGTAGAGAACTGGAGACCCTTTTTACTGGAAACGAGGCATTCCATCTCAGTCCTCGGGGCTAGAAACGCGTCTCCATTTTGATTCTTAATTGAAGATGAATGTAGATGTCTATGGGCCACAGCATTCACTAACCATCAGGTGGACTGTGTGCTCGTTAGTCACCCTTATTCTATAAAAAAAAAACTTAACGCACAAACAAAACGCATGCATCTAATTCTAAACTATATTATTGATTGCAAATAATTTTAGATACATGTAACTTGTGTGTGTTCTCTGGTTCAATCGGGTGCTCTGGATCAATTCGTGCTGCAATCACAATATAGCTGCAGCGTGGCGTTACTACGTATAAAAATGTTTTTATCAATTAAATTGTAAGTTTATGATTTGTGCACTATAGTCCTTCTCACACCGCCTTTTTGCCGTAATTATTATGATTGTGAAATAGGGATTATTTTATAGCTCCCAGATTTAGTTAAGTTGCACAATAAATATTTTCTGGGTATATTTCTGAGCTAATAAAAGCTTAATCATATATTGCTAACAAGGCGGGGTAAGGTATGATTTAGTACTACTTATCTACATTCGGGTGATAAACGTAATTAAATATTTTTTATTGCGCTTACTGTTTAAAAACAATATATTTAACTATCTAGTAACAATCTGCTGCTGCTGATGATGATGAAATTCAAGAAATTAAGCAATGAAAGTTTTGGCATTTCTATTTTGAGCGATTTTTATTCAGAAAATCATCAATCATCCTCGTATTAAATCTTGCTCATTAGCTGACTCTACAATCTCACTAAATCTCTATAATCGCACAAAAGCGCTAAGGCGTTTAGCTTTTTTTGGTTTTAGTAGACCTTAGATAATTTTTCATTCATTTTAAGCAAGAAAAACTCCTCTCACCCGAACAACTTGTCGCAGGTGTACAAAAACCATGCAAACTACTGTGTCAAAGTTTGAATAAAAATTGTTTTTGAAAAATTGGTTTTGCAAATTCTGTTTTCGTAGGAACGAAGATAGACTTTTCAGTAATCCAGAATCAGGTATCACTGAAATTCTTTCAGAAGAAAGGCGGCATTGAAAATGTATGTATTCTTAAACTAAATCCGTCTCAAATTCATAAGAATACATTTCTTACAAGAAAAGACTATTTTCGTAAAAGTTGATGATAACAATTCAGTCATTTTGATAAAGAATGAAATTTTCATTGAATCTGTACAAGGCCTGCCGCTTTTCTAATACGGATACGAGTCTACGAGTCTGTCGATGAGAAAGATAAACATGTCAATCCTGAAAATATAACTCGTTATTCTCATTTCTTCATCGGAAGTTTGATTTTTTTTTCCTATTTGGTTGTCTTTTCCCTGTATCTTTTGTATACTGATTCGACACACTTACTTTCAGCGCCGTTTCTTCGAAATACTTAAAATTTTCTCGTTCAGCTATGAAATACCTTTTCCTCTACCGTCCGTACCTCGTTATGCCTCGTGTAGAGGCGAAACACGTGTCGTATTATAAAGGATGGTGTGTCTTTTCTAGTGTAGTGGTGTTTTTAACAAAATAATTTTTTAGATCTTTAATATAATTACCGCGAAGTAACGCTTGATTCTATTTAGAATCCTGATTTTTTTTATAAAATAAGGATGGCAAACGATCACACAGTCCACCTGATGGTAAGTGGTTACTGTGGCCCATAGACATCTACATCGATTATCGATTAAGAAAATGCAGATGGGTTATCACCAGTGAGGACTATGATGGAGTGCCTCATTTACAGTAAAAAGAGTCTTCGTTTCTTTACACTCACCATACGAAACACTATTTTGGTTTAATTAATTATAAGTTTTATTAAAACACAAATCGAATACGTATCAAAACGCACTGACACACAATACGTTATGTATATTAAATCTGAATTAAATCTCCAGAGATATATTATTCTTTTCCAAATTCTTTTGATTTCACACTTACATGCACACACCCACAGAGAGAGAGAGAGAGAGAGAGAGAAATCTTCTTTCTTAAAAAGACGTTACCCGCGTAGTAGAATTTTCTTCTGTACCGAGAAGGCGCAACGTACACAATTTGCACATGAACAAGCAATTTGAAGGCCATACAAATGTGTTCCGTGCGAGATTCGAATTATTATTCTATTCCAACTCCTCGTATTTAGTAAAAGAAGCCGCTG
The DNA here is from genome assembly GCA_036936625.1 of Parnassius smintheus behrii. Taxonomy (NCBI): domain Eukaryota; kingdom Metazoa; phylum Arthropoda; class Insecta; order Lepidoptera; family Papilionidae; genus Parnassius; species Parnassius smintheus. Next base: position 48,239,962 of record JAUPFT010000010.1, on the reverse strand, counting down.
GTTCTTATCACTTATAGCTGCTATTCACTCTGATATTTTTCGTTATCAGTCAGTAGTGTGTTTTATAATGCTTTATTATTTATTTATAATGCTTTATTATGTATTGTCTGTAACTATTGGTATTGTTTTCTGTAACTATTATCTAAGTGCAATCTCTGTATTCAGGTATTTTTTATATAGAATAAGTATGAAAAACGATCACGGTCCATCCAATCTATCCAAGTGGTTTTTTTTAATAAGACGTAATTACAAACTTTGAAATCCATCCATTACAGCTTATAAAAGTTCACTACAAAACATAAGTCTCCTCCACAGATTGCCATATAGAGGCCATTTTGCCATAGTTGCCACGCTTGGCAAGCGGGTTGGTAGCCGAAGTTTATGTTATTTTGAGTTGTAATCAGGAAGACGCTGCTGCCCTTATCCTGTACAAGTTTCCCCCTGTCGCCTCGTACGACATCCGCGGGATGATATGTGGGAGTGGATATTCATTAACCGCCACTACATTGTTCAACCTACAGTCCGCCTGATGTTAAATGGCTATCACAGTCCATAGACACTCACAGCCAACTACAAAGATGGTCTCAGCTTGATTGGCGAATGACCGTGCTCTCATAGATCCAGCGTAAAATAGCAGCTTAATACTGCTGTGTTTTACATGGTGAGTGTAGACAACCGGAGACACTTATTACTGGATACGAGGCATTGCATCTTAGTTCTCAAGGGTGACAACGCATCTGCATTTTGATTCTTAATTGAAGATAGATGTACACGTCTATGGGCTCGATTGTCACCCATATCCTTAAAAAAATAAAACCTTCAGACTGGAAGAGGAGCAGTGCGCGCACCGCTAATCGGTATGAAGGTGTCTCCCCCTACCTAAACATACTCGTAGGCAGGAAACTACTCCTACCACCTAGAATCTAGAATGCTGTGTAGCCTATACCTCAAAATCTGAAAACGGTACTATACAACCAGTGCGTATTGCCAGTGTAGACTATGGGACTGAGACGTGGTCCTTCACTGCTGGCCATATGAGGACGCTCAACGTCGCTCAGCGAGCTATGGAGGGTGCTATGCTCGGGTTTCTCTGCATGATAAACATATAAATGAGGATATCCGCAATAGAACCAGAGTGACCGACGTAGCCCAACGGATTAGTAAGCTGAAGTGGCAATGGGCCGTCCATATAGCTCGAAGAACCGACAACCGTTGGGGAAGAAAGGTTCTCGAGTGGCGGCCTCGTACGAGAAACGACCTGGTAAGACATGCAGGAAGTCGGTGGATGCAGGTGGCTCAAGACCGTGCTTTGTGGCATACCTTGAGGGAGGCCTATGTTCAGCAGTGGACTTGTGAAGGGCTGTAGTGAGTGTGTGTAGCTGTGTAGCCTATAGACACCCACATCTATTCTTACTATCTATTACACTTGATTGAAGATCAAAATGTAGATACGCTATCCCTTTATACTTAGAAGAAATGCCTAACTACCAGTAAAAAGGGTCTCCGGTTCTCTACTCGCACCATATCAAAAACAGCAGCATTAAGCTGCTATTTTACCATTGTATTCTGTGAGATGTATGTGAGTTCTTCCCCGGTCGAGGCCATTCGTTCGTGCTGCAACCATAATAAAGCTGCAGTGTGACTCTACCTCGTGCAAAGATTGGCAAAATTGCTTTAAACAATTAGAATGTTCCTTGGTTAATATAGAATAGGAAAATAAATAAATTCTGTGCCAGTGTGGTGCTTCTCCGGTCGAGGCTACCAACTGCTGCCATAATAAAGCTGCAGTGTGTCTCTACCACGAGCGAAGTTTGGCAAATAATGCTTTATAAATTAGTGTAGTGTGTTCCACAGAAATCTTTATTATTTAGATTTCTGTGGTGTGTTCCTTAGGATCTCCCGTGTTACACGGGAGATCCGCTAGTATTATGTACACTTAAAAAGAAATAAATTTTATTTGTAGGAAAGAAAGGAAATTTTGTTTATTTGTTAACTTTTTTATAGTGCCTAATTATTTTAGTGGTCTAGAACCATTTATTTATTGCCTTTCTGATAAAGGGCTCATCGTATCGGTTGGATGATTTCAAAGTCTATAACGGACAAAAGTATAAATGTATACTATTCTTAAACTAAATCCGTCTCAAATTCATAAGAATACATTTCTTACAAGAAAAAGACTATTTTCGTAAAAGTTGATGATAACAATTCAGTAATTTTGATAAAGAATGAAACTTTCATTGAATCTGTACAAGGCCTGCCGCTTTTCTAATATGGATACGAGTCTACGAGTCTGTCGATGAGAAAGATAAACATGTCAATCCTGAAAATATAACTCGTTATTCTCATTTCTTCATCGGAAGTTTGATTTTTTTCCTATTTGGTTGTCTTTTCCCTGTATCTTTTGTATACTGATTCGACACACTTACTTTCAGCGCCGTTTCTTCGAAATACTTAAAATTTTCTCGTTCAGCTATGAAATACCTCTTCCTCTACCGTCCGTACCTCGTTATGCCTCGTGTAGAGGCGAAACACGTGTCGTATTATAAAGGATGGTGTGTCTTTTCTAGTGTAGTCGTGTTTTTTAACAAAATTAATTTTTAGATCTTTAATATAATGAATTACCGCGAAGTAACGCTTGATTCTATTTAGAATCTTGATTTTTTTTAATAAAATATGGATGGCAAACGATTACACAGTCCACCTGATGTTAAGTGGTTACAGTGGCCCATAGACATCTACATCGATTATCGATTAAGAAAATGCAGATGGGTTATCATCACCAGTGAGGACTATGATTGAGTGCCTCATTTACAGTAAAAAGAGTCTTCGTTTCTTTACACTCACCATACGAAACACTATTTTGGTTTAATTAATTATAAGTTTTATTAAAACACAAATCGAATACGTATCAAGACGCACTGACACACAATACGTTATGTATATTAAATCTGAATTAAATCTCCAGAGATATATTATTCTTTTTCAAATTCTTCTGATTTCACACTTACATACAGGCGCACACATACAAGCTGAGAGCACACACCCACAGAAAGAGAGAGAGAGAGAGAGAGAGAGAGAGAGAGAGAGAAATCTTCTTTCTTAAAAAGACGTTACCCGCGTAGTAGAATTTTCTTCTGTACCGAGAAGGCGCAACGTACACAATTTGCACATGAACAAGCAATTTGAAGGCCATACAAATGTGTTCCGTGCGAGATTCGAATTATTATTCTATTCCAACTCCTCGTATTTAGTAAAAGAAGTCGCTGGTTCTTATCACTTATAGCTGCTATTCACTCTGATATTTTTCGTTATCAGTCAGTAGTGTGTTTTATAATGCTTTATTATTTATTTATAATGCTTTATTATGTATTGTCTGTAACTATTGGTATTGTTTTCTGTAACTATTATCTAAGTGCAATCTCTGTATTCAGGTATTTTTTATATAGAATAAGTATGAAAAACGAACACGGTCCATCCAATCTATCCAAGTGGTTAAGACGTAATTACAAACTTTGAAATCCATCCATTACAGCTTATAAAAGTTCACTACAAAACATAAGCCTCCCCCGCAGATTGCCATATAGAGGCCATTTTGCCATAGTTGCCACGCTTGGCAAGCGGGTTGGTAAACGAAGTTTGTTATTTTGAGTTGTAATCAGGAAGACGCTGCTGCCCTTACCCTGTACAAGTTTTCCTCTGTAGCCACTACATGGTTCAACCTACAGTCCGCCTGATGTTAAATGGCTATCACAGTCCATAGAGACTCACAGCCAACTACAAAGATGGTCTCAGGTGTGTAGTCATTTCTATGGAATAAGATGTAATGTCTCACATTCATTAACTACACTGGCTTTCGAAACCACGTGGTAGAGCCATGCTGCAGCTACATAGTGGTAACACGAATGGCTCAGCTTGATTGGCGAATGACCGTGCTCTTATAGATCCAGCGTAAAATAGCAGCTTAATACTGCTGTGTTTTACATGGCGAGTGTAGACATCCGGAGACACTTATTACTGGATACGAGGCATTGCATCTTAGTTCTCAAGGGTGACAACGCATCTGCATTTTGATTCTTAATTGAAGATAGATGTACACGTCTATGGGCTACGTGTGCTCGATTGTCACCCATATCCTTAAAAAAATAAAACCTTCAGACTGGAAGAGGAGCAGTGCGCGCACCGCTAATAGGTATGAAGGTGTCTCCACCTACCTAAACACACTCGTAGGCAGGAAACTACTCCTACCACCTAGAATCTAGAATGCTGTGTAGCCTATACCTCAAAATCTGAAAACGGTACTATACAACCAGTGCGTATTGCCAGTGTAGACCTATGGGACTGAGACGTGGTCCTTCACTGCTGGCCGTATGAGGACGCTCAACGTCGCTCAGCGAGCTATGGAGAGGGCTATGCTCGGGTTTCTCTGCGTGATAAACTTAGAAATGAGGATATCCGCTATAGAACCAGAGTGACCGACGTAGCCCAACGAATTCCCCCCCGATCGGGTTCCCGCCTTGTCGTGGCGGGGGGGCTTAGTAGCCGTGGCTTGGTCTTCCGCGGTGAACAAAGAGGAACCCAAATGGCTGGTCCGAGGTGGAGGGCTGGCCCGAGGTGGCCACTCCGAGTGGGCTTGGGAAGCCCGCGTCGGATGTGTGTTGGTGGACTGCGGTGAGAGGTGTGTCCTCCCCACCTACCGCTGCAGCCGAGGTGGAGTCGCGGAGGAAGAGGAGTGTTGGTATGGCGATGCGCCACTCGCCCTATCCTCCGCGACTCAAACGGGGCCGCACCGTTGATGCGGTGGTAGTGGGGCTGCGGGGGGAGAGGATTGTCGGTATTGCGAGGCGCCGCTCTCCCTACCCTCCGCAGCCGAATCTTGGTTGGCGGCGGAGCCATAGACCAGATCCGCCGCTGGGGTCGGGAAGGCTAGTACTTCTAAGTGCTCGTTTTTCCTGGCCCCATGGCCTTCTTGCATTGGACGCGGGGGCGTCCGTTGTGCAGATGAAATTGGAGGCCGAGAAGGAAGGCGCCCTATGTGTTCTGGTGCGCCTTACCTGTGAAGGAGAACGGGGAGGAATATTCCTCTCCCGAGGAGGTGCTGCCATGGGGCGGCGGGCGCTGGTGGGGCTGCGGATGTGTGTGAAAGCGTTCCCGTGGCCCTGCCAATAAGCGACAAAGGTGGAACACCATGGGGTTTTAGTCGGTGCGAGTCCGACATAACCCGTCCTTGCCCTCGCGAGGCGGGTATGCGTAGGCATTTCCCCATGTTAAAAAAAAGCCCAACGGATTAGTAAGCTGAAGTGGCAACGGGCCGTCCATATAGCTCAAAGAACCGACAACCGTTGGGGAAGAAAGGTTCTCGAGTGGCGGCCTCGTACGAGAGACGACCTGTTAAGACATGCAGGAAGTCGGTGGATGCAGGTGGCTCAAGACCGTGCTTTGTGGCATACCTTGAGGGAGGCCTATGTCCAGCAGTGGACTTGTGAAGGGCTGTAGTGAGTGTGTGTAGCTGTGTAGCCTATAGACACCCACATCTATTTTTACTATCTATTACACTTGATTGAAGATCAAAATGTAGATACGCTATCCCTTTAGACTTAGAAGAAATGCCTAATTACCAGTAAAAAGGGTCTCCGGTTCTCTACTCGCACCATATCAAAGACAGCAGCATTAAGCTGCTATTTTACCATTGTATTCTGTGAGATGTATGTGAGTTCTTCCCCGGTCGAGGCCATTCGTTCGTGCTGCGGCCATAATAAAGCTGCAGTGTGACTCTACCTCGTGCAAAGATTGGCAAAATTGCTTTAAACAATTAGAATGTTCCTTGGTTAATATATATATATACGATATGTCAGGTTCGAAAAAGAATAGGAAAATAAATAAATTCTGTGCCAGTGTGGTGTTTCTCCGGTCGAGGCTACCAACTGCTGCCATAATAAAGCAGCAATGTGTCTCTGCCACGAGCGCAGTTTGGCAAAGAATGCTTTATAAATTAATATAGTGTGTTCTACAGAAATCTTTACTATTTAGATTTCTGCGGTGTGTTCCTTAGGATAGATCGGCTAGTATTATGTACACTTAAGAAGAAATACATTTTATTTGTAGGAGAGAAAGAAAATTTTGTTTATTTACTAACTTTTTTATATTGCCTAATTGTTTTAGTAGTCTAGAACCATTTATTTATTGCCTTTCTGATAAAGGGCACATCGTATCGATTGGATGATTTCAAAGTCTATAACGGACATAAGTAGAAACAATTTTTTTTGGTTTATATAGATAAATACAATTTTTTTAAATGGATTCGTGTTTTAGTGGAATTCAAATAATCCTCCCAGCTCAATATAAGTTGGTTATTTCATGAGACGTGGTAGCATGGACACTGGTACGTTTTATATAACCTATTCTCTATTTTTTTCTCAAACTGTTCCCCAACTAATTTCGACCTTATTTCGCTCAATTGTTTTTAGCAAAAACAAACTTTCATAGTTTAAATCTTCATCTTATACGTGGTAGAAAGTAGAAACAGGCTGCTGCTATATTATGGCTGTAACACGAATGCGTAGGTTCGACCGGGGAATAACCACGCTCTCACAGAACACCAGCGTAAATTAGCAGCTTAATGGTGCTGTGTTTCGTATAGTGAGTGTAGAGAATCGGAGGCCCTTTTTACTTCCCTTTTTACATTCCATTTTAGTTCTCAGGAGTGACAACGCAACTGCATTTTGATTCTTAATCGAGGCTAGATGTAGATGACTTCGGGCCACAGCATCACAGACAGCAGCAACTGAACTGAGTTTATTGGCCAAGGTTTCTATGTGACGGGCCCATTGCAATCCACTATTCGGAGTGATTCTTAAAAAATATTATCATTTTCTAAGATAATGACATTCGATCTTGCTTAACTTTAGACAGCACAGGTTTTTTAAGTTATAGGTCACGCATCTGACATATTATAATACCTTTGTAAATAAAAATAAAAATATTGAATGCAAGTACCTATAAGACGCCTGATGAGTTTTTCGAGCAATGTTTTGTAATACTTTTATTGTTATCAACTGGTGTTACGCTGTTTATGTACGCTGCAGTTAAATGCACAGTTTGAAAAAAAAACTGTATTAAGTACGCTATTTTAGTAAAGTAAAGTAAAGTTACAGCCTATATACGTCCCACTGCTGGATTCAGGCCTCCCCTCATTTCTGAGAGGGTATCGGGCAAGGTACGCTATTTTAGTAAATGATTCTAATTCAGGGTTTACTTAAAAACGTCTTTAGCAAATATGTAAATCTTTTAAATTACTGAACAACAATCAGCATTGGTTATAGTAATGGTGATAAATTAAAACTTATATTATTTAAAACTAGACTAAAAGTCTGGGAAACAATGCGAAAGTAGTCATAAAATTTATTGCAAAGCTATTAGATCCTATTAATAAAATAATAGGTATCTAAAAATCGTCCAAGGCTGTCGTACAAAGAACCCAATTAAAAACTTCAATATAATTGGCAAAATAATTTATCGAAAAGCAATCACATTGACACAAATAGCAACAGCGTTGTAATTACGAGTGTGAGCACCGATTTCACGCCTGCAAACTTATCCGCAAGGGAGGCAGTTAAGTTTATCAACATTGATAAAGGTGGTCGCTGCGTACAGCCGATGTGGGTCGCCACTGGCGATGCCATGTTGCTGAAATGTTTCAACTCGGGCTGATATAGAAGTTTTCCTTTTGTAAAGTGATATATTGATTATCTTAAAATAAGCATTACATACATATATATCTTTTGCATACCCGTTGTTCCCCAAAAGACTGTCATAAAGTTTCAAAAGCGAGACCTCTACGGAGGTAATTAACCGTCTACAAACTCAGGGACTGAGGTCATTATTCTCATGAAATTATTACGTACATACTGAGACTATTGTATAGAAAAGTGGTGTTTTTGCTTTGTGCCAACCTTGGCACTGAAAGAGTTTTGTTTCTAATGTGTCTGCTAGTGTGGTCTGTAATTTTTTCATTGATATTTATTATTTTCCTTCGAAAACATTATTTAAAAATTAAATAACGAAACTTTATTCACAATACCATCCACACCATCTGAATGCTTAGCGGTCCACAACTGTGCGATTTACTAGAAGTTTTCTTATTCGCATGACCGTTTATCACCGGTGATTTATACGACTTAGTGACCTTCAAGAAAAGAGCCTACTCCTTTTCAAAAGGCCAGAAACGCGCCTGAAATCTCCTTGGTATTGCATTTATTCATGGGCGGACTCGAAACTCACAATTAGCTGAGCTGAATTTAAGTTTTTTTCTTCTGTAAAAAAAACTTTTACTGAATTTCATGCAATTGAAGGCGCACAGGTTAGCCAGATATTGCACAACAATATTTTTAAAAAGGCTTTAAAATGAATAACATTAGAACAACCACAGAATTCTGGAACCTGATTTATCTACGCGGTAGAGCCAGTATGCAGCATTACTGGTATGGTTGTAGCACGAATGGGTCGGATCGACCGGGGAAGGACCACGCTCTCACTTAATACCAGCGTAAAATAGCAGCTAAACGCTGCTGTGTTTCGTATGGTGAGTGTGGAGAACGGGAGACCCTTTTTACTGTTTACGGGGTATTACATCCGAGTCCTCACGGGTGACAACGCATCTGCAAATTGATTCCTAATCGAGTATAGATGTAGATGTCTATGGGCCGCAGTAACCACTTACAATCACGTAGACTGTGTGCTCGTTTGTCACCCTTAACCTATAGAAAACACAATGTTCTTTATTTTTTGCATACATAAGTACATCCTACACTTTTTGGGTCTGATTCGTCTAGATCACTATTGACTTCCCCTTGGTTGATAGTAGTAAGTTCCTGTTTTTTTTTTTTTTTAATTATAAAATAAGGGCAACATCGTTTGTTAAACACTCCACCGGATGGTAAATGGATGCTTTGGCCCATAGACGTCAACGTCTATTCTCGATTAAGGATCAAAATGCAGATGCGTTGTCACCCTTGAATACTAAGGTGGAATTCCCCATTTCTAGTAATAAGGGTTTCCGGTATCTACACTCACCATACAAAAATACTGTACACAGCAGCATTGAGTTGCTATTTTACGCTGGTATTCTATAAGAGCGTGGTCCTTCCACGATCGTTTCAATCCATTCATGCTACAACCATTATATAATTTAAAAAAAAGTAAAGGAACATTATTTGGGTTCATCTGACACATAAATATATAAATAATCTATAACATTTAATCTAATAGATCCTTATATATACTTAATAAAGTTTGAGCTACGAGTATGTATGTGTGTGGTGTGTGTGTGTGTGGGGGGGGGGGGGTATGTGTATCTGAAATTTATCTATATTAGGTTTTATCTTAGCCCACTGCAGAGTACACACATTTCCCACTAACTTTCCGGTTTGCTGGTAGAAAATGCCATATGGCATTAAGTCGTTTGTACCTTTAGTACAATAAAGTGTAAATAAAATAAATAAATGAATAATTGCATCATGACTCTACCATGTGCAAGAAAGTGTTCGTCGCGCTGCCACAATGCGTGTTGGCGAACTTTACGTATCTTCGAAACATTTTTTTCTTATTTCTCAGACATGCAGGTTTCCTCGCGATGTTTTCCTTCACCGCCGAGTACGTGGTAAACCAGCACTTAAAATTGCAATCAACAATTTCATTTTTGCCGGCGGAGATCGAACCCGGGTTGCTCACGTACCGTGAAATTTACAGCGAGCGCTAACCGTCTGAGCTACCACGGCTCTTATTTTATATCTCATATCTTTAAAAAACGCTACCCCCACACTAAGATTTTCTACTATATCGTGAAGGCACTATACATACATAAATTGCACACGGATAAACATTAAAACTAGGGACAATTATTTGAAGGCCACAAATACTTGTTCAGAGCGGGATTCAAATCCGTGGCCCTCAGAGCTGCAACCATATAACTACAGCGTGGCTCTACCACCTTTAGGTACCTTGATTGCTTTATACTGGTTGTCGAAATATAAGTTCAATTTTTTAATGTGAAAACTTAGTCTGGTAATCTATATATTGAATTGAATATAATTAGTTTGCAGACGAAGATATCATCATTTCTTCTCGAGATATACGACACGAAAGAGTTTGCTAACCTTCAAATAGACCCACACGCATTTAAAAATCACTTTCAAATCCTAATATATATAAATTACGTGTCACGTTGTTTGTCCGTGATGGACTCCTAAAGTACTTAACCGCTATTAATCAAAATTGCACGCCGTGTGCAGTTTGATCCAACTTGAGAGATAGGATAGTTTTTAGCCCATGAGTGACCCACATTTTTTTTTTAAATTTAAGGATTTTTAATAGGAAATGACAAAGAGTCGTTGAAAAGGGCTGAACAACGTCTGCCTGGCAAACTAGTGTAGATATATATTAACATTTGTACTTATAAATATTGGCCACATTAAAACAGCTCCAAAATTGGAAGTAATAATAAATAACAGAACCAGATCTTTATGAAAACCTACGATGACGCATACGTGCCACGACATTACAGAATTAATAGTAAGAAAGTCCTTTACAATTGTTACTGAAAACACTTGTACAAACACCATAGTTTCTATCGATAGTTACGCTTCGACCTGAGACGCGCGCGCACCTACTCGACTTCACGAAAGAATCCAAATTAACCTAATTTCTACTGTATATCCTGTATATCCTGTATATCCTGATGGGATTGGTGTCAAGTGACAAGAAGACAACCCGAGCGGTATGAGCAAACTATTTCTGCTAGCTAGTTTGTTCGCCCCGACTCGTGTCGTCTAAAAGTCACTAATCAGCGTTTACAGCCGACGGCCGCGACACGTGATTGCCAATGGATTTGTAACGTATGTTTTAAGTTTTTTTATTTTAGACCGATAAATAGATAAAGCATTTATTTGTTTCTCCAACTACACACGTAAAATCAGTGACTTAACTAGGTACCAATTAACGTATTACATATACATAGACATATACATATAATATGATCGCAAACTGCAGACTTCCCGGAACGTTGGTACTTCACGTCACTTCATGTTCTTTTACGCGGGTTCTAATTGATCGATTGATATTTTTTTGATAATTTATTTTTGATTAATTGATTGATTGATATTTGCGCTATATAAGAGAGACCACATTGTACCAGCCACCAGCTTGTATACTCCTGCATCTTGTAGAGGGATATGACACTTGACGGATGAAACGTCGAGAATTACAAGTCAAGTAAATTAAACGAGATAAAATCCGTAAAAGTAGTTTTAATCAAATTTTAACTTTTTTTAATTTTTCTTCTTATAGGAAAATCCGTACTTCGTTTTATTCATTTCTAATCTAATTAATATAAAATATTACTAATATTGTATAAGAAAACATTAACTCCATTCATTTTCCTAGCAAATTAACTTCTCCGCTATGAAATGTGTTAAATATTTCGCCTTTAGTAGTAGCCCCGCCCTGGTGGGCTGTGCGCTTTAGATAGGGCCCACAATATTAGGCCTTTTCGGATATACCTATAGACGTTACATCTTCATTGTGGTAAAGCCATGTTGCAGCTATATTATGGCAGTAACACGAACAGATCGGGTCGACCGGCGAAGGACAGTGCTCTCTCAGAATACCAGCATAAAAAGCTGAATACTGCTGTATTTCTTAATTCTTATGGTGGTGAGTGTGAGCCGAAGATCATTTTTACTGTGAGACTCAGAAGAAACGAGGCATCTGCATTTCGAACTTTGATTGAGGATAAATGTAGATGTTTGTCGGCCCCAGTGTCCACTTAACATCAGCTTAAATGTGAGCTCTTTTGTCACCATTATTCTATAAAAAAAACCCTTTGGATTAAACTGCGTGATGAATTCTCTTGCACTGTCGCCTCAGGGTAGAATCTTAATTACTCTTTTAAAATGTAGAATGCTGAAATCGGATTATTTTTAACATTACAAGCCAGTGTTTAAATATTCTCCCACCCGATGGTAATGTCCTCCAGACTGAATTTCGATCATGGTAGCCAGTCGGCATATAGGCATCTGCGTTGGTCAGGATTGTGGTGGACGAGTGAATCCTCCGCTGCACTCTCTGTTCCCTCAATCGTATAGTACGATGTGACGGTAATCCGGCACCAACGGAGAGATACCAATCGCAGCACCCACGGTCATTACGTGATTTCCAAGGCACGAGCTGCTACTGAGAATTTTTCGGCAGATAAATGCAATAACTTATGCCTATTATATATTATCCGACCCAAGATTAGAACCCGAGACCTCATTAACGTGTAAAAAGATGGTGATAAAAGCGTCCATACAAATCTGTCTAATTTTTAATGCACCGATAGTTTACTTGTACCGTGGTGTTTCATTTACTATGAGGCACGGCATTTACTATAATCCACGGCTTTGTTTGCCACCAAGGCGGTGCCATTTGAGGTGAAATATTTGACAGATTTCAAATCGGGTGAAGTCATTTTGCTAAGAAAAGTGTATGGTAATATTTTTTTTTTCTAAAATGTTAGTTACATTTTATATAAATTAGATTAGAAACCAAACTACGGATATATACCTAAAAGTAGAAGGATGAATAATTGTGTAAAATATTAAAAAAAAAGCACTGAGATATTGTTTTGTGTATTTTACACACTCCAGAAGCCGATAACGTTAATTATAATATCATTGTGTAAAAAAAATATGTTCACCTCCGTCACACTTAACGACATCTGGTGGACGGAAGGCTATTAGCCCTCATTCTATCCGATCATATTTGATTCGATCACAGTCAAAAGTCAACTTATTTTTTAATAATACATTCATTGTGAAAAAATATACCTCCTACCTACTATGTATGCACACTTCATACACTTGTAACCCCTCGGATCGGGGGCAGTCGTTGTTTGTAGTCAATGTTTGCTATATTAAAATGATTGATAGTTTAGTGGGAGGGTTACATTACGATGAACGATAGTAAATAGACAGTTTTATTTCTACGGCGAAAGCAAAATGGGGACAAAACAAAGGAACTATAAAATGATTTTGTTTGTAATTTATCCTTAAAACATTCCTTAAAGCTGTCGCCTATAATTTGATAGTTGTAACTAAAATACTTTTTCCTTATTAATTATTTTAATCAACTTAATAAGATCAATAGAATGTTAAAAAAAATTCTAATTTGCATTAACATTCTTCTTTGTGTTTTAAAACCATTTTTCGGTAAGCGATTTGAACCTTGAAAAAGCAGTCTGACGAAACATGTGGTAAAATCTTGAACGAATTAACCACGGTAAAATATATAAGGTACAGGCGCCAATGAAGGCCCACTTAATTTTAAAACCTCGTAAAATCTTGTAGATAAGTAAAGTAAAGAAAAAACATAATGGAAGTTGTAATGTATTTATTTGAGAAACAAGATATGTAAAAAAGTAGTACAGCTTTTGGCGCTTTAACACAAATGTAAACACTTTTCAGAAACTTGGTATTGGGCTATCTTGGGAAGCTGGTCGCTGAAGATGGCCCGAAAAATATTAATGAAAATGTACGCATTAGAAACACTTAAACACTTTTAACATAAAACATCAAAATAAAAACACATCCTTTTCATAATTATATTCATAAAAGGTAAAAAATCCACCAAAAATTTAAATGTCTTAAATCTATCAAAATGAAAATCAACTATAAAATACAAACAAACTACTAAATAAAATAAAATTGAACTTTGTGATCAACTTTGAAAGTAACTTATAAAAAATAAAAATAAATCAGTTTCTTTTTCTTAATTTTTTATTAATGCCATTCATAGGTGGGCTATCTAAGGAATACTGAAAATTAACTTTGAGATCAATCAAAATAAGCTTAGATAATTAAAACAAATTAGACGCTACTGTCTTTAATTGAGTGTGTACACTCCTGAAAATAGTTGACAAGAATCTCAAAAGCGAATTTACATAATAGCATAATCAGAACTTTAATTGCACTCTGGACATATGAATTGCTCCTCATCGTCTTTGGTTAAACCCACAAAGACTTCTTGATACCGTTTTTGGCATTGACGCATATCATCAAGTCTATCCACCTTGCATCCATGACAATACCAACCAAGTGGTCGTGGTTCATGTTTGCCTCGGTATGCCATATGTTTCAGCAGCTTTTCGCTGTGACATTTGGCAGCTTTTTACTAGCTAAAGGGTGGACGTCAACTGTGTTTATGTGCATTCCCCGCGCCGTTTTTCAGTATGTAGGCTTCATTTTAATCTGCGATAAAAAATAGGATAAAACAAATAAAAATTTAGTATACCTCAAAAATAATTTATAATAAATTGCTGACTTCAAATTTAACTCATTCTTATTCAATCTCAAAAACAAGTCAAACTTAAAAAAAAACAAACATACAAACACAAAAATATACTCGCACTACATTTCATTAATCCTAGAAAGGCCTGGGCTATGATTGGGAATTAGGCTATGCGCCATGATAGGAAATTACACCCGGGTTGAGTATAATCTCGTAAAAATATAAAAAAGGAAATAAAATAATAACACTCACCTGTAATTCACTGATAAATAGATTTAACGTAACTTTTCACAGTTTAGAGCAAAGAGATTTGTTTAAAATTTGTTAATTTTCAAAAGGATTTAGATAATGGAGGTTATTAAACGTGCATCGTGTTGACATGATCAAGCAAACTGTCATCTGTCTTCAAAATGGTAACGCGCCGGTAATTAAACACACTTGCATTATCGTATATGGTACTAGTAGCATCATTATCATCATCATTACAGCCCTTCACAAGTCCACTGCTGAACATAGGCCTCCCCCAAGTAATGCCACAAAGCACGGTCCTGAGCCACCTGCATCCATCGACTTCCTGCATGTCTTACCAGGTCGTCACTCCATCTAGTGGGGGGTCGCCCTACACTACGCCTACCGGTACGAGGCTGCCACTCGAGAACCTTTCTTCCCCACCGGTTATCGGTTCTTCGAGCTATATGGCCGGCCCATTGCCACTTCAGCTTACTAATCCGTTGGGCTATGTCGGTCACTCTGGTTTTACTGCGGATATCCTCATTTCTGAGTCTATCACGCAGCAAAACTCCGAGCATATCCCTCTCCATAGCTCGCTGAGCGACCTTGAGCGTCCTCATACGGCCAGCAGTAAAGGACGACGTCTCTGATCCGTAAGTCATCACTGGCAACACGCACTGGTTGTACACTTTAGTTTTCAGAGTAGTAATTTCGTAATTACGAGGGTGGATTGAAAAGTACTCGGCCTAACCAAGAAAATAAACACATACTAAATCAGTTATATTTTTATTTTTCTACATAATCATCATCAAGTTCAATACACTTTTGCCACCTCCCCTTCCAAGCATTTAGACCGTTGAAAAAAAATGATTCTTCCTTAGAGTCAAAATATGCGTCCACAGCTGCTTTGACCTCGTCGTTTGTCGAAAATCTTTGACCTCCCAAGTGCTTTTTTAGGTTAGGGAACAGAAAGAAGTCTGATGGTGCCAGATCAGGTGAATACGGCGGATGCGGTAACAGTTCAAAGCCACAGTTGTGAATTTCAGCCATTGACTGTACTGACGTGTGAACACGGGCGTTATCTTGATGAAACACGACTTTTCTTCTGAGCATTCCTCGACGTTTTTCTTTTATTTTCCCGTAGTAAGGTGCAGTAGTAATCAGAGTTTATAGTCTAACCCTTTTCAAGATAATCAATCATAATCACACTTTTCGAGTCCCAGAATACTGAAGCCATCACCTTATTTGCCGACAAAATCGACTTAGCCTTTTTAGGGGGTGGTGAACCAGGTCTTCTCCACTGTTTTGATTGTTGTTTTGTTTCCGGTGTACAGTAATGAACCCATGTTTCGTCCATAGTAACTAAACGATTCAAAAAATCATCTGCATCGGCTTCAAATAACTCCAAACAGTCGCGTGAAATAGTCAATCGCGTCCTTTTTTGTTCAACTGAAAGCAGTCGCGGAACCCACCTCGCAGACACCTTGTGGAAACCCAACTCGTTGACAATGATGTTTTGAGTTCGTTCATTAGAGATGCCTATAATCTCGGCTATCTCTCAAATTTTTAATCTGCGGTCTCCCATTATTAAATCAAGTACTTTTTTAATATTTTCGTCAGTAGTTGACGTCGAAGGCCTTCCAGAGCGGGGTTCATCTTTCACACTCTCTCTACCACGCTTAAATTCTGCTATCCATTTTTTGACGGATGAATATGACAAAGCACAATCGCCTAATGTACTGACCATGTCATCATGGATGGCTTTTGATGATAGCCCCTTCTTATGGAGGTACTTAATGACGGCACGCTGCTCGATTTGCTCCATTCGCGGAAATTATGTCCGATTACTTTGTTAATAAATTTATAAAACCACAACTAATTATCGCACACGTTTCGAAATTCACACAATGAACTAGTCTGAACTGAACTAAATAATGTGGGTAGATTCGATTTTTAGAATTAAATGGATCTGTGTTGGGCCGAGTACTTTTCAATCCACCTAGGTAGTAATTTCCCGAACGCTGCCCAGCCGAGTTGAATCCGTCGATTGACCTCTCGGTCGAAGTTGGACTTACCTAGTCGGACTATTTGTCCCAGGTAAACATACTCGTCAACAACTTCAAGCATAGTGCTCCCAACAACTACTGGCATAGGTGTGACATGGAAATTGAACATGATCTTTGTTTTGTCCACGTTCATCTTAAGACGTCAGTCTGAGCGAGATTAGAATGGCTCTCCAGCACCTTAAAAACGGCAGGGCCCCAGGCGAGGATGGAATTACAGCGGATCTTCTGAAAGCGGGTGGAACACCGGTACTTGAAGTCCTTCAGAAGCTCTTCAATTTCGTCCTCCATGGTGGCACTACTCCGGAGGCGTGGAGCAGAAGTGCGGTGGTCTTGTTCTTTAAGAAAGGCGACACAACGCTCTCTTGAAGAATTACAGACCGATTTCCCTTCTGAGCCGCGTCTACGTGCTGTTTTCGAGAGTCATTACGAATCGTCTGACTGTCGGTATATCGAATTGCTGAAGTGTTTGTACAGTAGGGCTACGATGGCTATCCGAGTACAGAACCAGAGTTCGAAACCTATCCAACTGCAGAGAGGTGTAAGACAGGGTGACGTTATATCCCCGAAACTCTTCACCGCTGCGTTGGAAGACGTTTTCAAGCTACTGGACTGGAAAGGATACGGTATTAACATCAATGGCGAGTACATCACTCACCTTCGATTTGCCGACGATATAGTCCTTATGGCAGAATCGCTGGAGGACCTTAGCACTATGCTCAATGACCTCAATGGTGTCTCCCAACGGATAGGTCTTAAGATGAACATAGCAGTAGCAGCAGTAGCATAAATCCGCGAAATTCCAAATGTTTCGAATAATCTGATGTGGTAATTATAGGTAATTATAAATATATATAATCATAACTATTTTTTTAAAGAGGGCTATCCTAGGAGCCGGGCCATCTTCGGCGACACTACCTTAGTCAAAGTCAATTAAATAAGCATTCTTAAGAATAACTAGTAGTGAGATCTTGATCAAATTTATATGGGACCACATGAGAAGCACCAGCTTTCTATAAAACTAATCATCAAAAAATAGAGTCGAATTGAGAACCTCCTCGTTTTATTAAAGTCGGTCGATTTTTTTTAATTTTACCTCTTGTTATTAGACTAACATTAACATTAATAAATCTATAATAATAAAATAAAAACATAGAAACAAAATTCTTCTTATAATGTTCTTGAAAAAAATCCAGTTTTGGAGGAGGATACGGGGAATACGATGTTTTATAGGTATAATCATTCCGAGTTACCTCATCTCACAGAATACCAGCGTAAAATAGCAGCTGAATACTTCTGTATTTCGTATGGTGAGTGTAGATATCCGGAGACCCATTTCTACTGGAAACGAGGAAAACCATCTTAGTCCTCAGGGGTGCCAACGCATCTGTGTTTTGATTTTCAATCGAGGTTTAATATAGATGTCCATCCTACAAATGATGTGCTTCCGCTTACCATCAGGTGGACTGTGTGCTCGTCACCCCTATTCTATAAATAAAAGAGTTGCAGTTGTGTCTATCAGCTTCTGTAAAGGAAATTATCCAGGTGTTAGAATTCCTTTTTTGCCAAGATGCCCGTCAGGGTACTACCCTTTCATCCAATTCTACCTTCAAGCAGTATTTCCTGCTCCGCTGTGTTTCATTCTGAAGGGTAAAGAGACCCAGTATGATTACAGACTAGGCATTCCATCTTAGTCCTCAGAGGTGACAACACATCTGTAGCTTCCTTTGTTTGAAGTTGCTTGCAGTATCTATGGGCTACAGTAGCCGCTCAGGTGGGCTTTAAGTTTGTTTGTCGCTTCAGTGTCTAAGGGTTTGAGGCTCTATCTATTCTTCACCTTTGCCAGCGACCTATTCATCAAAACAATTTTAAAATTCTACTGTATCATTTTTATCTAACAATATACTTATGTAATTATTTACCTGCACTTATGGCAGAATCTTCTAGTTTTATAAAGCACTAAAACAATAAAGCGGAGGCTTAGCCCAGCTGTGGGTTTTTCATATAGCTTATTTAAATATATATACAAATAAAATACCGATTGAAATCATCATTTAATAAAGCTAATTACATAGTTCTAAACAAGACTTGTGCTAGGTGGTGGTTGAATACAAAATGACGGATTAGAATACCATTGGATACAAACGGAAACATTCACTGGTAATGTAGCTATATGATAACTTAGGGGCTAAGCGCTCACTGTAAATTTCACATATACGAACTCCCATCACCGTGCATTTTCTATCGCATTTACCACAGGGAATGCTTGTTCAGATTGATTCCAGCCGCTAAAGTTCACCAACCGCACAGTGGTGGGCCGCGGTTTACTAGGTTTTTTTTTTCTCTCAGGGCTTATATGTGAAATCGTTTTCCACAGTCGATTTTTCCGGACTGATACTTAGGTACTTTCAAGAAACGATTTTACTACTTTTTAAAAGGCCGACAACGCCCTTGCAATTTTTCTAGTGTTGCAGCTGAACATAGGCCTTCCTCGATATTATTATATTATTATAGGATGGATCATCCTTAGTTGCCACACGCTTGGCAAGCGAGTTGGCAGCCGCAGTATTTTATTACTTTGAGTTGTTATTAGGAAGATGCTGCTGCCCCTCTCCTGATTTGTTATCCTCCGTCGCCTCTTACGACACTTATGATATCATCATCATTACAGCCCTTCACAAGTCCACTGCTGAATATAGGCCTCCCCCAAGGAATGCCACAAAGCACGGTCGTGAGCCACCTGCATCCATCCACTTCCTGCATGTCGTCACTCCATCTAGTGGGGGGTCGCCCTACACTTCGCCTACCGGTACGAGGCTGCCACTCGAGAACCTTTTTTTCCCAACGGTTGCGTTTTTTCCCTGCATCCATCGACTACCTGGATATCTCACCAGGTTGCTATCCGTCACTCTAGTGAGTTAATGCCTTAATTTAGGTAATTACAGCCTATCCAAGTAACGCATCAAAGCAGTATAACGGCCGACTTCACAGTATAATTTTCGTATTTTAAGTTAGTTCTATAGTAGCATTTAAAAACGTTTTACGGCTACTGTAATGTTTATTTGGGCACAAATTATATACCTTCAGATCCTAAATAGGTTCACAATAATTGTTTGATTACATTACAGGCGCATTATATTAGCATTATTGTGGTCAAAGAAGGTATCAGTCGCATTAAACAAGAATTATTATGGTCAATAAGGTTGCCAATCGTGCTAAGGAAACAATATTATAGCCGATGAAGTTGCTAATTGCGTTACAGAAGCATTATACTAGTAATATTATTGGTAAGGAAGATGTTAATTGCACTACAAAAGCTTTAAACTAGCGTTAGAATGTAGTAAAAGAGTGATCGGAGCTATTTAACTGTTCACAGTTAGAACTTAAATAAACCCTACATCATTGCAAAAACATCTCTATTACACGGTACTATACTATCGCCACACACGGTCAGTTCAACTAATCATTCCAACTGATCAGTTCAAATTAAAACTGTGTGATTTTTTTAAAATATCGGATTTTCGATATACCGATAAATAAACTTATATGTAAAACCCCGATATTAACACATTTATAATGGTCGATATATCGAAAATCCACTATTTAAAAAAATATCAAACAGTTTTAGTTTGAACTGATTAGTTCAACTGACCGTGAGTGGCGACGTTATATATACATCAATGGTGGCGACCATAATTATATTTCATGATGAAGGCTTGAGTTCGGTTGTTGTTAGCCGTGCAATACACAATGTCTTAGTGTGTGATGTGCGTAGGCCTCGGGAGCACTCAGCCACGTTCGCGAGTCGAACGAATCGTAGTTACACACAAACGCGCCTTTCGGTACACGTCACTATAACTACAATCAAGACAAAACCTTCATCGTGAAATAGAGTAATTATAAATGTTATGATACAATTAACGTTGTAATTTAACTGCTTAATTTGTCTCGCAATATAATATATGGCCGAACGAAGACGATGAAAACTGAGTGAAGTGACACGACCATATTTGTTTGCAATAAAAACTATAAAGTTTTTGACTCGTTTGTTATTTCATGCCTTCAAATATTACAGCACAATGTAGTTTACTGTAAATATCTACATAAGTTTCGTTGATATTTTTCATGCAATTTCGATATTTTGTGGTTTTGATATAAAATGTTATATAAAGATATGTAAAACAATTGTGTATCCCCAGTATTGAACAAATTTTGCATATTATTATGTTAATAGTACTGGCTGGTAAAAAAATATGGTATTAAATTATATCATTATTATATAGGCTACTGCCTTTTATAAATAGGTCCAAATGATAATTGATTGATGCTTTTTTGATTACAAAATATTTATAAAATGGTGTCGGTCTGTAGCAGGCCGGTAAGCCTTTAAAAAGGCTAAATAATGCCACGAGCACGTAAATAATTATTAAACCGGAGGCCAGAGAGAAGATTTTTAATAAACCACTGCAGTGCCATTGTATAGCTATTTTCTGAGATGTAAGTGCTGTTAGCTTCTGCGGCTCCTATAACTTCATCTAACTCAAGGCTAGCGCTGAGCCATTGTCTATAAAGTAGTTGTATATGGGTTTACCGGTATACTAGTAAATTTGATGTAGACTGAAATAGCGCAATTAGTGGAACGCTACGCTAAAAAAATATATGATCAGCAAAACATGTGCATGTGTTGCTTTTCCCTAGAATATGGCCGATAAATGGTTTTACGAATACAGTAAAATGAATGTATGTAATATATATTACAATAACTCACGTGTATTTCATTAAAGAAATGTTAGCTGTACAAAAGAACTCATTAAACATGTAAGCATTACATTGACTCACGTTTATGCTGTTCACTAGTACTAGGTTTTTAGTTTTTACCTACCACTGAACTGCTATTTCTCAACAAAGGGCACAAAAAGAGCTCAAAGATGTACAACGGATTTAAGGCGCATCATAATAGTACAGGTTTATGATATTAAGTAGCGTCAGGCATTATCTTACTACTTAGAATGCTAAATGACCCAAATTCACTAAAAAGAGCAAAAAGCTGTATGGTGGATTTACGTGAAGTAATAATGGCTCATGTTTATGCTATTAAACAGCATTTGTTTACTACTTAAAAATGCTCTTGTAGATTTTAATGCACCAAAAACAACTGAAAACTGTACAGCTGCGTTTTGGTTTACTGCACTACAACTAAAGGCTTTACAAAAGCACTATGTTATATTATCCAACCGTTATACAGTGTAGAGCATCATAATGATTTTGAAATGCCAAAATAAAACGTCAAGATGCTGGGTGAAGTTATATAAGAGTTTATACGGACCTTAAGTTCTACATAAGCTTACTATTCGTTTGTTAAAATGCTTCCTGTGTTACTTGGGTAGTAAAGTTCACTACTGAACATGGGCCTCTACCACAGGTGGCCTCTTGGAGAGGATATTGACCATATTAGACACGCTTGTAAAGCAGGTTGGCAATCGCAGGTATAATTTCTAGTCGTTATTAGCAAGTTGCTGCTGCCCATCTCCTGATTTGTTTTCTTCTAGCGCCTCTTGCGACACCCACGGGATGATATGGGGTGGTGGATATTCTCACACCGCCACTACGCGGCTGTAATTTAGGTTGTCAATACCCAAATTAAATTGTAATTTATACGTGGTAGAGCCACGCTACGGCTATATTATGGTTGTAGCACGAATGGGTCGGCTCGACCGGGGAAGGACCACGCTCGCACAGAATATCAGCGTAGAAAAGCAGCTTTATGCTGCTGTGTTTCGTATGGTGAGTGTAGAAATTCGGAGGACCTTTTTTAGGGGAAACGAGGCCTTCCATCTTAGTCCTCAGGGGTGACAATGTATCTGCTCTTTGATTCTTAATCGAGGATAAATGTAGATGTCTGTGTGCCACAGCATCCACTTACCATCATGTGGACTGTGTGCTCGTTTGTCACAGTACATAGAGCCAAGCCTCACAGTGCGCTCCACCTTGTGACGTAGAACTATTATATATTCTGTGCTTGTGACTCGATAGATAAGCCAGCCATTACGAACCAAAGCGGTACGAACGCATACGTCATTCGAATAATATAGTGTGTCAATCAGTAAACCTATGCATGAGCGTGTAACATGCCCAGATCTGTTACACAAGCTTAAAGGCTTAAACAGTAAAAAAAACCCGACCGCGTAGAAAAATTTTATACCATATGTCACTTCCACCACTAAGACAAATCTAACCACACCCCATATGTTAAAATCCATCAAGCCGTTTAAGCTAAAGAGCGTGCCAAAGAAATAGACACCCACCAAAAATATTCTGTAAAAAACTAGCCAAGTCTCGATGGAACTGCTTGTTTATCTCTAAAAAGTAATGAAATCTAGACAAAGTCGTGCCAAGTCTAAGGTTCCTTACTGCGATTTCTTTATTATTATAGTTAATGTTGTGTGACTTGGCCGTTGAATGGTACACAAGGGTACAAAACCAGGTGCTACATGACACCCTTGCGCCAAATCTAAGGTTCCTTACTGCGATTTCTTTATTATTATAGTTAATGTTGTGTGACTTGGCCGTTGAATGGTACACAAGGGTACAAAACCAGGTGCAACATGACACCCTTGCACCAATCTGTCGCCAGAACCGCTACCCACTGACGATGGAAAATTGCCACTTGGAAAACATTGATGGAATAACCAGTCAATTGTAGGCTTGGTAGCACCTGGTTTTGTACCCTTGTGTACCCTTCAACGGCCAAGTCACACAACATTAACTATAATAATAAAGAAATCGCAGTAAGGAACCTTAGACTTGGCACGACTTTGTCTAGATTTCATTACTTTTTAGAGATAAACAAGCAGCTCCATAGAGACTTGGCTAGTTTTTTACAGAATGTTTTTGGTGGGATCTCACTTCTTTTTGTAGAAACGTGGACACATTGATTTATTTTATTAGATTTTCTTATTAGACACATTTTTTTCTTTTTACTAGTTTTTTTATTATTACAAATCTTTCTTTTCTTTTTTTCCGGTTCTGATTCTTGTACAGTAGCAACAGTTTTTCATATTGCCCATTCGCGTTCATTATTTATTCTTTTAGACGGTTTAGACGGTTTAAAATCTGAAAGATCGGCGCGGTATTGACGCCTAAGCCGGTTGTATTCGGTGATCGCTGAAGCTTGAGCTTTTATACTCTTGAAGTCAACATTTATGAGGTGCATCCCATGAAGATTGGTTACTCGTGAAAGCGCCACATAGGCTTGGCCACAAGTGAATATGGAGTTGCCAATGTCCATGAGGGCATTTTTTAGACTTAGACCTTGGCTCTTGTGAATTGTTAGGGCATACGCCATACAGATTGGGAATTATTCCCTGTACAAGTATGCCCGGGGTATGATCTCAAATTTTGACTTAATGGGCAATAATTCGTGAACCAAATTATTAGCGAATTTTACTACCAATTGTTTAGGCTTTGTTTGGTCTTCCGGGTCCCATCTTACTTTTTGTAAAACTCCTAATGACCCATTCACTAAACCTAAACTAACATCAATATTACTCCTAAACATTATGTTAGCTCCCTCTTTAATGATTATAGTTTCTTCCAGTTCAGCAGTCATCGAGGCATCATCTTCATATTTTTGTAAACACGCCCGGGATTTCGTTATCATACATTTTGAACAATCCAAGGAATCTTTAGCAACTAACTTTATCTCGGGGTGCGTTTTAAAATACAGTCAGCGCCATCTAGCGACGTGTGCGGGTATCACCGCCACTCTTAGTCCAATGCATTATATTTTGACCAAATTTTGAGCGAAATTAATATTTTAGTGTAATTTGTTTATTTAATTTGAATAATGTTCGAGTAGAATAAAGTTAATCGTTCGGCTAATTTTTTCTTGTAAACTTGTAAGAAACTTGTAAAAAGTATAAGTATAAAAGCCAATCTGGTGTTATCCAGAGTTTTCCTTTAATTTTATTTATATGCGTATTAAAAGCAGAAGGAGAGGCATTCGCCCAGCAGCGGGACGCTATAGGCTAGATTAAATTAGAAGATGTGTCCCACTACGCTGGATTTTGCAATGACAGTAGATTTTTAGGTACCAATGGTAGAAGGGGGCCTTACCATATCTCTAATACAGCTGAGACCAGCTGAGGATTCTTCATCAGATACTTTAGACCTTCGATTTTTGACATCAAATGAAGCGGCCAACCAAGTTGAATATTTTTTGTAAAGGCGGTATGTCGATCTCTTCAAATAGTTTGGTTGGGCTTTTGTGTTTTCTAATCAGGGTCACCTGGTACTCCAGATGTTCGATTATCCTAGTTTATATAGTTTTCCCTTTATGTGGCCATTAAACCCTAACTCTGTACCAAATTTCAGATCTCTGAGTTTATGGGAAGTACTAGTTCTACTCTGATGATCATGAGTGAGTGAGTGAGTGTCATAAATGCGAAACTTTGCTTTTGCTTAACTTCGGAACTAAATGACCTACAGACTTGAATTTTGGATTTTAAGTATTTGATTATAGTTTACTGGATGACGAAAATTTCTGCGTTCTGGTATTATCCAGAGGTTCTCAAATAGGGGCCTGAAAATGCGGCGAAATGGTTCCAGTAAAGGATGGTAAGGCAGTGTTTGCTTCGCGCTCGACTTGGCGGGGGCACTGCCGTGCCCCCCGATACATACACAAGAGTACACTCGAAAAACATTACCTCCCCTTGTGAGACAGTCGGGTAAGAAGTGACTACATTATATACACTCGACCTTACCAACCGTGATATGAAACCGATTATAACTATTTGATACACAAATATATTGATTTAAATGATGACCAGCCATCCAGCGCTTATAGTCACAATGAATGGACTCCAAGAAAAATTCCACAGGGATCCGATCCGATATAACGCGCATATTGATATTGTATATTATAATTTTGGTCCTGTGCTAATTTTGGTCACAGCGGCGGCAGTCTCAATAAAGACTAGCCATTGTAAGTTCGTAAGCACAGATTCACTCTATATTCCCTTACTCATAGTCCGATGGGACTGTTATCCAGGACCAACGGCTTTACGTGCTTTGTGAGGCCCTGGAGTGAAACACCAACAATATCATAACTCCACGGACTGCTACTGAAAATTTCTTGACAGAAAACACTCAATCACTGATTTTATTGGTCCGACGCGGGATTCGAATCCGGGACCTTACGTTCAGTAGTCGCGTGTACTACCGCTAGACCAACAATGCAGTATATATTGTTATTCCTGGTGGTAGGGCACTCTTGCTGTCGTTGAGAACAGTCAGTTCTCGGGTTGCTTTTGGCACCGCTTACTCTTTGCCGTTTCTCCCCCCCCCCCCTACCGCTACAGTTACGCGACCTAGGAAGAGATACTATGCTGTTTAGGTGAAATAATAATATTAGAACAGATTGTGTTGTTTTTTTAACATAACATATTAAATGAAATGACTGTGAACTGTCCTTTTGAAAAAAATATCCCGTTGCGTTGGGTTTCTTGCTGGTTCTTCATAGGTCTGAGGTATTTTGCGGATCAGTGGTAATAAATTAAATACAAAAGTGCCTTTTAATACATAAGTATTAATTTTAATCTACAGGGTTATTAGCAATAACCGGCCATGTTTGCAGAGAAGGTTCAGAATAATTAATATCGGCAAATAGTGAAGAAAAATTAATAAAAAAATCTTTTAACGAACTAATAGTTAATTCATTACATCAAAATCGATCCTTGCTGAAATTTCGAGGTAATTGAAAAAAAAACACTATTTTTTTAATTTTTTGACAACGATAACAACTACGATATTTAGCAATCAACGAGGTAAGAAAAAAAATAAAATCTATTATATAAAAACGCGGTTAAAATATAAATTTAAAAGTTGTGAAAAAAAACACTTTTTGCGAAATTTTCGTCATCGATTTTTCTTCAAAACATTAACCGATTTTGAAGCGGTTCGCAGCAATCAACGTCGTTTTCCATTTTTAAGAGGTGATAAAATTTTGAAATTGATCGTTACATCTGTTTAAAAAGTTATTCCAAAACGGACTTTTTTTTGGAAAATTATTGTATTTAAGATTTCTTAAAATCACAAACACATATCCCCGCGCGAACGCACTCACGCACTTACGTATTTTGAAAAATCACTGATTTTCATAGCGGGAAGTTGAAAAAAATCTCAAACATTCTGTCCACTTTATCTTTTAAATTCAAAATGCGTGGTAACTGGTAATGCATTATTTTGATGATTGTGATGTGATTTTACTGCGCACGCACACATTCGTAAGAGTCGATCTGTAGGCAATCGTTGCCCATAAATCACATTCAATTTGGGATAATTTAAAATAAAAGTAGAAGCCTTATTTACTCATATTTTCAAAAACTGTAATAACGGTATATCATTATTTATACATTTGAGCTGAAATTTACGAAAGTTTAAACGCTTTGAAAAATAAACCTAGATACATTTATATTGAATAAAAAGTTTCTATTTCTATGGATAAATATTCTATCTTAGGTTATCACATGAAATAAAACATTATTTTATCTGTATTTATTAATATAATTATATATTACACATATAATTTCAAAATTGAAAATTGAATAATAAAAAAGATGGCGTAATCCTAACTAACGCCTTATCGGGTCATAATTTAGAAAATTCTGCTAAGGAAACAATGCGGTCGTAAACTGTTGGTATAACTAGGGCGCCTTCCCGTGTAGGTATGTATACTCATGCGTGCAGTTGGTACAAGTTATTCACAAATGTATCTTTGTTTAAACGATTAGAGTACGAATAGTATAATAGAGTATAATAAAGGGTGACAAACGAGCACACAATCCACCTGATAGTAAGTGGATGCCGATCCTCGATTTAGAATCAAGATGCAAATTCGTTGTCGCCCCTAAATACAAAAATGGGACTGCTACTGTACCAGCAAATAAGGTCTCCAGTTCTTATCACTCACTGTATGAAATACAGTAACTATATATAGCATTGTGGTGCTATTCTACGCTTGAATTCTGTGCGTGCAAGGCGTAGTCCTGCTACGGATAAGTGTTATTATATTGGTGAGGTAAATTTTACTGCAGTCAAAATAAACTGTAACGTTTATAGGTACACCCTACCATTACAGCCTGTCGAAATTCCACTGCAAAAAAGGTTTTACTCTGGCGAAACGTCGTATCGTTGGAACGGTTTTTTTTATAGAATAAGGGTGACAAACGAGCACACACCTCGTGCGTCCACCTGATCGTGAGTGGATGCTGTGGCCCATAGACATCTACATTTATTCTCAATGAAAAATCAAAATGGCAACCGTGGCAACGGTTGTTGTTTATAGGATTTATCTCTCCTTTAGTTAACAGATATGTATATATCTGTTAATTTATTAGCAAGATTATATGGGACTAGACCTTTGTAACTGAAGAATCTCGAGTGAATAATAAGTTGTAACAGCTATTTAATGTATTGTACATACAATATGAGGAAGTCGTTTGTGTAATAAAGGATGGGATTTTTTGAATGAGGCTGCCACACGAGAACTTTTTTTCCCCATCGGTTATCGGTTCTTCGAGCTATATGCCATCCGGCCCATTACCACTTTAGCTTACTAATACTTTGGGCTACGTCGGTAACTCTGGTTCTACTGCGGATCTCAAGCAAATGTAGACTATACAAATAAAACTTAAATAGGTTAGTTAATACTAAACAAATAAAAACTTAAACATGTAGATCCTTATTTTATAAAAACAAACAATAGGTATAGATACTTGAATCAAACAGGAAACACAGGACACCATTGACTCGAGAAACTGACCGAATTGGCGTCGAAATTTCATCGGCTTGTCAGAAAAAATGTCGATGTTGTAGGACTTTAATATTAAGTTGTACTGTCTCTGTGAGCGATTCATGGTGGCGTGGTGACCTAAGCTACTATTGGCACCTTTTGTTGAGAATGGAACGTACCGTGGTTTAAGATAATCTAACGATAATCTACTATATATCTTAAGATAATCCACTACTCTATGGCGTGGATGTCGTAAAAGGCGACTACGGAAAAAAACCTTAAACCCTACGCTAAAATACGGTATAAGCATCTCGTATATCTTGGAATTCTGTTAATGCCTATTACAGTCCACTGCCGAACATAGATACGAGGTAGAGGCACGCTGCAGCTATATTATGGTTGTAGCACGAACTGGTCGGCTCGACCGGGGAAGGACCACGCTCTCACAGAATGCCAGCGTAAAATAGCAGCTTAATGCTGCCGTATTTCGTATGGTGAGTGTAGAGATCCGGAGACCCTTTTTTACTGGAAACGAGGCAGTCCATCTTAGTCCTCAGGGGTGATAACTGATTCTTAATCTGCATCTGCATTTTGATTCTTAATCGTGGATAGATATAGATGTCTATGGACCACAGCATCCACTTACCATCAGGTGGACTGTGTGCTCATTTGTCACCCCTATTCTATATAAAAAAGATTGTCTCATAGAAGATAATTACCATAGTTGCCACGTTGGTCAAGCGGGTTAACAACCGTAGTTCATTATTTTTAGTCGTTATGAGGAAAACGCTGCTGTCCATCTCTGGATTTGTTTCCCTCCGTCGCCTCTTACGACACCCACGGGATTATACGGGGTAGCAAATATTCTTACACCGTTAGAACTCAAGCAGGTATATTTATAGGCTGTGAGATATTCTTATACATGGTTGAGCCATGCTGCAGCTATACCGTGGTTGTAGCATGAATGGATCGGCTTAACCGGTTCTGATGTAGTGTTAATTAGCAACTTAATACTGCTCTGTTTCTTATGATGAGTGTAGAGGACCGGAGACCCTTTTATTGGTACGAGGCATTCCATCTTAGTTCTCAGTTGTAACAAACCATTTTACATTTTACATTACCATCAGGTAAACTGTGTGCCCGTGACAAACGTATTCTATAAAATTATTCTATAAAAAAAAGAATCCATCTTAGTCCCCGAAGGTGACTAACAGTCTGTGGCCTTATTTTGTTTGGAATTGGTTTGAAGTGCACTTGGGTTGAATTAGTAACTTGTCAACAGATAGGCTGTAAGTAATTTTAAATATAAAGATTTTTACACGGGATTTTCCTACTGTGGTGTAGTGTAAAGCAAAGCGCGAGAGAGTTGCGTTCTGACCTCATGATCAGCGATCACATGATACTACAACTGAGAGGCAGTAATTTAACCATAGTAAATAACTATCGCGCTGTGCCTGGACCTTCGATCAACAATTAGACCGAAGGCCTGGACTAACGTGCTAGACAACCAATAGAGACATCTGCAGCTCTGACAAATTACGCCTATTAAAAATTGACGCAATAATCTCTATATCGTGTACCTCTGTTTTCTTCTTGGATAGACACTAGATTAAGTATATTTAAGTATATTCACACTTTTTAGTTCTCTGCTACAATTTAAAACAACCGAGTTTTTTTTATAGAAGATGGGTAACAAACGAATTCACAGTTCAGATGGTAAGGTAAGTAATGCTGTGGCCCATAGACAATTACATCTATACTCAATTCAAAATCAAAATGCAAATATGTTGTCATTCTTAAGGACTAAGATGGAATATCTCTTTCCATTAATAAGGGTCTCTGGTTCTCTACACTCACCATATGAAACATAGCAGTATTAAGCTGCTATTTCACGCTGGTCCGGTCAAGCCGACCCATTTGTGCTACAACCGTAATATAGCTGCAGCATTGTTCTATCACGTATACCACGAATTCAATACAGATTATAAATAATATTTATTGGAAGACTCTTATGTTTAATTTACCACTGGTTCGGAAATACCTCTGGCCGGGGAAGAACCAGCAAGAAATCAAGCGGGATTTTAGTCACTAGAACAAATATTTTAATTCACACATTTTAACTCTGATAAGTTTTAAAACAATCGAGTGCTCATTATGAAAGAGCTAATTTCCATGGCGTAAAATTGTCCGAGCGCTTATCAGTATAATAAATGATTTCAAGTGGAGAAAGAAATCACTTGCACGGCAATAAAAAACCGGTGGCAGGCAGCGTGCTATTTTAGTACGGTTAATCAAATGGCAGTGTTTTCAGTATTGTGAAATGAGGTCCGTTATCGAGCTTTTGGCTTTTATGGAAATTGTTATGGCCGCCTTTAGTACCCATTGCAATGTCCAGGATTGTGAAATAGCACAAACACACTTTTATAGTCAATGATTTATGTCTCTGTACGTATGTTATACCAATAAACTTATCTGCGATATGAAAACCCATAGTATGTTGCCAGTTCATTGAATAATCTCAGCTCTTTAATAGCATATACTTTATAAACGTGTGATGTTATCCATTATCAGTGACAACCCATCTGTAGTGATTGAAATAAAATGGACTACGTACTAGAAGAGATTTGGTCGTTTGCAACACTCATTAGTCAAACTTACTTAATCTGTGCCACAATATAATACCCTGTGCCTCTTTCTACCCGCACCGCACTGCCGCACAGTAGACATGAGTCAATCATGAATGATTCGTTCGTTTGAGCTGGTACACTTAAAAGTATTGATGGTTTATTCATCTGTTTTTGACTTTTTGAATGTTCCAGTACAACTAATCACAAATAATTGATGGAACCTTTTTAACTCGTGATTGGTGTGAATTGTGAATGAGTCGAAAACCGTCCGAATGATCCGTTTTTATTGTAGGGTAGGTACTGGAGCCCGAAATGATCATTTTGAATGATCGATCCAAATGTACCGTTACGCGTGACGATATGTACGAGAATTATTCGGTCACGAGAAATGAATGACTGACACATGTCTACAGCACAGATTGTATTCACTGTGTCATGATCCAGTACGCAGTATATATTAGTTCAAAACCTGTATTCTTCTTTTTTAGGGTTCCGTAGTCAACTAGGAACCCTTATAGTTTCGCCATATCTGTCTGTCCGTCTGTCCGTCCTCGCTTAATCTCTGTAACCGTTAGCACTAGAAAGCTGAAATTTGGTACCAATATGTGTATCAATCACGCCGACGAAGTGGTAAAATAAAACTTGGAAAAAAATGTTTTATTAGGGTAGCCCCCCTATATGTAAAATGGGAAGTGATTTTTTTTTAATTTCAACCCTAACGTGTGATATATTGTTGGAAAGGTATTTAAAAATGAATAGGGGTTTACTAAGATCATTTTTTGATGATGTCAATAATTTCGGAAATAATCGCTCCAAAAGTAAAAAACAATGTGTCCCCCCCCCCCCCTCTAACTTTTGAACCATAAGTTTAAAAAATATGAAAAAAATCTGAAAAGTAGAACTTTATAAGGTCTTTCTAGGAAAATCATTTTGAACTTGGATGGAAACAACAGTACCCACTAGCGGGAGCAGTTGCAGGAGCGCGAGCGCTGCTGGAGCGCGAACATAATGGATACCCACCTTTAAACTCATAAGTGGGAACACTTATTGTGACCGACGGGAAATTACGGAACCCTACACTGAGCGTGGCCCGACACGCTCTTGGTCGCTTTTTAGTTGATTGCAGCCAGCCGTAGATTTATGCTTTGGCTTTATATGAAACAATTTCTAAAAAAATACAACTCACTTTCGAGAATATGTATATTCATCACCCAAAAATAGAATAGTAGCATCAGTGATTATCACGTACCACTTACGAGGTAGAGCCACGCTGCAGCTATATTATAGTTGTAGCACCAATGGGTCAGCTCGAACGGGGCAGGCAGGACCTCTCACATAATACAAGCGTGAAATAGCAGCGTAATGCTGCTGTGTTTCGTATGGTGAGTGTAGAGAACCGAAGACCCTTTATACTGGAGCCGAGGCATTTCATCTTAGTCCTCAGTGGTGACAACGCATTTGAGTTTAGATTCTTCATTGAGGATAAATGTGGATGTCTATGGGCCACAGCATCCACTTACCGTCTTGTGGACTATGTTCTCGTTTGTCACCCAATGCTATAAAAAAATCAGATTTAGAAGTTTTTAAAACATACGGTATAACGTTTTTTAAATTATGATAAAAAAAAAACTTTTTCCCTGGCTTTTAATTTTATCGCAAATATCATAAACTCTAAAAAAAACCAAACAACTATGAACAATTTATGATGAAAGTTTACTAATGAACATTGTTAGAACTCACAATATAGAACGGTATTAGACATTGATGGTTTGTTAAACGTTAGAATGCCGTGATGTAGAGGCCTCGGGTACGGATCCCGTATAGAAGAAGTGTTCGTATAGCCTGCATATAATTGCTTCGGTCTGCGTGTTACTCTTCGTGCAATACCTATATGTTAGTAATACGTCTCCACGATTCAGAAGAAATTCCTATAACGGAACATTTAAAAAAAATTACACGGGTGAAATTTTTTTTAAATTTTTATTTATTAATTTAGAACTTCATATAGACACGTTGTATATAGGCGGATTTAATGCCTAAGACATTCTCTACCAGTCTACCTTGGAGTGATGCAGCGATAGAATGAAGTAGGTGTAGTATAAAAAGTTAATATGAGAGTACGCAACTAAAAGAACTAATTTTGTAATACATTGAAATAAAACACATTAGATATAAATATACATAAATACTAGTTTGCCAGGCAGACGTTGTTTTGCCCTTTTCGACGATCCTTTGTCAAGTCCTATTAAAAGTCTTTAAATTCGCAAGGGTCACTCATGGGCAAAAAAATTATCCTATCTCAAGTTAGGCCAAATTGTACACGGTGTAAATTTAATTAAAATCGGTCCAGTATTTTACACAAGTTTGGACAAACAACGTGACACGTAATTTATATATATTAAGATGTTTATAAAAATATAATAAGGATAATAAGAATATATATATATATGTGTGTGTGTATATAGATATATTATTATAATAATATTTTTCCAGGACTGACCAACAGGGAATGCCATAAGAACGTTGGTTCTAGGATGACAGCAATCCGTATACAATATTTATCTATGTCATCATCATCATTACAGCCCTTCACAAGTCCACTGCTGAACATAGGCCTCCCCCAAGTAACGCCACAAAGCACAGTCCTGAGCCACCTGCATCCATCGACTTTCTGCATGTCTTACCAGGTCGTCACTCCATCTAGTAGGGGGTCGCCCTACACTACGCCTACCGGTACGAGGCTGCCACTCGAGAACCTTTCTTTCCCATCGGTTATCGGTTCTTCGAGCTATATGGCCGGCCCATTGCCACTTCAGCTTATTAATCTGTTGGGCTATGTCGGTCACTCTGGTTTTACTGCGGATATCCTCATTTCTCTGAGTCTATCACGCAGTGAAACTCCGAGCATAGCCCTCTCCATAGCTCGCTGAGCGACCTTGAGCGTCCTCATACGGCCAGCAGTGAAGGACCACGTCTCAGATCTGTAAGTCATCACTGGCAACACGCACTGGTTATACACTTCAGTTTTCAGAGATTGAGATATACCTGACGAGAAGATGTGTCGTAATTTCCCGAACGCTGCCCAGCCGAGTTGAATCCGTCGATTGACCTCTCGGTCGAGGTTGAGCTTACCTAGTCGGACTATTTGTCGCAGGTAAACATACTCGTCAACAACTTCGAGCATAGTGCTCCCAACAACTACCGGCATAGGTGTGACATGGACATTAAACATGATCTTTGTTTTGTCCATGTTCATCTTAAGACCTATCCGTTGGGACACACCATTGAGGTCATTGAGCATAGTGCTAAGGTCCTCCAGCGATTCTGCCATAAGGACTATATCGTCGGCAAATCGAAGGTGAGTGATGTACTCGCCATTGATGTTAATACCGTATCCTTTCCAGTCCAGTAGCTTGAAAACGTCTTCCAACGCAGCGGTGAAGAGTTTCGGGGATATAACATCACCCTGTTTTACACCTCTCTGCAGTTGGATAGGTTTCGAACTCTGGTTCTGCACTCGGATAGCCATCGTAGCCCTACTGTACAAACACTTCAGCACTTCGATATACCGACAGTCAACTTGGCACCGCTGAAGGGACTGTAGCACCGCCCAAATTTCGACGGAATCAAAGGCTTTCTCATAGTCCACATATGCGAGGCAAAGTGGCAGATTGTACTCTTCGGTCTTCTGTACAATCTACCGCAGGGTATGTATGTGGTCTATGGTACTGAAGCCTTTTCGGAAACCGGCTTGTTCGGGAGGCTGGAAGTCGTCGAGTCTGCGTGCGAGACGATTCGTAATGACTCTCGAAAACAGCACGTAGACGCGGCTCAGAAGGGAAATCGGTCTGTAGTTCTTCAAGAGAGGGTTGTCTCCTTTCTTAAAGAACAAGACCACCGCGCTTCTGCTCTACGCCTCCGGAGTAGTGCCACCTTGGAGGACGGAATTGAAGAGCTTCTGAAGAACTTCAAGTACCGGTGTTCCACCCGCTTTTAGAAGCTCCGCTGTAATTCCATCCTCGCCTGGGGCCCTGCCGTTTTTAAGGTGCTGGAGAGCCATTCCAATCTCGCTCAGACTGACGTCCGGGATATCATCGGAATAGTGTCGGATAAGACTTGCTCTTGGATCGTTACTCACACTTGCGTGTGGCTCCAACGATGATGTGTACAGCTGCCCATAGAACCTCTCAATCTCACTCAGAATCTCAGGTGTCCCGGAACGATGTTGCCACACTCAGTCTTCAACTTTGACAATTGGCTCTTTCTGGAAGACAGATCTCTGGCAAAGACTTTGGAGCCCTGGTTCCGCTCGATCGCTTCTTTAATACGAGTAGTATTAAAGTTGCGTAAGTCTCGCCGCATGCATTTGGAGATCTGTCTGTTCAGTTGCCTGTATGCTGTCAAATCTATTGACGATTGCAGCCTCATCTCCCGTCTAACAGCCATGAGATTAAGAGTGTGATCGGAGATTTTTTGTGTTCTACTGCGGCGGGTCTTGCAGAACTTAGCTCCGACCGCATGGACAGTTTCCACGAGCTTGTCATTCATATCGTCCACTGGATTGCAATCCTCTAGGCACTGAAAGCGGTTTTGTAACTCGAGCTGAAAGGATTCGGGATTCTGGATTAGAGCACGAGGGGGACGGAGCGTTGACTTCATCAGAGGAGACCTCTCCAACTTAACGTTTAGGTTCAGTGTGCCTCTAACCATTCGGTGATCGCTGCCAGTTTTCACCCTTGCGATCACTGAGATATCACTGAACAGTTGGCGTCTAGTCGTCATAATGAAGTCAATCTCATTTTTTGTCGAACCGTCGGAGCTCGACCAAGTCCACTTCCTGTGAGGCCGCGTCTGGAAGAAAGAGTTCATCATAAAGAGTCCCTCTTTCTCCATAAAGTCGGCCAGCTGCTGGCCCCTTCGGTTCCGTTGCCCTACTCCAAATTTCCCTACCTTCAGCTCACCGCTTTCTCTTGTGCCTAGTTTTGCGTTGAAGTCTCCCATCAACACCGTGTAGTGGAATTTGGAGGAATGCATGGCTCTGGAAATATCCACATACATTTCCTCCACCTCCTCATCGGGATGTGCCAAGGTTGGTGCGTAAACCTGTATGACCTTCAGCGAATACCGTTTGGTGATTCTGAGTATCAGGTACGCGACCCTCGTCGACACACTCCCAATCTTTACAACGTTGTTGACGAGAGACTTGTGGACGATCAATCCGACACCTCCTTGGGACAGATGGTCGCCCTTCCGGTGGTAGAACAAGTTGCCGGACTCGAGGATTGCCGTGTCCTCCCCTTCTCTTCGGACCTCGGATAATCCAATAATATGCCAGCGCAGTCAGTTCAGTCAGAGTCAGTTCTCAGGGTGCGTGCGTTATATGTTGCCAGGTCGAGTCGTCGTAGGTGGCAACCGAAACTCCACCGGAGATTCTTAGCACCCCCTGCCCCGCCGTTACCATGGTCGCCACCGTAGCCAGGAATAGCGGGGCCGCCGAGGACTGGGGGCCGTTTTTTGCGTCGTTAATCATGGGGGGATATTTGCCATAGTTGCCACGCTTGGCGAGCGGGTTGGCAACCGCAGTTTTTTATTACATCACAGTTGTTATCAGGAAGATGCTGCTGCCCATCTCCTGCCTGTCTCCCTCTGTCGCCTCTTACGACACCCACGGGAAGATATGGGGTAGTGGATATTCTCAACCGCCACTACACGGCAAATTTTATCTATGTATATAAATAAAATTAAAGGATCTCTCTGAAACATTAAAATATCTTTGTCTGTCTACGTTAATCTTCACAAACGCTGAAATCATTATAATATAAGAGCATTGCCAGAAATGATCTAGGCTATAAAAAAACCTAGAATTTCTTTTGATTCAACAAAAAATTGATAAAATAAATGATCTTTAAATCTAAATAAGGCCGCATTAATAAAATTTACCTATGGCTGGTATATTATAAATGTGATGTTTTGTCTGTTTGGATGTTTCAACTTCATTGGTCGAGGGGCGTGGCTATATCAGACAACGATGTCTCACTAATTTCTTAACGCTTATGGACTATGGCAGAATAGTATAGTATAGCATCAGACTATAATATATTTTTTCTTCTTCGTCGGCCCATAAAAGTGCGCCCGTGAGAGGATTTGCGCCCAGGTCAAGCCCAGATCCACGTGGTTGGCAGGCAGATCGACATCAGTACCAGGCGTCTCGCGTCTTTAACAATGCTGCCCGTCACCGATCTGGGTATTTGACGTCTGATGTTAACGAGATTGTTATACCGCCATCTATCGGAATCTTTATCATCATTAATACAGCCGTTCACAAGTCCACTGCTGAACATAGGCTTCCTTCAAGGAATGCCACAAAACACGATCCTGAGCCACCTGCATCCATCGAATTCCTGCATGCCATCGCCGACTAGTTCGAGGCTATCACACGAACCTTTGTTTGTCGGTTCTTCGAGCTATATGACCGGCCCATTACCACATCAGCTTACTAATCTGGTTCTATTGCGAATATCCTCATTTTTAAGTCTACCTTGCAGAGAAACCGAGAGCATAGCCCCCTTCATAGCTCGCTATCTATCGAAAGCCATAAGATTTTAAAATATTTGTTTCGGGTCTGGATGTTTGTCCTTGTGCAATTTAGTTTTTAAACTGCTTCCACGAACAGGAAAATATCCTAGTGTGCGGGTAACGTTTTTTTTTTTAATCATCATCATTCTCTAAACCATTTCCCATTATCTGGGGTCGGCGCAGTAAACCTTCTTGTTCCATTCCTCTCTATCAGCCGTCATTTCCATACTTACTCCTTTCATTCTCATATCACTCTTCACACAATCGATCCATCTTTTATTCGGCCTTCCTCTGCCCGTGTGTCCCTCCACATTCATATTCAACACTCGTATTGTGACATGACTTTCATTCCTCCGCATCACATGCCCAAACCATGCCAATCTGCTTCCTCTCACCTTTTCTACCACTGGCGCTACTTTCAGGCTTCCTCTTATATACTCATTCCTTATCTTATCCATCCTTGTCACACCACACATCCATCGTAACATTCTCATTTCATTCGCATGCAGTCTATTTTCATCCTTCTTCTTGACGGCCCAGCATTCACTTCCATACATGACGACAGGTCGGATGATCGATTTGTAAATTTTCCCCTTCAGCCTTATTGGCATTCGGGGATCGCACGTTGTGGCTGTGACCTGTCGCCATTTCATCCACCCTGCGTTAATCCTATGCTGCACAGCTCTATCTATTCCGCCGTCGCCTTGAATGAGGGAACCGAGGTACTTGAAATCTGAGCAGGTAGGCAGTATAGCGCCATCCAACGACATGGGTACAGGACTGGAAAGACCGCCGAAATCACAGCACAGATATTCGGTTTTGGATCTGCTGATCTTCAAGCCAACACTTTCCAGCCTCTGTTGCCACCCCGTCAGTCTGCTCTGTACCTCGATGCCTTCTTCCCCGACAAGCACGATGTCATCGGCAAAGAGCATGCACCAGGGTGCCTCATCCTGCAGGTCCGACGTCAAAGCGTCCATAATCAGTAGGAAGAGGTAAGGGCTCAATGCCGACCCTTGGTGCAGCCCTACCGCCACATCGATACTGCCCGTAGTTCCCGCGGCAGATCGTACACATGTACGGGATGCTCTGTACATAGCACGGACTAACCTCACATACTTCCCAGGCATACCTTTCATCTTTAACGCCCACCACAAAACCTCACGGGGAACCCGATCGTACGCCTTTTCAAGGTCGACAAAAACCATGTGCAGATTTTTATGCACGCGCTTGTACTTTTCGCACAATTGGCGTAATGCGAAAATGGCATCTGTCGTACCTCGACCGGGCATGAATCCGAACTGGTTTTGTGTTATCTCACACTCTTCTCTCATTCTTCTCTCTATTATTCTTTCCCAGACTTTCATAGTATGTGACATGAGTTTTATTCCCCGGTAACTGCTGCAGTTTTGAACGTCTCCTTTGTTTTTAAAAATGGGGACCAGTATACTACTGCACCATTCCTCAGGTATTTGTTCTTCCTGCAACAATTTACCGAAAAATAAACTCAACCACTTCCATCCATCCGCACTCAGCAACTTCCACACTTCTACTGGTATTCCATCTGGGCCGACTGCCTTCCCATTCTTCATATTCCTAACAGCCATTTTTACTTCTTCCACACTAATTTCTCTCACTAAGCCCATATTCACTGGTGGGTTTTCAAGCATACCATTCCATTCATTCTCCTCATTCATCAATTTCTCAAAATACTCCTTCCATCGCTTCTTTATACTTTCATCGTCAGTCAAAATCCTTCCAGAATCATTTTATTATTATGAATATAACGTTTTTTTTTTAAATAAAATATAAAAAATTCTGGCATTTTCAGCATATTTGGCGTAATAGCAGTATAAGACGGCATGTATTGCATTTCCTTAGACGAAATAAATATTAAATAATCGTTATATATTAAAACCCTCTCGGAAATTAGATGTATACAAGCTGTGACTTTGCTTTTTACTGTTTTCATGATCAAATTCAAATGACATGACTAAACGTAGTGTTTATATTCTCTTTAGACATAACAAGAAATTTGTATTTACTTCCTAAAACTTTTTTTCCATTGTATTTGTGCTGTACTTTCGCCAGTAATGAAAAATTATATATTATATGTTTTTATTTATATTAAGTATTATTATAGTTTAAACCAGCAAACAGTCAATGACGACGGAATCTCAAAGCGCCTAAGCAGACATAATATCTGGAGGTTCATATCACAATCAGCGCCCTTGTTTCATATTTTCCATCAATAGTACACATAGAAGATATATAATACATAAAATTGTACCACTTTTACATATCAAACTCCACTTTCAAACCAATATTTTTACAATAAAACCAGACCAGCAATCCACAGGCGCGGCGCGTTCAAGTTCTCGCCAAAACTACCCCCTAAATCCTTCTTACACGTTTAGGTAATTCATTAAAAAAAAACAAAAACAAAAGAGATTATTTTTAATTCATATATTGGCAACATGACAATACTACAATGTACACTCCTCAAATATTGAGTTACTCTCCGCACCTTACAACCATACAAGTTCTTATTGGGCAATGAATTTTATTAAAGGGCCAAATAATATAACGTAAATATGTACCAAAATCTGCAATAGCCCTCGATGATATTGTATGAAATATTCACTGCCTAATACATTCAGTCATTCAAATCAAAGCTAGAAACATACAACAACGGAAATTCAAGCAATCAACACTTCTTAAAGAAGGTTAATTAAATAGCATATTAATATATATATACATTTATTTTTTTACTAACCGTAATATAGCGACATTCGCTTTCCCTTCAGGTTTAAAATTCACTAATGACCCGAGTATGATTCTAGCTTCAAATTTACATATAACAATCATATAATAATATACTTAGAATTAGCTAGTGATGTAAATGATAGTATATGCAAATTATTCTTATCAGTTGATCATATTAAAAAGAATCAAATATTTCAAAGAGAGATAGAAAAAAATAAACTCCTGTAAGATTTTCGAAATTGTTTTAAATAAATATTTTCGTAAGACAGATCTAAAAATAGTTGAATTTGTAATACTTCCCTTTATATTAACTATGATATATAAATTTATTACACAATGAGGGGCACAATTTTTTCTGCCACCAGGGCAATTAGAAGACCAGGCCACTTAGAAAAAAGGTGAAATATTTGACAGATTTCATAGCGAGGGAAATTAATTTATTAATTCAATTAGTTTAAATATTAGTTATACTTTATAATATTTAGATTAGAAATGATTAAACTTAACTACGGATATTGTCAAAGTAGAAAAGTTAAATAAATTATAAATGTGTAAAAAAATCTACAGAATGCAGCACTGAGGCATTGATTTGTATATATAAATACACTAGAAACCGAAAAATTTACAATTAAATCGCAGCTTTTCAAATATGACACTGTGTGACCATCTAGGTAACAAATTAGTTCACCTTAGTAGCTACTAGCGATATCTGGTGAGCGTCAGATTAATAGCCCTCATTAGAAATGAAAACATATATACAACCATGAAGATTAGAGAACAGGAGAACGATCACCGTAGAAAATAGTGTCCCAAAAATATGGTCACCATAAGTGAGGCGCTGCGATCGCTCTAGGTTTGGTCAATAAAAGTCATTTTGAGTCTATTTTTCCGATCAGATGCTAAACCACTTGCACATCCACGCACAATAAAATATTTCTCCATTTTTTAATGTTTATTTTTGTCAAAAATTACAAAATTATGGAGCATGAAAATTTTCTCATTAAAAATGAAATGAAAATTTGTACGTTATTCAACAACTTCGCCTACTTGTACTCATAAGCAGCTAACTTCGCAGTCACTACTCACCGACGTCAGCGCCGCCATATATTCTACAATTTTCAAGGACAGGCGGGCTATGCTTTAGTACGTAGTGATCGTTCTCCTGTTCTCTAACCTTCATGTATACAACCATCAGATTCATCTGTTCCTACTCTAACGAGACTTTGTACCAAATCCACGTTATTTAATTTGCGATTCGAGCAATTTTTGGACTTATTAAAGTTAAATTGGAAATTCTTACATATCAAGTCACTCAAGTATTTTCTCTAAAAAATAATATACTGATTTTAATCATAACATACCTACAATTCGTTTAGTTAAAATTAAAATAATTATAATGCTGTCACCATTTATAAACTAAGCATAAAATTGTTTACGAAAACTAAAAGTGAAAATATCATGTAAAGCATCAATAAATTGCGTTTCATCGATGTTTCAAAGTTTTTTTTTAATTATTTTATATCGTCTAATCTAAAAGACTTCTATGTATACTATAGACGGCTCTACGACCTTAATACATTGCGTTAAGTAATGGTCAATTATCCGTAACTCCTTTAGTCGACTGCGAGCGGGCGAGAAGACAAGTGCTTTATTTAGTAAACCGCAAACGTTTTCGGCAATCTCACACTTATTATGTTTAATGTGACTAAAAAACGCTGTCATTGTTTATGCGCGCACGTTGTCAACGTGATTTGAAGTATTTTTCAGATAAATATGTAATTTCATTTCGTTTTTACCTAAAAATGGTAACTGTCTAAGTTAAAATACAACTGTGTGTAAACACAGCTGTGACCCAAATTGCAGGTTTAGTAGTGCGCGTAGAATTCTTTACCTTATACATAATTTGCTACTTAAACCTATACTTTAAAAGTACTGTAGTAAGTTGCATTAACTTCACTATGAAGCTTCGTCTCTCAGACTATAACTACGATAACTGCTTTAAAATTCATAGTATTGGACTTTTTAACACTTATACGTAAAGTTCCATCGACTTTAATTTCAATTCCAAGTTAACTTGCGCTAAGTTTTTTTAGGCGATGAATTCCAAAATTCAATAATTTAGCATAAATTGATAACTCTAAAGACTAGTTTTTTGCTATCAAGATAGGATATTTGTTACTTTTAAATAGACTTGATTTTTATAATGTAAATTGTATGAGCTATTTTCTACCGCGATTTCTACAGGCGTAATATATTTTTATTATATTATTTATTTTAGGTATCATCAGCAAGTAAATCGCATTTCACAAAACAGCTATTTACTATTTTCTATCTATATATTATTTTTTTCCTTTTAGGACCATTGCTACATTTGATTTTAGGTATCACCATCAATTCAATAATTTATAATCTATCTCTAAGACATAAATATTTGATTAAAATTTACTAACAATGCCGTAGGATTTTTTTCATGACGTTTAATGAAGATGTGATCAAATTTTTGGTTATGTTAATAGCAATAAAGCAATTTTTTTTCTAAAATTGAAATAAATGAAAAATAATAAATAAAGTCTATGAAGTCCATTACTAAGGCGTATTTTGTATTTCAATTTCATCATATTCTTAATTCATTAAATTGAGAAATGCAAACACTGCATTTCTTCCACAATTACACGTTCAATTCTTGTATTTGTGATTCATAATATTATATACAACAAGTGGCATGGATTATGAGCGTAATATCAGAGTGAACCTTTATACAAATCTCGCAGAGCACGCATACAAGCGCAGACTTCATGCACAAATAGCAAACAGAGACAATAACGCAATATTTAGTACTGACGGACATCGCGTTGTTTGCGAGCTTGCAATACTTCGATTCCGCTGCTTGATTTGTCCATTTTTTGTGTCCAGTAATCAGAGCTAAAAATTCGTACCGACGAGTCTATTTATTATGTGTTTTTTTACTCTTACACTGACAGGTTACATTAAAAGTATGATATATTTGCATAATTTTGTTTAACGGCCAATTCTCCAATCCTCGGTAAAATTTATTCATAGGACAAAACACAACACAAACAAATAAAAAATTACAATTGTATGAATAAAATAGTTAAATTATTTCACTTTTATATTCGAAGAAAATAAAAAAGCACGTCAACTATAGTACGTAAGGGTAATATTATTATATAGTCATCCGGTTAATATGATCACTTTAACTACAGCCTTGTTTGAAGAGATGGGTCTGTGATACGATAGCTCTTCATCAGTCAATCAAATATTATAGGGTCAAAAGGGTTGCTTTATGGATGTCATTTTGACAGTTGACATTGTAGTAAACATTTTAATCGAATTTAGTATTGTGTTTTAGTCTCTATTCTTTTCCTAGTTTTGGTTTTATAGTCTTGGATATAACAAGAAGGACTGGTCCCACGTCCGTAACGTAGGCAACGCATTATAACATTTGGACTCTTGATTACGTATGTAAACTATGCGTTAGAGACACATCGTATCTAACGCAATCACACGC
Organism: Parnassius smintheus behrii; assembly: GCA_036936625.1. Taxonomy (NCBI): domain Eukaryota; kingdom Metazoa; phylum Arthropoda; class Insecta; order Lepidoptera; family Papilionidae; genus Parnassius; species Parnassius smintheus. The sequence continues at coordinate 48,196,060 of JAUPFT010000010.1, read as the reverse complement.
ATCCGACGCAATGTAAACCTCTCGAAATCAGCATGGGAAAGCGGAGGGGATGTTCGTACGCGTGGGATTGCGTATAAATATCCCCTGTTTCTAGAACTTACGCATAGCACGTCATAAACAAACAGACCTTTGCACCGTGCACTTATTTTGTTGTCATAATAGAAAATTTAGTAAGGCGATACAAATGTATTTCTAATATAAAATATTATGTTGAATATCGCGATACTACTACTGCTATCTATTCCTATACTGTAATACAGTATAGGAATAGATAGCAAAACTACATGGTAAACCTAGTGAGAACCTATCCACCTACTGCTATCATTTGTTTATTGACTTGAAAACGGGATGTCGAAGCGTGAAATAAAAAAAAATCACATTTATTTTTATCCACTTATGTTAAGATACGAAATATGATTTCTTATATTGTGGAAATACTACATTGTATTTGCTTGCATTACAAATGAAAAATTTGAACAGAATTACTACCTAGTTTTCTTTGTGGTGTGTTTCATTAATGAATATCAGACTAAGTAAATCATTCTCAAACTCACTCTCAGAATCAGAATTATGCTATAAATTTCTACTCGGGCGTCCGCTAAGAAGTGACAAGTATCTGACGCGTAACGTACGTTGCATACCCCATGTATGCAACGTACGTTACGCAAGTCAAGTGTGCACGTTAGTCAAGTGTGTACACTAACGTAGGAGCGTTGCATCGCAAACGTTGAGTACGTGGGATCTGTCCCTACTCTTAAGGAAATATTAAAAATATAAATTAACAACTGTCATACATACTGGAATCGTCAATTAACGAAAGAATAATATAGACTATATATATATATATATATATATATATATATATATATATATATATATATATATATATATATATATATATATATATATATATAATAAAAAAAATCATCAAATTTCAAAATGTCCTAAAACGAATTGATTAGAATATGCCTAAACTGTAAAAATAAAACAGTATGGAAAGTACAAGTGTTTACATTTCTAAAAGAATGTTATGGGTACTATCATGTAACAACAGTCATAAGTATTACTTATTTAAATAAAACTATATTTTATTTTGCATTTAGTTTCAACACAGCATAGCATATTGTTCAATTTGAAAGAACATGCATGCGTTGATATAGAATGTCTAGGAAGTGAGAGGGGTGCGTCTAGATCGTGCCACATCGAAGTCTGTAGACTTTGCCTACCCCTTTGGGTGACAGGCGTGAGTTTCTGTATGTTTCGTAATTTAAACTTCCCACCCGTGAGTTTGAATGTTGCAAAATTTTGTTAAGCGGTAAGTAAACGGTGTAAAGCATCCGAAACGCAGGAAATAAAAAAGAGATTAATTATACATACATGGTTTCTCATGCCTGTAATGCCCGAGAGGGAGAGGCAGAGACCAAAGAGCGGCTAGTTACTAGGGCCACTTTTAGCCAAATGGGTAAAATAATGGAATAAGAAGTAAAATTGTGAAATAAGTGATAGGTAGCTAGTCTACCTACACAATCTCAAACCCAATATCCCATTAGCCTCCATTGTTGACATGCTAGACAAATAACACAGTTGGCATTTCTTTTTTTGTTATAAATCTCACACAAACATTGGTACCTAAGTTTCGTAACAACATGGAACATTACAATGAAAATAATAATACATCAAAGTCATTGTATTAACTACATTTTATGATAAGACGGCATTTATTCTAATTATGCTTCTGAAGCAAACAGTATGAAAACTTCAACTAACAAAAAAGGATAGTCGGAGCGCGTTCATTTAAATGTGACGCGGTAAAAACCAGCTTAGCTTTACTGTAAGAAACACGTAACGAAGGTACATGCCTGCAATAAATGACTGACGGAATTATGTCAAAAATCTTGAAGGTAGAATTTCTACTTTATGTTTTTATAATTAATATAACAATAACTTAAAATAAATAGTGTGAAACTAATACAAGTGTTTATCCAAATCATAAAAGCTAAGCTGGAGTTTCACCAAGTGACAACAATTGCAAGTATAAACTATACCCACTTTTATAACAACTTTTTTGGAAAAGACTTTACATTGCATAGATTATTCTATTGTATTCGAAGCGTGATTTTCGCGTCGCCATTGAAGTAATATGTACTACGTACTAGATTAAACATATCCGTGCGGCTGTGTAGGGGGCGCGGAAGAACATACAGAATATAATCTTTTTATGAAACATACTAATGCCGGGTTTCTACATTTAAAAACGCTTCGTTGGAAAAATCTTTTTAAACCAAAATAACAGTTCAACTATTTATGAATCGTTTAGTTTTTTTTTATTTTATTTTTGTGAATAGGTAATTTGTAATAATTGTTTTGCATACACCTCGTATGTAATAAAACGGATTGTTTAGGAGAACGACGCGTTTTTTTTGTATATAGAAATCTGATATTAGTAAGTTAGGACCGAATCTCGGCTCTACGTAGTAAACGTATGAGTCATGAGCATGACCTTGACATGCGAAATAGTTGATATATATTATGTCTTTTCAGTGGATATTCTTTCACGTGATTGGTCCATAAGTTAGTCTTCGTCATCTCGACTCGAGTTGCCATTTTACCAAGTTTTCCTACGTTTTTATTAATTATCTTTTGTGTATGTGTATTCGGGTCGATTTTGTCTAACTACACGATGGATATGTTAAAAAAATAGATATAGCTTGTTTAGATATTACAACGCGCGACGATCGGATTGTGTTTGAGTGCGGGGGCTAGGCGGGCGAGGAGCAGTCGGGCGAGCGCGCGGGCCGGCGTCACCGCGACGGGCACGAGCTACCCGCAGACTTGCTGCTGAGGCACGAGAAACCACTCGCCCCGGACTGCAGGCTCGACATCGAACCCCTGCAAACATACAAATGAACCCTCTCATTTACCCAAACTGGACGAAAACAAGTCGTCAACATTACAATTCTTCATCCAGTAGAGCCTATCAAAAGCCCTATGTTGGACAAAGGACTATATACTGGCTCGCTCGCAGACGACATGGTTGACGACCGCAGTGTTTTTATTACTTTCAACTGTTATCATGAAGACCTATTATTATTAATTTAAACGTGAAAACATGTCGGCTACGAATGCAATAGGTATTTCCAGATTTCAATAATTTGCTAAATTTGTGGTAAAAATAAGTAAATAGTAGTATCATTCAGAACACAGGCTTCTCCCGTAAATTGCTTCATAGGGAGAGGATATTCACTACAGTTACCACGCCTGGCAAGCGACATGACAACCGCATTTTTTATTTTTAGTCGTTGTAAAAAAAGACGCTGCTGCCAATCTCATGATTTATTTCGTATCATCGGCTCTTACGACACTCACGGTACGATATGGGGTAGTGGATATTCTCAGAACGCCACTACATGGTAAGATATAACGCCTCTGTAATTATACTTGCTTTCTATACCCTGCAGAGTATAACCCAGCGGTACAGGAACTATTTGGCAGCAGATAGAGTTAAGAGGGTGCCTACACGAAACGGTACTTAAACAGAAAATGCAGAAAAGAATTTCTACAACCTATTTAATATATACCTATGCTATTAACGTGTAAAAATTTGTTATTTGCGTTTATCTTCATCCGCCTTCTTTTCACGAATTTAGCAACATGCACAGAAGCGCTACAAATAGACGGTTATTGACAATCGATTATCACCAAGCGACATTGTTAGCATTTTTAATTTTTCAAATGTCAATAATTAATACGACGTTAAGGAGAGCATCAGCGACTTTTTCTGCTACCGGGCGGCCGCCACTTAGGAGTGAGGTGAAATATTTGACAGATTTTCTGGCGGGGGAGGGGGGGGGGGGTAGTTAATTTGTTGTGAAAGAGTAGATGTTAACGTTTATTACTATATTAGTTATATTTCACAAGAATTAGGTAAAAATTAAAGAACACATCACTGAGGCATTTTGTGGGAAAACTTTAATTTGAAACGCAACATTTTCAACGACGATGAGATTGTGTGACGATGTGCTTGATAAACATTGTGGTGAACTTACAACTCAGTTCAGCGACATCCGGTAGACGTAAGATCATTAGACCGCATTCGCAAGTGAGTACTATGCTTAGCTTATGAACAATAGAGACTTCAACTGCTGTTAATATAGACATCATACATTATAATTTTTTTCTTTTATTATGTTGCATTCGCAAGACTAAGAAGAATAGATCTTTGGTCGTAGAAGAAAAAGGGGAGATCTCTCGCCAGGCAAGGTGATAGACCCGGGAAGCGGCCAACGTTCCGTATGTTAATTCGGAGCTGTTCTATATATAGCGTGGTAGCTTCGAAACTTTGATAGCGCGATTTAGGCTTCGGTGTTTGTTTGTGACGCGATGACAGCGCGGCCACATCACTCCCCTAGTTCAGACCAGAGATCGATGATGCAGTCTAGTTAACGACGAATATGCAAATGCCACAGTATTGAGTTGTAGTCTATGGTGAATCGAAAAGAAGGCAAGTAACCTACGAGAGTGCCGTGAAGCAGAGGTGAGCAATATGGCTCAAAGCCGTGCGGTAGAACACTGTTGCGTAGAGAGTAGCTTGAAGGAACAGGAAGTATTATTCCAGTGCTGCGATGAACCTTGTAAGGCTTGCAGGATGTCCAAACTGCAGACGATATCTGTTCGAGGGTGAATGGATTTGATACTTGATGTTGATGGCGAAGCTTGAAGTGGTAATTTCCGAACTTTGCATTGTTGCGTGTTCAAATCAAGTCAGATGGTCACCACTTTCGCCTAAGAAGAAAACGGGAGATCTACCGCCAGGCAAGGTAATCGACCCGGGGAGCGGCCAACGCTCCGTATGTTAATTCGGAGCTGTTCTATATATAGCATGGCAGCTTTGAAACTTTGATAGCGCGATTTAGGATTCGGTGCTTGTGACGCGATGACAGCGCCGCCACAGATCAAACGATGTTACACATTTTTAATATACATGTTAATAAATTTCATAATAATATGTTGATCATGGAATTTTGACGGCAGTTAAGCTAGTAGACAGTCGGTGATGAAAAATTTTGTCAACTCTAGTAAGCTGTTTGCTGTTTTTTTTTTTGGCGTGCAATAAAGTGTTATCTATCTATCTATCCAACGTTGGTCTCGACAATCTTACACTTACTTTTTTTAATATTACAAAGAAATTTGAAGTTTATTTTATTTAAGTATTTGCCGAAAATCAATAACTGTTGTAAATGCAAATACAACTACATAGCATATTTACCATGCCAGCTATCCGCTCGCGCAATCTCCAACTGTGTCATATTTCTGTTCATAATTGCCGGTCTGGTAAACATAGAAGTCTTTGACAGACGTTTTTAAAAATAATCCCACTTACAAAAAGTGAATTTTTAGATAAAGTGGTTTGCATTTTGGTTGTGTTCAATGATTAATGGCTTGGCTTCGGTGAAAATTCTTTAGGTGCAAAAGAAGATCGTAAGTATTATCTTAGCATTGTATAACTTAGTTTTATTTTTGATATTGATGTATTTTAGCGTCACTCGAATGTTTTTTTTAATCTATCAAGAGACATTTTTGAACAATGATAAAAATTGAATGAATGATGACAACGTAATAGTCGTACTAATCACTTTAATACATTTTATTTTCCTTTAATATTAAACTAGAGCCGATGCAGATGCAAAGGTAAAACGTTTTGCTAGCATCGTAAACAGAGCGGAGTAAAAGTCTAAGTAATAACTATCTTTATTTCAACAAAAGATTCAATCAAATGGTGTGACATTGCGCAGATGTAAATTAGCGAATTGATTAGATCGTAAAAGAAAAAAAAAATCAAATTCAGACTTTTATTGTTTACAAACCTTGTCTGCGATGAGCTACAAATATTACCGAAAAAATTATGTAAATTGGGTTACGGAGGATAGATTTCAAAGAATCGTTTTGTCGCGACATGGAAGTTCAGTTCGCTTCGCTCGCTCCACTCCAATTAAATTAATGTTATTTTGTGATAAGTATTTATTTAAGGTACATAGGTAAAGCATTTAATTTCTTCTTTTATAAACATTTTCAGGTCAATTAAAGTACATATGAAATAATCGAAAGTTTTTGATTTGAAAACCTCTTTAGAATCGTGGCGATTTGAAACTCGATGAAACGAGAAAGCGACACTAAAAAGAGACAAACATATACATATATAGGAATTTGCCTGTGAGAGAATGAAATAGAATACAGTATACAGTGTTTCCTAATATCTCGGTCTCCTTTTCTGAAGGTTTCACTTGTACCGCATGTGAAACTGCAAACATGTTTTTTTTTTAAATAAAAGAAGACGAAAGAAGCATGCGGCTCACTTGATAGTAAGTCCCGAATCATCTTATTAAAAGTGCAAGCTCGTTTCATGAAGGTCTCTAAGTCGTATTGTATCCGGATTTTTTTAAAATTACGTTGCAACGTTTACTTAGCGCGAAAAAGGTTAAAATGAAGTGTAACTTACACAACGAGTTTACAGATGTGAATGTTGTCGAGGTTAGTAGCTTATCAAACACACATAAAAGATTTTAAGATAGACAAGTACAGGCAAATGGACGATGCATTGATTTTGATTTTCTAGTGTTAATTTTCTTTATTTATAAAGCTTAGAGCAGCGTTTGCATCCGAACCCACCTGAGGATGAGTTGTATTCGATGATGGTGGGATACCTTAGACTACTGACTCACCATGTTGCCCCGTGAACACTGTTGACTTCACTTCTTTAACCTAAAACGACGACGCAATATGTTTCCGTAGGCCCAAGAAATGCACATCGAAAAGATGGAATCCCTTGGAGCCTTACTGAGGTGATGGTGACAGATGGTAGTTTATAATTCGAGTTTAAAAACAATTTACATTATCAAGAAACTATTTCAAAGTTAAGAAATAAAGGAATACTTCGGCGGTTCGGGCAGCACATAGAAAGAATAAATGAGGAAAGAGTGAGAAGAGAGGACTAAGACAGAAGTTTATTAACCAAATTGGTAATATATTATATATATATATATATATATATATATATATATATATATAGTTTATTAACCAAATTGGTAATATATAATATAATATATACATATATATATATATATATATATATATATATATATATATATATATATATATATATATATATATATATAATCTACCCTAAAACGACGAGTATAAATGCGCAGTATTTATGGATGTAAAAGAAGTGAGAGAGTCAGGAGTGTGCCAAATTGGATCATGGAAGTCCGTAGTCTCTGCCTACCCTTGTGGGAGATAAGCATTAGAAATTTGGATATTTTCAACCGACTTTAAAAAAGGAGTAAGTTCTCAATTCGCCTCCATTTATTTATGTGTTACCTCAGAACTTTTTATAGGTAAACCGATTTTGATGATTCTTTTTTTATTTAAAAATTGATGCTTGATCAAGATCTGACCAGTAGTTTTTGAGTTATAAATTTAATAATGCGTATTTAATTGACTTCGACTACATTAATGATGTTCTCATTTCATTTATATTAAAGTTGGTTGTACAAAATGTTTAACTTTACCACTTGTATCTATATTACTTAAACGAGTGGAGAGCGAATATCTCATGTTTTCCGGTAGTTGCCAGTTGTACTGAACTGTGTAAGAGTCAGGAGTGTGCCAAATCGGACCGTGTCGTGAAGATCTGTAATCTGCCTACCCTTGTGGGTAATAGGTGTTAGGATTTATGGTATGTTTTATTGATTACACTTGAAAGAGTGGACAGTAAATATCTCATGTTGTCCAGAACTTCGCAGCTGTATTGTACTGTGTAGTGCTCACTTGTACTGATGACTGTCGAGGGTCTCGTAGAAGTACATGAGCTGGGCAGCTCGATGAGAAGTGTCCAAGATTTCGCAGCGCCACTGCAGCACGTAGTTGCCACACTCCGTCATTACGTGAGAGCCCTGCAAGTTACACAATAAATATTAATATTCATCCATTACAACCTACAAAAGTCCACTGCTAAACAAAGCCCCCCCCGCCCCCCCCCCCGATAAATTGCCTCAAAAGAGGAATTTCCCCATTAGCTGCAACGTTTGGCAGACGGGTTGCCAACCGTAGTCTTTTATTATTTTGAGTTTTTATCAGAAAAATGCTACTGCCAATACTGGATACTGGACGATATATAAATATTAATATTAAAATAAGATACAATTAAATGTTTGGCTCCCTACTAGATGGAGTGACGACCTCGTAAGAGATGCAGGAAGTCGATTCACAAAGGTGACTCAAGATCGTGGTTTGTGGTATTCTTCGGGGGAGGCCTATGTTCAGCTGTGGACTTGAAGGGCTTGAAATAATGATGATGAAGTTTTCTGTGACCGGATTTCCGTGACGGCGGCTAGTCTCAACGGAGATTAACCAACTGCGCATATCATAGTTGTAGTGCACGAGTACCTGTGCAAACACAAGTATACTCCTGACCTGAGATTGGGTGCAGGACCAACGACTTTACGTGTTTTAAGCACAAAAAATACAGTAGAAACCACTTAGATCCATTTAATAATATCTTGAACCTCAAATCCAGAGCTATTTTATTACCATGCCATAACGCGCTTTAGTGTATGTCTGTTAGTAATTAAAAAATTGTACTTTTATTCCGTATTTTAAAATGTGGTAAATTATTATTTTACCTCAAAATTTTTACTTTATTTATTCATTTGTTTGAGAAAGAAAGAAATGAGTTTATTCCAGTTTAAGTATGCAGCATAACATATAAAATAGTAATTGTATGCAAAAAGATAAATAAAAGGAAATATTTACAAACATTATAAAAGAGATGTATAAAATTGGGTGCTTGACATCGTTTGTAACAGTTATACAAAAATATGTAGGTAATAAAAAGATTTTTCTGTGATTTGTCTATGGCAATAGATAATAGTTTTTTTTATAATAAAATAGCATTCATGAACAAACAAGTTAATATTTAATGAAATAAATCTACTTAGAAAGTTAATAAACTAAAATTACATAACAGAAGGTTGTTGCTCTCACATCCTACATAATGGCATTGATGTGATACTTGGTTTATGAGAGGAATAGAACAGACAATGTACAGTCATCAGCTGCTATTCTAAATAACATTTTATTAATAATTGCAGAAAATAATTAAACAATTAAAAACATATAGAGTTTTATTTTACTTTATTTAATAATAACCACAAAACTGCATTATTTCGTGGCCTTTTTAATTTGTTCAAACAATTTATCACAATAATGAGTGATTTTACTACATAAAATACAAATCATAAAACATAAAATAAAAACGAAACCCCAGGTCCTGCAAAAGTATAATTTTTGACATAAGTAACAAATGTTTAAATCTTCAAAATAAGACATATTTGAACTTTGTTCACGCCGGATCGAACCTTGTAATCAAGTTCATCTCCTTTAAGAAAAACCTTGTGCTGCAATATGAAACTGCGAAAATGACCGGTTTTGGTGATACCACTTTTAGTGTTTAATCGTGTAGGCAATTGAATCGCATTAATGGCTTGGTCATGAGCGAACGTAGACAGAGATATAGGTTTCTCTGTCTACGTTCGCAAATTGACGCCTTCTTGCGCATTCGCAGACGAAAAAGATAGATTTATGCATACGTCTTGCACGAAAATGAGACAGAGCGATGTAATTATTTGTCCCTTTCTCCGTGCCGGTTTTTTGTTTAGCAAACTACACTTTGCTAAACAACTCTGACAGTTGTAGCGATGTTGATGTTTTATGTTGTTCGTAGCGAACTAACGTGTTTACAAGTTGGTTTAAGTAAGAAAAAAGTGTTTTGTGAGCTTAAGATTGGTGAATCTTATTCAGTTCAGTTCTTAGAACAATTAAAATTTTTATCTAAATATGTTTAAAAGTCATAAAGATTACTGTATAACCTAAAACTACGTTATCGTCCTTTCTCACTCGAGGCCACGCTAATCATTAGTATATAGGTTTCTCTGTCTACGTGAGCGAAGCTGTGGGAGTTGACGTACCTGTATGCTCTCGCCGTCGTGGCAGAGCAGCGTGGGCTCGGCGCGCCGGAAGTGCTGGCCCTCGCGCCAGCCCGCCGCCAGCACGCACTGTGCGCCGCCGCCTGCACAGTGCACACAAGCTCCTTCAACTCATTCTCTTAATCACTTCTTATATGTACACCAAGTGCTACACGAAGTTTACCGTGTAGTGGCGATGTAAGAATGTTCACTCCCCATATCATCCCGTGGGTGTCATAAAAGGCGACAGAGGAAAACAAATCAGGAGATGGGCAGAAGCGTTTGCCTCATAACAGCTGAAAATTAACATAACTGCAGTTGACAACCTGCTTGCCAAGCGTGACAACTATGGTAAATATTCTCCCCCCCCCCCCCCCTAAAACCTCCACGACCACCCCTGGAGGCAATATACGGATAAAGCCTATGTCGAGCAGTGGACCTTATTAGGCTGTAACGGTAACACGAATTGGTCACCTAGTGGTCAAAATTCAACCGTAACTCATTATTTCTTTTATAGGATAGGATGACAAACGAGAACACAGTCCACCTGATGGTAAGTAGATGCTTCGGCCTGTAATGTAGGGTAGTAGGTTAAGACTTATTATGTAGGTGGCGGGTAAATTAAGATAATACAGCGAATTCATTATGGAATAAACGACATAGATTGCGTTACGTTCTTTGTGTTCTCTCCGGCTTTCATAAACATCACATTGGCGACGAGGATAAAAACGTAGTTTTGTTGTGTTTTTAATCGTTGTGAGTAAAAGTTTACAAGTTAATTCGAGGACAATGTCGATTGGAAAAGTAAACGAGTTCGATGTAAAAACCGGGGTGTGGTCGTCGTATGTCGATAGACTTGAGATGTATTTTACGGCAAATAAAATAAATAGTGATCTCAAGTTGCCCACGCTAATAGCGGTCATGGGCGATGAGGCCTACGAGTTGCTAGTGAACCTGGCTAGCCCCGTGAATCCGTCGGAATTAAAATACGACGCCGCCATTAGTCTATTGCGCAACCACTTACAGCCGGCACCATCCGCGTTAGCGGAAAGGTATCGTTTTAGACAAAGGAGGCAAGCAGCGGATGAGAATATAGCAGAGTACGTAGCAGAGTTAAAAAATTAACACGTCACTGCAAACTGGGCGACGGTCTTAGTGAAAGTCTACGGGATCAATTTGTCTGCGGATTAAGGAGCGATGTTATTCGGCAGAGGCTGTTTGCGGAGGATGACACATTAAGTTTCACCAATGCGATAAAGATTGCCAGCTCGTTAGAGGCCGCGGAGCGGGACGCTGCGGCGGTAGATGCAACCGAGTCAGCAACATCAGGAAGAGATATGGCGGGGGTGCACTCGCTGGTGATCGGGAAAAATGGATCGCGGAGAACGTTGGGGGGAGGCGGGCGCGGAATGCGCGGAGACCGCCAGCCACAACACAATCGGCCGGGATCGTCTACAGCTATAAGGAGGCCCGATGCAATTAGCAGTCAAAATTGCAGCGGATGCGGAGGGACAGGCCACGGTTATGAGGATTGTCGGTTCCGGGAATACGGGTGCAGCAGGTGCAAGCGCACGGGTCACCTACGACGCGTGTGTCCGGGACAGGGCGCGGCATGTATTCGCACAACCAGGCATACCGCTTGTCATCAGGCAAACGTGGCACGGCATGATGAAGACGGGGGTCAATTAGAGGAGTTTCATCACCTATGTTTAGGTGACTATAAGGCGGTGAGTTTGCCAGTGACTGTAAATAATAAAGTCATCAATATGGAGGTTGATACGGGAACGGCAGTGTCATGCATTAGCGAACAAACTTATAAGCTATATTTTAGTACCATTAAGTTAGATAACACAAGTGTTAGTTTGAAGTTCTATGACGGTTCGTCACTTAGACCTTTAGGATTAATCACACCGGAAGTTTGTTACGGTGGAGAGAAAAAAAGATTAGAATTGTTTGTTGTCAAAGGAGGAACCACGTCCTTGTTGGGCAGGCAGTGGTTATCTGAATTAAAAATAAAATTACCATTATTTACCAACTGCCATAACTTGCAGAGTAACCGAAGTAATTTAGATGATCAATTGAAAAATTTGTTTTCCAGATATAAAGAATTGTTTAATGGAGGGCTGGGACGGTACACGGGCGGCAAGGCGACGTTAAGAATCCGCGAGGGGGCAGCGCCGGTGTTTCACCGCGCGCGGCCAATACCGTATGCGCTGCGCGAGCGCGTCGACGCCGAGCTGGACGCGATGCTGCGCGACGGCGTCATCGAGCCCGTCGACTGCTCCGACTGGGCCTCGCCGCTGGTACCGGTAAACAAAGCTGACGGTTCGTTGAGAATTTGTGCTGACTATAAGGCGACGATAAACCCTGTTTTGTTAGTTGATCGATATCCCTTACCTAGAGTTGAGGATTTAATTGTTAGGTTGAGTGGGTCGAAATATTTTTCAAAAATCGATCTGTCTCAAGCCTATAATCAGATAGAGCTAGACGATACTAAAAAGTTAACCGTAGTTAATACGCACCGCGGCTTATTTCAGTATAATAGGTTAGTGTACGGGCTAGCATCGAGTGCTGGAATATTTCAGCGTATTATGTATAATTTGTTAAAGGACATCCCCAATGTCGAAGTATTTTTAGACGACGTCATAATCGGCGGGAAAAATAAGTTCGACCACCTTCAAGCCGTAGAAGCTGTCTTTAGCAGGTTACATAAGAACGGATTGAAATTAAAAAATCATAAATGTATATTTTTTGTAAACGAAGTGCAGTTTTTAGGGTATGTACTTAGTAAAGACGGAGTAAAAACAGACCCGAAAAAGATAGAAGCAATTGCTAAGCTACCTAGGCCTAGTAACGTGACCGAGGTACGGTCTTTTTTGGGTTTAGTAAATTTCTACGCAAAATTTATTAAAAACATGAGTAGTAGGCTCGTACCATTATACCAATTACTGAAAAACGGTCAAAATTGGTTTTGGTCGAAGGAATGTGAGCGCGCATTTGTTGAAGTCAAAAATGTATTAATCAGCGCGGAAGTATTAGCTCACTACGACCCCCAGCGGCCGGTTATAGTAACGTGCGACGCGAGCGCCAGAGGGATAGGGGCCGTGTTGTCGCAGCCGAGCGACGACGGCAGTCGCGAGCGCCCCGTGGCTTATGCGTCACGCACGCTTAACGACGCCGAGAAAAACTACTCGCAGATACACCGCGAGGCATTAGCGATTATATTTGCCGTAAATAAATTCCATCAATATTTGTACGGTCGGCATTTTACTCTGCGCACCGATCACAAGCCGCTAGTGTCCATTTTTGGACCGAACACAGGTATACCAACTATGGTAGCGAGTCGGATGCAACGGTGGGCAATTATTTTGTCCGCTTATTCGTTTGATATTGAGTACATACGTACCGATGTGAATGGAGCGGACGGCCTGTCGCGTCTGCCGCTTTCGTCTAGTAAGATGACTCATGCGGCGCCCGAGCAAACGTATCTGCATTTCGTTCAGCAATCATTGTTGTTAGATTATAATAAAGTTAAAAATGAAACCGCTCGGGATCCAATTCTCTCGAAGGTTATTAGCTATATTCGGGATGGTTGGCCAGGGGAATGTAATATTAAGGGTTTACAACCGTTTTTTAATCGAAAGAATGAATTATATGAGGAAATAGGCTGTGTGATGTGGGGGCATAGACTAGTTGTTCCGGAGGCCTGTAAGGAAAAAGTTTTATGTATGATTCACGAACCTCATATGGGCATTGTCAAATCCAAGGCTATAGCTCGAAGCTATGTTTGGTGGGCCGGTGTGGACGAGGCGGTGGAGCGGATATGCCGGGAGTGCGAGATATGCGCGGCGCAAGCGGATGCTCCGCCAAAACAGACGCCTCGTATGTGGCAATGGCCCAATCGTCCTTGGTCAAGGATACATTTAGATTTTATGGGGCCCGTTTTTGGAAAAACGTACTTGGTAGGGGTCGATGCGATGTCAAAATGGCTAGAAATCTATCAAGTAGCGAGTACGGCAGCCACGGGGGTAATAGATAAGTTAAGGGAACTTTTCAGTCGTTGGGGACTACCCAAACAAATCGTGACGGACAACGGCCCCCCGTTCTCAAGTATAGAATTCAATAACTTCATATGCAGTCAAGGTATCGATCATATTTTCACGGCTCCGTATCACCCTGCTTCGAACGGTTTAGCTGAAAACGCGGTAAAAACCTTGAAGCGGGTTATAAAGAAAGCGGTGCAGGAAAAACAAAACGTAGACAGGGCACTACAAACTTTTTTGCTATATTATAGGAATACGGAGCATTCAACCACCGGCGAGAGTCCCGCTATGTTATTGTTAGGTAGACGACTGCGCACTAAGTTAGATATTTTAAAACCAGACAGGGAAAACAGGATTTATAAGGTGCAACGACACCAGAAAGACTTAGCCAAAGGAGGAGACAGGAAACTGAATCCTTCGGAAGATGTTTGGTATAGACAATACTTGAAAGGGGAAAAGTGGGGCAGTGGTCAAGTAGTAGACGTTAGGGGTCCTAATAGCTATACAATTAAGGGAAAAGGTGGCGAAATAATTCATAGACATATAGACCAATTAAAAAGGAGATCTTTAAGGGCATCTATGACATGTCCTTACAATGATCCTCCGTCAGGTTACAGCACAAATTCAACCAACGAGCCGACGGTGACACCAGAGGTGGGAAGGGCTCAGCCGGGTCCGTCGGCGGATCGGGATGACCGGGGGGTGGTAAAAACCTCAGAGGCTGAAATCGGCTTAAAGGAGTCGGCAAGGGAGACGACCAGTGAGAACCCGGGTTCACAGGCGTATCAGGATACCTTGCCAAACGTTGTACCGCCCACAAAGCCTCGGAGTCGCCCTATAAGGCAATGTAGACTCAAAAACCTTATTATTGATTAAGCGCTGATACAATAATGTTAAGTAATTAAGTTATATTTAAGATTAGCATAATAATAAATAAGTGTAGAGGAGTGTAATGTAGGGTAGTAGGTTAAGACTTATTATGTAGGTGGCGGGTAAATTAAGATAATACAGCGAATTCATTATGGAATAAACGACATAGATTGCGTTACGTTCTTTGTGTTCTCTCCGGCTTTCATAAACATCACACGGCCCATAGACATCTACATCTATCCTCGATTACGAATCAAAATGCAGATGCGTTGTCATCCGTGAGGACTTAGATGAATTGTCTCGTTTACAGTAAAAAGGGTCTCCGGTTCTTTACACTCACCATACGAAACACAGCAGCATTAAGCTACTAACTAACGACGCTGGTATTCTGTGAGAGCGTGGTCCTTTCTCGGTCGAGCCGACCCATTCATGCTACAACTATACTACTAATATAACTGCAGCATGGCTCTACCACGTACGTTTTTTTAGGTTTGTACATTAAGCTACAGTTCTTGCAATTCACGAAGTCGAGCGAGCTCTACTAACAGTTAAACGTGTGTGTGCCGTCGCTAACCACACCCACTTTTGATCTCACGCACACAGATACGTATTTACCACAGGTAGAGCATGACTTCGTGAATTGCAAGAACTATATCAGTATTTCACTTTCAACTACGCCTCAAAACACAGATATCTCATAAACAAAACATACAATAAACTATAATACATACATAATGGAACGGGGGAGTGGGCGGAGCCCGTGTAGCTAAAATGTTTTAAATTAAACTAAAATGTCACTAACATGTCAATTCACACGAAATGTCAACACGAGATGTGTTTTGACGTTACAATCGTTTCCAAATTTCGCATGCAAATTATTTAGAAAATGCCAAATTGCACGCTATTTACAAATAGATATGTACCTATCAAAATTTAATGATGATTTTAAACATTAATCAAAAGTCTAAAATGTGTAAATTTACTTAGGCCCGTATTAATAAACGTTACTCAACGACGAGCTCAAGTGCGTAATCATTTGATACGCTCTCATCATGATATCAGCATCTCAAGATCGTTGCTAATTAATAAACAGATAAAAACAGTATCTCAGTTACCAAGATCAGTTCCTTAAGACATTGTACTTAAGTTACTGTCAGATACTGTTCTGTGACTTGAGCGCTTGATCTCGGGAACGATTACGTCACATAGATTGAAGTTTAGAATATCATTCATCACGTTTCGTTTTTGCTATATATCATGAGGTTTATTGAATACCTTTACTTTGATAAAACTTAAATAAATAGAGCTGTATCACTTTTTATGGTTGCTTTCTACTAACTAAAAGCTTAAATTTTTATAACTATTGTGTATATCTCTCTAAATACGAATTAAATATTCACTACTTAATTCAATATTGTACATATTACAACAATAACCTAACGCAAATCGACGACAGCGTCAGACTCAAATATAAAACCGACGTATCATTTTTGACACTTGAAAATAGAATCTTGTACGTGACTTTGATCTCGCGAGAAAATTAAATACAAAAATGGAAAGCAAGAAGCATGTTTTTACTCCAATGGAGAAAAAAGGCTTTCTCGAAATTATTAAAAAATATAAGGCTATAATTGAAAATAAAGAAACCGATGGCACGTCTCTACGCATTAAAAATGAGGCCCGGAGCAAAATAACCCTCGAATATAATGCTAGTCCATATGCATCTAGCCAGGTAGGTAATTAATTATAGTACTACAAATATCACTTTTTAAACAATATAACATCAGTAATCTGAAATTTTCAACATAATTTCCGCATGTACCTAATCGTGACAGGTTTATTTTATCTTACATTCTACATTAATATTTCAGGCAACAACTAAACAATTACGTCGGCTATGGATGAATTTAAAACAAAGGCAGAGAGAGGCACTAACAAAAGAACGCCAACACCGCTTGTCCACTGGAGGAGGGCCTTCAATAAGTGATGCCACCATCGACCCTGATGTTGCCGAAGTAGCCCCAGCACTTATTGTTGGTATAGATAGTGCTATTGATTCAGATGCAGTCCTAGGTAAATATATATATTATATATAATAGTATATAAATAAATTCATATACAGCTCTAACCAATATGTCTGAGGTTAATTTTACAACTGTGTTTTTCAGAAATTAAGGAGAATGACATGATGCAACCGATATATATAGAGGAAGTGGATGACACGTTGCCTATTGAACCTATAGGGATAGCAACAGAAAATATACCATCCACTCATGAAGCATCTACACCCACCTCTGTTACTCAAATAGTCCCTAATATACGAAAAAGAAAACCAACAGCCCTGACAGGTCAGCGTCAGAAGGACTCAATTTTGGAGAGGGAATACAAAGATCGGCAAATGAGGGCTAATGAAAAACATGAAATGGAAATGAAGATTCTTAATTACCAGCTCCGAGAAGCCAAGGCAAAAGCTGAGCTAGCTGAGCTGATCCTTAGTCAAAAAAACAATGTTGCTCAGGTAGTGTTATTACGAGTATAATGATTACTTTGTTTATTAAAGTGCTACATATCTACAAAATAATGTTAAATAGTCCAGTGAATCCGCTCGCTATATTACAAAAATCACATTTTGAGACATATACTGTAATACAGAGCACTTGAAAGTACAGTTTGACTATTTCTTGTAGTTAACATTCAAATACAAGCCTTTGTTTTTTGTTACAGATGTGACGTAGATTGCAGCACAACATGTAATGCATACATAATTTCTTAAGTGATATTGTTATATAAAATAAACAGACATTTAATTTCTATTATAGTTGTTTAATTTCAGTATTTTAATATGATATGATATTTCAGTATGTCTTTAACTATTTTAAAAACTTTTAATTAAACAGAATCAGAAAGAAAAATGTTTTTATTCAATATAGATTATAAATAACACTTATTGAAAGTCTCTCTTTTATTTAATTTACCACTGGTTCAGAAAAAAACCTCTGTCCTGGAAAGAACCAGCAAGAAACCTAGATAACTTTTATATATATATATATATATATATATATATATATATATATATATATATATATATGTGTATATATATATATATATATATATATATATATATATATATATATAAAGCTTACAATCATTTATGTTACATAATTAACAATACAAAACAAATTAGAAACCCCTCATTCCCAAGGGTTATCATCCATAAATTCCTTAATATGTAGAATAATCCTTTTTATATTAACAAACTTAGTTTAATAAAGAATTTGATTTACTTACTTAATAAACTACATAAAAATATCTTAAATTTAGGTAATACCTGAAAAATAATCTTTTTTTACAGAAATATAAATCAATTATTAAAAAATGAAACCATCTTCATCTAAATATCTAGATTATAATTTATTTATAGAAATTTACAATAATTGTATTTCTTAGTAGAAACCCAGAGCTAGTACCAGGTATCAGAGTACTTGGTTCATCTTCCTCTACATTTTGGTCTACTCCATCAGAAATATCAATATTATCATTTAAAATCAATGATAAATTGTGCAACACTGCACATGCGACTATTATATTAGACACTGTTGAAAGTTTGTTACCTAACCCCCTTGACAGACAAGGGAACCTACGTTTCTAAATTCCAAAAGTTCTCTCAACAATATTTCTTGTTTTTATTTGTGCTCTGTTATAACGAATCGAAGGAGGATCTTCAGGAGATGGTTTAATAGGCGTAAGTAAAAATGGTAATGCAGGATATCCACTATCACCTACAAGTCTTCCATCCAGGACAGCCTGGGAATATTTCATGTACACTGAAGACATTTGAAATATTCTAGAGTCATGCATGCTACCAGCCCATCTAGCAACTATATCTAAAATTTCCGTTTGTGGACCAACAACAACCTGCAAAAATATAGAACATTTACATTTTATTTTTCAATTTATAAGGGATTTTGTTGACTATAATGTTCTGATATTATGTGACTGTAAAAAAACAATATTTTGCAGCAAAAATAGATAATACATGCATACCTGCACATTAATTGAAAAATATGACTTCCTGTTCCTATATACTTCATGATGTCTGCATCCTGGAGTATTTACAATTTTTATATGAGTGCAGTCAATGGCACCATCTACCCCTGGAAGTCCAGGCCAACGTCCATGACTTCCCAAGTTTTTGAAAAGTTCTCTGTTTTTACTAGCCTGCTCTCCTTGAGGTATTTTTATGTACTTTGTGTGAAGAAGGGCCAATAGTTTTGAGACTTTAGTTATAATATTTGATGCTGTAGGTTGTGATAAATGTATTAGATCGCCACAAACAAGCTGAAATATAAATTGATTGAAGATTACATTTTCATAGGAATATATTTTTGATGTTAATAATTTTCGGCTCATCAGATGTTGCTAGTTGACACTGAGGTGTAGTTATTTTTTTGTTATACAATTTCATTTAAATAAGAAGTTAGTTTAAACTATCATATTAATACACAAAACAATGCTTAAGTGGTTTGCTGTTTAATTGTTTCCACATTTTTAACTCTTTTTGAATTATTCTACTTTTATGAATATCTGTGGTTCAGTTTAATTATTTTTAATCTAATTAATATACAGTATAACTAAAAGTACAAAAAGTACATTTTTTGAACAAAATAACTACCCCAATATGAAATCTGTCAAATATTACAACTCATTGTTAAGGGACTGCGCCTTGGTGGCAGAAAAGGTCGTAGTTGCTCTCATTACCTACTTTGAAATTTAATACATTATATTAATTTCAACAATGAATAAAATCATACCTACTTAAATAAATATACAATATGTACATACCTGAAATGATGCTGTGGCATAAAACCTTAAAGTTAATAAGACGGCTATTTCTGGGGTAATTGGAAGACCTCTGTTATTTACTTTTACCAATAACTTTTTTATTAATGTTACAATATATATTACCGCCTCTTGACCAAATCTTTATCGTTTTTTAAATTGTTCACTTGGTAACTTAAAAGGATCGGATGCATCTCTTATATAAATTTTTGGTAAACGGTATCGCAAGTGCCGTAAAATATCGTCATAGTATTCAATATCGTCGTAATAATTAATTTCTCTTAAAATATTTTCCATCTCCATGTAAACAGTAACGATCTCAAGTCACGGACTGCCCGCACTCACATTTTAGCATCTCAAGCATATCTCAAGTACACACACTTAAGAGGCGAGTTTCGTTTATTAATCAGTACGTCGCTCAGCTGATATCGTAAGCCTAAGCCTTATCTTGAGATATGTTTATTAATAAGGTCATAAACTCAACATTGTACTCAAGTGCGTGTACTTGAGCTGAGTAACGTTTATTAATACGGGCCTTAGTCTGTCAACACAGCGAATCGGGTTTGGCGACGCCAAACCTCGTATAAAATAAAGTTGACAGCCATTCTATTGTGTATTACAGTATTCTGTGACAGAGACTATTGAAAATTGAACATTTGGAATTACACAAAATTAAGTAGTAATTATTATTGTTGGTAACATTTAAACCTTCTCTGGCGATAATGTCTGCTTTGTGCAGTTGTTGTTGTTAGAAGATCCTGCTTTCCATCTCGACTAGATTTTTATTTACATCCATTATTTTCTCATCATAAGCAAAAACGTTTCAAATAAACTAACTTTTTGTCCATCGAATATCGCACGCTTACTTCGTACTTAACAAATATGCATGTAGCGGAGGTGGAAGCGCTAAAAGCTTTTTAACGTCATAAAACCTCGCTTTAATAGAATAAAGATTGAAAATAATATAAATAATTAATGAAAATGGGTGAGCGCTTATGACTACACGATAGAAGTGAAAGTAAATAGTGACTTTTCTTTTCTTTTTGTTTTGTTTTATATAAATAAAAATTAACGTATAATTGTGTACACACGTACGAAGTGAAACTTATTTACGACAGACATATCATTTTTCTTTCATATTATATTTTACATAAAAAGGTTAAATAATATTATATACTCAAATAATAGTGCAGTCCCGACGAGAAACGTTACAAGAAAACGTGATCTTTATTTTCTTTAATACCCTACTAAATTCCAGTACGTCTATAAAGAAGTTTCACTTCAATAATGACATTCATGCTATATAATGGATAATGGATTTTTTAGTTCGGTGAATCAGAAACAAGTTGATATCAATATTGTTATATGAAATATTTATTTTTATTTCTATACTCATCTATAGCTTGCGTAATAATAAAAAAGTAATTATTGGAACGATATACTCCTTGTCAGATTGTATACGTTGTTGATAACGACTGCAGCCGAGTGTACACGATTCACAGCGTAACCTAGCCGAGCGTGGCGGTTTACTATAGTTGACTGTTTAGAAAGAACGTGCCCTAAGGAAGTTTTAACTTCAATAACTTGCCTAACCCTGTAGCTTATGCATCATCACCTCTGATAGTTAAGAATGTGGGACTGTTACTCTGGGTGCCTATACTTCTTACCTGTGGCAGATTCGTCTGGCGGCGGCAGGTCAAGGTGCGTGTGCAGCACGGTGAAGGCGATGTCGTGGCGCAGCACGTCGAAGTCCCACGTCAGCACACTCTGCGGGTCGCGGTTGTTCACCACCACCTCGTGCACCTGATCACCACACCACCACATATTTACTTATAACCAAAACATAGTACGGGATATTGGTAGTGTAAAAATATCTACTACCCAACGGGGGCCCCCAATACCAGTCAGGGGCGAGAGAGAGAGAAATTGAAACGGGAGATGGGCAGTAGCATCTTTATGATAACAATCCAAATTATAAAAAACTACGGCTAACTACAAGCAAGCCAAATGTGGCAAGTATGGCAAAATAGTCTTTATTAGGCACAGTTTTGACTTTACAGTTTTGAAATGCCTTTGATATCGGGCGATGCCGCCGCCCGCGTAGTTATTAACCAGGCAGCGTGTATGCTAGGAGTTGTTGCAAAAATGGAAATAAAATGATTTTGGATATTATAATACTCATTATCATATGTTAACATTATGTGCTTACTTATAAGTTAAAAACATTTGTTGAACAGGATCATTTTTTCGCTAATGCTAACGCGTTTTAGTAATGTACTCCCATTCGGATAATCAATTTTATCACCAAAAAAATAATAAGGGAAACATAAAAATGGCAATTTACTTAGTAACTCATATAACTATGACAGTATTTCACCGTTTGGATATTATACTATATTTTTCGTAAACGGCAATCAAAATTAGTTAGATAAGTACTATAAATCACGCTCGCACTACCCGCATGTATTGTCTATCATACTCAGTGAAGTGCGCTAGCACAAGGTTGGCCCGCCCCCTGCCACGTAATACCCCCACCGTTGCTCTGTACAAGTATATTCGTTTCCCAACTGTAAGGTCTTAAAACTGTACTAAGTATATTTATTTATTTATTTATTTATTTGCTTCTTAGTATGTATGTTACATGATATACTGTTAAATACTATGCATACACACTAAGTCTCTAATGGAGACATGCAAATTTATTTATTCTTAGAAATTATATTTATACAAAATTAACACATCGAAGTCAATTATTATTAAATCATTAAATTAGCAACAACAAACAATCCATCCAATTATATTCTAAAGATATCAAAAGTACAACTAAAATAAAAAAAAAATTATAATTAACAAATAAAGTAAATTAAATTAAACAATATTATAAACCATGTCAGTTAATAACAAAAAAATGTTAATTATGAGCTATAGTCCTATAAAAGTTTTCATCAGTAATTTAAAAGCTCGTTTACGGAGTAAAATGTTTTTTTGAAGAAGCCACTGGTATAATTTTTTTTGAAATGTTTTTATAGGAAGATCTTTGATTATGTTTGGTATTTTATTATATATTGTTTTACCCATCCAGTAACAATTTTTGCTAAAGCGTTTACTTTTCGGTATTTCGCTAATTACTATCCGATCTGGGTATCTCGTGTTCATGGATACCACTTCTTTGTTAAGTTTATAAAAACTTTTCCCGTGTTGTTTTACAAATTTAGCAACTTCTAATATATACAAACAAGGCACGGGTAAGATTCCCAGTGTCTTAAATAGAGGTCGACATGAAACATCTGGGCCCACACCATGAATGGCACGAACACATTTTCTTTGTGCAATAAAAACTTTATTAATCTCTGCACTGTTGCCCCAAATTATAATTCCGTAGCGGATAATCGACTCAATATATGCAAAATAAGTCATAATTGCAGTTTGTTTTGTTGCCACTTTTGTTAGTCTATAAAGCGCATACGTGAACCTGTTTATTTTATTACATATTTTACAAACTTGTTCTTTCCACTTTAATTCTTTGTCAATAATTATACCTAGGAATGTCATATTAGTTGCACTACAAAGAGTTTGTCCATTATAATTAATATTTATTAAATTATTATTTATATTATTGAAATTTATATATTGAGTTTTACTTAAGTTTATTGTTAAATTATTATTACTTAGCCATTTAGTTACGTCAGATATTGTTTGATTAATGTCAAAATTATGTTTTGTTAGTGACATATTTTTATTTGTTGTGACTATTACTGCGACGTCATCTGCGAATAAAATACTTCTATATTTAGTAATTTCAGGTAAGTCGTTTAAATATATCAAAAATAAAAGTGGACCTAGTACACTACCCTGAGGTACCCCAAACGCATTTTTTCTAAATTTGGATCTATAACTTTGACTTACATGTCTATTGTCAAGTTTTAGCACCTCAACACATTGATGCCTGTTTTGTATGAATGACTTAATCCAGTGATATGCTTGGCCTCTAATTCCGTTTTGATCTAATTTGAACAAAAGCTGATCGTGTGATACGAAGTCAAAAGCTTTTGACATGTCAAAGAAGATGGCCGTAGTAAATAGTCCGTCATTAGTATTTTGTAAAATATTTTTTATTAAATTAAAAGCGGCCAGTGTCGTGGATTTTGATTTTTGAAATCCATACTGAGTTGGATTTATTCTATTAAACTTATTTAGGAAAGTCATGACCTTCTTGTGCATGACCTTTTCAAAAATTTTTGATAATATAGGTACCAATGTCACTGGACGGTAATTTTCCATTAGTGTTTTTTCTTCTTTTTTATATAATGGTTTTACAATAGACGTTTTTAATTTTTCTGGAAAGATGCCAGATTCCATTGATAAATTAACTAAATAGGCTAATACTTTACTAATTTGATTTTTGCACGCTTTGATAACATTTGTACATATGCCATCATAACCTTCTGAATTTGTATTATTTAATGTCATTATAATTTTACTTATATCATATTCATCGACCGGTGTTAAATAAATTGAATTTTGAAGTTTATTTTTTGTATTACTGTATATAATTTTATTATTTATTTTATTTGTCAAATTAATATAGTAATTATTAAAGGCTTCAGCTATTTTCATAGGTTTAGTTATTATAAAGTTATTGTGCTTAATTAAGTCAATGTGTCTATCTGCTGCTATATGCCCTAGTTCATTCTTAATAATTTTCCAAGTTGATTTTACAATATTTTTACTATTGAGTATAAACTTATTATTACTATGTTTTTTTGCGTAATTGATGCATCTTCTTAGAATCCTTGTGTAATTGTTATATGCAACTTTATTATGATTTGTTTTATTAATGTAATATTTGTAACGTAATATTTTTTTCGTAGAACAACTTTTTTTAATACCTTTTGATATCCATTTTATATGTGGTCCAATGTTAGATTTAATTTTTATTACCGGAAAGCAAAGTTTATAAAACAGTTGAAACAGTTCATAAAATTTATTGAAAGCTAGATCTAGGTCAGTTTCCAGAAACACTTCAGAAAACGATAAACTTTCTAAATAAGATTGAAACTTATTAATGTTTTCTTGAGTATAACTTCTTTTGAAAGAGAAAACAATTTTTGGTAGGACCTTCTTTTTGCTTACGGTAAACCTTAACATTTGAGCAGTTTCGTGATCCGATAACGAAAGTGGAAGAATTTTCGCAGTGGCATTTGGTATATTACTAATAACGTGATCAATACAGGACTGTCCTCTAGTAGGTCTTGTAATATGCAGATGAAAATTAAATGTTTTAATAATATATGTAAATGTAGTCGTAACATTATCATTTACTAGTGTATTAATGTTTATATCGCCAGCTATTACAATCTTTTTTTTGAATATTTATAATTACATTTATACAATAACAATTCAAGTTTTTGAAAAAAACAATCACAATGTCGTTTTATTTTAGTCGGTGTTCGATATAAACATATAATTAATATATTGCTATGGGGGATTAACACAGAACAACATTCAAAATGGAACGGGACAGCCAAGTCATCAAAACAAGTTATCTTTTTAAAAGGCATTCCTCTTTTAACCATAATACAAGATCCACCTCGTTTTTTGTTCCGTGAAAAATACGACGCTATTTCATAGTTTTTAATTATCATATTCTTTTCTTCTCCAGATTTTACAAAAGTTTCCGTAAAACAAAGGACATCTGGATTTATTTTATCCTTAAGCTCTGAAAGTGTAATTTCGATTATTTCCTTTTTAGACAACAGACCTTGAATATTTTGATGCAATATATTAAAGCCGTTGGCAGACTTAGGAACGAAAAAAAGTTGCATTATTTAGCGTGGGCGTCGATGTAGTTTGTAACATTTTATTCTTATTGGGAAAATAATAGGGTATAGTTCCTTTTTTAGCGGCCTTCATATTATTAGAGCATATTAAGCTCGATTGCAATGTATGTGTTGTCTTGTCAATATGTGTTACGTTTACTGCCTTGAAATAATAAGGGATAGTGCCTTTTTTCTTAGGCAATTTACGTTGTGATATTTTCTGTGCATCATTAGCGTTTTTTTGTAATATTTTTATGTGTCGCATTGTATTTTTAAATGTAAGAAACTGTAGATTATATTCATTTACATCTATATTAAAGTTGATTTTTTTGCAAATATAATTTAAATAGAATTTCATATTTACATTACGATATTTCATATATATAAAAGTACAATTTTTTAAATATTTAGACCATAAATAAAATTTATTATTTAATTTATATTATACGTTCAAATTTTTTAAATATTTAGACCATAAATAAAATTTATTATTTAATTTATATTATACCAATCGAAAAGGAATTCGGCTCGCAAGGACCAATTGCAAAGGACACAACGGACGGAAACTAAGAAACAGAAGGGAGGAATCGAGGCTTCTCTCGATCCGGCCTCCTGCAACGCCTACGTTGGGTTCGGGAACAACGTATGTGATCTCCGCAACGGAGTAACACACTAGGGCGATAACCTCGTTCCTTTTCAGCAAGTAGGTTCAGACGGGGATTACGGGTCTTCCGAAGTCGTCCCGGTCCCGACGCCTTAATTCTTCGATGTGGACTGTATAACTTAAGGGATCTTGGGAATGAAACAGCAATTATCTTCAAACCGTTCCGTGAGAGAGTAATCACTTTTCCCTATACTTTTCTTCTTGACTGCTGGTTTTCACTTTTCCCGAAGGATTTTCTTGTTTTTCCGAACTATTACCCCGAACTATTTTCTTCCCCGAATATTGAAATTATAATTATACGTTCAACAGTAGACTTTTATACGCTGTAATGGATGATGGGATGAAAAACATAATTTCTACTTACCAAGTCATCACTCCATCTGCTACGGCTTACAATAAGGGTGATAAACGAGCCACAGTCCACCTTATCCTCGTTTATCCTTGACTATGAATGAAAATACAAATTCGTTGTCAGTCCTGCGGACTTTGATAGAATGCCTCGTTTCCACTAAAAAGGGTCTCCAGTTCTCTACACTCACCATACACTACACTTACGAAACACCAGCATTAAGTTGTTATTTCACGCTGGTATTCTGTGCAAACACGGTCCTTCCCATCCATTAGTGCTACAACTATAATATAACAGCGTGGCTCTACCACGTATAAGATATATTAAGAAATGTACAACAGTAAAATACAAAATCAAAGACGCTTAGATTGTCACTGCCAACCTACCTGTCCTTTGGCCAAACTGACAGAACGATAAATGCTGTCCTCGCTGAGCGGGTCACCGTCGCGCTCCGTGAAGGTTCCACTTACGTATAGACTCTTCGGCACCAGTCCACCTTCATGCACGAAGCTCTGCAGAAATGGACAACACATGTTAATGATATCACCTTTGGTATATATATATATATATATATATATATTAGATGTAGCCTGTGCAGATACAATACGAACCATATAGTTTTCATGTGCAAATACATAATTGTGAGTGCTTTTAAAGTGTTTAGATTTAATAAAAATACATTATAACCAATTTCATATTACCAAGGACAATATGTCAGTTAAGATATACTTATAAATGAGAATATCCGCAGTAGAACCAGAGTTAGCGACATAGCCCTATGGATAAGCTGAAGTAGCAATTGGCCGTCCATAGACGGAGACTGAGAGACGACCGACTGGCAGCCTCGCACCAGTAAGCGAAGTATAAATCCTTCCACTAGATTGAATAGATCCTAGTAAGATATGCAGGAAATCGATGGTTCAGAAACTTGAGTTAACGCGACCCTGTGGGGAGCCCTATGTTCAGAAGTGGATTTGCGAAGGGTAATGATAATGATAATAAGTAAGTTAATACAAATACTACAGTCTATGTATTATTGCATATCGATTCTTTTATTTAAATACTTTTATTATGCTCGTAAATTACCTTTCCACACATTTTACCAATATGCCGCGTACACATGGTTACTACTCGTGCGGATGAAAATAATATGATTGAAAAAGGCGTCGACTCTATTCACCTTACGCTCGCACATAGTTATAAAAAATATGTTGCGATATACGTTTTCGATAAGTTCTATAACTTCAGTCCAACTTGTCATTGGAATCAATGATAACAAAATGCCGTTTTTGCTAATTTGTGAGCTACGATGCATTCTGAGAGTTTTCTTCATAATTATAGTTGATTTTGTTTTATAATATTTTTGTATAAAATATTTACATGCCATTGAGACATTAGAAACCATTTTCATTTGTCTGCCTCTTTAACAAAATTTCACGAAGAAATAGAGAATAACACAAGGAGTGAAATAGACTAAATTTTATTCAAAAAATTTAGAGGATTTATGATAATAGAAATATTGACAAAATAAAAATTATCTAACGTCTTAATAACACCACATTATTATATCCCACCCAAGAGAAGCTAGAACGGGTCGCTTGTTATAAATGTTATCTTAAAATTGATATACCGTCATGGGTATACAATTCTTTTCAAATATTTTCCCATTAATTGAAAATTTCCAATTAACCGAATAATATAACTTTATACGATGTAACGTTAATAGCGTATTTTCGCTCTTGGTACTATGTATGTTGACGGTACGGGCTTGATGAGCCGCCATTTCTAATCCCATTCTTTATCCGTACGGACTATACAAAAAACCTATTACTCCTAGGCTAAAAGCGACTATCAAAACGACATATAAACGTGGTAGAACCACGCTGTTGCTATATTATGGTTGTAGCACACATGGGTCAACTTGGCCGCGGGAGGACAACGCTCTCACAGAACACCAGCGTAAAATAGCAGCTTAATGCTGCTGTGTTTCGTATGGCGAGTGTAAAGAACCGGAGACTCCTTTTAGTGGAAACGAGGCATTCCATCTCAGGCTTCAGTGGTGACAACGCATCTGTATTTTCATTCTTGATTGGGGATAAATGATAAATGTAGATGTCTACCGTCTTCAGCACTTACCATCAGGTGGATTGTGTGCTCGTTTGTCAGCCTAATACTATAAAAGAACATACCCAGATGAACTCCTAGGCAAAAAGCGGCTATTAAAGAGGCATTTTAAATAAATATTTAAATTAATATACCTAAATACATCGGGCGTAGTGCGTATGTGTGTCGAACATATAAGACAACTAGCGTGTAATTGTGAACGACGATTATATGGGAACTTTTGATACGTGTTGTACGTTTTTCATAGCACATATGTGTTTAGTGAGCATATTAAGCTTGACGAGTCCATTTATTGTGATTCTAGAAAGTTCCTAATATTTGGTAGGTAATGAAATGTTCGAGTCATTTAAAGTAAAATTTTAAGTATGGTAATTTTTAAAAGAATACAGTCTATGGTGGTGTTAAACTTAAACTTAACTAAAAAACTAAAAAAACTTATCATCATCATTACAGCCCTTTACAAGTCCACTGCTGAACATAGGCCTCCCCCAAGGTATGCCACAAAGCACGGTCCTGAGCCACTTGCATCCATCGACTTCCTGCATGTCTTACCAGGTCGTCACTCCATGTAGTGGGGGGTCGCCCTACACTTCGTCTACTCGTACGAGGCTGCCACTCAAGAACCTTTTTTCCCCAACGGTTGTCGGTTCTTCGAGCTATATGGCCGGCCCATTGCCACTTCAGCTTACTAATCCGTTGGGCTATGTCGGTCGCTCTGGTTCTACTGCGGATATCCTCATTTCTAAGTTTATCACGAAGAGAAACTCCGAGCATAGCCCTCTCCATAGCTCGCTGAGCTACTTCGAGCGTCCTCATACGGCCAGCAGTGAAGGACCACGTCTCAGTGCAACACGCACTGGTTGTACAACTTAGTTTTCAGGTTTTGAGGTATACCTGACGAGAAGATGCGTTGTAATTTCCCGAACGCTGCCCAGCCGAGTTGAATCCGTCGATTGACCTCTCGGTCGAAGTTGGACTTACCTAGCCGGACTATTTGTCCCAGGTAAACGTACTCGTCAACAACTTCGAGCTTAGTGCTCCCAACAACTACCGGCATAGGTGTGACATGGACATTAAACATGATCTTTGTTTTGTCCATGTTCATCTTAAGACCTATCCGTTGGGAGGCACTATTGAGGTCATTGAGCATAGTGCTTAAGTCCTCCAGCGATTCTGCCATAAGTACTATATCGTCGGCAAATCGAAGGTGAGTGATGTACTCGCCATTGATGTTAATACCGTATCCTTTCCAGTCCAGCAGCTTGAAAACGTCTTCCAATGCAGCGGTGAAGAGTTTCGGGGAAATAACGTCACCCTGTCTTACACCTCTCTGCAGTTGGATAGGTTTCGTACTCTGGTTCTGTACTCGGATAGCCATCGTAGCCCTACTGTACAAACACTTCAGCACTTCGATATACCGACAGTCAACTTGGCACCGCTGAAGAGACTGTAGCACCGTCCAAATTTCGACGGAATCAAAGGCTTTCTCATAGTCCACATACGCCAGGCAAAGTGGCAGATTGTACTCTTCGGACTTCTGTACAATTTGCCGAAGGGTATGTATGTGGTCTATGGTACTAAAGCCTTTTCGGAAACCGGCTTGTTCGGGAGGCTGGAAGTCGTCGAGTCTGCGTGCGAGACGATTCGTAATGACTCTCGAAAACAGCACGTAGACGCGGCTCAGAAGGGATATCGGCCTGTAGTTCTTCAAGAGGGCGTTGTCACCTTTCTTAAAGAACAAGACCACCGCACTTCTGCTCCACGCCTCCGGAGTAGTGCCACCATGGAGGACGGAATTAAAGAGCCTCTGAAGGACTTCAAGTACCGGTTTTCCACCCGCTTTCAGAAGCTCCGCTGTAATTCCATCCTCGCTCGGGGACTTGCCGTTTTTAAGGTGCTGGAGAGCCATTCTAATCTCGCTCAGACTGACGTCCGGGATATCATCGGAATAGTGTCGGATAAGACCCGCTCTTGGATCGTTACTCGACAGCGGCACCAGTGTATCGACACGTGTACAATTTGATGGTGTGCGTAAATGCAATGAACACAAACACAAATGCTGTAGTGTGCGTGTATCACAGAAATCGTAATAATAAGACAATAGAAGCTTTTTACGTGGTAGAGCCATGCTGCAGTTATGCTAATTGTACAGTTGTAGCACGAATGGGTCGGCTCGATGGGGGGAGGACCACGCTCTCACAGATAATCAGCGTGAAATAGTAGCTTAATGCTGCTGTGTTCCGTATGGTGTGTGTAGAGAACCGGAGACCATTTTTACTGGAACACTTGCGTGTGGCTCCAACGATGATGTGTACAGCTGCCCATAGAACCTCTCAATCTCACTCAGAATCTCAGGTGTCCCGGAAACGATGCTGCCACACTCAGTCTTCAGCTTTGACAGTTGGCGCTTACTGGCAGACAGATCTCTGGCAAAGACTTTGGAGCCCTGGTTCCGCTCAATCGCTTCTTCAATACGAGCAGTATTAAATTTGTGTAAGTCTCGCCGCATGCATTTGGAGATCTGTCTGTTCAGTTGCCTGTATGCTGTCAAATCTGTCGACGATTGCAGCCTCATCTCCCGTCTAACAGCCATGAGATCAAGAGTGTGATCAGAGAGCTTCTGTGTTCTTCTGCGGCCGGTCTTGCAGAACTTAGCTCCGACCGCATGGACAGTTTCCACGAGCCTGTCATTCATATCGTCCACTGCATTGCAATCTTCTAGGCACTGAAAGCGGTTACGTAACTCGAGCTGAAAGGTTTCGGGATTCTGGATTAGAACACGAGGGGGACGGAGCGTTGACTTCATTAGTCGAGACCTCTCCAACTTAACGTTTAGGTTCAGTGTGCCTCTAACCATTCGGTGATCGCTGCCAGTTTTCACCCTTGCGATCACTGAGACATCACTGAACAGTTGGCGTCTGGTCGTCATAATGAAGTCAATCTCATTTTTTGTCGAACCGTCGGGGCTCGACCAGGTCCGCTTCTGGAAGAAAGAGTTCATCATAAAGAGTCCCTCTTTCTCCATAAAGTCGGCCAGCTGCTGGCCCCTACGGTTTCGTTGCCCTACTCCAAATTTCCCTACCTTCAGCTCACCGCTTTCTCTTCTGCCTAGTTTTGCGTTGAAGTCTCCCATCAACACCGTGTAGTGGGTTGTGGAGGAATGTATGGCTCTGGAAATATCCTCATACATTTCCTTGGTCCTTGGCCGAGGTTGGTGCGTAAACCTGTATGACATTCAGCGAATACCGTTTGGTGATTCTGAGTATCAGGTACGCGACCCTCGTCGACACACTCCCAACCTTTACAACGTTGTTGACGAGAGACTTGTGGACGATAAATCCGAAACCTCCTTGGGACAGATGGTCGCCCTCCCGGTGATAGAACAAGTTGCCGGACTCGAGGATTACCGTGTCCTCCCCCTCTCTTCGGACCTCGGATAACCCAATAATATGCCAGCGCAACTTGTCTACCTCTTCTTCCAACTCTAGTATCTTCTCGTCAGTCCTCAGGGTGCGTGCGTTATATGTTGCCAGGTCGAGTCGTCGTAGGTGGCAACCGAACCTCCACCGGAGATTCTTAGCACCCCCTGCCCCGCCGTTACCATGGTCGCCACCGTAGCCAGGAATAGCGGGGCCGCCGGGGACTGGGGGCCGTTTGTTTGCGTCGTTACTCATGGGGGGATATTTGCCATCGTTGCCACGCTTGGCGAGCGGGTTGGCAACCGCAGTTTTTTATTATCTCACAGTTGTTATCAGGAAGATGCTGCTGCCCATCTCCTGTCTGACTACCTCTGTCGCCTCTTACGACACCCACGGGAAGATATGGGGGTAGTGGATATTCTCAACCGCCACTACACGGCATAAAAAAAACTTATATCTAATGGTTTTTCGATAAATCTATCGCTAATAGATTTATCGAATATTAAATTATAGTAAAGTCAATTTATTCTCAAAATTATTCCTAAAAGAAAATGTTGCCCTATACTACCATTTTCATAGTTTAGGCAGTTTACTTACAGCTCACAACAACGCGTACGCAAACGAGACTATCTGCTAGAGCTAGCTGCCGCGCTTGATGACGCCACACGCGATAGCGCGATATTTATAGCGTTATAGCGGCTACTTACATAACAGCTATTAAAAATAGCGCGCTATAATATGGCGCTATGCGCTCGCTATATTAACCACCTCTACAAAATATGTCGTACTATAAAAAGGCGTCAAAAACTTTTAAAACGACAAACAGAAATCTGAATGAATCGAACATTTCTATGAGGACAACCGAAACATTTGCACTTTATACACGTAATGGACAAGTATACTGAATAGAACTGTAATGTTCTTGAATCTCACGCTGCGTACATAGTCGTAATATCGGTGCGGCACGTTCCACGAGACGTCTACAATATCCGTCTGCGGCAGTCGAGACAGAAATAGAAACCTTTTTTAATAGATTATAAATAATACTTATTGTAAGTCATTCTTATATTTCTTTCTTTTTTCTTTTCTTAGATTTACTACTGCACTGTTTCGAATAATATCTCTGTTCTGGAAAGAACCAGCAAGAAACCCAACAGGACTTTAAAAAAAAGATAATTGACAATCTTTAAAGTTACACATTAATTAAGAACACAAAACAAATTAGAAATAGCTTGATAGCAATCACCTCATCCCCAAAGGTTATTATCATTCATAAATTCCTTAAATTTTTTTAAACTTGGCGAAAGTTAGATTTTGTATATTTTCTGATTGTGATGTAAAAGCGTATACGTCGCCCCAAAAATGACTTGCTGACTAAGAGAAATATTGTACTCGGTTAATTTGTTTTAACAAATTTTTATTAGCATTTTTTTTTAATTATGTTGTATTTCCGAGGTGGGCTTGAATATTAAAATTAAATAGAACATTCGAGTAATAATCTTAGTCATCAAGTATTATAGTTTGGATTGCATAGTGCAAACTTGTCTTCTACTCGATACTTAGAGGGTTTATAATGCAAATATCTAAATATGTTTTCTTGACAACTTTTCAAATGTAATATTTGACTAGTATCAATTTTAATTATAACAATTCGAATTGTTATCTATATTTTTGATAATTATATAAAAGTTATTGTTTTGATGAACGTAAGATATTGTTAATATAAAAACAATAAAATTTTGGTAGGTCCTACACAAATTTACATTATTAAATATATATATCATAAAATAATGCAAGCAGGAATCGTAAGTATCGCAATAGAAATTTAAATTTTTATTTTTTTATTATAATGGATTTCCGCAAAGTAACGCCTGATTCTATCAATTATCGCAATAGAAATTTAGGTTTAAAATATTCCATTGAAAATTTCGTAAAATACGAAGGGTAGTGGTCCTAATATATTACCTTGCAAGGCCCACCAAGGAAGTCCGGGATTAGGTCTTTGGGGATATAGTCTAGCAGTCCACCGGGTTGCAGGTAGTCCTTGCCACCGTAAAATAAAAACTTGCTGCGGGTATTTTCATCTGAAAATATAAGGATTTA
Source organism: Parnassius smintheus behrii (assembly GCA_036936625.1). Lineage (NCBI taxonomy): Eukaryota > Metazoa > Arthropoda > Insecta > Lepidoptera > Papilionidae > Parnassius > Parnassius smintheus. The sequence goes on along the minus strand of JAUPFT010000010.1, from coordinate 48,161,808 downwards.
TGTAAAGATATGGCTATCTTTAAAATTAGAACAATTTTCTAGTTGCGGCAATTAAAGAGCCAACATAGAGAAATGTCTGAGTATATTTGTGGCAATTGAAGAAAGGCGGATTCAATATAATATCAGAAATCGTTCTATTGTGCCCAGCTGAAGCCTTTTTTTGGTATTATTATGCTTTGTTCCAATTTGAAGTGTAGTTGTTGTTTTTTAAGGTTTACTTTGTTCCTTAAAAGTTACATTTCAATAACTGCTTTACCTTTACTAAAAGCAAAGCCAGTAGTTTGGTAAAGAATTACGAAATTCTGATTAAAACTACTTTTACGGAGACCAATGGGTGGTGGAAAGCGCCCGAAACGTCGGGAATTAAAAATAAAAGTAATTAAAAGCAAAAATAAACGCGATAAAATCCGAAAAAGTAGTTTTAATCAGAGTGTTCGCGTAAATATAAGAAATCATTACGAAATTCTATTAAAATTTCCTTCACCTGTACCCCTTTTCTCGTAAGTGTTGTAAACATTATACAAAGGGAAAAAATGTTATACGTAATATGGTTCTTTGAAGATACAAGGACATGTCATGATTGAATATTGCTCCAGTAAATGATTACTTATATTATGTTGCTTTCTGTTTCAAAATTGGTATTGAGATCTCGCATTTTTGATATTATTTTATAACTTATTTGTAAAAATTCAAGCAACACTTTGTGAATTTTATTCAATATGAATTATACTTAATCTTAATACAATGGATCATCTGCTTAACAACTGCATCAGATACATTTATGATCTTCGTACATACGACCATGTATCTTCCTTTCGTACACAGCTAAACTAGCTGCCTATCCGTCAGCGCAGATATGTTAGAATACTCTGCACCTTTTTCTCAATTTTGAACGATCCATGTGCTCCCGAGTATCTGAAATCTAAATTTCAATACCTGGGAGATTCTCATAATTTTTCTCTCCGTTCCTCGGCCAATCTTCTTTACGACATATCATTATATCATTCTTTTATTTTATATTTTACATAATTAGGTTTAATACACTCATGCTGCATCAGCGGTGAAACGTAATAAGAAAGTGTGAAAACTATTTCTTTAACACCGTACTAAATTTCTCCAATACGTCGATAAAGAAGTTTCATTTCAAAATGTGCAATTATACAAGAATAATCACTTCGTTAAATTTTCAAACTATTAAACATTATCAATAATTCTTTTAGTTTATTTGGAGTTTATTTTTGGTACGTGTTAATTTCACGGGCACCATCATGATATATCAGAACAGATGTAAAAACAACAAACAGGTTTGCCTTAAGATAAAACTTTATATTTAAAAATTAAATGAATGACTGAAATGAAATATATACTTTACTGTACACCAATATGTATATAAGAAAATAAAAACCATATTTTTATTAATTATATCAATAATTTTCTCACCTATAAATGTGCTAACGATTGTCCATAGGATCGGAAAGACTCTTGGTGCTCTCACGATGAGTACCCTGCCCATTGTCTCTGGGTAGTTCGCTTCTACAACCTGTATGATGCGAAGTAAAGCCCTGACTCCGGGACGCCAGAGGTGTCGCATGTTGAGTCCGTCCAGGTCTACGAGCAGGCTCCAAGCCTGAACTGCGTGTTCCGACGACCTAGTCGCTTCCTCCAGGAGTTTCAAGCCCTCTTCACAAACGTGAAGTGTCTAGAAGGGTACATAATGAGTTAATATGGGCTTATTTAGGTAACATAAGTATGATAATAATAAACTAAACAAAAATTTATGCTTGAAAAACCTATTGCAGCAATCAAGTTTCAATTTTTTTTTGTCTAACTATGCTTCAAATACCTTAAATATATATACAAATGTATTTCCAAATATATAATAAGTATTATAAAAAAATTTTTTAAACTCCATTATCATTTATATCGGAATGATATTCAATATAAAATGAAATTAATACATGAGGCAGTACCGTTAGTATAGTATACTGTCAGACTAAGTATATGAAGTAAAATAATTCGTAAAAAAAATGATCTACGTGGTAGAGTCATGCTGTAGCTATATTATGGATGCACACGAACCGGGGAAGGACCACTCTCTCACAGAATACCAGCGTAAAATAGCAGCTTAATGTTGCTGAGTTTCGTACGGTGAGTGTAGAAAAGCGGAGACCCTTTTTACAGGAAACGAGGCATTCCATCTTAGTCCTCACGGGTGACAACGCATTTGCATTTTAATTCGTAATCGAGGATAGATGTAGATGGAGATGTCTATGGGCCACAGCAACCACTTACCATCAGGTGAACTATGTGCTCGTTTGTCACCCTTCTCCTATTAAAAAAAAACGTTAGCTGGTGTGAAATACCCAAGATACTGCTGGGTTTCGCATGATGAGTGTTAAACACCGGAGACTCGTTATGGAACTGGAAACGAAGCATTCCATCTTAGTCCTTAGGGGTTACAACGTATGTACATTTTAATTCTTAATCGAGGATAGATGTAATGTCAATGAGCTACAACTTCCACTTAACATAAGGTGGCCTGTATGATCATTTGTCATCCTTATCCCTTTAAACAAAACTTTTATTAAAAATCACATAAATACTCGTATATCAACGAAGCATAACTAAATAAAAATATTTTCAGTATTAAAAACATCTGTACCAATTCAAATAATTGTTAATTTACTTACTTATCTTCACGCACAATCCCTAACGGGGTAGCCAGAGAGAACAGATCGCTAAGTGTCACGATCCTTACTTACCTCTTTCGCTTCTTTCAGGTTCATTAACTTCTTCATACATGCACGTCTAGGTATCCGAATACTCTTGACCCTCCCCTCTTCGAGCAATTTGCTCACATGGTCTTCGAAAGTTAGTCTCGGTCTACCTCGACACCTTTTAATATTTACTTTCGCTCTTTATATTTTCTTCACCATTCGGTCTTCACTCATTCGTTCAACGTGCCCAAACCATTGGAGTACGCCACTATCAATATTTGTGATAAGGTCATCTTTCAATCCTGCCATATTGCGAATCTCTTCGTTTCGCAATATGGCAGTATTAATTCATAATTTGGGAAAACAAAATTGTTTTAATTAACACAGAAATTAACATTTCTCGTCATGAACGAACATAAAATTTTATAGGTACAAGGATAAACCACAGAGCATAAAATAGTTTCAATTTAAAGCACGCCAGCAATGGGCGGAACTTTGCCAACTTAAATTTTACATCACAAAATGTCTAGAACATAAACTGATTATACAACGATACAGTCAATTGTGCTTGAAATTCACTGTTAACATCAAATACATAATATATTTACGTGTAATATAACATACATCTATTCATATACACAAAGTTGATCTCTGTTTGTAATGTTTAAAATAACTGCCTTTTATCGAGCTCTTTTATATAGCAATTATTTACATTCCGTTATGAGTTATGACATGAATGACGATTTGTAAAAATTTTATAAGTTTTTCTGTCTGAAATGGCTAAATTGATTGTGATGAAATTTCACGAACATATGGACAGCAATGCCAGAAGTGATCTACGCTTTATTTTACCCATAAAAGTTTTATTTGTGAAATAGTAAATTCGATAAAATAAATGGTCATTGATGATTGATTCAAACAGTCTAACATATCGTATTATATTTAAGCTACTCGCCCTGGTGAAGCCGGGAACGGTATTAAACGTAAATGGAATTCAATTTTTAACAGCAGTAAACTTTTTATTTATTTAGGTAGAACCAATATTTCCATAGTCTTATAAGGAACAAACAAATAATATACCACCTTGCAAGTGACACTTACCAACTTTAAGAGTCCATCTTCTCCAATCGACTTAAGCAAGCCCTTGACATCCATGTGACCCAGTCGCAGAATGTAGAGCGGACGACCATCTGTCAGGAAGAAATACATGTGGAATACGACATACTATCCCAAATTATTATGTAAGTTTCTTTATCATTTGGAATAAAATTATTTATACGAGGAAAAAGTATAAAGGGCCAGATATTATTGATATTTGGTGTAGTTAAAAAGCGATTACGTAAATGCAGACGTTAAGTTTATACGTGGTAGTGCCACGCCGCAGGTATGTTATAGTTATGACACGAATGAGTCGGCGCGACCGGGGAAGGACCAAGCTCTCACAGAATAACAGCGTAAAATAGCAGCTTAATACTGCTGTTTCATGTGGTGAGTGTAGAGATCCGAAGAACCTTTTTTACTGGAGACAAGGTATTCCATCTTTGTCCTCGGGGGTAACAACGCATCTGCATTTTGATATCTAACAGTGGATAGATGAGGATATCTATGGGCTACAGCATCCTCTTACCATCAGGTGTTGGTTCATCGTTTGACACCCTTATCTTATTAACTTCTTATATATAAAAATCAGTTGCTGAGTCTCACTAAAACTCGAAAGTGTAGATATTTGTGTGGTCCCTGGATGGTTAAAAAATTAATTGGACCCGGTAGGTAGCGCCGTTGTCGAGATTCAGAAATCACCCGTGAGAAGCCGGGGTGGATCACCAGTTCAGATGGTTAGATACTCGTATATCAACGAAGCATAACTAAATAAAAATATTTTCAGTATTAAAAACATCTGTACCAATTCAAATAATTGTTAATTTACTTACTTATCTTCACGCACAATCCCTAACGGGGTAGCCAGAGAGAACAGATCGCTAAGTGTCACGATCCTTACATACCTCTTTCGCTTCTTTCAGGTTCATTAACTTCTTCATACATGCACGTCTAGGTGGACCGGTAGGACCGGGGAAGGACCAAGCTCTCACAGAATAACAGCGTAAAATAGCAGCTTAATACTGCTGTTTCATGTGGTGAGTGTAGAGATCCGAAGAACCTTTTTTACTGGAGACAAGGTATTCCATCTTTGTCCTCGGGGGTAACAACGCATCTGCATTTTGATATCTAACAGTGGATAGATGAGGATATCTATGGGCTACAGCATCCTCTTACCATCAGGTGTTGGTTCATCGTTTGACACCCTTATCTTATTAACTTCTTATATATAAAAATCAGTTGCTGAGTCTCACTAAAACTCGAAAGTGTAGATATTTGTGTGGTCCCTGGATGGTTAAAAAATTAATTGGACCCGGTAGGTAGCGCCGTTGTAGAGATTCAGAAATCACCCGTGAGAAGCCGGGGTGGATCACCAGTTCTATATAAAAAATTGATTTTAACCTTTGCATGAGCCGTGGTAGCTCAGATGGTGAGCGCTCGCTGTAAATTTCACAGTATGCGAGCAACCCGAGTTCGATCCCCACCGGCACCAATGAAATTGTTAATTACAATTTTAAGTGCTAATTTACCACGTGCTCGGCGATGAAGGAAAACATCGTGAGGAAACCTGCATGTCTGAGAAATAAAAATAAAATATTTCGAGTACATGACACTTCCTTGCCCTAAAACCCTCTCAGATATGTGAGGAGGCCTGTGCCCAGCAGTGGGACGTATATAGACTGAAACTTTACTTTACTCTTGCATGACAAGAATGATGTATTACGATTATAAGAATAAATAAACATTGTTTCTAGCTTTACCCTTATCGTGATGATGCCAGCCACCAGGGAAGTACTGTTTCACAACCTCGGGTGTTTCGTACTCGAAGAGTAAGCGGTCCACTTGGTGCTTCTTGCGCCACAGAAGAGACTGGGAAAGCATCTCCCTCGCCTTCTCCACGTTGAAGTCACGCGCGCGGAGGAAACGCAGCAGGGTGGTGTCGCTAGGTACCTGATACCAATGCATGAGTAAGGGGTCACAAACGTGTACCACAATTATTCTAGTTGTAACTACGACAAAATGAGATATTATTAGAACGCTTTCGTATTATGTTTATTAATTTGTACCGTATGCATGTATACGGTATTAAAACTATGAACCGAGAAATAAGTAAAATACTTGCGGCACATACTCTATTGTTTATTAATAATATTACATCAAATTTTACTCTGTACATAAATGTGCTTTCAAAGGCAAACTCAGCGCTCCCTCGAACCTTGCTCGCTAGGCTCCAGCCTGGTTAGCCTCCTGCCGGCGATTACAACTGTATCGTTTTTGGGTGCTTTTATTTAATAAAAACAGTTCCACGGTATAAACCATAGACTTAGAATATAATGGCGTATCCTAAGACTATGGTATAAACACATTTCCAAAATAAACTATAACTGGCCAGTGTTTAATATAAAAAAAAAATCTTTTTTCACTAAACATTCTTTGCGGCCTGTCACTGTCATATGTATTTCTGTAACCATGTAGTAGTGCACTCGTAGTTTGTAAAGAATTTGAAAAACAAACGGAGTTTTGGCGGGAACTTGGCCGTAGAAGGAATATCGCTCCTGTTTTGTCGCTTGAATAATGGTTTGAAGTGGATTGTGATTCGTAAAAGTGATGCGATTTTGTGAATTAAGTGTCCGCGCGTGTGAACTATTAGAGAAAACGACGAAACAAGTGCTTTGATGTCGATATAAACCTCAAGTTATTTTGATCGCTTGGGCGCCTTATGAACTTGAGAGGCTGTCATCATCAACTGTCCGCTAGGTTGAGCTGTCGTCAAAATCCCCCAAGGGCTTCACAATGTGACGCATCAGCATATTGTGAAGAAAAAGAACATAAAATGAAGATTCCCAAAGGATAGGCTCAGAAGGTCTAGAAATCAGAGCCGTAAAGTCAGTTAATAATAAATTAAAAACAAACAAAACATCTGCAACTTTATTTGTTGAAAGTTAGTTATAGAGGTACCAGATGTGAGCAGTAGTAACCTCTTAATAAAAAAAATTAAGCACACTGTCGCGCATTTAAAACATTATATTAAGTTAGCGTCAAAACGGGGTAATTTGACTCGATAACATTATAAAACGGCTTAGACTTAGAGAGTAATTGGATTATTAAATACAATAAGCCGGCACAAGGACGTACGAATCGGAGCCCGGCGGGCTTGCCCGTCCTTCGTTTTCGTTAATCCCGGCTACCATCTTTAACTCTATTGATTGACGAACTGTGATAAAGATAATGTAAAAGTTTTTTTTTATAGAAGAATCATGATAAAGGAGCACACAGTCCACATGATGGTAAGTGGATGCTGTGTTTCTTAAGCATACTTAACCTCAACTAGTGGATTTTTTTTTAGAAAAGGGGCATGTGCTACTACGCTAAATAAAAAAAATATTTTGTTCATTTTTTGGGCAAAAAGGAAATTTTTTCTATTAATTAACTATTTTATATAGTGCCCAACGTATTGTTTTAGTTTTCTGCGCATTATTGCCTTTCTAATGAAACCGCTTTGGGGCACATCGGTTGGATGGCTTCAAAGTTTATAACCGACATAGATAGAAATATTTTTAGTGATTTATGTACTCCTCAATTAAAAACGCAAATTCAGATGCGTTGTCACTGAGGACTAAGATAGAATGTCTCGTTTCCAGTAAAAAGTAATCAGTCCGTAACAATTCTACGGTTGGATATCTATGTCTCTCTCAGTAGGGAGAATTTGCCATAATCACTCACATTCACACCTCACTTCACATTGTATACAGATTTAATTGAAATATATCAACAAGCTTCCCGACATCACATCTCACAAACCGACATAACTTCGCACGATTTATGACACATCCGTAAATGGATACACAAAGGGAGATCATCTCGGAACAGAAATCTAGTTATCTAAGTTTCTGAAATCCCCCTTCCGTATAAATTTTCTCTCGCCGGAATAAATTCAAAGTGTCCGGATTCTTTATCTAACCTACAATTTCGTATTTAACACAATTTTATTCGCTTCGCGTGTATCTGTTTATCTATGTCGCGGAATCTTTTAATGTTTCTATATGTGGTAGAGCCATGCTGCAGTTATATTAGTGGTATAGTTGTAGCACGAATGGGTCGGCTTGTCCGGGGAAGGACCACGCTCTCACAGAATACCAGAGTAAAATAGTTAGCTTAATGCTGCTGTGTTTCGTATGGTGAGTGTAGAAAACCGGAGACCCTTTTCACTGGAAACGAGGCATTCCATCTTAGTCCTCACGGGTGACAACGCATCTGCATTTTGATTCGTAATCGAGGATAGATGTAAATGTCTATGAGCCACAGCAACCACTTACCATCAGGTGGACTGTATGCTCGTTTATCACCCTATCCTATAAAAAATTTAATTTTCACCAACTTATAGACCCGACCTGCTTTGGCCGCTTCGTTTGGCCCCGCCGAATTTGGCCCGGCCGACTGACTTGATACTTTCGTTTTCAACTCGTATCAAGGACAGATGACTATTGACTATACAATTATTTAATAACTTTATCCCTGTATCCTGATCAGGATGACCAGGATAAAATAAGATAATTGTCAGGATCATCACAGCATGGTAAATGCGTGTTAAGTATTTTTTTAAACTCTTACATTATTTATAATTACTCATCGCGTTGTTATTAAATTCTTATAATTTTATTTTGTAACATTAGTTGCCCAATTTTGTAACATTGTTTTTTTTTTAATTATCATAATACATTGCTTGATTATCATCCGACATAATTGTAAGTGATGATGCAGTCGACGATGGTAAAACGCACTGAATCATCATAACAAAAGCCTATTCATTCTTACCTTGAAGACACATTATAATCGAATGGAAAACAATGTTGAGGGTAACATTAATTTAATAATACGTTAAATTTTATTACGAAGTACTGGCTGATGTTAGCCGTGAATGTCTATATATTGGAGAGCATAAAACAGTTACAAAAATAGGTTAAGGTTGAAATGTAACTTGCCGAAAACAGTTTCGAATCTTAATAAAATAAGTTAGAATAAAAATATGTTATGTGATGGCGTCGTAAGACAAAACATCACTCAATTTCTGTATCGTTAAAGGCTTCTAGAGGTTAGAGGCAACTGAAGGGAAAGTCTAGCAAAATCCCATCACATTTATGTTGAACATGCCATGTGAATATTAAAGACCAGCTACGGAGGTCAATGTTAAAGTTTCGTAAGTAGTTTTACAACCTTTCATCATGAATGATTATAATTTGGCCATGCTACAGCTATATAGTTGTAGTACTAATTGATCGGGGCAGGACCACGCTCTCACAGAATACCAGCGTGAAATAGCAGCTCAATGCTGCAGTGTTTCGTATGGTGAGTGTAGAGAACAGGAGACCGTTTTTACTGAAACGAGGCACGCGAATTCTGCCATGATTTTATTTTCATTGGGTATAAAAATTATATGGCCTGTATTTAGGAATCATGCAGACACTGCAATATTGTTATGTCCTGTGTATAGGTACCAGTAAGGGAATTATGTAAATAATATTTTATTTGATATTTGTTTTAGCCTGTTCTGACGATACCGTGCTAGCATTACTAGAAGAATCTGATGTCGATTTTAGCAGCGACGATGATACCCAAGATCCCACATATAATGAACGCACGGAAATCGCTACACCACCTTAGTCATACATTTTGATTCGTAATCGAGGATACATGTAGATGTCTATGGGCCACAGCAACCACTTAACATCGGGTGGACTGTGTGTTCGTTTGTCACCCTTATTCTTTAAAAAAAAACTTAACTAACACAGGGAATTTTGAACACGCCTGACAAATACGAATATTGCCTTGTCCTCAATTTAAGAGTTCAAATTAGAGGAAAAGATAAATTTTTGGGTGTGAAATTTAAGTCCTCTAGGACGTCCTTTAAAATAAAGGACGTGCGTTAACCATACTCGTCAATGTTGAAGTTCAGAAAAGAAAATGTCGAACCATCCTATTTTATGTATATATAAAAGAACATTTCGAGCCAATTTCAGGACCCCATAACTCAAAAACTGTTCGACCATCTCACTTGTAATTCTGCATACCCGATTAGGACCCCTTGAATACCTAAAAACCATATAGTCAGATCTAAACAAATTTGCGTAAATCATAGAGTCTATGATTTACGCAAATTTGTTTGAGACGTTGAAACGGTTGAGAATATCCACTACCCCATATCTTCCCGTGGGTGTCGTAAGAGGCGACAGAGGGAGCGGCGGCAGGAGATGGGCAGCAGCATCTTCCGGATAACAGCAATGATATAATAAAAAACTGCGGTTGCCAACCCGCTCTAACTATGGCAAATATCCCCCCATGAGTAACGACGCAAACAAACGGCCGCCAGTCCCCGGCGGCCTCGCTATTCCTGGCTACGGTGGCGACCATGGTAACGGCGGGGCAGGAGGTGCTAAGAATCTCTGGTGGAGGTTCGGTTGCCACCTACGACGACTCGACCTGGCAACATATAACGCACGCACCCTGAGGACTGACGAGAAGATACTGGAGTTGGAAGAAGAGGTAGACAAGTTGCGCTGGCATATTATTGGGTTATCCGAGGTCCGAATAGAGGGGGAGGACACGGTAATCCTCGAGTCCGGCAACTTGTTCTATCACCGGGAGGGCGACCATCTGTCCCAAGGAGGTGTCGGATTTATCGTCCACAAGTCTCTCGTCAACAACGTTGTAAAGGTTGGGAGTGTGTCGACGAGGGTCGCGTACCTGATACTCAGAATCACCAAACGGTATTCGCTGAAGGTCATACAGGTTTACGCACCAACGTCGGCAGATCCCGATGAGGAGGTGGAGGAAATGTATGAGGATATTTCCAGTGCCATTCATTCCTCCAAAACCCACTACACGGTGTTGATGGAAGACTTCAACGCAAAACTAGGCACGAGAGAAAGCGGTGAGCTGAAGGTAGGGAAATTTGGAGTAGGGCAACGGAACCGTAGGGGCCAGAAGCTGGCCGAATTTATGGAGAAAGAGGGACTCTTTATGATGAACTCTTTCTTCCAGAAATGGCCCCACAGGAAGTGGACCTGGTCGAGCCCCGACGGTTCGACAAAAAATGAGATTGACTTCATTATGACGACCAGACGCCAACTGTTCAGTGATGTCTCAGTGATCGCAAGAGTTTTCACCCTGGCAGCGATCACCGAATGGCTGAGGCACACTGAACCTAAACGTTAAGTTGGAGAGGTCTCGTCTAATGAAGTCAACGCTCCGTCCCCCTCGTGCTCTAATCCAGAATCCCGAAACCTTTCAGCTCGAGTTACGTAACCGCTTTCAGTGCCTAGAAGATTGCAATGCAGTGGACGATATGAATGACAAGCTCGTGGAAACTGTCCATGCGGTCGGAGCTAAGTTCTGCAAGACCGGCCGCAGAAGAACACAAAAGCTCTCTGATCACACTCTTAATCTCATGGCTGTTAGACGGGAGATGAGGCTGCAATCGTCAACAGATTTGACAGCATACAGGCAACTGAACAGACAGATCTCCAAATGCATGCGGCGAGACTTACGCAAATTTAATACTGCTCGTACTGAAGGAGCGATTGAGTGGAACCAGGGCTCCAAAGTCTTTGCCAGAGATCTGTCTGCCAGTAAGAGCCAACTTTCAAAGTTGAAGACTGAGTGTGGCAGCATCCTTTCCGGGACACCTGAGATTTTGAGTGAGATTGAGAGGTTCTATGGGCAGCTGTACACATCATCGTTGGAGCCACGCGCAAGTGTGAGTAACGATCCAAGAGCGGTGTCTTATCCGACACTATTCCGATGATATCCCGGACGTCAGTTTGAGCGAGATTAGAATGGCTCTCCAGCACCTTAAAAACGGCAATTCCCCGGGCGAAGATGGAATTACAGCGGAGTTTCTGAAAGCGGGTGGAAAACCGGCACTTGAAGTCCTTCAGAGGCTCTTTAATTCCGTCCTCCATGGTGGCACTACTCCGGAGGCGTGGAGCAGAAGTGGGTGGTCTTGTTCTTCAAGAAAGGTGACAACGCCCTCTTGAAGAACTACAGACCGATATCCCTTCTGAGCCGCGTCTACGTGCTGTTTTCGAGAGCCATTACGAATCGTCTCGCACGCAGACTCGACGACTTCCGGCCTCCCGAACAAGCCGGTTTCCGAAAAGGCTTTAGCACCATAGACCACATACATACCCTTCGGCAAATTGTACAGAAGTCCGAAGAGTACAATCTGCAACTTTGCCTGGCGTATGTCAAATTTCGACGGAATCAAAGACTATGAGAAAGCCTTTGATTCCGTCGAAATTTGGGCGGTGCTACAGTCTCTTCAGCGGTGCCAAGTTGACTGTCGGTATATCGAAGTGCTGAAGTGTTTGTACAGTAGGGCTACGATGGCTATCCGAGTACAGAACCAGAGTACGAAACATATCCAACTGCAGAGAGGTGTAAGACAGGGTGACGTTATTTCCCCGAAACTCTTCACCGCTGCATTGGAAGACGTGTTCAAGCTACTGGACTGGAATAGATACGGTATAAACACAGAACACTTAATACAGCTAGTAGAAATGTTATACGAGCCGGGAATGCGCGCCGTGTATATGGCTTAAAAGCCAACTACTAGAATTTCGTGGCTCAGTTCGAAACAAACCGTCGTCACGTGTTAGTCGTGATGCACGTAGTTAAAAATGGTCTATTGCAGTGTTTCGAACTGTTCAAACTGTTCAGGAAAGGGTTATTGTTCTTCTAAAGGAATTTTTTATCATTGGTGAGTAAAATAATACATTTTTAAGTCGATTTTATTGAACGATACTTTGCCCTTCAACGCATCGTAGTATGGCCGCTGGTCCCAGATGCCAATTAAGGATGTGCTTAGATTTTAGTTTATCGACGCTATCGATATTCTATACCTTGTATAATCAATTCTAGCAGGTTATTTTTAGAAATAAATTTTGCTGTTAAATAAAAAGCGTAAGTTTTTATTTAACAATAAATATTTTTTCTTATTCAATCAATATTCTTATATTTTTTTAGTTTTCCGATAAACCCAGAAGTTAAGGAAAAATGGATTTTGGCGGTAGAGAAAAAAATTGGTTTTCTTCTAAACATAGCAAAATATGTTCAGCAGATTTTCAAGAAAATGATTTTAATCCTACAAAAAAACGCCGTGTTCTTTTGGATCATGCTTATCCGACTATTCACGTTTGGACAACTTCTGAAAATTTAAGTATCTTCTAAATAAATAAAGTATTTTAGTAAAATACAAACCATCTCGTGGCTATATTATGCAAAACAGTAAAGAAATTATGTGGCGCCACTAGTATATTTTTGATACTTTATAATTCGGAAACAGGATGCAGTAGTGATAATGAGGCTGCGTACTGGACACATTCCATCTAGAAAGTTTGCATTCCTTATGAAAAAGGTCCAGTCACCGAACTGTGATCAATGCGGTGTTCCGGACGACCTAATGCATGTCTTGATGGACATGCATTAGGTCGTCGTGTGCCCACAACGCTGCCTTTCGTAATGAGAAATGCCACCACATTTTAAAAGATTTCGCTGATTGTAATATAATTTTAGCTAAGCCACATTCTGACGATATAAAAATATTAGTCAAGCTTTACAAGGTGAAGTTCTCGGATCGATCACTCACTTCTCAATGTGATTGATCTGGGAACTTTTAATTTTACTTTTTGTAACTAATTGCATATTTTCTTCAACTTTCTTTAATTAATTATTGATTTGAGAACTTTATAATGTATTAAGTTTAAGTATACCTTATGTAATTGTTTTTTTTTTGGTGATGAATTAACGGAGCGACATATTCATATTGTGAATAAGCTCATTAATAAAGAATTTAAAAAAAATCGGAAAGGAAACGCGTTACGACATTTTGTGTAATTATACTGAAATGAAGTCAGTCTTGCTGTCGCACGGATGGGCCGGCTCGAACCGGGGTGGTACCACGACCTCACAGGAAACCAGCGTGATTGGTGCGTGAGTGGTTTACTTCTGCGTTTCGCTTGGTGAGTGCAGGTGGCCGGAGGCCCTTTTTACTGGAATTGAGGCATTCATCCGTCGCCATATTTATTTCTACAACCAAAAAATGAAAGTTAAGCTGGCGACACAACTGATGAGCAGTAGAGTAGCTAGAGCTTTAATTTTTTGTTCCAAAACTAACCAACCGGGGTTCAAGGCACAGTAGATTTTTTGCAAAATTTTAATGACTTGTTTGATATTTTAAATTCACGAAATATTAATCAGTTAAACTATAAGAAACCCATAAATTTCAAAAACAAAGATAAGGTTTTCATTTTTTTAAACAATATGGAAGCATATATAAAAAACCTAAAAATGTATAACAAAACGAAAATAATTAAATCACCTAAAACACCGGGTTTTTAGGTCTTTTGTATTATAGAAAGGTATACAGATCTTGCTGTTGGTGTTGCTGTATAATCCTTCACCATTTAATGAAAACCTCAGCACAAAAAGTATCAAAAAGACAACTTTTAAATAAATATTTGCATTTTACAGGACAATAAATAAATAAATATTTCAATAAATATTTTCTTTTTGAAATGATGAAAATGTCTTATTTTATTTTTTCTATTTTACTGTATAAGTTTTACTCCTTGTAATTAATTATTTTTTCTACTTTACGTTTTTTTTATAGCATTAAGTTTATTTCATTAAACTTACGTTTCATATTATATCATTATACTGTTTTATTTTATCACATATTTATTACCTACATGTCGATATTTTATCGATAGTTTTTTGTCAAGCACTAGCGTATATGAGTTGAGTGTGTTAACTACCTGCAAGGAGTGGGGAGATTAGCGGCGGCAGTGGTACCGCAAGTAAATTGAAACAAAGGCATTTCTATTCACTATATTAGGTGTTCTGTGGGTATAAACATCAATGGCGAGTACATCACTCACCTTCGATTTGCCGACGATATAGTCCTTATGGCAGAATCGCTGGAGGACTTAAGCACTATGCTCAATGACCTCAATAGTGCCTCCCAACGGATAGGTCTTAAGATGAACATGGACAAAACAAAGATCATGTTTAATGTCCATGTCACACCTATGCCGGTAGTTGTTGGGAGCACTAAGCTCGAAGTTGTTGACGAATACGTTTACCTGGGACAAATAGTCCGGCTAGGTAAGTCCAACTTCGACCGAGAGGTCAATCGACGGATTCAACTCGGCTGGGCAGCGTTCGGGAAATTACAACGCATCTTCTCGTCATGTATACCTCAAAACCTGAAAACTAAGTTGTACAACCAGTGCGTGTTGCCAGTGATGACATATGAAACTGAGACGTGGTCCTTCACTGCTGGCCGTATGAGGACGTTCAAAGTCGCTCAGCGAGCTATGGAGAGAACTATGCTCGGAGTTTCTCGGCGTGATAAACTTAGAAATGAGGATATCCGCAGTAGAACCAGAGTGACCGACATAGCCCAACGGATTAGTAAGCTGAAGTGGCAATGGGCCGGCCATATAGCTCGAAGAACCGACAACCGTTGGGGAAAAAAGGTTCTTGAGTGGCAGCCTCGTACCGGTAGACGAAGTGTAGGGCGACCCCCCACTAGATGGAGTGACGACCTGGTAAGACATGCAGGAAGTCGATGGATGCAGGTGGCTCAGGACCGTGCTTTGTGGCATACCTTGGGGGAGGCCTATGTTCAGCAGTGGACTTGTAAAGGGCTGTAATGATGATGATGACGATAGAGTCTATAGTAATGTACAATGTTCTTGGAAATGCTATAGAACTTGGTATCCGCTCAGATATAAACTTTTAAGTGTACCCGACAACCCCGAACGTGGATCGTACGAACTTAACCCGCCACATTTTTATGTTTTTTTTTTTTTGGTAGGTTCGATACATCGATGCTTATCCGCGTTCGCTGATCATGAGGTTCAGGGTTCGAATTATAGGGTTCTCAATAGCAGTTTTTGGGTTTCCTATCATGGAGACGAGAATTTGGCGGTGTTTCACCTGCCAGGAAAGCACATAAAGCCGTTTATCACGCGCTTGATCTCTCTCCGATCGTGTCAGATAACCGTCCCATCGGATTATGAGAATTAAGGGATAGAGAGTGCACCTGTGCTTGCGCATACACTTGGGCAATATAATCCTGTCCCGCGCAGATGGATATATAGTCTCCGTTGAGGCTGGACGCCGTGAACGAAATTCAGCCTAGAGGACATTATTTTTACTTCCATAAACAGCGGTAGCTCTGGGACTAAGCGCTAGCTGTAAATTTTACAGTAAGCGAGCGTCCCGGGTTCGATACATGCCTCCATCCGTCCATTACAGCCTCTTAAAGTCTACTGCAGAACATAAGCTTGCAACATAGATTGCCTTATAGGGGGAGGCGGGGGGGGGGCTGGGGTTGCCAACCGTTTTTTATTATTATTTTGAGTTTATAGGAAGACGCTGTAGCCAAATTACTACTACTATGTTTCCCTCTGTCGCCTTTAAAACAACCACCGGCAATATGGAAAAGTGGCTACTCGTACACCACCTCTTCACGGGCGCATATATACTATACACTTCGTGGCTTCTCTATGTGAAATGCGTATAGCGTGTGCGTTTATATTCGACTACAGTTTCCTTTTATTATTTTACTCCATATTCCCATATTGGTTTTCATTAATTATAAATTTTCATTAATTAAAAAATCACATCTGTCGGATGTCCCCTGACGACGAAGAAGTGTTTTTATTGTAAAAAGGCAAACGAGCATGCGGCGTATTATGTGCGATACAATTATTTCAATACAACTATGAAAATGTTTGATCTACCAAATGAAATTTTACATCAGAACAACAATATTTTCATTTGTTCTTTTCATAGATAGTTGTTAAACGGGCTTGAGCTCGAGTGGTTCAGAAATAAAAGTAATGTAAGAACGAATAAATACCGCCTCTCGGTTTGTAATTATTACAAACACAAGAAAGAAATACTGGTAGATATAAATTGCTTTTGCTTGCAGCTGTTGAGGAAATTGTAAATAATATAATAGAAAAATTATGGTTGGTAAAAAGTATTTTGTAATTTGTAATAGTGTGTTTTTTTAATAGAGAATGGGACAAACAAGCACACATTACACCTTCCCACATTTATCCTCGATTAAGAATCAAAACGCAAATGCGTTGTCACTCCTGAGGAATAAGATGGAATGCCTGGACATAGATGTAGATATCTACGGGTCACAGCATCCACTTACCATCACGTCATGTAAAGACTGATCTAATCATGGGAACTGTTGTTTTCACTCTCGTCGAAGATAGTCAAGCAAATTGGCCTTGAAGATAATAAAATTGTGGGAGTGATATTGGATGGTAAGGCAAACGCTGGTGAATTATTCAACTCCTTTGCTGTACACACACATTATCTCTTTCATCTCCATCTCTTTGTCGACACAAAGGGATGGAGATTAAGACACACCGAGCGTCAAGTTTTCCAAGGGGTAAGGGAAAAATAAGAGTTAAAATATGTTAAATATGGCCATTCCTGAATCCTGACGAGTATTTCTACGAATCAAGAAAGAGAAATATTACCTATACTATCTTTAAATATAATTCTTTTGTGCGTGTGTTATTTAGAAGTTGTGATTTAGAAGAATATTATTGTGTGTGTACTGGTCCCTGGATGGTTTAGCTTCACAACTGCACCCGGTAGGTGGCGCTGCAATCAGGTTTTAGGTTGATTTTTTCAGAGCAGTAAAACGTCTGCCGGGTTTCCTAGTTACTTATAAGTTCCTTACTTTTCCTTTTTGTAGATCTGCGATCCACTTCCGAAGCTGCAGCAGCCGCGACTCCTGCAACGGTGTCAGCTCACCCAGGTATCGCTTGATGTACTCACTATCCAGGGTATATTGATCTGTAACAATACTTAACAATTTTTATAATATTCATTTACACACGCAGTGACTACTCCTTGATTGACACTGTTCAGTATTGATTGACATTTTTGTGCAATAGTGCCACTACATAGCCTTTGATTGATTTTTGTTTTTCATATTTTATTATTAAAAGTCGCTAACTCTGGGCAGATTTTTAATATCGTAAAAGAGTTTAAATTATATAAATAGTCATAGTTAAAAAAAAATTATGCGACGCAGTCATGCTACAAGACACGAATAGGTAGTCCGGAGTTGAGTGTGAGTATGATGATTGATGAGAACTGGTGATCCTTTTTATTAATAAGGAGGCGTTCCACTTTAGTCTTCAGGAGCATTGAGCTATTATGTACTACGTACTAGAGGAGACACTGCATTCAGCTACTCTGTTACACTCAACTGCGGTGCATGCACTGCACTTTAATCAGTCACTCGCTAGGCGCTTGTACAGTTATCACGTGTTGTGTTGATTTAAAAAAAATCTCTTGAGAAAAATATGCCGTATTGTCTACTTAGATATTGCACAACTAATTCAAGAAATGTCAATAAAAACCAAGGAATTACTTTTCATCGGTTAATAAGATACTTATTCAATAAAAAAGTATTATAAATTAATAATAAAAAAATTATTCCTAAGACGCCATTTCGTATCATTGAATATAGATTATGAAATTAATATGTTCAGATGCGACATTTCTGTTGGTACTTAAGTTTAGGACGAATATATTATTATACACATTTTTTGTAGAAACATATAAGTTATTATAATTAGGCTAAATTTTTCATGTTTAAATCTGCTTATTATTCTTTTATTTTATTTTTAGGTTTCCACTTCAAAGTCAAAGTGGAATAAATTCGTCCATTTTTAACTCTCGCGTGCCCAACATTTATGAACGATTATCTACAGCATTTATGATTCTAATTTAAATAAATATATTTGTAATTTAAATTTTATGTTAATAAGTTTTGTTAAACATACATTTAGTATGTTTTTTTTTATATTTGACACAGATACTTTTTAAAATATTCGGATAAAAATAAAATGTAATGGTGATATAATATTATGTAATATTATATTAAATAAACAAATATAATATACAAAATAAATGACAAAATTTAGATATTACACATAATAAAATCTACTATTACCTACGGATCCTTCTACCTATGTTTATTCTATGATAAAAAAACCAAACGCGCGAACACAGAGTAGCGCACATTTTTGTTTGAGATAGCTGTTCTAGTACGTAAGTACATATTACTTCAATGTTCAGGAGCGAAACAAATCTGCATTTTGATTCGTAAATTAGGATATATGTCTATGGGTCACATCATCTACTACCCATTCGCTGGACTGAATGCTTGTTTGTCATTTTATATTCTATAAAACAGCACGTGGAGAAACATACAAACCCGGAAAAAATCATATAAAGATAATAGAGGTATAAAGACCAGGCAAGTAACAGTTACTTGGTCCGTGAGGGAGTTAAATGCAACCTACAATGCTGCAGTCAAATGCTAGTAGTTACGTTGTACCAGTTCTGGCGCACTTGTAGAAAGGTTGTACCAGTTCTGGCGCACTGAGTCAGAAGTGGTACAAGTACGATGTTCGTCGACTCACGATCCTAAAAAAAAAAAAAGAAAGGATTTGGCATGCTCTGATCACGAATCTGCGGTCCATTTTTGCGTAGGATGCACGGTTCCGGAGATGTGCAGATCAATTAACTCTTATCTAATTGATATCCGCTACGAGCCTCCACCGTCATTAGCGCTCCATTGTTCTTATCTACTTATCTATTGTTCATTCAATACCGTCATTATCTATCCTTCCTCAGCGTGGTGCTATTGTATTATACTCCTTTGTTCCTATCTACACTAATCTGACTCATTAATAAAACACATTACCCAATTTTGTTAAAATTTTTATTTATGAAATACAAAATCTTATTACTTATTATCTATAAAATAGGAGTGAAATATCTCATCCACTAAAATATCGTTGTACAATGTGTTCCCTGTAAATATACTCGTAAAACTATGCATTGAACATCTCTGAAACTTATATAGCAAATACATTAAGCAATATTCGCCACAAACTGAAGTCCACTCATTCTGAATCCTATCAACATTCCAGTTCCATCTTTTACAATTTCTTTTAAAAAACTAGATGATATCGTACAGGTGCCCGTCCGAATGAATCAAAATATTGACCGACGTCATTCGTATCGATATATAAAGCTACCCAATGTGACCCTGGTTTATCATCTGTATCCAAATTGCATATTATATACGTTGGTACGTGGGTGTACATGGGTAGTTTATTGGCAGCATAAACATTATTTTCTCGAGTGGGGTGAATCTTTTTCAGATGTTGTTGTACATCTAGTGTATCCATAATATTACTGCTATCAGTAGATTATTACAGAACCAATCTACTCAATGACTAATATAGGAGTGATCAATTATAGCGATTTCTAAATATTAAATTGCATTCTTTGTGTTATACAAATCGTATTTGAGTCACCAATACACTGAACAAGACACGACAGGAAGGACGTAGGAATGTAGAGATAAGCAACAGAATGTAAGGTAAGCTTGTTGACGCATAAAGATACTATCAATTCTACTGCAGAAATTCTTTAGATTAGAATTATTACTCACTGGTACTATATAAGACCAAGCAACTGCAGTCATGGAGTTAGTGTATGGTCGTTTGACCGCAGTGGATCTATCAATACTACGTTTGTGTTACTTCAACGCATCAAAGGCCATGGATGTAAGTGTTTATTCTATTGACAAACTTACTTTTCTTTCTGTTATTTTCTTACGTGTGTATGATTTAGTGTTAACAAATTATATTTAAATATTATGTGTGTGTATATGGTTAAGCCGTGGTAGCTCAGATGGTTAGCGCAAAATGTAAAATTCACTGTACGCGACCCGGGTTCGATCCCCGCCGGCACCAATTAAATTGTTAATTACAATTTTAAGTGCTGATTTACCGCGTGCTCAGCGGTGAAGGAAAACATCGTGAGGAATGCATGTCTGAGAAAATTTCGAAGGCATGTGAAGTTTGCCAACACGCATTGAGGTATCGCAGCGAACATTTCCTAGCCCTAAAACCCTCTCAGAAATGAGAGGAGGCCTATGTTCAGCAGTGGACTTTAATAGGTTGTAACTTTAGCTTTTTTAACTTTTATGATTAAGTGTTAACAAATTGATATTAACATAACTGTGTTGTTGCAGAAATCATTGAGCTTCGATGAAAATACCTATAAACAGTATTACTACTCGCCACTCTCCCCTCAAGAAGAGAGTGATGACATCGTCATTAATAATAACACATGCGATGGTGGAAAAAGAAAATCGCAATCGATTGATCATTTTTTTGAAGCTGAATCAAAAATAAAAAAGAGGAAGCTGTTATCATCAACCGTAGCACGAGCCGCTAGAGATGGTGTATCATACATTTCTACTAATTCTGACGACGGAGACCAAGCGACGCATCTCATCAAAATTGAAATGTACGATATGAAGAAGCTATCCAAGATTCCAACTACTGATCATTGGAAACATGCTTCCACGAGGATTAAATATTACGTAAAGAATAATAAGGATAGCATCTACGACAACACAAACGCCCTCGTATACAATATTACAAAGACAATAGCAGAAAGTGAAAAAGTTAAAAAATACTTTTTTAACAATGACAGTCATTAGCTGATCATTAGTGAATGTGATTCTGTTTACTTAAATTACTTCCGTGTACTCATTATATTCTATTTCTAATCCTTTGTTAGACTTAAATATCGAACATTATTTGAAATTTGGGTATCAGTTGGTCTACCAACACTGAACTGTTACTTACTCTGCTACCTATTTTCTTCTTTACTATAAGGATGGCAAACTTCAGTGAAGTGTGCACCAGTGCTTTCTTCTCCACAACCATGGAAGAGAATACGGAACTATTCAACAGCGAATTAAATCAAGAGTTGTCTAAAGTTTGTGATGAAATGGAGAAGGATCAACTGTTCGATTCATCGTATGATGATGAGTTGTATAATCACTGTGCGATGGTTGAAACACAGTTTAAGTAAGTAAAATAAACATTCATTTCGATCATAATTTACACAATGTCTTGTACAGTTTTTAATAAATTTAAACATTTTAGTAGTCAACCACTACAACTTGGAAGAGGAACGAAGCGAACGAGCAGCAAAGAACCCAAGATCATCAAAAAACCAACAACGGAAGCAGAAGCGCCTACCTCTGCAGGGAACAGTATCAGTAACGATGATCAAGTGGAATGTCTAACGTGTCATATATTTATCAAGAAACGGTATTTAGCTAATCATTTTAAAAGTAATGTTCACAAAAATAATCTTTTAAATTCACATAATTCTTTATCAAACGTTAGTGTTATTGAATCTGCTTTTAGAAACAGGATTTTAACTTATAAAATCAAGAGTAGAGTAGATAGTTCGACATTGGTAAATTTTGAAACTCCTGAACTATTTTTAAATTCTATTAAAGATGATATTTTATTTTTAATACAAGAGTGTATTCATCAACACATAATTTTTAAAGTAAACTTCATATTGCATGCTGATTTTGTTCAACAAACTAAAGATATTCATGATACGTTCGATTTTCAAACGCTTAACTATATTATTTGTCAAGGAGATGACTTAAATATTTTTTTTTCATCTTTAAATGATACAATTACTACTAAAATTAGTGCATTTGAAAAAAAAGATAGTGGATGGAGTCTAAAAAACATAAAATCTATAGACATGAATGTTAATAAATTTAACCCCCTATGCGGTACTTCATACATAGATCTTCCTCGTGACATAAAATTAAAAAAGGCTGTTATAAATGTAAAAAGCAAGGATTATTTTTGTTTTAAATGGGCGTTACTCTCGGCGTTATATCCCGTAAACAAAGACGCGGATCGTGTATCATCGTACGTTAAACATGCAAATAAACTTAAATTTGATGGTATTTCCTTTCCAGTTAAAATTTCTGACATAGCAAAAGTAAAATGAAGAGAGATTAAATGATATTAGTATTAATGTTTTTGGGTTAGAATATAATAAAGAAAAACGATGTAATTCTATAGTAGGTCCATTATTTTTAACAAAGTGTCGTAAAGATAGACATATCAATTTATTATTTTTTTCCAGGGATACAAAAAATCATTATTGTTACATAAAAAATTTATCGCGGTTAGTTGGTAAACAAATTTCAAAAGACGGTCACATCATGTACATTTGCGAAGCATGTGTACTTAACTTTCCATCTAAGGAAAGTTTAAATAACCATGAACAATACGATTGTGCCCACATTTGTACAGAATTACCAAACAGTGAAACTTTTAAAAAAAAGAATTGGTTTGGTCAACCTATTTCAAATGATAAAATTAAATTTGATAGTTATGAAAAAAAGTTGAAGATACCATTCGTAGTTTATGCTGATTTTGAAGCATTTTTAAAACCATTAGAATCATGTTCTAACGATCCTTCCAAACCTTTCACACACAATATTCAGAAACATGAAGTACATAGTTTTGGTTATTATATAAAATGTTCATATGATGATAAATTATCAAAATATGTAACGTATTGCGGACCCAACTGTGCACAAGTGTTTATGGAAAGTTTATCTAACGATCTCAAAGAAATAAATAGACTTCAAAAATATCCTCCACTTCCGCTAACAAATGAAGACAAAAACCAAATTTCAAATGCAACCATTTGTCATATTTGTGAAACAGAGTTAGCAGAACATTTTTATGATTTTGATTGGTACACCGGTAGTTTTATAAGTGTTGCTCACGAATCATGTAGCTCGAAGTTCAGAAAACCTCGTTATATACCAATATTTTTACACAACCTTAGTCACTATGATGCTCATTTTATTGTTCACGCGTTAAACTTTTGTGATGGTGAAGTCGAAGTTATCCCTCAAAATAAAGAAAAATATATATCCTTTTCCAAAAAATTAAAAATGAATAACCACGAAATTATATTAAGATTCATAGATTCATTTAAGTTTTTATCATGTAAATTAGAAGAATTGGTCAAAAATCTGAGTAATGATCAATTTCAAGAATTACGTAGAAATTATCCTAATGATGAAGATTTCTTTCGTTTAAAACGGAAAGGCGTTTATCCATATGAACTTATGACTAATTATGATAGTTTAAGCCTAACATCGCTCCCCGAACAAAAATTTTTTTATAGCTCGCTCACAGATTCCCATATTTCAAATGATGATTACAATCATGCTAAAGATGTTTGGGAACACTTTGGGTGTTGTAATATGCTAGATTATTCAAACCTGTATTTAAAAACAGACGTTTTACTTTTAACCGATGTATTTGAAAACTTTAGAAAGTTATGTATTAATACTTATGATTTAGACCCTGCCGATTATTACACAGCACCCGGTTTAAGTTGGGATGCAATGTTAAAATATACAAAAATAGAATTAGAACTTTTAACAGATTATGAGAAAATTGCATTTATTAGATCAGGTATCAGGGGTGGTGTATCTCAATGTAGTAATCGTTATGCTAGAGCTAATAACAAATATATGGGGGATTATGATGCAGGGAAACCAAATTCATATATCACATATTTTGATGCCAACAATTTATATGGTTGGGCTATGTCTCAATGTCTTCCTACTGGTGGATTCGAATGGGTAAATCCGAATACAGAATTTAATGTGTCTGAGACATCGAACTTCGGTTTTATTTTAGAAGTTGATTTGGAGTATCCAGATGAACTTCATGATTTACATTCGGACTTTCCTTTATGCCCCGAAAACATTTGTGCAGGCAATATTAATGAAAATAAACTAGTCCCAAATTTAAATAATAAAGATAAATATGTAATTCATTACAGAAATTTAAAGCAGTGCATAGAAATGGGGGTTAAATTAACTAAAATTCATAGAGTTTTAAAATTTAAACAGTCTCGCTGGTTGAAGATGTACATAGATCTAAACACAAAATTAAGAACGTTAGCAAAATCAGATTTCGAAAAAGGTTTTTATAAATTAATGAATAATTCAGTCTTCGGAAAGACTATGGAGAATATTGAAAAAAGGGTTAACATAAAATTAGTTGCACACTGGGAAAACCAGGGCAAAGCTTTAGGTGCTCAAGATCTAATCGCTAAACCACAATTTCATAGTCTTTCAGTATTTTCGGAAAACCTAGTTGCGGTTCAGTTGCGAAAAACAAGGTTAATATATAACAAACCAATTTATTTAGGGTTTTGCATTTTAGATATTTCAAAAACATTAATGTATGATTTTAATTATAACTATATGGTTAAAAAGTTTAGTAAAATCAAATAATTGTATACAGATACGGATAGTTTAATATATCATATATTTACAGATGATTTTTACTCTGATATAAAACCTGACCTTTCATCATACTTTGATACCTCAGCTTATGATGCAAATAATATTTTTGAATATCCAAAATTAAATAAAAAGAAATTAGGTTTTTTTAAAGATGAAAATAATCGTAAAATCATGAAAGAATTTGTGGGTTTACGATCCAAAATGTACGCTTTTAACTTAGAGAATAAGACTATAGCCAAGGCAAAAGGGGTAAATAAATGTATCACTAAAAAGATGACCATGGATAATTATAAGTCTTCTCTATTTAATAAAAAAAAGTGCAATATTATAGTATGCTTAGATTTAAATCAATTAAACACACAATTTTTACACAAAAATTAAATAAGATTGGTTTATCATATAATGACACAAAGAGGCATATTTTAGATAATAATATTGAAACATTAGCTTGGGGTCATTATAAACTGCGTTAAGTGTTGATAGTTTTTAATTTTATCTCTGCATGTAAATAAAATTTGTATTGATTGTAAAATAATGATAATAGTATAATATGACGTAGAGTTTATTACATATTTAATCATTGTTTTATTGTAAATAATTTAAGTTAATTGTTGTTTATATTTGCGTGTGTGTGTGCATTTATTTAAGGTTGAGTTGATTGTAAAATTATGATGTACTAATTGTGTTAGAAATAGTATACAGATCATTCTGTTTTATATAATGTTTGCAATATATATTAATTGTTAACACCAACACTTTCATTTTTTATTTCACCCCTTAGTACTTTAGACGTGTGTAATGTTTCACTTTATCCATCCGTTTACCGCTATTGTGGCGGGGCCAAGTGGATGTGGGAAGTCAAATTTTGTAACAAATTTCATAAAATCAGTTACAGAAATATGTAATTGTGATTTTAATCAGATCACATGGTGCTTTGATGAAATGCAACCTTTATATAATTTACCAAATGTTAACTACCATCAAGGAATTCCAAATGTTAATATGTTTGACGGTGAAAACCCACATCTTGTTATTATTGATGATCTAATGAGAGAGTCCGATGGAAGAATTGTGGATATATTTACAAAAGGTAGTCATCACAGGAATCTTAGTGTATTTTATTTAACACAAAATTTATTTCATCAGGGTAAAGGTCAAAGAGACATATCCTTAAACTCAAGTTATATAATATATATTAAAAACCCTCGAGATAAAACTCAAATAAGATATTTAGCACGACAAGTGTCACCAGATAACCCAAAATTTATTGAAGATGCCTACAGGGATGCAACTCTAGAGGCGCATGGATATTTAATGGTAGATTTAAAACAGAATACCAATGATTTTTGTCGTATCAAGACAAATGTCTTCCCATTTAATGGTTTCTGCACAGTCTACGTTCCCACAAAAGAGTTTAAATACACCAAGAATCAAACATTTCAAATCATTGCTAAATGATGCATCGTCGACTCACAACGCATAAACATTTGCTAAACGCTTTGCATACGCTTAAACCAAAATATCAAAGAGCATTACTTATAACGTGTGATGAAGAAGAAATTAACTGTATTTGTGAGTGTATTCATAACGTTTTACAAGGAAAAGTACCTCTTAAAGATCAAGATAAACAAAAATTGAATAAACACAAAAATATACTCCGTCAAATAGTGCGTAAGTGTAAACATAAACTAAGAAAAAATATAATTATACAAAAAGGAGGGGCTTTCTTACCAATAATATTAGGTGCAATATTGAGTGGATTAGTGAGTGGACTAGCCAGTTAACATGGAAAATGCAAAGAAAATGATACTTATCGAACCTGGATTGATTGAAAAATTAAAACAAGAAAATAAGGTTAATACGAGTAGTAGTTTATCTCGATTAGATATTGAAATGCAAAATATTATGAATAGTAAGACGGAAGACCGAAAGAAATGGATGTTATATTTACAAACACTGCAAAGATACCTTCATTTTACCGAAGAGGATCGTCAACCACTCAGATTACCAATTTATTCTGATACATCTAATGAAGATTCAAACGAGTCTAAAATTGGTTTTAAAAATAAAGATAGAGATCTAAAAACTTCAGTTGATGCTGAATCTTTGTTGGAGGAGAATCGATCCATCAAAAGTAAAGAAAATGTTGAAAATCCACTTTACACACCAGCTCAAATACTCAGTTTAATACCAAAAACTTATAATAAAAAAGGACAGTTATTATTAAACTTAGTTGAAACAAGTAAAGGTAAAATACATTGGGATAATGAAGGTACAGTCATAATTGATAATGAAAAAATTCCTGGAAGTAATATTGTTGATTTAATAAATGATTCACTAAGACCCTTAAAAAGAAGTGATCCAGTAGGGTGGGATAGATTTGCTGAAGCATTAAAAGATATTAAAGTACCACTTACTTATATTGGAAATCCAAAGAGATGTGAGTTTATTAACCAACTTCAAGCAAAAGATCTGAACAAGCCCTCTGAGATTGAATTTCAAGAGTTTTCTACACCGAGCAGTAGAGATAAAAAGTCTACAACTAAAATACGTAAAAGGCTTGAGTGGGAAAAATGGACCCCGTACTAGAAGAAATTAACAGGATTTATTATGATCCATCTAATCCCGCTGGTTTTGGTAGTATTGATAAATTATCAAAAGCCATGAAGGGTAAAATGAATAAAAAGCAAGTAAAGGAATGGTTAAAATCACAAGAAACATACACATTACATAAACCCATTCGAAAAAAATTCCCGCGTAATAGGTACATTCTATCAAATATTAATGAACTGTGGCAAGCTGATTTAAGTGATATGCGAACTTATTCTCAATATAATGATGGTTTCAAGTATATACTTTGTGTTATTGATGTATTTAGTAAATATGCTTTTGCAAGACCAATGAAAAAGAAAAACTCAGAAACAACTAAAGAATGTTTTGAAAGTATATTTACTGAAAGTAATTTAACACCTACTCACATACAATCTGATAAAGGTACAGAATTTGTTTCAAAAGATGTATAAAAATACTTTAAATCCAAAAAGATTAATTACTATACCATAACAATCCTGACATTAAGGCCAGTATTGTTGAACGATTTCAAAGAACACTAAAAATGAAAATGTGGCGTTATTTCACTCATAATAATACTTATAGATATATAGATGTTTTACAAGATTTAATATACTCTTACAATCACAGCTTTCACTCTAGTATTAAGATGTGCCCATGTGATGTAAATTCCAACAATATTATGACAGTTTGGACTAATCTTTATGATAGACGGTCAAACAAACTTTCTTTAGTAAATCCTAAACCAAATTTCAATGTGGGTGATTATGTTCGAATAACTAAATATAAACATACTTTCCAAAAAGGATATGAATCAAATTGGAGTGATGAAATATTTATTATATCTTCAATAATTGATAGATCTCCATGGGTTGTTTATACAATAACAGATTTACAAAATGAACCAATAGTTGGTACTTTTTATGAAAGAGAATTACAGAAAATCACTTACAACCCCACCTCACAATATAAAATAGATAAAATAATTGACACTCGTTACTCAGGTAACAGAAAAGAAGTATTAGTGAAGTGGAAAGGTTATCCAGATAAATTTAACAGTTGGATTTTAGCTTCTAGTTTAAAAGAAATATGAATAAAGAAAGTTTTTATTTAACTTTGCTCAGCAATAGTTCAATGGAATACTTTCCTGATAACAAGACAACAAATTTTTCAACGAAATTACCGAAAGCTATTAAATTAGAAGGTGAATGGTCGGTTGGAGTTGTCGAGTTTCAATATCCATGTACCATGTTTACTGTTCAAGATCATGAAAATGTTATATACATTACAAAATCTATGTTAATGCCTAATGAAGATAAACCATCCACAGTGTACTACAAAAAACATATTCCAGCTACCAACTATGATAACGTTGAGCATATTTTAAGAGTGTTAAATGGTATCGGAGAGAACTTGAAATTTCGCTATGATGAAATAACAAAATTTGTGTCTATTTCTGTTTTGGATAAAAATATAACATCCGTAACATTATCATCAAAATTAAGTTTACAACTAGGTTATGAACCAAATAAAAATCTCCTAGAGAGAAATTTTGGAAAGTGTCCTGCTAATTTACACTTAGGGTTACCATCTCAACTCTTTCTATACTGTGACATTATCGATCCTCAGATTGTGGGTGATGTTATGACTCGTTTACTAAGAGTCATTTCATTAGATCCTACAAAATACATTTATGGTGCAAATAAAATGCACGTTTTCTCTCAACCTCACTACTTACCTGTTATGCGAAGAGAGTTCGATACGCTGGAAATAGTTATAAGATCGAGCACAGGACAAAAAATACCATTCCAGTTTGGAACCGTGTGTATTAAACTACATTTCCGAAAATTATAATAATGAATTCTCTTCGTGATCATCATAAATGTCCATATGAAAATTATTATACACATCAAGCTGGGTCAGGAGTTGGAGTAATTTATAAGGGTGCACCATACCAACGCGGTCATGGTATTGGGAGCTTCTTAGGGGGGTTATTTAGATCAGTTTTACCTTTGCTTTCAAGTGGTGCTCGAGTGATTGGTAAGGAGGCATTAAGCGCTGGGGTAGGACTTTTATCGGATATGGTTCAAGCGCGTCCTATGGAAGCCTCAATAAAAGATCGTCTAAAGCAAGTTAGTACGAATTTAAAACGAAAGGCTGATGAGAAAATTGATCAATTTAACATGACAGGATCTGGGTATAAAACTAAAAGAAAACGATTGACCTCATTCATTCCACCATTAACTGCTAAAGTGAAAGCTGCGAAAAAACTTGGTCTAAAACCAAAAAATAACAAAGATATATTTTCAAATTAAATATGTCTTTCCTTCATAATCATTCTTGCGAGTGCGTTAAGTCAGAATTGGATTTGTTTGCACTACCGTCTACACAAACTAGCATTGAAAATGGATTGTGGATTCATTATAAACCAATTTCATCTCTTGGTGATGATGGACCTATCGAGTTTCAAGTTCCTGGGACAGGCGATGACTACATAGATTTGTCTCATACATTACTCCACATAAAGGCAAAAGTATTAAATCAAGATTCAACTAACTTGATATCTACTACAATAGTAGCACCTGTAAATAATTGGCTGCAATCACTTTTTAGTCAACTTGATGTTTATTTAAACCAAAAACTTGTATCACCACCTAATAATACCTATGCATATCGAGCATACATGGAAACCCTTTTAAACTATGCTCCTGCTGCTAAACAATCTCATCTTACTTGTAGTCTTTGGTATGATGATACAGCAGGAAAAATGGATTCTACGGATGGTAAAAACATAGGATTTGTTAAAAGACAGGAATTGATTAGTGAAAGTAAGGAAATAGAAATGATTGGTCATCTTCACGGTGACATTTTCAACCAAGATAAATTTTTAATTAATGGTGTTGAAATGAGTGTTAAATTGGTTCGATCGAGAGAGAGAGCTTTAATTTAATTGCTGGGTCAAACGATGTAAAGTTTAAAGTTTGCATTACGGACGCAACTCTTATTGTTCGACGAGCACGAATTAATCCAAGTGTACTACTCGCACATCAAAAAGTTTTAGCTTCTACCACTGCTAAATATCCTATTACTCGAGCTGAAGTAGAAGTCGGGTGTTCAAGGAAAAGCTCTTGATAATATATTTTTAGGGCAGGTACCCAAAAGATGTATAATTGGATTTGTGAACAATTCTGCATTTAATGGTTCCCTTACTAAAAATCCATTTAACTTTGAATACTATGGTATTAATTCTTTCAGCTTATATATTGATGGTCAACAAATACCTTCAAAAGCTTTGCAACCATCTTTTAATAATAGCATATTTACATCAGCATATCATACACTATTCTCGGGAGCTGGTATCCACTTTCTTAATGAAGGAAATGGAATCTCTTGTGAACAGTATGCCAAAAGTTACTGTCTATTAGCATTTGACTTAACTCCTGATTTATCAGCCAACTCATCAGCTCATTGGAATCTCATAAAGCATGGTAGTGTAAGATTAGAAGTACGATTTGAATCCTCACTAATACAAACAATTAACTGTATAGTTTATGCTGAGTTTGATAATATTATTGAGATAGATAAAAACAGAAATGTTACTGTAGACTATAGTAGTTAAGGTTATAATATGTGTTGTGTGTTAGATTTTATGAGTTATGTGTAATGCATTTTGTGTGTATGTAAATATGTGAAACATTATAAAATTAAATAAAACAAATTGTATGCAATATATTATTTTTTATTTCTTTATAAATATTCTATTTAATCTAATACAAAACTCTGTTCGAGTTTAAATTTTACATAAGCACACTGACTAAACCACTGAACATGCTGCTGCCAAGGATCATCATCATCTTCCCAATCTTTTAAGCCACCATCACAATGGAAACACTTGGTCCTGTCTGCATGGCCAGTATAAAAGAAACCGGCTTCTGCAAGATCTTCAGGTTTCTGTCGCATAACGAGAGGCCAGTTTTCGAAACTGAGCAACCGGCTAGATTTTGAACTGAAGAATGGATATTCGGCTCTTGAGTACTGCATATTCTTCTCGTTTTCATCTCCACTCAGTGTTGTAGTTTTGTTCTTCAATGATGTGTTCTGTACACGTATGCCACACTCATCTCTTTCTTCTGCTCTTGTCTTCCTGTAATTTAAGTAAACAGAATCACATTCACTAATGATCAGCTAATGACTGTCATTGTTAAAAAAGTATTTTTTAACTTTTTCACTTTCTGCTATTGTCTTTGTAATATTGTATACGAGGGCGTTTGTGTTGTCGTAGATGCTATCCTTATTATTCTTTACGTAATATTTAATCCTCGTGGAAGCATGTTTCCAATGATCAGTAGTTGGAATCTTGGATAGCTTCTTCATATCGTACATTTCAATTTTGATGAGATGCGTCGCTTGGTCTCCATCGTCAGAATTAGTAGAAATGTATGATACACCATCTCTAGCGGCTCGTGCTACGGTTGATGATAACAGCTTCCTCTTTTTTATTTTTGATTCAGCTTCAAAAAAATGATCAATCGATTGCGATTTTCTTTTTCCACCATCGCATGTGTTATTATTAATGACGATGTCATCACTCTCTTCTTGAGGGGAGAGTGGCGAGTAGTAATACTGTTTATAGGTATTTTCATCGAAGCTCAATGATTTCTGCAACAACACAGTTATCATGTTAATATCAATTTGTTAACACTTAATCATAAAAGTTAAAAAAGCTAAAGTTACAACCTATTAAAGTCCACTGCTGAACATAGGCCTCCTCTCATTTCTGAGAGGGTTTTAGGGCTAGGAAATGTTCGCTGCGATACCTCAATGCGTGTTGGCAAACTTCACATGCCTTCGAAATTTTCTCAGACATGCATTCCTCACGATGTTTTCCTTCACCGCTGAGCACGTGGTAAATCAGCACTTAAAATTGTAATTAACAATTTAATTGGTGCCGGCGGGGATCGAACCCGGGTCGCGTACAGTGAATTTTACATTTTGCGCTAACCATCTGAGCTACCACGGCTTAACCATATACACACACATAATATTTAAATATAATTTGTTAACACTAAATCATACACACGTAAGAAAATAACAGAAAGAAAAGTAAGTTTGTCAATAGAATAAACACTTACATCCATGGCCTTTGATGCGTTGAAGTAACACAAACGTAGTATTGATAGATCCACTGCGGTCAAACGACCATACACTAACTCCATGACTGCAGTTGCTTGGTCTTATATAGTACCAGTGAGTAATAATTCTAATCTAAAGAATTTCTGCAGTAGAATTGATAGTATCTTTATGCGTCAACAAGCTTACCTTACATTCTGTTGCTTATCTCTACATTCCTACGTCCTTCCTGTCGTGTCTTGTTCAGTGTATTGGTGACTCAAATACGATTTGTATAACACAAAGAATGCAATTTAATATTTAGAAATCGCTATAATTGATCACTCCTATATTAGTCATTGAGTAGATTGGTTCTGTAATAATCTACTGATAGCAGTAATATTATGGATACACTAGATGTACAACAACATCTGAAAAAGATTCACCCCACTCGAGAAAATAATGTTTATGCTGCCAATAAACTACCCATGTACACCCACGTACCAACGTATATAATATGCAATTTGGATACAGATGATAAACCAGGGTCACATTGGGTAGCTTTATATATCGATACGAATGACGTCGGTCAATATTTTGATTCATTCGGACGGGCACCTGTACGATATCATCTAGTTTTTTAAAAGAAATTGTAAAAGATGGAACTGGAATGTTGATAGGATTCAGAATGAGTGGACTTCAGTTTGTGGCGAATATTGCTTAATGTATTTGCTATATAAGTTTCAGGGATGTTCAATGCATAGTTTTACGAGTATATTTACAGGGAACACATTGTACAACGATATTTTAGTGGATGAGATATTTCACTCCTATTTTATAGATAATAAGTAATAAGACTTTGTATTTTATAAATAAAAATTTTAACAAAATTGGGTAATGTGTTTTATTAATGAGTCAGATTCGTGTAGATAGGAGTACAAAGGAGTATATAACAATATCACCACGCTGAGGAAGAATAGATAATGACGGTATTGAATGAACAATAGATAAGTAGATAAGAACAATGGAGCGCTAATGACGGTGGAGGCTCGAAGCGGATATCAATTAGATAAGAGTTAATTGATCTGCACATCTCCGGAACCGTGTTTTTTTTTTTTTTTTTTTTAGGATCGTGAGTCGACGAACGTCGTACTTGTGACTCAGTGCGCCAGAACTGGTACAACCTTTCTACAAGTGCGCCAGAACTGGTACAACGTAACTACTAATGCTAAACCACTTCGTTACATTAGCAGTCTCGTTACCACAAATTAACATAAGTCGTAAAAATAATAATGTCATCCAGACTGCATTTTGGTCAGAAACAGGTAAGACAGTTAAAATAGCAGCTCAAGGCTACTGTGCTTCGTATGGTGAGTGTAGAGAACCGGAGACCCTTTTTACTACAGTCCTCAAGGGTGGCGGACCCAGACCGACTTCTAGACAAAAATAGGTAAAAAAGTAATTGCTTATTATATATTTTACTACTTTTATTTCTGTGTTATTGTATGAATGTGTGCTGGGTCTGCCACCCTTGAGGACTGTAGTAAAAGGGGTCTCCGGTTCTCTACACTCACCATATGAAGCACAGCAGCTTTGAGCTGCTATTATAACTGTCATACCTATTTCCGCTACCAAATATCAATGCTGGGTCAGCTGTGATTCGGTTTGAAGGGTTTAGAGAGCGATTAGTTACAGGCTGTGAGAGATTTCATCTAAATCCTCAGGGGTGACAACGCATCTATAACATTCTATGTATGAATGTTGCTGCAGGTGTCCATGGACTGCTGTATCTTTTACCATCAAGTGGACCGTAAGTTCGTTGATTTCAATTTTAAGAAAAATTAGTTGACCCTACAGGCCATCCCTGTAACTTTCCGCTAATTTCAAATGCAAAGCGCACCAAATTTCACCAAATTATGACGTTGAATATGAAATATCGGAGTAATTTAAAAAAAATCAATTTTTTCAAAAAATTTCGTTAACAGTATCTCACGAACGAATCAACCGATTTTGACGGGACCGACGGCGATCGACGTGGGTTTTCAAAGCTGATTACTTTTTGGAATCGATCGGTAAAGCCGTTTAAAAGTTATTTAAAAAAAAAAACAGTTTTTCATATTATTACTTATAATTCATAGGAAATCGTAAGTTTGATGAAACACTTTGGAAATACGCTTAATTTATTTCAATCGGTCAAGCCGTTCAATAGTTATAAGAGGTTGACATACATCCACACACATACATACAGACACCATCGAAAAATTGTCAGGGTGGCTTCCTGTGACCTTAAAACGTCAAGATTTGAAGAAAACTCAATTTTCGAAAAACGGGGTAAAAACAATAACTTTCCCATTTTTGAAAAT
Organism: Parnassius smintheus behrii; assembly: GCA_036936625.1. Lineage (NCBI taxonomy): Eukaryota > Metazoa > Arthropoda > Insecta > Lepidoptera > Papilionidae > Parnassius > Parnassius smintheus. The sequence continues at coordinate 48,126,664 of JAUPFT010000010.1, read as the reverse complement.
TTTCAATTTTCTTAGCGGGAAGTTAAAAACCTACTTCAAAGAGCATATACAAGAGATGTGCCGAATATTTCATATTTGGTATTCGGCATATTCGGCAGCTTTACCGAATATTAATATTGGGCAGAATATTCGGCTAAATCACCGAACATTCGTTACAGTGGTACTCAAAGCGTCCACTGTATTGAAATGTAAGAATTGAGTAATGCCATGCCTTTTGTTTTTATTTATTCAAATACAAAAAAAAATAGAATAATTGATGGTATCTTCATTAGGAGGATATAATGATGTTTGGAGCACAAAATGACAAAATAATCGGCAACACTTTTCCAATATTGTGCAAATGTATGACGTCATATACTGTCCTACGTTTTGGGACGAATCACCAGTATAGCGTCATTTGCATTGGACAGTACACTGGGTTCTATTTTGGAACATACCCAATATGTCAGGTGTGGGCGGGGGAGCGAGAGACAGGGTCCGACGCTAACCCCGCGCGCTTTACGGTAACAAGTTTCGACATAAATTGGTTAGAATAATGTTCAATTGGTTAGAGTAATGTAAAAGTTTTACCGAACTTTCAGCCGAATATTCTTATTCGGTGAAATCCATATTCAGGCCATCTACTATATACCTTTAAAATAAGCATGAGCGTATCCAAATTCAAATTAGGCAGAAATTGCCATGTCCGACACGTTTGACAGGTACATTGCTAGCATTGAAGTAATACGTAGTAGACAATAGCCTGATTATTGGTCATAGTATTTTTTATTTAATTACCTTACGTCGTACATTTGGCGTTTACGTTTTTTAACCGACTTCAAAACAGAAGGAGGTTTTCCATTAGACTGTACTTTTTTCTAGGTGAACCGATTTTGATGATACTTTTTTATTTAAAAGCTGGTGCTTCTCATGTGCTCCTATATAAATAAATTCGATCAGAATCTGACCAGTAGTTTTTGAGTTATCCTTCATAACGCATATTAAATTGACTTCGACTAGATTGATGATGTTTTCATTTTATTTATATTGAAGTCGGTTATAAGAAATTTTTAACTTTACCACTTGTATAAGTCACTAGGCAATATAATTTGTTGCATTTTTTGTAACCGCAGCTTGTTGGTTACGTGAGAGAATCAAATTCAAGCACAAAAAATATTTTTAAACACTTTTTCTATCTCTGAAATCTAAGTAAACAGCCTCTGAACCATCGAGGCATCAATGTCAATCATCATGTCTGATCAACAAAGGTTTTCTGGTACATTGCGTCCTTTGCACGGAAATTACTAATAGGGAAAGTTCACGTGTAAACTGAAGAATTTAAAATAGACTGAGTGCTACAAAATAAAATTATTTATAAAAAACCTTGCTCTAACAACTTATGAAAATGAAGCCTGCTGCCAATCTTACGTAAAAGTTTCCCCATGGGAACAGTATCGGGGTCACTTGTAACACGGATATTTGTTATACTGTTACTGCCTGTGCTATGTAAACATTGCTTCATGTAAGTAACACAGTAAAGTAAAACAAAATATACAAGTAGCGGCTGTGTTGCTAAAACATACATTATATTCTATTTCTTTTTTTTTCACACTACATTTCATATAGTAGAGCCATGCTGCATCTACATTATGGTTTTAGCACGAACGAGTTGGCTAGACCGGAGAAGGACCACGCTCTATCAGAATACCAGCGTAAAATACTAGCCTAATGTTGTGTTCCGTGTGGTGAGTGTGGAGAACCGGAGACTCTTTTTACTAAATATGAGGCATACCGTCTTAGTCCTCAGGGGTGACAACCTCTGCATGGTGCAATAATCATATATCAATAAATACGATATATGTAGATGTCTATGGGCCACAGCATCCTCATCAGGTGGACTGTGTGCTGGTTTGTCAGCCTATTCTATAAAAAAGTAAGTAAATTTGTTTTAACTTTATAGTTATGTATAAAAATAATTTATTAAATAATTTTTTTAAAGAAAAAAACTGTGACAAGCGAACAAACAGTCCACCTGACGGTAAGTGGATGCTACATACATTTTTTTATAGAATAAGGGTGACCAACGAGCACACAGTCCACCTGATGGTGAGTGGATGGTGTGGCCAATAGACGTCTGCATTTATCCTCAATTAAGAATCAAAATTCAGATGCGTTATTATCTTTGAGAACTAAGTTGGAATGCTTCGTTTCCAGTTAAAAAAGGTTTCCGGTTCTCTACACTCACCATAAGAAACACAGCAGCATTGAGCTGTTATTTTACGCTGATATTTTGTGAGAGTGTGGTCCTACCCCGGTCGAGCCGACTCATTTGTGCTACAACTATAATATAGCTGCAGCGTGGCTCCACCACGTTAACATACATCGTATTCCGCCATTTTTGCCATAGTATAGCTGTAGAGTGACTGTACCACGTAAATTAACACCATTATGACAAAAATCTGAACCGTTTATTTATGTAAATATGGCTCAACATACGCCCGTCCAGTGACAAAAAGGATATTATGTACAAAAACAAAACCGGTGATATCGTCATTCGCCATCCAAAACCGCGACTGCGAATAGGAATTACAGCTGTACAATACACTTAATTTTATAATGATTTCTTATATTTACGCGAACACTACACATTGAATAAAACTATTATTTACGGGTTTTATCGCGTTTAATTACTTTAGTTTATTTTTACTATCCCGACGTTTCGGGTGCTTTACAGCACCCATGGTCACGGGGGGGACTGAGATGTTTGACGTCCCAATGTCATAGTTAGTCCGGCTACCTTCAGTTTTTGAATACTAATTTTTTTGGTCCGATTTACGCAAAACGAGCTTATAGTATCATGAAGTCATGATCTCAAGCAGCTGGCAGCACCCATCCATCTTCTCTATTGAAATTTGGATGTTTTTTTTTTAATTTCAATAAGGCTATTGAAATTAAAAAAAACATCCAAATTCCATCCTTGGTATTGATCGGTGTTCTTTTGCGAGGATTTGTGCTTTATCAAATCGAATGTAATGGTGGGGACGATCTTGAACATGTTCGCAGACTGCAGACTTCCCGGAGCGTAGGTGCTCCACGTCATAAAGTATGGAAGGGACGTAACTCCCTAAATAAAGGATTCAGAAATGACATAGTTCAGAGCTCAGCTCGGGCTCAATCGGAACGTGTGTAAAGTTTTAATAAAGTAGTATCGGTGGATTTTCTTACGTCGCCACTACTCATATCATCCTACGGATATCGTACAAGGCAACAGAGTACTGAAACTACGAATTTGTCCTGTATTGTATAATATATGCAATTTACATATATATGTAATATGTATATATGAAATTTACATATATATGTAAATTTCACAAGGGAAAATCCATTTTCCACCCGATGGTGAATGGTTTCTGCAGTCTGTACACCTGCAGCCATCTTTAACGGCCGTTCGGGAGCAGTCCACTCGCGTGTTGCCCCGCACCTCACCCCGCACGATTGCCCCGTTTAGACGCCTTCGCATCGATGACCGACTGTCAGTAGTAGTTAGCTAGTTAGGCTGTGCAACAACCATAAGACTGCTGCTGCAGCATGGCTTTACCACGCATTAAAAATTATTGTGAAACTCAACATTGTCCCTGAATGGCCAGCCACAAGGCCGGTGCCTGTAACTAAAAAATATTTCGAAGACGTGAGAAGTTCGCCAACATGCGTTGCAGCTGCGCGACAGACACTTCCTTGCCTTAAAACCCTCTCAGAAATTAGGGGAGGCCTGTGCCCAACAGTGGCTGTAACTTTACTTTACTTTAACTTTACCGACCTATAACTACGAATACTTAACTTAAATGTAGAAACGTAACCAGTAATTACAGTTTCCTTCAAATTTTTTGCTATTTTTTAATTTATTTATATCTTTTTTTACGTTTCGCTAAATATGACTCTTTTTATAATTCAACATAGCTCTACCACGTATGACGTAAAGTCCGTTACCACTGATCGATAGTCGGACTTCCTTGCACTAACTGCACCAGTTCGTAGCACGCAGCGTCGATAGCTTATTTTTTACAACTTCTTTCCACTGTTGTATTGCTGTGTAAAATAAAATGACTCTAGCGAGTACTGTTATATTTTTATGTAAGCTTTTATTTATAAAATTGGGTCTATTATTTATTCTGTGATTGTGTGACAAACGAGCACACAGCCCCCCTGATGGTAAGTGGATGCTGTGGCCCGTAGACATCTGCATTTATTCTCAATTAATAATCAAAATGCAAAAAGCGTTGTCACCCCTGAGGACTAAGATGGAATGCCTCGTTTGCAGTAAAAAGGGTCTCCGATTCTCTACAGTCACCATAGGAAACACGCAGCATTACGCTGCTATTTTACGTTGGTATTCTGTGAGAGCGTGGTCCTGCCACGTTCGAGCCAACCTATTCGTGCTACAATAACATAGCATCCATTGACTTCCTGCATGTCTTACCAGGTCGTGACTCCATCTAGTGGGGGGTCGCCCTACACTTCGCCTACCGGTACGAGGCTGCCACTCGAGAACCTTTTTTCCCTAACGGTTGTCGGTTCTTCGAGCTATATGGCCGGCCCATTGCCACTTCAGCTTACTAATCCGTTGGGCTATGTGGGTCACTCTGGTTCCACTGCGGATATCCTCATTTCTAAGTCTATCACGCAGAGAAACTCCGAGCATAGCAATTTCCATAGCTCGCTGAGCGACTTTGAGCGTCCTCATACGGCCAGCAGAAGGACCGCGTCTCGGTTCCGTATTTTATCCATGATTAAAGATGTTAAGAATTAATTAGCTGAGATCCGGGTCAGTGAAATTGGTAATTAAAATTTTAAATGCTGATTTACGACTTGCTTCCCTGTGAAGAAAAACATCGTGAGGAAATCTGAGAAATTAAAAAATATTTCAAAGACGTGAAGTCCGCCAACACGCAACATTCGGGCTACGCGGCAGATATTTGTGTGGCGAAACGATTTTTTTTTAATTTGTTTTGTACTACTCAGGATGGAAGATGCTGACGGTTGTGGACTACCGGGTATAAAGTTGAAAATTTCAAGATACGCATAGAATATAACGGTACAAATTCAACAAATAAATTTAAAAATATAATATGATGCGTCACCCGCTGAGCGTCGGCATTTTTCACGTTAAACGTACTATAACTCAAAAAACATGGACATTAGAAAAAAAAAGTTTAAAACAAAAGTTGTAGAGAATAAACTGATCTCTAAAAATAAATTAATACATTTTATTGATTAATCTGTTATTGGCCGCGATAGAATAACCGGTTCATTAAATGGGCCATAAATCGTAAACGGTAAGTTTTACAAAAAAGTTTACTGGAAACAAAAGATGCGGAATTTTATTCTCTACAATAATGGTTTATTTAACTTTTGCCTTAAAGTGTATAGTTTCCGAGATATCGGCTGAAAACGTTTTTTCAAAATGGCGCTTGAAGCGCCACCTGGATCTGTGAGCATTTTGTGATTTTATGCTGAGTAAGTGATCCTAAACTTTATTAAAAAAAAATTTGAATCGCAAATTTAGTGCAAAGTTAACCAATAAACGTCTATTTTTACTGTACTATTATTATTTCCTTGCACTAAAATCGTCTCAAAAATCAGAGGTCTGTGCCCAGCTGGGAGGTGTACCTATCTTTAATTTTTAACACATTGCAATGTTTTGAATAGCCTAATATATTTAAATCCAACAGCAGAACAAATTAAAGTAATTCATTAACGCGTACACGTCCGTAGCGTACGCCTACGTTTACCTAATTTCCCGACCCTCATAATATCTCACAACTATACAGCAGGCTGTGACGTCACGTCTGCAAGATAGGCGTTGAATAGAAAACTTTTATTCAATATAGATAGATTATAAAATAAATTATACTTATTGACAGTCACTCATCTGTTTAATTTAGCACTGTTTCGGGAAACACCTGTCCTAGGAAAAACTAGAAAGAAACCCATCGGAACATTTTTTTTTTGATAAAGGAAACGGAACTTTACAATCATTTATTATGTTTCACATTAATTAACCACACAAAATAAATTAGAAATAGCTTAGTAGCGATCACATCATTCCCGAGGGCTATTCTCATCCATAAATTCCTTAATATTGTAATAACCATTTTATACAATCATTGTTTAAGAAAGTTTTAAACTTGGCGGAAGTCAGATTTAATACATTGTTTGAGATTTTGTTATTAAATTAAAGCTTATACCAATGTATATATTACTTTCCATACATTTCAGTTATTCTTCAGTTAGTCATATTTGAAAATAGTCGGTTTTTGCTACACAAACGTGACTTGGAATGCTGGGAGCTGACTACGCCTATTTGCCATAGTTGCCAAGGCAATCTGTGGGGAGACCTATGTTCAGCAGTGGACTATGATAAGCTTTCAAATAAAACAGAATTATCGAAATCGGTTCCCCTAGAAAAAAGTTCTAAGGTAACACAAAAAAACATACAGTCGAATTTGTACCTCCTCTATTTTTTGAAGTCGGTTAAAAACACTAGGCCGGTGGATCGGTTTGCACAGAGATGAAACCTTTAGTTTCTCTTTTTATTTTCTATTTTTTTTTATCGTTACTACATTTCAAGATTCTTCTCCTATATCGTTGGTTTTACATACATAAATTTCACAAAGAGAAACATCCAAACCCGAAAAAAATATTTGTAGGCCTGCTGCAAATATTTTTTTCGGGTTTTTTTTTACAGCTGCGATGCGGCCCATGCCCATAAACAGACCATACTTGTCAGAGCTTCATACGTCAGTCAGTACCCGGCAGAACCGTGGATAGGTGGTGAGATTAGCACATGGGGAATTGGGAGTGCTCACAGCTTATTAACATCATATTATTAAAAACTTTAACAGCGATGTGAGATTAGTAAAATGTTCCGTTTAGGGATGTTCGATGATCATCGATGTTCGATGTTTATCGATGTTAGAAATTAAAACATCAATGTTTCCACATGTTAAACATCGTAGCATCGATTTTGCCACATGTCAAACATCGAAACATCGATGTCAATGAACCAATAATCGATTAATAAGAACTTGTGAACAATACGAACCCGCGAAATCACTATCAACTAAATATTTCATCTCCTATTAAAGGTTTAAATTTTGAATAATTTTGGATTCCCAAAGATATCAATCACCTATAAAAATACCATTATGTTGTGTCAAACTCCCTCTCAAGTGTGAACTGTAATGTCATAGTTGTCACTGCTTTCGCTTTCTTATTCTGTGGTGTCATTGTCACCTAATAACTATTCTACATAAATTGATACTCAAATAATGTTTTTCCCTTGCTGTCTATACACACATAATTTTGAAACAATATGTATCTACATAATCCAATTACATTTAATGATTTCTTAAATTTACGCGAACACTACACATTGAATAAAACTATTATTTACGGGTTTTATCGCGTTTAATTACTTTAGTTTATTTTTATTATCCCAATGTCAGACATTGAGACGACAAACATCTCAGTCCCCCCGTGACCATGGGCGCTGTAAAGCACCCGAAACGTCGGGATAATAATAAAAATAAATTAAAGTAATTAAACGCGATAAAATCTGTAAATAATAGTTTTATTCAATTATATTTAGCTGTTTTTTTTAAGCTTGGGATAATTAGTTTTTTGTTTGCTTGAAGTTTATGAAATAAATCACTGGGCGATCATGAGCATAGACAATTTCACTGCATAGTGCATTTTACAGTGCATTTTATAAACGGCTGTGGATACTTACTGTTTGGGCTGTCTGATTAAAAATTGTGAATAAAGGTGACGGAAAATTCTTTTATTCTGTTTTTGTGAAGTTTGCTAATTTCCCCTCTATAATCATACTTTTTTATTTCGCGATAGGAGTGGTTAATATAAAACCTAGTGCTAGAGTCGGAGCTATTATATTTAAACTGTTTTTGTTTCGGAACTTCGATAGCGCGATTTAGACTTCGATGTGTTTCGCTTGTGGCGCGACGACAGCGCCGCCACACCTCAGTTGCCACGCTTGGCAACCGCAGTTTTATATTTTTACTCGTTATGAGAAAGACGCTGCTACCCATCTCCTGATTTGTTTTCCTCTGTCGCCCTTTTACGTCACCTACGGGATGATATGGGGTAGTATAGATATTCTCACACGGTAAAAAGTATAATTGAAAAAGATATATAAAAAATTAGCTACTTTAGACGCATACCAATAACACACAAGATCAAAAACAATAAAATATGTATTTATAATATTTACACTTAACTACATCCCGTCCGGGTTGTTCCCGTACGTCAGGGAGAGCGGCATGGACAGCAGCAAACCTAAAATCACCACGAATACAACTACCACCACCACATAGTTCCAAGGTGACAACAGCATACTGAACCCCGCACCCCGGTTCGAGTCGCAATCACAAGACTTGAAGTCTCTGAGCTTAACAACTGATTGCGTGTCACACAGACGCAAATTCGGTACGGAAAGGTTCACTCTTTTCTTCTCTGTCCCTTGCCTCGTTTCCATTGAAAGGGTTGACATTTTTTTATTGGCACCATAAAACGAATGTCGCTGTCGAGTTGCAGACGGATGTCGAACTTTTTTACTCACGCCTTGCTCGCTAGGTGTACCCAAAATCTCTAATTTTTTACGACTCGGTGACTTGGATTTATGCCGGAAGTGCGACAGATCTTGAGAAGATCCCGTGTTAAGTTTTGTAGCAGATTTACTCCGTCTAGTGTTGAGGTTCTTGCTGGATCGTTTCAGGGAGATTGTGCTTGGTTTTGGAGTAGGTCGCGATGAGCCTGAGGGAGTAAAGGATTAGGTTAAGTCGTGGGAAGGGAAAGGAAGGATAGAATAAATAAAGAGTTTATTTTTATTTAAGGATATCTCTGAAGATTGGGATCAATATTTCGATTTCGTTTTAGCAGCGCGGCGGACCTTTTCCTGCTCTAAAATTATTTTACTTTGGAGATTAGGAAGCAATGTATATTATTTTTTCTTTTCTTCTTTAGTAACTACAACTAACTAAAACACTAGGACTCTCTCCTGAATCATGGAGGTACTTTACATACATACATAAATTGCACAAGTACAAACATCAAGACCCGGAAGAACTACTTGTACCTAGGCCATACAAGTACTTGTTCCGCGCGGGATTCGAAACCACGGCCCTCATCACCATAACTTATTGCTAAGCCCCTGCGTCACAGAGCCATCAAGCAGTTAAGCAGATCCATTATTTTGAATGTTTTCTAGTGTACCATCGAATATTTCTATCAGGCGAGTGACCACGGCACGATTTTTAGGTGAGAACGGTCGCCAACGGAATACTTGTAGTAATTAGTATGGTGGTAACCACCCTTCACGGTCCTACGGCGTATAACATATTATTTTTTTTAGAATAAGGGTGACAAACGATACAGTCTACTTGATAGTATATAGATACTGTTGCCCATAGGTGTCTACATTCCTCATTTCAATTTAAAATGCAGATACGTTGTCATCTTTAAGGACTAAGATGGAATGCCTCGTATCTAATAAATAGGGTCTACGGTTCTCTAGACAACCATACGAAACAGCACTCTAGCAAGTAATTATTAATAACTCTGTAACTCGTAGCAAGGCGTAATTGGAGGATCCCACATCGACTTGTCCAGATGTCAGTGAAGTCACAAGGCTCCAACTGATTTGCCAACGGTTGCCAACTCTCCCACCAGCGCTGCTTTGCAGCATTATGCTGAGTTGGAGACCGATTTAAAATTTTAAACTCTTTTCGTTTTCTTTATTAATTAAAGTGCATGCACTGATTCTTAATAATTTTTAATGCGTAAGCAGTCTTAGAATGGTGCATGCATATTTTTGCCCTTTTCGTTTGTAAATTTATTGAATTGTGTGTAACAAATAAATAGTTCTTTTTTTATAGAATAAGGGCGACAAACGAGCACACAGTCCACCTGATGGTAAGTGGATGCTGTGGCTCATAAACATCTAAATTCGATTAAGGATCAAAATGCAGATGCGTTGTCACCCCTGAGGACTAAGATGGAATACCTTGATCCCAGTAAAACGGGTCTCCGGTTCTCTACATTCACTATACGAAACACATCAGCATTAAGTTGCTATTTTACGCTGGTATTCTGTGAGAGCGTGGTCCTCCCCGGTCGAGCCGACACATTCGTGCTACAACCATAATATAGCTGCAGCGTGGCTCTACCACGTAAATCCTTTAAACTTTCTTCCTTTCTTTCATTTTACATTACGCCCTGGTCGACTCGACCCATTCGCGCTACAACATTAATATAGCCGCAGCACTGCTCTACCACGATGAAATATATATAAACTATAACCTATTCCCAAGGTTATAATTGACCTTGAGAATTGTGAAGTCAGTTAAAGAAACGCGATGTGTCGCGTAAAACACGAGCGGTAACAGCTGGTACTATCACATGTTATAATAAATTATTTTGCGTACAAAGAAGACAGTTTTCATCGAGTGAGTACGCATCAAATATGCATGTATGTACCTAATATATCTACAGTTTATGTTCATATCTAATATCGAGGCCTTTTGACATCTGTAATGTAAAGTATCTAAAAGTAATAGGTTTAAATTTTATATAAGTTCAGAGTAATTTCTAGTTTGTGGCAAGTTTTCTGTTTTTTTTTTTTTTAATGACGAATAGACAATAAGTTTACTTACAACAAGTAAGTAAACTTCTTGTCTATTCCAACTTAAAAGAAGTAACCTCACAGGGGCGCTTCCCTAGTTTGAAGAGCACCTCCCGCCCTCCCTCAATTGCGTGCACTAATCAAGTCACCACCAATCCCAGCACCACTACCAACGCCACTACTCCCAACACCACTATTCTAGGAAAGACACACCATCAACGATAATACGACACGTGTTTCGCCTCTACACGAGGCATCTTCAGGTGATGGTTGCAAAATAACTATTAATATCTTTATTATAATAGATTTCCGCAAAGTAACTCCTGATTCTATCAATTAACATGTTATCAATTTAAAAGACATTAACATCGCCTATATTCAGCAGACATTAACATCGCCTATATTCATTAACAAGGCCTATATTCAGCAGTGGACTTTTATATCCATTACAGGATATAAAAGTCCACTGCTGAATATAGGCCTCCCCATAGATTGATTACCTCATGGAGGGCGTTTAGCCATCTTTATTTTTTTATTGTAATTAGAAAGACACTGCCACCTATGTTCTGTTTTGGTTTCCCTCTGACACCTCTTGCGACACCAACGGGACAACATGGGCTTGTGGATATTCTCACACGCCTACTAAACGTACGTGCTAACACTAAGGCTAACATTATTCCACGACACATTTTACGAAATAATAAAAATCTATCATCATGACAAAGATCTGTATTATAATTGAAACTTGAATTAGTACAAATAGTTAAAGCTCACTAAGGTATTCGTCTCAATTATTGATTGATTGGATTTAGAATTAGCTCAATACAAGGCAATTAAATTGCGATGGACCGAGGTATAATCATGAATTGCTAATAAGTGATTCACTATGTAACTTAACCTTCTAAATTAATGTACGAATAATTCAAATTATGAAATGATGCCATGAAAATTATTCAATGCCATGAAATATTGCGTATTTTTTTATAGAATAGGGTGACAAACGAGTACACAGTCCATCTGTTGGTAGGTGGATACTGTGGTCCATAGACATCTTAATCTATTCTAGATTAAGAATCAAAATGTAGATGCATTGGCAACCTTGAGTACTAAGTTGGAAACCTCGTTTCCAGTAATAAGGGTCTCCGGTTCTCTACAGTCACTATACGAAACGCAGCAGCATTAAGCTGCTATTTTACGCTGGTATTCTGTGAGAGCGTGGTCTTTTCTCGGTGGAGTCGACCAATTCATACCACAACCATAATATAGCTATAGCGTGACTAACACGTTCATTAAAATGATCGAAGTAAGTTAATTATCTACTATCAGTTGAGCGGCATGTGGCTTACCTAATGGTAAGTGGTCATTGCCGCCTGCCTATGAACATCTACAATTACTACAGAGGCATCACAAGTACATTGCTGGCATTTAGGAAAGAGTAAGATTTATTCTAGAAAATTCCTAAACCTTATGTTCATTATGATATAACAAAGAAAATCCAAAAATTATTATGGTTCCATAAATTAGTGTGCGAGGCAGAATTTCGAACAATTGACGAGGAAAACCGTAGACAATTTAGATGGTTTAAATGATATTGTGAGTTCTTAACAATGTGTGAAACTTGACGGCTATGAATAATCAGAACACTTATAGCATAATATATATGTATACACTATGTATTAATATAAATATACAGGATTATTTTGCAACAACTTGCCAAATTTGCAGAGAAGGTTTAGAGTAAGTAATACAGGCAAATGGTGAAGAGAAAAAAATAAAAAAAAAATAAAAAAATTCTGTCCTTTTTATCTCTTAAATTCAAAATGCGTGGTAATGCATTATTTTAAGTGATTTTACTGCGCACATAGGCAAAAACTTTGTTCATCATGTTATTATCATCACCATTATCATCGTCGTCATCATCATTACATCCCTTCACAAGTCCACTGCTGAACATATTTCATTTTCGATGTATTCTCCATTAACTTTAATACACTTTACAGACCATAATGATTTCTTAAATTTACGCGAACACTACACATTGAATAAAACTATTATTTACGGATTTTATCGCGTTTAATTACTTTAATTTATTTTTATTATTATCCCGACGTTTCGGGTGCTTTACAGCGCCCATGGTCACGGGGGGGACTGAGATGTTTGACGTCCCAATGTCATAGTTAGTCCGGCTACCTTCAGTTTTTTAATATTAATTTTTGGTCCGATTTACGCAAAACGAGCTTAAAGTATCATGATTTTTATTCACTTTACAGACCGTTCAATAAACTTTTAACTACCTTTTGTTTTGTATTGTCTAAGCCCTCAAATATCGTATATTATATATATATATATATATATATATATATATATATATATATATATATATATATATATATATATATATACGCAGTGTACATTTCGTTATGTTTCACGTTATTGCCTTAGTTGTGGCTCATATCGTTATTATGATTTCGATTAATCCCAAATGTTGACTGATATAGAAACGCTATAACGTTAAGTCTACATTGCACCTGAGATGAGTCCGAGAAGTCATCGTGGCAAATGTTATAAATGTTTCTCTTTTTTAGTTCAATATCTACAACCGCTAATAGAAATCAACGTTAAGTCATGTGATTGTCATCAATAGTCGTCATCATTACATCCCTTCACAGTTACACAGCTGAACATAGACGTGCATCAGGGCATGCCACAAAGCACGGTCCTAAACCACCTACATTCTTTGACTTTCTGCATGTCTTACCAGGTCGTCCATCTAGTGGGAACCGCCCCACACTTCGCCTGCCGGTACGGGGTCACCACTGGAGGACCTTTCTTCCCCATCGGTTGTCGGTCTTTCGAGCTCTATAGCCAGCACAATGCTACTTCAGCTTACTAATCCGTAGAGCTATGACGCTTACTCTGGTTCTACGGCGGATATGCTCATTTCTAAGTTTCTCACGCAGCGAAAGCATATGAAGCATATATGTGATTGTAATATTTCTTAAACTTTTCATTATCAATAATTGTACACAAAAATAGGACCGTTAAAACAATAGGGTGTTTTACCCATTTTCAAAAATTGTTTTAAATGAATCCTAGTGATAATGAACCACTATAATTTTATTTTTTTGTTAAACCGAATAGTGCCATAAAAATTACTTTTGATCTATCGTTTTAAATTTTCGGGTGAAAACGCTAGCCGCCATGTTGTTCAACTCGTGACGTCACAGTCGTCGATTCTACCGATTTTACAAAGGAATAATATACTTTTTAATATTTAATGAGTCAATCTTCTATATCATTATTGTGTTGTGCCTGAATGCAAAAATACAAGCATAAGAACGCCGTGAAAGTTATGGATTAAAGTACCAACTGATTTAAATATGAGAAATACTTGGTTAAATCTGGCAAGAAGAGACCCAACAAAATCTACACTGTACTTCTGTAAAGATAATTTTGATGTAAATATGATTTATATTTAACTATCGTTTAATACAAGACAAAACATCATGAGGTCAAATGTATCGCAAGTCAAATTTTGTAATAAATTACGTTAACTTAGATATTATAACTATGATAGCTACTAAACTATGTTTTATCAAAATACACTGTGACCTGGTATTGTGTTTTTGTGTAAACAAAATAGGTACTTACACTGATGTTTTAAGATTCCTCAACTCAGTAGAACAAAAATTGGGATTGCATGAAAAAATTTTTGCCACCATCAATTTATTTATCCTTGGTAGATTAGTACTTTCTGCTTTTACGAATTCGTCTTCTATGATGCCTATTTAATAAAATTCGGAATAAAACTCAATAATCGTAATTATAACTTAAAAAATCCGAAATAACACAGCACGTTAGCTAGGTCTCTTAATCTGTGACACAGAACACTAATATCCTTAGGCTGGATCAGTGACGTCACGACAAGTTATAATATGGCCGACAGCGTTTTGCAGATTTGAGGCACAGACGAAAAAAAATATTCTTAATATGGAAATTTAAAATTTATAATGCAATTTTATAAACAGAAATCAATATTTCTTGTTTACTTTTCACAAAATCTACCATAAATATATATTTTTTTATTTTATTTTACACGATGTATAATACCCTATTAGCCCGTTAGATCGTTAAAAAAGCAATTTGAATGAACTTCGAAGGTTGTCTTTAATGATTCCGGCTGTTTTCTTACTCTAGATATCCATTTAAAGGAAGTAAGGAGACGAAAATAAGTGGAATTTCGTTCGAGCCGACGGGTGGGTAATAATCAACTAGAACGCGACCTTGCTACCTGAAATTAACCCGCCTTTGGGCGAAGGTATACTTTCAGTAGACACAAGAACCACTTACGTAAGCGTTTTCATCAAGTTGTTACATAATCGACGTAAGATTTCAGAACGCTTGAGAGTTTAAGTATTGTTTTTAATCTGATAACTTATCATTGCAATTCCAGTGCATAAGTTAAAATATAAAATAAAATTTTATTAAAACTAGTTTTTACAGATAGCGTATATAAACTTATTTTGACATTTCGAACACTTTACAGTACCCATGGTCACGGGCGGGACTGAGGTGTTCCACGTCCCAAAGTCATAAATAACCACGGTCACCTCGAGATTAAAATTATTAATTTTTGTTCCGTTCTACGCTGTATGAACTTATAGTATCTTAAATCCTAGCAATGGTATGCTTGGGGTTGAATTTAATTTTACTAATTACAGGATTCCAAGCATACGGTAGCACCCAGCCATCTACTCTATTGAAATTAGGATGTTTTTTGAGTTCAATAGCCCCGCGAATCATCTTTGGAAGGAATCGGTGTTCTTCAGTGAGGATTTGTGATCTATCAAATCTGATGTACTACAAATTTTATGGAAGTAGCCGTGGTTAACTATGACATTAGGACGTCGAACACCTCAGTCGTCAGTCGTGGGTGCCATGGGTGCTGTAGTGCTTGGATGGTCAAAATAAGTTGATATACGTGATAAAAATCATAAAAACTAGTTTCATTTAAATATGTTTGTTTCATGTAGTGTTCGCGTACATATAAGAAATCATATTAAAAACTAATTAGCTAAAATCTGCGTGAAAAAAATATGATAGTTTGAAAAGCACCTCCCGCTCACCCTCCATTGCGTGCACCCCCTTACCCACTAATCACAGCACCACTACACTAGAAAAGACAACACCATCGATAATACGACACGTTTTTCGCCTCTAAACGTGGCCTCTTCAGGTGAAGTAGACTCTGCGGTAGCTGATCGCTGTGTTTCCAGATCAGACCAGTGACACAAGTGGACGATCGGTGCTCTTCAAACTAGGTAAAACACATCTTTTTTTTTCACGCAGATCTTAGCTTATCTATTTTAACATCTTTAATATACTGGATTTCCGCAAACTAACGCCCGATTCAACCTTTATTTATAAAATTACGTTTTTTTTTGTATAGGGTGACAAACGAGCACACAGTCCACCTGATGGTAAGTGGTTGCTGCGGCCCATGGACATCTACCTACATCTATCCTCGATTACAAATCAAAATGCAGATGTGTTGTCATCCATGAGGACTGAGATGGAATGCCTCGTTTCCAGTAAAAAGGGTCTCCGGTTCTCTACACTCACCATACGAAACACAGCAGCATTAAGCTACTATTTCACGCTGGTATTCTGTGAGAGCGTGGTCCTTCCCCGGTCAAGACGACCCATTCGTGCTAAATCTACTAATATAACTGCAGCATGGCTCTACCACGTAAATAAAATAAAATAAAAATTACGTGTCACATTGTTTGTCCGCGATCAACCTCTTAAACGACTGAACTGATTTTAATGAAATTTTGTAAATGTATATTTGAGAGATAGGTTAGTTTTTGTCCCGATAAATGACTCTCAATATTGTTTTTATTGCAAGTTTAAATATTTTTATAGGACAAAGGGTCGTCGGAGAGGGTGCTTCAAATGTTTTGGTGTTTCAATATATTAATCCTTTTTTATTAGATCAAATAAAAATGATAAAAATGATAAACAGGTTCCGATTACGACATAGCCATCCTGATCTTTGATTTAATAACAGAAGCTAGCTCCCTTCTACAATTTATGCACAAACAATATTAATCTAAGCTACTTCAATTCAATTTAATTACATTTTACTTTATTAAAATTAGCGTATAATAGTATAAATCACTAGTTCAAATAAAATAATAAATTAAACATTCAATTAAAATTAAAAAGAACATTGTATGTAGATTGATCAATATGTTTTTGGAAATGTAATGAAACTCTAGGATAGGTATATGTAAATTGTATTTATTTTTAACGTAATCGCCTTCGATCAACAATCGCCATTTAACTTTGAATAGCGTTTTTTATAAGGTAGAAATAATTAATAACCGCACGATGTTGTAGTTTCTCCATTTTAAATTTCCGAAAATTCCCGCCAAATGTGAAGTTTGAAAAATAAATTGGGTATCATTTTAAATTTACTTTCTTTTGGCCTGGTTACTAACGAATTTAAGATTCGAAAAAAAATTAAACGCAATTCTATATTTCACTGAATAAGTGTCCTATTCCGAAAAACTTATTGATCCATCAAGCAATATATGAAGTAGTATAGTTATTGCGTGAAAGTTATATTTTCGCAGCTGTTATAATCGTGTTAATTCAGCCACAATAAAAGTAATTCCTTTACTTGCTGTTGGTTACGTGTCCTTAATTTCATTATTTTGTTTAATTTGTTATATAAGTTAAGGGAACCATTAAAACTATTAGAAATTATTTTATAATCTAAAAATGTAAGCTCACTTTTCTAACACGACAGGTTTCTTACCGCTGTCATTTCTCATATAAATTGCCCTACATAATTCATTTTACTGTGCGCAACCTATTTATATTCCATTCGCTACGAGTATATTCGGTAACCTCGCCAAATATTTAATCGAAGTTTTAACCGAGTTCAGCAAAAACTACCTACATAGGTTCTAATAATATTCCACTCGTATTTTTTTCGGCTGAACTGATTTAAATTATCATTTTTTTATTAATTCTTCTATACATTACAGGTGGTTTTGGGAAAGTTCGTTAATGTCAGCCAGTCATTTATGACCATTAATTTAAATAAAAAACTGTATAAATCCATAAAATGGGAAATAAAGTGATGAAAATTTTAATGTACCACATTAAATGACATTGTTGCTCCCTTGAACCTGTGATATTACTTAAGCGCTGTCCTATTGCCATCGCTCGCGCGATCATGCGTTGCATCCGACGAAAATGATCGTGCGACCGTGCGTTTAAACATACTCATATCTGCGGAATGTCCTTTTGAACGTCGTGCGATCATGCGATGCGATGCGATCATGCGATGCGACTGAAGAAATCGCGCGTGCGGATTCATCGGACGATGAAATCGCATCGCACCATCGTGCGAGCGATGGCAATAGGACAGCGCCTTAGTCCACTCAAAATCATAATCGAAGAATTACGAGTAGAGATCCGACTTCAGAAGTAATTATTATGTGGAAATTACTACTTTTTTAGTTTTTAAATACGGTTTCTTTTTTATTACAAGTTTCATTATTTTTACCACGTTTATATTAGCTCACTTTCGAGTACATATGTTCAAGTGAAATTCAGTAATTGATTTTATGCTAACTTTCAGTTTCATGCGATTCTGAGCCATGTTCAAAAGTTGTATATATCCTATAAAGCTTTTAAACATAGCTCAGAATCTCATGACAATATGAGAATATGAAAAAAAAAACGTGGTATATGAAAAAGCTTTAATACTTACATAGTTTTTTATTTCCATTTACTATTAAATAAAAAATTATTAGGTACTATTTCATACTGCGAACTAAATACTGTTTCTTAATTCAGCTAAAATGCATGATACCGAGGCCAATACGGAAGGTTGTTGAAAGCTCTTAAAGTCACCATTGAATTTAAGGAATCTAGAAGGTCTTATGAATATTTGTAGCAATATTAAAGATGGCTTTTCTTTCAATAATTTTAATTTTATATTATAAATAATACTTATTGAAAGTCACTCTCATGTTACCAGTTAGTTAACCAGCAAGAATTTTATACGTGGTAGACCCACGCTGCAGCTATATTATGGTTGTAGCACGAAGGGGTCAGCTCAACCGGGGAAAGAACACGTTCTCACAAAATACCAGCGTGAAATAGCAGATTAGTGCTGCTGTGTTTTGTATGGTGAGTGTAGAGAACCGGAGACCCGTTTTACTGGAATCGAGGCATTCCTCCATAGTCCTCAGGGGTGACAACGCATCTGGATTTTGATTCTTAATCAAGGTTAAATGTAGATGTCTATGGACACAGCATCAACTTACCATCATTTGTCACCATTATTCAACAAAAAAAAGAAACCAAAAGGGATATTTAAAAAAAAGTACCGTATACAATCACATATTATGTTATATAATTAAAAACACAAAACAATGTACAAATTATAAATAGCTTGATAGCGATTACCTAATCCCCAGGGGTTATTGTAATTTATAAATTTCTTAATATTATAATAATCTTTAATATACAACTTATACAATACAACTTTGAACTTGGCGGAAGTCACATTTTGTACATTATCTATTCATATATCAAAAATTATCAAAAATTCATATATTTTTCAATTTCATATATCAGAAATTAATTATTGATCTCCATAATTTACAAACCTAAAGCTTTCTTCAAGGTCATTTTAATACACGTTTGAAATCGCCGCAATATAAGAGATTGGGGTGCACAATAAATAAGGAGTCGGAGTAACTTTGCGCAACTGGCGAGCGGCCAATGCAGATAATCCTATTTACGCATCTCCGTGCAGATTCCATGCTACTTTAATACTGTTTGTTGTTTTATTTTGTTACAATAACGTGCCAAAAATATGTTTCTATTCTTTGATATTTTTTGTAGAATAAGGGTGACAAATGAGCACACAAACTACCTGATGGTAAGTGGATGCTGTGGCTCATAGACATCTACATCTATTCTCGATTAAGAATCAAAATGCAGATGCGTTGTCACCCGTGATTGATAAGATGGAATACCTCGTTTCCAGTAAAAAGGGTCCCCGGTTCCCTACACTCACCATACGAAACACAGTAGTATTAAGCTGCTATTATACCCCAGTATTCTTTATGTTAGGTCCTTCGTCGGTCGAGCCGACTCTCGATAATCTTTCTTAGAATTTTTGTCTGTCTGTCTGCCTACCCGGGCTAATCTTGGAAACGATTGAACCTATTGTCATGCAACTACTACCAAACCTACGAACGGAGAGTAATGCCAGGAGGACTATAAGATATATTTGAACCGAATATCTATTGAACATATTTATCCAAAAAATAAACATAAAAATTGGCCTTAGATATCTAAATGCCACATTATAACAGGTCGTATCCAGGGGAAGCCAGGGGGGGATTTTTGTTTTGGAATATAGTTCATCTGCTGTTTATTTTACAGCAGCCTTTATTTCTGCGTATTTTTTTAATGATATTACTTAGTCTTAACACACATTAAAGATTTAGTTCCTATTCTATATTAGGCGCGCGCCAATTTACACTCCCTTATTTAATACTAAGCTCTATATTATTAATCCTCAATTTACATGTTTCGTATTCTTAGCCAGAGCGTGTCGTGTAGTTAGTCCATACCGAAGCTACAAGAAAATTACTCCACTTCTTTAATTGTATTATTTCATAATCTAAAACTAGTAATTAGGTCGCACGTGATATTTGCGTAAATTTAGGCGACTAAACGAATTTGAGCGATTTCAGTCCGAAATAAATATGCTAATGAGATTAAATCTATTTACAAAAAGATTTCCTGTAATAACTAAGTTGCGTTAACATAAATTCAAGGCACGTGTTAATCATTCGAATGTAAATAGATTATTAAAAATTAGATTATTAATTAAATTTTAAATCATAAGAATGCTTGGACAAAATGAGCTCCTTAGTTTTCCATAATTTTTGTATATATTTTTATAAGGTTAGATCGTAACTGTTGGGAGAAAAATAGTCTATATGTGAATTTCAAGGTCTCCCGCAGAAGGTACTTGTGTGTCCAATTGCATGGCTTTGTTGATTTTCAAAAAGTGCTAAAGAAAAATATTATGATAATTGATAGAATCAGGCGTTACATATACATAAACACTCACGCCTGTCACCCATAGGGGTAGGTAGAGACTACGGACTTCCATTTGGCACGATCCTGACTATACCTCTTTCGCCTCCTTTACATCCATATATCTACGCATACATGCTCGTCGGTTAAGGGTACTTCTAATGTGGCCCATTTTCAAAATAGCACCAATTTGGTCGATAAACTTTCCTCTAGGGCGTCCCTTCCCGACTCTGCCGTTCACATCTGCCATATAATTTCCTCATTCATTCTTTCTACATGACCAAACCACCGAAGCATTCCTTTCTTAATCCTGATTACAACATCATCTTGCATACCACATTTATCTTTTATCACGCAATTTCTCACCCCGTCATTAAGATTCAACCCTAGCATATCCATAAAGACCGCGTTTCTACAGCATTTATTCTACTTTCGTGCTTCTTCTGCCACATCCAGCTTTCACTACCATACATTAAAGTAGGGACTAACACAGCATTATGCCTTTTTGACACATTCTGATTATTCATAAGATAACACGACACGTGTTCCGCCCCTACACGAGGCATCGTCAGGTGATGTAGACTCTACGGCGGCTGACCGCTAAGTCAACAAGCTGGGTGATAATTTTTGTTTTAATTAACTATAAATTATAACTAAGATTATCCTAAATTTACTACCTCTTGTTGTATTGGGATTAGTTGTGACGGAGATAGCGCATGCAATTAAGGGAGAGTAGGAAGTGCTCTTCAAACTAGATGAGACACATCGTTTAATTTCATTACGCGGATCTTAGCAAATACACTTTTAACATACTGTAAACTTTTATTTTACTTAGATCGACGATAGTGAGACACTAGCTCTACGTTTATGTATTTAATAGAACAATTAACAATTAATAACCACTCTTTTTTTAAACTTATTATAATCCAGTGCTTGACCACAATCCCACCTGGTGGTAAGTGTTGATGCAGCCTTAGACGGTAAATCGCAGAGTCTTAGCGTAACAAAAGCCTCTTCACTCTTGCCTTGAAGACGTCCAGATTGTATTCGGACGGAAAAATAGGAACCGGCAAATTATTCCACTCCGTTGCTGTACACATTACAAAAGAAGCAAACCGTTTGGTTAGTAATAATATTACACGATTTGAAGTTATCGACGCGTAGAAACGAAAGTGTTTCTCAAAAATGTTTTGTTTCACCTATAGCGAATTGCTGCATTTTGTGATACGGCAATAAGAGGCCTGTTGCCGTATCAATATTTTTAAATATAAATTGACGGCTCCGTGGCGCAGTGGCTTGGCAAAGAGTTACAGCGCAAAGGGCCGCGGGTTCGAATCCCGTACGGAACAAGTATTTGTATGGCCTATAAGTAATTGTTCGGGGTCCGTTCTGGATGTTTGTCTTTGTGAGGTTTATGTTTGTAAACTGTCCTCACGATACTGTAGGATATCCTAGTGTGGAGGTAAGGTTTCCATTATGAGAAAAGAGAATAACAACGCTGCCCAGAGTCAGCAACTGCACTCGCCTACAGTGTTATTGCCAATATTCAAATCTTACGCAGCAACTTCACACTACTGCCGCGATGTTGCCAACAATCTTTAATATTATCGATAATTGCCAATGTCTTTATTATAATTCCTATTTTTAAGTAACAACATTTTCCATAACGAAGAAACAACGTAATTGCTGTGTGATTCTCAATGGCAATCACACTGCTGATAAAGTTTTAATTAAAATAGACTCCAAAGTTTCTCGTCAAGAAAAAACAATTAAACTTACAGTTAATATACAAACAGTAAAGTTAAAGTGAAGGCAGAGCGAACTTTTTATAAAATTTAGTGCCCAGGGGGTATCGATGGCAATAAATCGATCTAGCTAAGATTAATTTTTAGAAAATGTTGTATCATCCGTGTCTTCAGGCAATGAAAAACTGCTACAATATTAATTAATAGAATATTATGAGAATAAGAAGGTAAATTTTGACAACGTATTAATGATTATAATAGCTCAAATGAGATGTCCGACGGTCCTGTCTTCGGTCCGACTTTTTTTCCTTTTTTTTTAAAGCTCCCGTCTTTTTGAGAAAGTCTATTATTTAGAGCCCTTTTTTAAAGTATTTTTTTAAAACACACGAAAATTTAAATTTAAGATTTTGTCGATGTTTTCTTTGGTCGTAGCGGTTGAAGGTCTACCAGAACGAGGCAAGTCTATCACTACTTCTCTGTAAAAGCCTTATACCATTCATAAGCCCTTGTTTTCGATATACACGATTCGCCGTAGGTATTTCGCAACATTTTTAGTGATTCACCACATGAAATATCATTCGAAACACAAAATTTAAGGCACACTCTTTGTTCAACAATATTTTCAATTGTAAAAATCGCCGAGAACTCAAAACTATGACCAACAAAAAGTGTAGTTTAAAACAAATTAAATGACAGATCCCGCTCAAACTTTGCGCGCAAAATCAGTACAGTGCTACCAACATGCAGTAAAAAAATTAGAACGACCTCTTTTACGCGGGTCTTTTTATTGACATATTCCCGATACTTTTTACACAGAGTAGAATCGGTGCTCCTTTTATCGAGATCATTCGGTCGGCACGTGAAAGTGGATCGCGCTCAGTGTCGTAGTCATTGACGTATTTTTACGCGACGTGACGAGAATACGAATGTGTGTGAATACGAGAGTATGTTTAGTCATATTATTTTTTGTTTTCTTATTATTTTTTATCAGGCGTGGATAATACCACTCTTAAGGAAGTCAGTATTCAGTACTGGACGATGATACACGATTTTTTGATGGGATTGATTTGCATACATTATAGATAATACCTGGATGACTACTACTACTGGTTTTTTTTGAAATAGTGTGTTTTGGAAATTATATTTAGATACAAATTACGTACTGATGAAATATGAATAGGTAATATTTTTTGATCTTACCGACATAATAGAAAAAACTGAACTGGTTATTTGAATAAAAAATCATGAGTGCAATTAGTTTTATTAAAATTTTCGTATTTTTAAAAAATACTAAAAAAAGGGCTTGAAATAATAGATTTCCTCACAAAAGAAGGGAACTTGAAAAAAAAGGAAAAAAGCCGGACCAGAGACAGGACGCGAACCACGGGACTCCGATCTCACGCCCGACCGACATCCCACCTGAGCTATAACGATCGTTAGTGATCTGTCAAAATTTACCTTCTTATATTGTAGCAGTTTTTTTATTGCCTGAAAACACGGACAAAAGGACATTTTCTAAAAATAAATCGTAGCTAGATCGATTTGTTGCCCCCGAAACTCCCGGGACACTAAATTTTATGAAAATCGTTGGAGCCGTTTCCGAGATTCCTTTTTCCGTGATTATATACGTATATATATATATATATATATATATATATATATATATATATATATATATATATATATAAGAATTGCTCGTTTAAAGGTATAGGATTCAAGTAAAAAATATGTATGTGTATGCATTCATACTATCCGTAACAGTCAAGTTTCGGTCGAATCCCATTCCATTATAATAAATCAGACCGAGAACGTACCGAGAACGTACCGAGAACGAACTGTGAACGGCAAATTAGGATCGGCCCTAAATGTTTTGAGGCCGGCGGGTGAAGAACTCTGTTTACTCACGATCGATGATAAAAAAAGCGAGGGGTATTTTTTGCAAGCACCCAGATGGTGTAGATGGTATCGTGAGTTTTGTCGCGATGTACGTTGTAGAAATTTGGCGACAGAAATGATTCCAACAATGCTATGATAAAGCAATTACGGTGCATTAAATGCAACGATGTTCTGAAACTTTGTCAGCGCGAAAAGTCATTAAACGGTTCTCATTTTTGAGTGGTAATACCATTGCTGGAAAACTGACAGTATAATTGTAAAATGGCGTAGGCCACCTTACCTGGTTGCGAGTGTCTCTGTGAGTCGGGAGCGGCTATAGGAGACAACGGTTCAGTACCGCGGGACACCACCCGACGCAATTCTCTGTTGCGTGCACGCTTTCCAGCCTCCCAAGGTTTAAGATCCCGAACGCCGTCAGCTAGGACCTCATCCATAAAGGACTCGATCAGTTCCTTGCCTAGAAATATTTAATAAATTTAAACTTCAACAATTTTCATTCAAACATTTTTTAAACTTCACGGTAGGTGTCAAATTGCTGCAGTTACCTTTAGCAATATTAGCCGCGTACTGCTTCATAGCGATCTTCTCGACCGTGCTCTCGAGTCCAAAGAAGTTCTTCACGTCGAGAAGGGCGCTCTGTTCGAAGCAGGTCCATTCTGCGTTTTCGGGGTGAACCTGCAAGAGAGAGATCCCGTCAAAAATGCTTGCAAATTCCCATAGTCGTGATAAAGAGAAGAAAACCGCTTTTTAACTAGCTCCAAAAAAGATGGAGGTTAACAATCGATTGTATACTCTATTTTATAACGAAATTACACAAAAACACTATTGTGGGAGGGAGGTGAGTGGTAGGTGGTCGTGCGTGCGTGCGCGCGCGCGAGCGCGCGCGCGTGTGTGTGTGTGTGTGTGTGTGTGTGTGATTAAGTTAATTCGAGAATAGTTTGATTCTCAATTGGACCCGGTAGATGGCACTGCTATCGAGTTCTATAGTTTCGTATAAACGTAACCGTATTCTATTAATACATATACAAATCTAAATAAAACACCATTCCATCTCAATTCGCCGTCGAAAAGTTCTTTAAAATATACTGTTAGAACTTTAAAAAAATATTTTGCCTTAAAAAGCATGGAACAGTAATTATCAGACTTCTATTTAGTATATATTTTATACATTCGATTGCTGTTACTTGGTGAAACTTCAGCTTGACTTTTGTGGTTATACAAGGTACAAGTATGTATCCAAATATCAAAAATGATATAGTTATACTTATAGCTTTTCACTACACCAATGTGAAGAAGTCTGACGTGAGTAGGGGGAGGTACGGCTGTACTGCGTGTGAAGATATTATTTTTATCGGTCGGAAAAGTGCTTAATTGCACCTGCTGAAATATTTTCACGTTATACGCGCACATTAGGTACCTTCAGTCGATATTTCTTTAACTTTATCATATATTTAACAGTAGTCAAGAAACCGTATAGCGGCGGTGTAAGAATACCCACTAGCCCATATCATCCCGCGGGTGTGGTAAGTGGAGACAGAGGGAAACAAATCAGGAGATGGGCAGCAGCGGCTTCCTAATAACGACTAAAAATATAAAACTGCGGTTGCCAACCCGCTTGCCGAGCGTGGCAACAATGGCAAATATCCCCCCCCCCCCCCCCGATGAGGTAATCTATGGGGAGGCCTATGTTCAGCAGTGGACTTTAATTGGTTGTAACCGTAACGGAATAGCTAGTATAGTGACACGAGGGGGGATGAGCTGGCGCGGAAATGGTACAGATTGCTCTTACATTTTTTATAGCATTAGGTGACAAACGAGCAGACCTGTTACCTGTTGGTAAGGGGATGCTGTGGCCCATAGACATCCAATTTGTCCTCAATTAAGAATTTTATGCAAATGCATAGCCACTCCTGAGGACTAAGACGGAATGCCTCATTTCCAGTAAAATGGCTCTCCGGTTCTCTGCACGCACCATACGAAACACAGCAGCATTACGCTGCTATTTTACGCTGGTATTCTGTGAGAGCGTAGTCCTGCCCCGGTCGAGCCCACCCTCTCGTGCTTCAACTATAATATAGGTGCAGCATTGCTCTACCTCGTAAAAAAATATATGACCCTCTTTTGCAAAACAAACATAGTTTCAATGTTAATCGCGATACCCAAAAGCATGACTACAAACACACGAGCTATTTCAACACAAGTGAAGCTTCTAAACTTTTTACAGTATACGCTGTAAAACTAAGTTTACTTGCTAAATACATGTATACTGTAGTGTATGGCACTAGAAACAAAAATAAAGAGCGTATCTATTTGATTTTAAAGGCAATTATTACCGCACTAAAACGAGCACTACTTATCAATTTAAGCTACTGTTCTACTAATGTACTCGACTAACTTTTGAACTTTACAGGATAATATAAACCAATAATTAGTAGTGATAACATTAGTGCTACTAATCATTTAAAAAAAGGATAAAAACTTAAAGGAACTATAGTTAAATAAAATGAAACAGATTTAAATTTACAAAAACTTTAGTAGCCTGAGAAACAAGTTTGTTTCTACATAACAATTTGTATGATAACCCGCTCAAGCACTGGCACGTTTTGTTAAAAAAAACGATTATAAATAAATGTATACTACCTAACTCTCGATTCGGGCGAGTTATCTAGGAAAGGGAAAAGATAATAAGTCCCCGGCGAGGCCTAAAAAGCGCGAACAAATAAATTAAACTATAATGTCAACGAGCAAGTAACATGCTCAGATTTGTACATTACTTGATAACATAGTGACATCTGAACTATCAACATACATTAGTCAAGGTCTGCAGTGCGATTGTGTAACTCTGATGGGAACCGTCATATTTTTTTATAGGATCGGGTGACAAACGAACACACAGTCCACCTATGGCAAGTGATTCCTATGGCCTATAAACATCTACATCTATCCTCGATTACAAATCAAAATGCAGATGCGTTGTCACCCGTGAGGATTAAGATAGAATGCCTCGTTTCCAGTAAAATGGGTCACCATACGAAACACAGCAGCATTAAGCTACTATTTTACGCTGGTATTCTATGAGAGCGTGGTCCTTCCTCGGTCGTGCCGACTCATTCGTGCAACAACTATACTACTAATATAACTGCAGCATGGCTCTACCACGTAAAACTTCATTTGTCGTTTCACGTTTATACGCAATGTAATTAAAGAAAGGCGGTGTTAATGAGGGACGTGTAACCCCTTCTTTGACTTTAATTAGTTCCTTGAATACTCAAACAATTTCTCGTGTGGGCTACACTACGTTACGCAGGAGGCGCTCGTTCAAACTTCACAACATCGTTTTGTTTTACTAAATGGATCTTTACTAATTAATTTTTAGCATTTTTAACGTACGGTTGTTTCTTTTGTACCTTTGTAATGAATCCAAAATATTTCGTTTTCGACAACGTTCCAATAATTACCAATTATACGTAATTACCCGCAATATCTCGAGCAGTCATTACAGACAGCCTGTCAGATATTTTAATGAGACAGTTTGACGCTGTCTTATCGACCATTACGGCATTTCAGTTCGAATGAGCTTACCGTCGCCTCGAACGTTGTCATGACGAAGCGACCAGTGACGTGTTGTTGTTTAGTGTGGAGGCTACTCGTTCTTGATCATCTTCTTTAATGATGTGTGTTATGGGTTATGTATTTAAGCAAACATCATCATCACCATAACAGCCCGTAAAGGTAGTAGTTAGTAGTAGAGTATGTATTGTATTTACAACCAACGTTGTATTATATGTACAATCAACACATCTGCATTTTATTTGATTTTTAATCGAGGATAAATGTAAATATGTATGGGTCACAGGATCCGGTTACCATCAGGTTTTAATAGAAAAGGGGTGACAAAAGAGAACACAGTAGTAAGTGGTGGTGCTGTGGCCTATAGACATTTACATCTATTCTCGATTAAGAATCAAAATGCAGAAGCGTCGTCCCCTAAGGACTAAAATGGAATGCCTCGTTCCAGTAGTGTCCGGTTCTCTACACTCATGATACGAAACACAGTAGTATTAAGCCTCTTTTTTACGCTGGTATTCTGTGAGAGACCTCATCTAGTCGAGTCGACCTATTCGCGCTACAACTATAGTATAGCCACTTATAAAGTTGGAATGTGTGCTCGTTTGTCCTTATTCTATTAAAAACACAATTGTTACCGACAACTGTCAGCATCTAGTGAACATGTGATATGGCTCGAATCAAGTTTCCGTTTGTGGGATATTGACGTATACGCAGATGCTAAGTATAGATCTTAAAATAAAGACATGAGAGCTACAATGCGGCGGTTACCGTGACTTCGTTAACTTGATTTAAGTGTCCGTTTCCGCCAAGAGCTGTTAAAAAACTGCGCACGGGCGGAAGCGCTACGAAATAACAAATGCTATTTTTTTTAAAGAATATTCCCCTTAACCACTCGTGGTAAGCTTAAATTACTTGTATTACGAATGGTTCACGCCAGTACTCGAATGGCGGATTCGAACCCACGAACCCCTTTTTGAGTTTGCGGTCCGCGCCCTGTCATTAGACTACTGTCGCTTAAAGTCTTCGCTTATTAGTCATAA
This sequence comes from Parnassius smintheus behrii, assembly GCA_036936625.1. NCBI lineage: Eukaryota > Metazoa > Arthropoda > Insecta > Lepidoptera > Papilionidae > Parnassius > Parnassius smintheus. Next base: position 48,097,601 of record JAUPFT010000010.1, on the reverse strand, counting down.
TAATAATGTCCACCAGACTGAATTTCGGTTACAGCGGCCAGTCTCAAAGAAGACTAGCCATCTGCGCAGGACAGTATCTCTATTCCTTCATTATCGTAGTCCGTTGGGACGGTAAATGATATGAACAGAGAGAGATCAGGTGCAGGACCAACGGCTTTATGTGCTTTCCCAGGCACGGGAGTGAAACACTTCTAACTTCCTGACTGCAAGCGGCTACTCAGAATTTCTAGACAAAAGAACCCTGTAATCGATTCTGGACCGAGGCGGGATTCGAACCCTTATGATCAACAATCACGTTTGCGACCACTAGACTAACGAGGCAGTCAATAGAATAAATTATCCACTATTACTACTACTACTATTACCTACTTAGAAGTATGAATGCGTTTTCTATAGAAAAGAGCCAAACGAGGATGCGGCTCACCTGTTGAAAAACAATTTCAATTTGAAAATATTGTGAGGGAACCTGCATGTCTGAGAAAAAAAAATATTTCAAAGATATGCGAGGTTCGCCAACACGCATTGGAGCAGCGCGGCCCAAAACCCTATCAGTATTGAGAGGAGGCATGTGCCCAGAAGTGGGACGTAAATAAGCTGTAACTTAAGTTATACACACACACACATATATATATATGTGTGGGATAATTTAGCAATGAGTAGTTTGTTTTTATTGTTTATTGTAGAATATTGACCTCCTTGGATTATTGAACTGAAAATAAAATTGTAAAATGTCACTTTAGAAAAATGTCATTGTAATCAAGATAGTAAGATGTAATGTATGTTTTGTGATTTAATGAAAATAAAAGAAGCAGTATAAAAGTGAATGTGTTTCGTCTCAAATTCTTGAAATATCACCACAACTTTGGGGGCCCCTCCGGGATCGCCCAAAATTTGAGGCGAGACGAAGACTAAAGATTCGAAGATTTATTACAACGTTTTGGAATTTGGATATGAAAATTTATTTTAAGGACTGAAAACTTAATGAGTTCAAATAAGCTGTCATTTTGCACGACTAGAAAAAGAAAGACTAATAGTAGTTTGACAACCACAATGCCGCCGAAGAAAGATGTAAAAGAAAGTGAAGATGAAGGGCAGGAGTTAGATATACAGATTTCATTTAAAGACTTGGAGAAGTCAATGAATATTTTTACCGGAGATGACATCTATGCTATTGAGACATTTATTGATGAATTTGAAGATACTGCCGAAATTATGAAGTGGACTAAAGTCGAGAAGCTGGTCTATGCAAAGAGACTTTTAGACGGTACTGCCAAGCTATTTTTACGATCTTTGGGAAGAGTAAAGGACTACGCGAGTTTGAAAAAGTCACTTAAGGAAGAATTTGGTCCCAAGATTAATAGCGCAATCATACATAAGAAACTTGCATCGCGTAAGATGAAGAACGATGAAACTTACCAACAATATTTCCTGTCTATGAAAGAATTAGCACTTCATGGCAAGGTTGAAGACGCTGCGCTGATTGAGTATGTCATTGATGGTATTCGTGATCTAGAGACTAATAAAGTTATTTTATATGGCGCTACAGACATAAAGGATTTTCGCAGGAAGTTAGAAATCTACAGTGCTTTTAGAACGAAGGTGCCTAACAAATCGGCACAGTCTGGCCAATCACATGGGCATCATTCAACCCGTAAGATGACTCATGTAAAAAGATGTTACAACTGTGGCAAACTGGATCATCAATCGCCCACCTGTCCAAAGGGAGTCAAATGCTTTAAATGTAATGAATTTGGTCACAAATCAACTGAATGTATAAGCAAACCTAAGAAGACGCTGAAAATTAGAAATAAAAGTGAAGAAGAGAAAGTACCCTACAAAAAGATAAAGATTAATGGTAAAGAATTTGTTACCTTAATAGATACTGGAAGTGATATTAACCTCATAACAAAATCAGAATTCGAGAAGGTTAAAGAGAGAATTAAAGATTATAAAACAGAATCAACGTGTATAACAGGAATAGCCGAAAAACAAATTCTTACTGAAGGAATGTTTACAGCCAATGTTCAAATTGACAATTACTACACAGATGTCAAGTTTCATGTTGTAAAAGACAACGAGATACCGGTAACTTTACTGATTGGAAATCCTATCCTTAAAGATTTCGAAGTGTGGTTCACTCCTGAAGGTGTCTTTATACAAAAGATTATGCATCTTACACTTCTAATGGAGGAAAAGGATAATGAACAAGAATATGATATAGGAGATTCTAAATACGCGGAAAAGATTCGTAAGATGTGTGAAGAGTACAGACCTAATGAAAAGAAGAAAGAAAGTAACGTTGAATTGAAAATAATACTTACCGATGAAGAACCAGTTTTTCAGAATCCCCGACGTTTGTCACCCTTAGAAATGAATGCCGTGAATATGCAAGTAAAAGAATGGTTAGACAAAGGAATAATCAAACCTAGCAAATCTGATTTCGCCTGTCCTGTAGTTCTGGCTGATAAAAAAGATGGGTCACGTAGAATGTGTACAGATTATCGACGATTAAATAAAAAGGTAATTAAAGAAAGATTTCCCCTACCTATAATAGAAGACCAGATAGACAAGTTGAAGGAGGCCAAAATGTTCACGTCCCTTGATCTGAAGAATGGCTTTTTACATGTGAAAGTACACAAAGATAGTCAAAAGTATACTTCATTCGTAACACCCCAAGGCCAGTACGAATTTCAAAGAATGCCTTATGGATTATGTACAGCGCCATCTGTGTTTCAAAGATTTATTAACGATATCTTCAGCTATCTAATTACCGATGGGACACTGCTAGTGTACCTTGATGATTTAATCATACCCTCGATATAAAAACTGTGCAGTCTTTCCTTGGGCTGACAGGGTATTTCAGAAAGTTTATAAAAAACTATTCCCTGATTGCAAAACCGATGACGGATTTGTTAAAGAAAGATGCTGTATTCAATTTTGATGAAAGGTGTGAGAAAGCTTTTATAGAATTGAAACAAATATTGTGTAACTCACCAGTTCTCCGAATATTCAATCCAGATTTAGAGACAGAATTACACACCGACGCAAGTACTGACGGTTATGGAGCTGTTCTTCTACAAAGAAGCCCTAAAGACAATCAATTTCACCCCGTGCACTATATGAGTAAAAAAACAACTCCAGCTGAAAGAAAATACCATAGTTATTACTTAGAAATTTTAGCTATTGTTGCTGCCATAAAGAAGTTCCGAGTTTACCTTCTTGGGATAAAATTTAAAATAGTTACAGATTGCTCTGCTCTTACTATGACACTACAAAAAAAGGACTTACCACCTAGAGTCGCTCGTTGGGCCCTGCTTCTAGAAGAATACGACTACAAGATCGAACACAGACCAGGAACACGAATGAGTCACGCCGACGCACTGAGCAGATATTCTATCTGTATGATACTTACTGAAACTACAGCTCGTTTAAAGAAAGCACAGAATGAAGACGACTATGTGAGACTGATTAAGAGAATTTTAGAAACAGAAAAATACAAGGATTATATCATACAGAACGAAATACTATATAAAGAGAAAGATGGCAGTAAATTGATTGTTGTGCCTAAGAAAATGCAGTATGAGATAATCAGGAAAAATCACGAAAAAGGACATTTTGGAATTTTAAAAACTGAAGAACTGATTAATAGGGAATATTTCATTGAAAATTTAACTGAAAAAATAAAAAAAGTCATAAGTAATTGTATTGAATGCATTCTCATGTCGCACAAAAGAGGTAAAAAAGAAGGATTCCTACACCCGATAGACAAAGGTAATGTCCCACTGTCGACATACCATGTGGATCATCTAGGACCAATGACTTCGACTCACAAGAGTTACAAATACATCCTTACCGTTGTGGATGCTTATACGAAATTTACATGGATTTATCCTGTTAAGACTTTAACCACGGAAGAGACTTTAGAGAAACTAAGACTACAACAACAAACCTTTGGAGCACCTGAAAGAATTTTTACTGATCGAAACGCTGCTTTTACTTCAAGAGACTTCCAGGAGTATTGTAAGAGTGAGAATATAACGCACTATACAATTACCACCGGACAACCCAGAGGAAACGGCCAAGTTGAGCGCATCCATCAGATTATCATAGCCGTGTTGAGCAAACTAAGTGCTGATGACCCGACTAAATGGTATCGCCGTGTGTCCAAAGTACAACGATGTTTGAATGGAACATACCAAAGAAGTATTTGAACTGCTTTTTGGCACTAAAATGAGAGATAAAGATGATGAACTTCAGAAATTAATAGAAGAAGAAAGCATACAGAATTTTAACGAGAAAAGAGAAGAACTTAGAAAGAAGGCCAAAGAATCTATACAGAAAGTACAAGAAGAAAACATAAAAAGCTATAATAAAAAGCGAAGGGCAGCAATACCCTTTAATATTGGAGATTTGGTAGCCATAAAAAAGACACAGTTCTCACAAGGGAGTAAATTATGTCCTAAGTACTTAGGACCCTATGAAGTTGTTAAATGCAATTCAAACGATCGTTATGTTGTAAAGAAGATTGGTATCAGCGAAGGCCCGATTAATACAACCACCTCAGCTGATCTCATGAAGCCGTGGATTTCGCCGGAAGACGATTCATCTGGGTCAGATGAATGATAAGGACGGCCGTGTGGGATAATTTAGCAATGAGTAGTTTGTTTTTATTGTTTGTTGTAGAATATTGACCTCCTTGGATTATTGAACTGAAAATAAAATTGTAAGATGTCACTTTAGAAAAATGTCATTGTAATCAAGATAGTAAGATGTAATGTATTTTTTGTGATTTAATGAAAATAAAAGAAGCAGTATAAAAGTGAGTGTTTCGTCTCAAATTCTTGAAATATCACCATATATATATATATATATATATATATATATATATATATATATATATATATATATATATATATATATATATATATATATATTCTTACGATCAATCATTCCGCGTGTGTGAAGCCCCCACTCTGCCTAAATTAACGAGCATACGGCTCACCTGATAGTAGGTGACTACCGCTGCTCATGAACAACCGCAACACCAGGGGGATTGCAGATGCGTCGCCAGCCTTTTAGAAAGGAGTAACCTCTTATCTTGAAGGTCCTTAAGTGGTATTGGTCCGGAAAAAATTTCTAGAGATACGACTCTTTATCCGCCCAAGCGTAGGTCCGTGTGGGTATCACACCCTTTATTATATTGTTAAGGGTACTAGAGACGATAGCGTCGGCCACGAACTTATATGTTTGTGTGATGTTCACAGAAAATAAACAATCATAAATAACCATGATCTTACTTTGCAAGCATGGGTACTCCATATTTTTTTTTGAAACTGATGCGACAAATATTTTTTTTTAATTACAGTCCACTTAATGGGAGGTGATTATTGCAGCCCATGTACTAAAAATTACTCCAAACAAAAATAGTCTAGAGGTGCGTTGGTACCTCTGAAGACAGATTGAGTTTTTTCTATTGATGAGAAACAAAGGAGCATGCGGCTCACTTGATGGTAAGTGACTACCTTCGCGCATGAACAACACATGCAACCCAAGGGGAATCACAAGTGCTTTTCCGACCTTTTCAAAGGAGGCCTCTTTTCTTAAAGGTGCCTAAGTTGCGTGCCGACACAAAGAAGTCGTTGAAGGAAGGAAACTTTTAATATATACATATATATTAATAAGTATATATTTATTATGTAATTATATACTATTTTATATTATGCATCTTTATTTCTATTTTATGGTTTATAATAAATATAACGTTATTTTTGTCGCCAAACCACACATGTTTTTATTGTCTTCTTGCAATCCTGTCCATCCAAAGGTTGTCTGGAAGAGATCGCTCTTAGCGATAAGACCGCCCCTTGTGCGAAATTTCTTTCTCTCCTTTTTTGTTAATATTTAAGTTTTTTTTGTGTGCAATAAAGTGTTATCTATCTATCTATCTAAATCGCACAGTTGTGGACCGCCAAGCGTCTAGATGTCGTGAATGGTATCGTGGACTTTGTCGACATGTGCGATGGTAAAATTTGGCAGCTGAAATTAAATCGAAAAAATTGTCTCAGCACCCCCAGTGGCAAATGCGATGGAAAATGAAAAAGGACACATCTCTTCGAAGGATGCTTCACTGATACTAAAATAACATCCTGTAGTTATCCTGACTCTAACACCTTACATTGCTACTTGGCGGTAGAAATAGATGGGTGGTGTCTATCCAGACAGACTTGTCGACTACAAAGGATGAGAAAAGTGCTTGAAACGTCAGGAATTGAAAACAAATAAAAATAAAATTCGATAAAATTAATTCTAAACCACTTAGTATACATATGAGAATTACACTATTCATAGTTAGTTAGGTAGTAGCCGACGTTTATTTCGTTTGTCGCACAAACGAAATAAACGTCGGCTAACCTCGTCATGGCACAGAATACATAATATATAATAGTACTATATACGTAGTCAAAGGCAAATTCAAGCCAATTCTGACTGAACGGTGAACGACCCTTGCAAGGCACAAGGACATTGTTTTATAACATAGTAATAGCAATATACAGTACACGCAATATCGACACAGGTAAAGTTATATTACACTTAAATTATGTGTGTACATTAAAGTCCACTGCTGAACATAGGCCTCCCCTGTAGATTGCCATAGAGGGAGGATATTTGCCATAGTTGCCACGCTTGGCAACCGCAGTTTTTTTTATTCTAGTCGTTATTACGAAGACGATGCTGCCCCTCTCTGGATTTGTTACCCTTTGTCATCTCTTACATCACCCACGGCATGATATGGGACAGTGAAATATTCTTACACCACCACAAAACGGTAAACAGATTTTTTTTAAATGTTTGCAAAAACAAAGTTAATCTATAAAGGCTTCTATATAACATAACCTAAAACATGTTTATATGAGTTCATAAATGTACGAGCTGTTTTGTTTCAGTAAAAAAAATAACTCACTGAACCGCACACGGTTTAAGCGACAACAGTTTCTACGAGAGCTGGCATTGGGAGGAAAATTGCGTACCTGTTACAAGACAGGAGTTAAAAAAGCGGACAGGCAATAACTGACTGATTTATTCCATGTGCCAATAATCTTCAACGAATCTGTTATAAGTTGTTTCGTGATAAATATGAATAAATAAAATCCGTGTACTTTTATGCGCGTTACTCGTAGAAGTTATATTTTATTAAGAAATGATTTATTTTATAGAACTGTTGTGACAAACCAACTTAAAGCCTGCCATAATAAGCATAATAAGAATATATTATAGTATTCTGAACATACACATAGACACACATATAGACGTACTTACAATCTTTCTGTCTCTTTCTCTCTACAACTTTGAACTGACGGGTGTTCGACGCCGATGAGTTCGAATTAATGCATCATTTTGTCATGTAGCAATGACTTTTTCGTTCGAATTACAAATGCATAAGAATGTATTGATTTAGTTCGAATTATAAAGAGATTTTGTAGGGAACTCGAGATAACTTTGAATTATAGAGGTTCGAATTATCGCAGGTTTAAATTAACGATAGTCGACTGCATGTCAATATAGGAGTTTTATATATAAGTTGTTTATCGATATATCGAAAATTCAATATTTTAAAAAATATCAACAGTTTTAGTTTGAACTGATCGGTTGAACTGACCGTGCAAAGCGCAACACTGCTATTTTGTAGCAAACATAGTGACGACGGTGGTGGACTGACCTATTCAGGCAGACTCCAATACACCAGACAAATCTTTATAATTAAAGTAACCAAATGGGAAGTTGACACTTGACTGAGTGGCATCATTCATTGCCGTAGTATTTAGTATTTTATACGTGGTAAAGCCACGTTGCAGCTATATTATGGTTGTAGCACGAATACCGGACCGGGGCAGAACCACGCTCTCACAGAATACCAACGTAAAATAGTATCTTAATGCTGCTGATTCGTATGGTGAGTGTAGATAACCGGAGACCCGTTTTGCTGCAATCGAGTCATTCCATCTTAGTCCTCAGGGGTGACAACGCATATGCATTTTGATTCTTAATCGATGTAAAATGTAGATGTAGTAAATGAGTATATGGGCCACAGCATCCACTTACCATCAGATGGATTACCATCAGATTCTATTTTATTATTATAATATTCTATAAAAAAATATAAAATGTTAAAATCAATTAACTTAGACCGGCGTAATTCCAGAGTCTATTTCCTCCTGATGATGCCTCGTTTGGAATTACATACCTATGTGTGGTATTATCGCCAATGGTGTTTTAGTGGTGTTGGGTATAGTTTTCGCAATGATAATGCGCGCGTTTCTAGGAAGAAGGTAGATGCTCTTCAAAATGGTCAAGACATGCTATTTTCTTTTACACTAAGATCTTAGTCACCATATTTATTTCACATCTATACATATTTACGTGGTATAGCCATGCTGCAACTATATTAGTAGTATAGTTGTATCACGACTGGGTCGGCTCGACCGGGGAAGGACCACGCTCTCACAGAATACCTGCATAAAATAGCAGCTTAACGCTGCTGTATTTCGTACGGTGTGTAGAGAACCGTAGACTCTACACTCACCGTACGAAATACATCTAGATTGCTGGAAACGAGGCATTCCATCTTAGTCCTCACGGGTGACAACGCATCTGCCTTTTGATTCGTTTTTGAGGATAGATGCAGATGTACAGTGTATTTCGGTTATAACGACGGCGGAGGGACCACTTTAATGTCGTCGCTATATCTGGAGGTCTCTATATCCGAAATAATAAAAAGTCATGTACATATTTACTTATCATTTATTTAATTATGTTATAAAAGGGTGTTATTGAAAAAATGTGTTATAGTGCACTGTTTAAGTTTAGTTTTTTGTCCACTCTGTAAGGTGTATTCCATTTTCATAATTCCTTCAACATCTAAATTATTCTGGCCCTCATCAAATAAACAGTACATTTTGAGCGTTGTTATAGCACATAATGCATCTCTAGTTGTTGGAATCCCATGTAGATTGCAATGTTCTTCCGCTTCTTCATTCTCCCTTTCTTGTGTTTGAAGCGCAGACTCAATAATTTCATTATCAGTCAAGTTATCAGTAGTGATAACTTGATCGTCAATATTCACATAAGTTTCCCAATCCGTAACTGTTGCTTCCGCTGATGATAATCTCGCCAATGGCAAATTGTCCAATTCATCATCAGAATCGTCATCAGTAGTATTTAAATTCGAAAATTTACCAAACCCAGTATGTGTAAAACATTTTTCATTGTGTCTGGAGTAACTCGTGCCCATACTGTTGTTGTCATTTCAATGGCATCCAGAAGATTGACGGCAAATGGAGTAGTACTTTTTTCAATGTCGTTTGCCATTTTCTCCACTAGAAGCTTTCGATAATGGCCTTTAAGAGTCTTAATTATACCTTGATAAATAGGCTGAATAACTGATCTGACCACCAAATACGGTGGTAAGAATGCCAGTTTGATGTTAGTCGAATTTTTAATTTGTGGGTGAGCTGGACAATTGTCAATAAATAAAATGATCTTCTTTTGTTTCCTTTTAGCTGAGAGTCCCATTTCCGTAAAACTTTTTCAAAAATCTCCGATGTCATTCACGCTTTTTTGTTGGCTTCGTAATCAACTTGCAAAGTTTTTACATTCTTGAAACACTTTGGTTTTTTCGCCTTCCCTATATCCAGCAATTTTCGTTTTTCACCTGCCATACTTGAAGCAATAAGTACGGTTATTCTATCTTTTAATAGTTTGCCGCCAGCACACATTTCTCCTTTGAATTTTAGTGTTCTATCTGGAGTTAATTTAAAAAATAATCCCGTCTTATCAGCGTTCCATATTTGACTGTCGGTATACCCTTCAGTTAATTTTGGTAAAACTGTTCTCAACCAATTGTCACAGTCATTTTGCGACACGCTGGCAGCTTCTCCACAAACTTTACCGACCACTATATTATGACGTTGTCTAAATCTGTAAATCCAGCTTTCTGAACATACAAAGTTTGTTTTCCCGAGCTGTCTGGCAAAATGATTAGCTTTCTCTTGCGAAAGAGGACCGCTTATGGGTACATTTTGGCTTTTCTGAGCTTTAAACCACACTAGGAGAGCATTTTCAAAATCTTGATGAGTTTGATTACGATTTTTCTTTATTTTCAGGGATTTTGATTCAAAACACTCCATAATTTTAGCGCGATTTCTCCACATCGTTGATATTGTAGAATGTGAAACTCCAAATTGTTTACACAGATCCACGCGGTTTTCTCCATTTTGCAGTCTAGAAATGATGTCCACTTTTTCTTTAACAGTAAATGTACGTCTAAGAGCCATATTCACAAGTTTAAGAAACACTGTGCACTCACTGGAATTGCTATGTAACTGATTCACATTTCACAAATTTAACTTCGTAAACATGCTATCTAGTCCTACGTACAAACCAAGCATTAGTTTGACCATCTGTGAATGTAAACAAAGGATAAGAAAGCTTAATAGTTTTATGAATGAGTGTTTGTGCCTTTGCCGACTCAGTCGCAATATCCGCAAGGGATTTCTAGGAATCGGTCATAAATGGTTCATAAAAACAAGTCGCTATATCCGAAATTGACGCTATAACCGACGTCGCTATTACCGGATGAATTTCTTACGAAAGTATGCTTTAAATTCAAGGGACGTAAGTTTGACGTCGCTATAACCAAAAAGTCGTTACAACCGAGGTCGCTATTAATGAAATCCACTGTACTTAGTCAGCTCATAAGTTCTGTCAAAAACTTTTTACAAAATACACACACACTTTTTCATAATTATATAGAAATTATAAATGAAATGAAAGGTAATTTAATTTAGAATACAATTTTATTCACATTATTCAAAATGCCCTCCCCGATTTTGAATACATGCCCTTAATCAACGCGGTCAATCATCAATCGCAGCACGCTCCACACTCATATCTATTTCTGCTGCTGCTTTAGTCATAGACGCTCGGAGAGATTCCAAATTATGATGAGGTTTAGCGCAGATTTTCTCCTCCAAATGTCGCCATATCTTATAATCCAGTGAGGTTAAATCTGGAATAGAAGAGGACCAGAATTCATGTCCGATAAAATAAAACCGGTTTTGCGTGCTTCGTGCCATATGAGCTGGTGCAGAGTCCTGTTGGAATATCCAATGTCTGTTTGACATTTTGAATATTGTTTGAGAAAGAGGTTCCACTATGTTTGTTAGGACGGTATTTTGGCACACCTCGGTACTGGTTTTTACACCTTTTTCACAGAAAAACACCTCAGTTAAGCCTGAATATGAGACTCCAAGCCAAAACATGAGTGACGAAGGATAATGTGCTCGTTGAAACCTGGGAACACGCTTGCTGGCTTCTTCACTGCTGTGGGCATACACCTTATCATTTTTATTATTATAACTTTCTTCAATGTTAAATTTTTTTTCATCCGAAAACAAAATTTCGCGGTATTTTTCCCGCGTACCGCCGTGATCTATCCAGCCTAATTTTTCTCAAACGCTCGTGCAAAAAATATCCGGTTTTCTTACGATAAGCCCGTAGTCCTAGGTCTTCATTAATCACTCTTCTGACCATGGTTCTGCTTAGGCCTATCGGAAGATCTAAGATTTTTTGTTGACGAACAGGATTTCGTTGGATTCACGCCTTCACTTCTTTGACGATCGCGGGTGTCCTAAATGTACGAGGTCGGCCGGTCCTCTTACGATCTTCGAAGCTGGAATCTTCAGTAAATCGTTTGATAGTGCGATAAACAAATCGTAGGGTTACTTTCAATTTTTGTAGAATATTGAAAAACTCTTTCTTTCTTTGAATACTCCACATTTCAAAATTAACGAAAATTAATGACGTTTTTATTTTTGGTAAAGTTGGTAAAGTTTTTTGTTGTTAAAAATTGGTAAAGTTTATCTAGCCAGTATTCAAAAATTATAAATAATAAAGTTTTAACAGAACTTATCACCCGACTACGTACATGAGCCACAGCAACCACTTGCCATCAAGTGGACTGTGTGTTCGTTTGTCACCCTATCCCATAAAAAAATATATAAATGAAATTGATATCTGTCTGAAATGTCGAAATAACTGCATTCGATAAAGCAGAGGCGGTTACTTGCATGCAATTAATACATGAATAATTATTTTTTAAATATTTGTCCGTCTGTCCGAGCTAATTTTAGGAATGGCTTAACCGATCGTGATGATATTTTACTAACATATAGAGAGCAATACTAGAAGAGATCTAAGCTATATTTTATCCCAAAAATTGTAAAGATTTTTTTGGTAAAAAAGCGAAAAATTTTACGATAAATCTAAACAATGTAAGATCAACGTCAACCACAGTAAAAAATCTCAAAATGAATCCCCGAGTATCTGAAATACATCTACCACTCCACAATCATACCAATATTACATGAGCTGTTTGCATGCTCGCGAGTTATCAAGAGCCATTCAACATCGCTCTCTTTTCCCTTCAGAAGTTGCGTAGGCTCGGCAGGAGGCGGGCACTCATGAAAACGAGACCCCTCTATATTGATTAAATGTTGCCTAGTTACGTATTTAACATTACGTTAGACATGTCTTATTTATATCTTTATTTACATATAATTCTTCTGTATTGTGTTTGTCATTGAACTCCTGACAGATTTTGATGAAGTTTTTGTGTGTGTGTTTGAGTGAAAGCGTATTGTATTATTTATAGTAATATAATACAATACAAAGGAGCACATAGTTCACTCGATGGTAAGGAAAGATAATTATATACATCTTAGTCCTCAGAGGTGACAACGCATCTGCATTCGGATTCATTATCGAGATGTAGATGAGATGTTTATGGGCCACAGCATCCATTTACCATCAGATGGGCTCTGTGAAAAAAGATGTTGTACATTTATATCCATCTTTGATTAAGAATCAAAATTCAGATGCGTTGTACACCGCTGATAACGAAGATAGAATGTCTCATTTCCAGTAAAAAGGGTATCCAGTTCCCTACACTCACTATACGAAACACAGTAGCATTGAGCAGTAATTTTATGCTGATATTTTGTGAGAACGTGGTCCTTTGCCGGTCGAGCTGACCCATTCGTGCTACAACCATAATATAGTTGCAACGTAGCTCTACCACGTTAAATTTACTTTAAAACAATTAATAACTTTTAATAATTGCTCCACTCGGCTCATATTTAAATATCGATTCAACACCTTCTTCATAAAACCCCAGTCACAAAGGTCATTATGTTTCAAATACTGTCTGCGTGGACTAATCTTTAGCGAATATCCAATCGTCAAGCACCCAGCTTATTAGATTCTGTTTGTTTTGTAAGGTTTCGATCGGGGCTCGTATTTCGGTTAATTTTAATGACAACAACGCCAACGCTTGTCACCTATTATAATATGAAACATGTAATAAAATAAAAATTTAAATAGTTACGATGCCCATTAACTTTGAAAACTGTGGCATTATTTTTGGATGTGTTCGTTTGCAAGACGCTGACGCGCGCACTCTAATGCAATAGGGTCATCTCTTATTATCTTACAGAAATTGTGTATACTACTTTCTCTGTCAGAGAAAGTGCTGTTTGCGAATGAGTGAGCTCAGGCTCACTCATTTGAGAATGGACACATTTCGGAGTGGTCATACTATGGTAAGGGCGCATCTAAGTATTTAAATCTTTGTAACAAAAATCCGGTGGTAAAGAAATAAGTTTATTTCACTTGTTTGGTCGCATTTTCTGAAGTAATTTCTATACGTCTTTATTTGCCATAGATTCAACGCTTGCCAGACAGATTGGCAAACACTATTTTTGTAGTAATTATTAGGAAGACGCTTGTGTCCATCTTTTTTGTTTTTCTCTATCGCCTCTTACGCCACCCACGAGATTGATGTGGATACAGAATTGTCATACAGTCACTACAGTACAAAATCAAAAAATTGTACACATGGACGCGTTTTAACTTTTTTAGACACGCAGACTTCCGAACAACACTTTCCTTCGCCGCCGAGCACGTTGTGAATCAGCAATTAAATCAACAATTAACAATTTCATTGGTGCTGACAAGAATCAAACCCGGTTTGCTAGCGTTGTAAAGATAATCAAAAAATAAGAAATCAGACAAGTCCAAAGGTTACAACAGTAATTTATAAAAAACCTAATTGCGTAAAAAGTTAATTGAAACGAGAAAAGTATTATATCCTATGTCATTTCTCAAGACGATTCCAAATACACCCAGTATGTAAAATGTATCAAGTCGTTTAAGCTATAGAGCTTGCTAAAGAAACATAAATATACGTGGTAGCGCCACGCTGCAGCTATATTATGGTTGTAGCACGAATGGGTCTGCTCGACCGGGGAGAGACCACGCTCCCGGAGAATACTAGCGTAAAATAGCAGCTTAATACTGCTGTGTTTCGTATGGTGCGTGTAGAGAACCGGAGACCCTTTTTACTGGAAACGAGTTCACGAGGCATTACATCTTAGTCCTCAGCGGTAACAACGCATCTGCATTTCTTAATTTAGGATAAATGTAGAAAGAAGTCTTTGCGCCACAGCATCCACTTACCATTAGGTAGACAGAGTGTTCGTTTGTAACCCTTTTTCTATAAAAAAAAAACATTCGTAAAAACATACACTCGAAAAACGTTACCGTCTTTCAGGGATAGTCGGGTAATCATAAGACTCAGTACCGCAAATATTCCGAGGTACTCGCGCCAGCTGCGAAACAAAACACCACAAATAGCTAATCTCCTTTACGTCACTCGATTCAATAAAAAACTCGTACTTGCGGTCAACGCTGAAATCGTTAAACTTTCTTGATGTTCTATTTATATGGCAGCTAACGCGCGGCCGTTGTAAAAAAAATTAAAGCAATGACGTAGTTATTTTGCATAAATATTAGCTACGATGAATAAAACTAAATTATCTAATTTTATGGCAATTAATGTTGTTGTTTGTTGTTTTACCCGATTGCCCCATTTCAAGTATATGTATAAGTATTTCTTTATACAGGATAGGGTAATAAATGAGCACACAGTGCACCTGAAGGTAAGTGGATGCTATGACCCATAGACATCTACATCTATCCGCGATTAAAAATCTAAATTCAGATGCGTTGTCACCCGTGAGGACTAAGATGGAATTCTTCGTTTCCAGTAGCAGTTGCTCCGGTTCTCTACACTCACCATACGAAACACAGCAGCATTAGGCTACTATTTTACGCTGGTATTCTGTGAGAGTGTGGTTCTTCCCCGGTCGAGCTGACCCATTAGTGCTACAACTATACTACTAATATACCTGCAGCATGGCTCTACCACGTATAAGAAGACGTTTATTTCTTTTCGAAATATAATGTAACTTTCGGGCATTTCTACATTTTCCTCGTTCGACTACTCGCGGGTGCCTTCTGAGACAGTCGGTTAAAAATACGCTAGTAATATATAAGTCCATGGTTAAAAACCACTAGTCTATAGGATAGATATATTTTAACAGATAAAAATATTTAACAAACTCGCGCGCTCATTTAGCATTGCTAATAATGCCGAGTGATAAAATTGGATAGCGACCTTGCGAGAGCGTCTTCAACTTCCGAAACATTTACCTTGGTGATGCAGTAGCATATCTGTTGTTCCAAATAGTACAGTGTACACGAGGTTTTAAATCCACAAGACGGTCATGAACATAAGTCCAGGTGGCGAACGACCGTGAAATGGTATTATAATGGATCTTCAGTGTGGTAGAAAATTTAAGTTCAGTACAAAATTTTAATTGTAACACGCTTTTAATAACAACCTGTAAGAATGTTTAACGATTTCTTATATTTTTTATAGGATGGCTTTGAGTTTGGTTTAATACTCAAAGGACAGTGGTGACAAGCGAGCACACATTCCACCTGATGGTAAGTGGTTGCTGTGGCCCATAGACATCTACATCTATCCTCGTTTGCGAATCGAAACACAGATGCGTTGTCAGCCGTGAGAAGTTGAAATACCTCTTGTATTTCATCTTAGCCCTCACGGCCAGTAAAATGACTCTCTGGTAAAATGTTTAAAATTATTGATAACGTTGCAATTTGAAAACGTATGATAATGCATTTTTAATTTAAATTAAGATTGTATTTGTTATGTTAAATACACGTGATAAACACAACTCGGTATTTCGCTGTAACATACGGCAGCTATATCTAGCACTGAAACATGCCAATGGCATGGATGGGTGCGCAAAATGTACTCGACATTAAGAGTATTACTACACGCATAAAAGGCGCACCGGTCGCACTCACATATCGTTTGTAACATTTTCTTCTATTATGTGTTTAGGATTTTTTTTTTATAGAAATCGGTGATAAACGAACAGAGCAGTCCAACTGACAGTAAGTGTAAGCTGCGGCGATATCGACATATTTCATTGATAAAAAATTTAAATTCAGAAAGCGTTGTAAAGACTAAGATGGAAACACAGCATTATTCTGTTATTTCACGCTGGTATTCCGTAAGAACGTGGCCGTACGCCGGTCGCGCCGACCCTTTCGTGCTGTAGACATAATATAGCTGTAGCGTGCGTGGCTCTTCCAATAAAAATATATTTAAAATAATATAAGAGTTAATAAAAAAGCTTTCGACGCATTAATCATAATTTGTGATGATTCTAATAATTTATGTCCTTCAGACCGAATTTCTTTAACGGCGGCCAGTCTCAACATAGGCGAGTTATAAGCGCAGGAGTGTATGAGCACAGGTGCACTCTATTCCCTCACTCTCACAGTTCGATGGGACGGCAATCCGACACGACCGGAGAGGTCCGGCAGGACCAACGACTTCACTTGCTTTCCGAGGACACGGGTGTGAAACACCGCACCGCCAACTTTATAACACCGGAATGTTCCTGAGAATTCCTTGACAGAAACACACAATAATCGATTTTAGCCTGACCCGGGATCACATAATCAGTAATCGCGTATCTACTAGAGCAACGAGGCGGTCATGATCGTGTGCTGCTGAGGCAGTGATGATCCTACAGGGCATACAAGATCTTAATCATGAAAATTATTGTATTGTCAACGATTCTAACATTTCAGATAATCGACACGTCGGAAAAAGGTAAAAATTGAATTTTAAAATCCATTCTACTCATACATACATACAATTTTTTATAGGATAGGGGTGACAAGCGAGCTCACAGTCCACCTGATGGTAAGTGGTTGCTGCGGCCCATAGACATCTATATCTATCCTTGATTACAAATCAAAATGCAAATGCGTTGTCACCCGTGAGGACTAAGATGGAATGCCTCGTTTCCAGTAAAATGGGTCACCAGTTCTCTACACTCACCATACGAAACACAACAGCGTTGAGCTGCTATTTTACGCTGCTACTCTGTGAGAGCGTGGTCCTGCCCCGGTCGAGCCGACCCATTCGTGCTATAACTATACTACTAATATAAATAAAATAGCTGTAGCATGGATCTACCACGTGAGAACATATTTATATGCAGTATGTACACGTCAATATAATATAAGCGTGTAAAATCATGTCTCGTAACCCTGATACAAAGTAAGTATTACACGCCCTTTCCAAGGTATTAATTTTTATTCGAGGTGCGATAATTGGATTCGACTTCGTGCACTCGAGAGCACGTGCCGACCTTGCGTCTTACGTTTGGCCTCCAAATAGCGGCAACAAGCTCTTATACATACACTTATACATAGCTCTTATATGTCGTAAGGAATACATTATGATGTATTTAAAAAGAAGTGGTAGTATAACAAGGCACGCTAGGCACTGGTCTAGGACATCACCGCAGATAGGGTATCGGTTATTAAACGTGTGATAAAAATGTATGTTTCATTATGATAAAAAAAAATGCATGTTACTATTCAATTAAAACAGAAATGGATCTCTCTTTATTACAAACTAGCTGATCACTGTGACTTCGCCTGCATGTAATTAAGGGGTCAATGCAACGTATCAATGCTACATACTAACACATCCATTGAAAACTCCAAACATATAATGCTTTCTACTTAGAAGTAGTTCACTACAGTACTAGAATTAGGGGTTTTTTTTTTTTGCTTATTATGAGCCAGTGATTATGATGGTGATGATGAGGCCCTAGATGGTAAATCGCACGCATCTTAGTGTAGCAAAGGCCCTTCTAAAGAAAAACTAATAATTTTAACTCACATAGTATCGGCATTTCTCGACAACGCCGACCCTGGCCGAGAAGGTCTCGTTCGTCGCCTCAATTTCAAGCACTCTACCCTTCAAGTCCAGGTGATTCTTCTGGATGAAGTATACGTAGTCTACGCCGATCATCTGTAAAAAATTGCAAACGTAAGTCCTGTAGAATAGAATTCCATATTTTTTTATTAAATAATAGCTATCCGCCCTGGCTTTGTACGGGTGATATCTATGTCTAAACAATAGCGGCACTTACTGAGTCTATTCGTGAATCTACATCTTAAACCATCCAGAGAGCCACAAAAAATTTCATTAAAATCAGTCGAGCCATTTTCGAGGTTTTGCGAAACTAACGCACGTCAATTAATATTAATTTTTGTAGAAGAAGAAGATAGATAGGTTAAACAGAATAAAAATATATAATATATTCAATTTAGATTATCGATTTTAAATATAAGATTAAATCGAAATTGCCGGTAAATTTACGGTACAGTCGTTATTTACATTTAAGTTTTATACGTGGTGGACCACACTTCAGCTACATTACGGTTGTAGCACGAATGGGTCGGCTCGACCGGTGAAGGACCAATATCTCGTGGAATACCAGCATTAAATAGCTTCTTAATGCTGTTTAATCCTGCTGTGTTTCGTATAGTGAAAGTGAGAACCGGATACCATTTTAGCTGGAAACGAAGCATTTCAGTGATTTTTTTATAGGATAGGATGACAAACGAGCACACAGTCTACCTGATGCTAAGTGGTTGCTGTGACCCATAGACATCTAAATTTATCCTCGATTACGAATCAAAATGCAGATGCGTTGTCATCCGTGAGGACTTAGTGAAATGCCTCGTTTCCAGTAAAAAGGGTCTCCGGTTCTCTACACTCACCATACGAAACACAGCAGCATTAAGCTACTATTGACGCTGGTATTCTGTGAGAGCGTGGTCCTTCCCCGGTCGAGCCGACCAATTCGTGCTACAACTATACTACTAATATAACTGCAGCATGGCTCTACCACGTAAAAATCATCAACACATCATTTCAGTGATGACAATGAATCTTCATTTTGATAATTAATTGTGAATAAATGTATATGTCTATGGGCCACAGTATCAACTTACCATCAGGTGGACTGTGTGCACGTTTATAACCGTTAGTCTATAAAAAAAATGTTTTTTGAAATCACCTTTTTCAGCAGGTAAGGAGCGTCGACATTGAGTTGGCAGCGCCTCGTGGTGTACCGCTGCGAGTCGTCCGCGGTCCAGCTGTCCTCTGTGATCACGCACTCAAGCACCACCGGGATCTGCGGGCAGCTGGGGAACCGCCTCTCGTATGCCTGCAGGACAAAACAATCTAGTTGCATTATACGTGTCACATCAGTGTTATAGCTACAGCACGAAGTCGACCCGACCAAGAAAAAACCGCACTCTTAAAAAGTATCAGCTTAAAATGGCAACTTAATGCTTCTGTGTTTCGTATGGTGAGGGTAGATAACCGGAAATCCTTTTTACCGGAAATTCGTTTCCAACGAGGGATTCCATCTTAGTCCTAACGGGTGACAACGCATCTGCATTGTGATTCTGCGAGGAAAGATGTAAATGTATATGGGTCACAGCAACCACTTACCTGTCAGGTGGACTGTATGCTCGTTTTCACCTTATCCTATAAAAACCTTCAACTTTTAATCATTAATTTTGGTCCGAGCTACGCAGAAAGAGCTTACAAGATCTTGAAGTATTGCATTGTATACATATTTGTATAATGCTTGAGTTTAGATTTGATGGATGGTAGAGCTTCCGGCCAGTTTTTCTATTGAAATTAGATTTTTTGGATCTTTTTTCTTAGATCTTTATTGATTAGATCAAATTCTGATATATTGTTTGGAACGATCCTGAACATGTTGATATACTGCAGACTTTCTTTTATGGAATCAAAAAAGTTAAAATTAACGCGATAGCATCCGTAAAGTTAGTTTCATTCCATGGGTAGCGTAATTATAAGATGACATATAGATCTAAATTATTTTTTGTTGTGTTTTAAGTTGTAATTTTTATTGTGCACAAATTAGTAATGTTTAATTAAGTATATTATAAAAGGTCTATAGTGAACAATTCCTCCCAATCTCAGTCCCATATAATTTACTCAGGAAGCCCATGCAAATAACTTTCTGTCCTCTCTGAAGTGAAACCAACGTATACCTGTTATAACGTAATTACTTTGAAGTTACCAACCCTAGACATATTTTCAGATCCCCTTCAAAAGTTTAATGGCAAACGAATCGACTAATTTTAAACAAAACCAGCCGTTGGTGTATCATTATTGAGAAATATATAATTTAAACTGTATAAACAACTCAAAATATTTTAAGAAAGTTGTTATCAAAAGTAATAAACAAAGCCAGCGCTTTAGGTTAATCAAAATTAAACTTTATAAAATATTATTGGAAAATTTAAATAGTATTTTATTGTACCTTTTGAAATAAATTGTTACACGGCATTTAAAAAATAATTATATGAACCCAAAGAGTCTTGTCGGTTACTTTATGACGTCTTATTATTGCGAACCGGTGTCGATTTTAGCGTTCAAAGAAGCTTTAAACAGACTAAATTAATAACTATACATTTTCATTCGATCTTAGTATTGCATTCTTTGCCGTGAAGCGTAGAGCGCGCCACTAGATGGAGTAAAGATCTTGTAAAAGATGCAGGAAGACATTAGATGCAGGTATTTAAAGACAGTGCTTTGGGCATTTTCATGTTATCGCATCTACCACGGGGAGGGCTTTGAGGAATTGTTCCGACTAAATTCAGCGGCTCAATTTCACCATCGCACATCACGAGACCATTCATACCATCTGGATGACTGGCGGTCCACCACTGTGAATTTTAAAAGAAGTTATATTCCTCGCACAACTTCATTGTGGAATCGACTGGTGGTAACCAGAGGCTTTTCCGGACCGATACAACTTAGGGACCTTCAAGAAAAGAGCCTACTCCTTTTTAAAAGGCCGGCAACGCATCCGTAATTCCCCTGGTGTTGCAGTTGTTCATGGGCGGTAGTAATCAATTACCATCAGGTGAGCCGTATGCTCATTTGCCCCCTCTCCTATAAAAAATATATTCAGACTTTTGATTGGCTGTAATGTTGACGATGACCATAATGATGATTACATATTTCCAAATAATTAATATAAATTACAAAGGTACAAATATAACTTTGTTAAAGTAATATTTATTCACCATAATGCAGCAAGTAGTGTAGTGGCGGTTAAGAATATCCACTACCCCATATCTTCCCGTGGGTGTCGTAAGAGGCGACAGAGGGACACAGAAAGGAGATGGGCAGCAGCATCTTCCTGATAACAGCAACTGTACGACAAAAAAAAACTGCAGTTGCCAACCCGCTCGCCAAGCGTGGCAACTATGGCAATATACCCCCATGAACAATTACACAAATAGACGGCCCCCAGTCCCCGGCGGCCCCGCTATTCCTGGCTACGGTGGCGACCATGGTAACGGCGGGGCAGGGGGTGCTAAGAATCTCCGGTGGAGGTTCGGTTGCCACCTACGACGACTCGACCTGGCAACATTTAACGCACGCACTCTGAGGACTGACGAGAAGATCCTGGAGCTGGAAGAAGAGATAGACAAGTTGCGCTGGAATATTATAGGATTATCCGAGGTCCGAAGAGAGGGGGAGGACACGGTGATTCTCGAATCCGGCAACTTGTTCTATCACCGGGAGGGCGACCATCTGTCCCAAGGAGGTGTCGGATTTATCGTCCACAAGTCTCTCGTCAACAACGTTGTAAAGATTGCGAGTGTGTCGACGAGGGTCGCGTACCTGATACTCAGAATCACCAAACGGTATTCGCTGAAGGTCATACAGGTTTACGCACCAACCTCGGCACATCCCGATGAGGAGGTGGAGGAAATGTATGAGGATATTTCCAAAGCCATGCATTCCTCCAAAACTCACTACACGGTGTTGATGGGAGACTTCAACGCAAAACTAGGCACAAGAGAAAACGGTGAGCTGAAGTTAGGGAAATTTGGAGTAGGGCAACGGAACCGAAGGGGCCAGCAGCTGGCCGACTTTACGGAGAAAGAGGGACTCTTTATGATGAACTCTTTCTTCCAGAAGCGGCCCCACAGGAAGTGGACCTGGTCGAGCCCCGACGGTTCGACAAAAAATGAGATTGACTTCATTATGACGACCAGACGCCAACTGTTCAGTGATGTCTCAGTGATCGCAAGGGTGAAAATTGGCAGCGATCACCGAATGGTTAGAGGCACACTGAACCTAAACGTTAAGTTGGAGAGGTCTCGTCTAATGAAGTCAACGCTCCGTCCCCCTCGTGCTCTAATCCAGAATCCCGAAAACTTTCAGCTCGAGTTATGTAACCGCTTTCAGTGCCTACAAGATTGCAATTCAGTGGACGATATGAATGACAAGCTCGTGGAAACTGTCCATGCGGTCGGAGCTAAGTTCTGCAAGACCCGCCGCAGAAGAACACAAAAACTCTCCGATCATACTCTTAACCTCATGGCTGTTAGACGGGAGATGAGGCTACAATTGTCAACAGATTTGACAGCATACAGGCAACTGAACAGACAGATCTCCAAATGCATGCGGCGAGACTTACGCAACTTTAATACTGCTCGTATTAAAGAAGCGATCGAGCGGAACCAGGGCTCCAAAGTCTTTGCCAGAGATCTGTCTGCCAGTAAGAGCCAACTGTCAAAGCTGAAGACTGAGTGTGGCAGCATCGTTTCCGGGACACCTGAGATTTTGAGTGAGATTGAGAGGTTCTATGGGCAGCTGTACACATCATCGATGGAGCCACACGCATGTGTGAGTAACGATCCAAGAGCAAGTCTTATCCGACACTATTCCGATGATATCCCGGATGTCAGTCTAAGCGATATTAGAATGGCTCTCCAGCACCTTAAAAACGGCAGGGCCCCAGGCGAGGATGGAATTACAGTGGAGCTTCTGAAAGCGGGTGGAACAGCGGTACTTGAAGTCCTTCAGAAGCTCTTCGATTCCGTCCTCCATGGCGGCACTACTCCAGAGGCGTGGAGCAGAAGTGCGGTGGTCTTGTTCTTTAAGAAAGGCGACAACGCTCTCTTAAAGAACTACAGACCGATTTCCCTTCTGAGCCGCGTCTATATGCTGTTTTCGAGAGTCATTACGAATTGTCTCGCACGCAGACTCGACGACTTCCAGCCTCCCGAACAAGTCGGTTTCCGAAAAGGCTTCAGTACCATAGACCACATACATACCCTGCGGCAGATTGTACAGAAAACTGAAGAGTACAATCTGCCACTTTGCCTGGCGTATGTGGACTATGAGAAAGCCTTTGATTCCGTCGAAATTTGGGCAGTGCTACAGTCCCTCCAGCGGTGCCAAGTTGACTGTCGGTATATCGAAGTGCTGAAGTGTTTGTACAGTAGGGCTACGATGGCTATCCGAGTACAGAACCAGAGCTCGAAACCTATCCAACTGCAGAGAGGTGTAAGACAGGGTGACGTTATATCCCCGAAACTCATAACCGCTGCATTGGAAGACGTTTTCAAGCTACTGGACTGGAAAAGATACGGTATTGACATCAATGGCGAGTACATCACTCACCTTCGATTAGCCGACGATACAGTCCTTATGGCAGAATCGCTGGAGGACTTAAGGACTATTGCTCAATGACCTCAATAGTGTCTCCCAACGGATAGGTCTTGAGATGAACATGGACAAAACAAAGATCATGTTCAATGTCCATGTCACACCTATGCCGGTAGTTGTTGGGAGCACTATGCTCGAAGTTGTTGACGAGTACGTTTACCTGGGACAAATAGTCCGACTAGGTAAGTCCAACTTCGACCGAGAGGTCGATCGACGGATTCAACTCGGCTGGGCAGCGTTCGGGAAATTACGACATATATTCTCGTCAGGTATACCTCAATCTCTAAAAACTAGATTGTATAACCAGTGCGTGTTGCCAGTGATGACTTACGGATCTGAGACGTGGTCCTTCACTACTGGCTCAAGGTCGCTCAGCGTGCTATGGAGAGGGCTATGCTCGGAGTTTCTTTGCGTGATAGACTCAAAAATGAGGATATCCGCAGTAAAACCAGAGTGACCGACATAGCCCAACGGATTAGTAAGCTGAAGTGGCAATGGGCCGGCCATATAGCTCGAAGAACCGATAACCGATGGGGAAGGAAGGTTCTTGAGTGGCAGCCTCGTACCGGTAGGCGTAGTGTAAGGCGACCCCCCACTACATGGAGTGACGACCTGGTAAGATATGCAGGAAGTCGATGGATGCAGGTGGCTCAGGACCGTGCTTTGTGGCATTACTTGGGGGAGGCCTATGTTCAGCAGTGGACTTGTGAAGGGCTGTAATGATGATGATGATAATGCAGCAAATTTTATTAATTAAAAATTGTGTACACCTATTGTTTTTACCTAGGCTGCACTAAAAGTATCGGGAATGGAATATTTCCACTGTTCCTGTCATATTAAAATTTTTTTTAATTGAAAACTCCTTGGTTTTAAAAATCGAATACCATTTATTTATTTAAAAAAAGAATCTCGGTCTTGTCACAGGGTTTTGTCAAACTTGTTTAGTCGTTGAGAAAATGGAATTGACTCGAGAAAATTCAAGAGCGATGATTTATTATGACTTTCGAAGTGGTTTAACACAAACACAATGTGTTGACCGGATGACTTCTGCATTTCGTGATGAAGCCCCACCCAAAACCACAATTTATCGCTAGTTTGCTGAATTTCAACGTGGACGTGTCAAGCTCAGTGATGACCCCCGTCATGGTCGTCCAAAAACTGCAGTCACCCAAGGAAACGTTGATGCTGTGCGTAAGCTGACTGAGAAGGATCGACATGTAACATACCGCGAAATTCAGGCAACTTTAGACATTGGCATGAGTCAAATATAAATAATCTTGCATGAACAATTAGGTGTAAAAAAGTTGTTTTCCCGATGGATACCGCATTTGCTCTGTGAAGAGCAAAAAGCGGCTCGCGTTACTTGGTGCGTCAGAACTCTCGAAAGATTCCTCGCAGGATCCTCAAATGCTGTATACAACATCGTATCCGGTGACGAATCCTGGACATACGCGTACGAACCCGATACAAAAAACCAGTCACGAGTTTGGGTGTTCGAAAATGAGTTAAAGCCAACAAAAATTGTTCGTTCACGGAGTGTTGCAAAAAAAAATTGTGGCCACGTTTGTCTCCAAAACCGGCCATATTACGACTATTCCTCTTGAGGGACAAAGAACGGTTAATGCAGAATGGTATGCTAGCATTTGTTTGCCACAGGTCGTTTCTGAATTCTGTAAAGAGAACTGCAACCGCCGCATCATCCTCCATCACGACAATGCGAGTTCTCACACCGCACACAGAACAAAGAGTTTTTAGAGCAAGAAAACATAGAATTATATTATATTTTTTTTTAATTATGAGTTTTGCACCCATCACTAGATTCTCTGCACAAACCAAAGGTAGACTGGTAGAGAATGCCTTTAGGCATTAAGTCTGCCGTTTTCTACATTTCTTTTATGTGTGCAAATAAAGCTTAAATAAATAAATAAATAAATAAATTATTAGACCATCCGCCGTACAGCCCAGATCTAAGCCCTAATGATTTCTATACTTTCCCTAAAATAAAGAATAAATTGCGTGGACAGAGATTTTCATCACCTCAATAAGCTGTGGACGCCTACAAAACGGCCATTTTGGAGACCCCAACTTCCGAATGGAATGGTTGCTTCAATGATTGGTTCCATGGTATGGAAAAATGTGTCAAATTTCGCGGAGAATACTTCGAAAAGCAATAAATACATTTTTAAATAGTAATGTTGTGTCACTTCCTTGATTCCTGAAATTTACAGTGCCGCCCTCGTAAGAACATTGTCTTTTTAAATTTGTTTTAGCAGACTTCGAAAAAGGAGTATATTCACAATTCGTTTAGTGAGAAAAAAAATGAAAGTCGATGAACTATGTCAAGTGAGGTATCAATGAATAGGTCTTTGAAAATCATCTCTAGGTTTCTCTAATCATTTTTCACTTTAAATGACCCATTAGGATCCACAATAATTAAGGGATATAAAAAATTGTATTGTGTGTGATCCTTAGGAAACCACCAAAAATTTTTTTTAAATTCTTTCTCATCTAACAAAAGATCAACGGTATCAAATTTTTTTCATTATTTCACTAAAAACCTCATTTAGCAAATTTCATTAAATTTTTAATTTCACGTAATCAAAAAGCCTGTACGAATCAAAGCAAAACAGTTTTTTATTGCTGTACGAGCTTGTTGAAAAATCGCTCAAAAATTTGGATTTTTTTATATCCCTTAATTTTTATGACTAGTGTATGATAAAAAAAAGTTTATTAACTCTTAAGGACATATTAAAGTGAAAAATAATTACTCTCTTTTTAATGCCAAGTTTTTTTATTTAATGTTTTAACCATTTAGCTCGTTGTATGTTGTTACGCGACATCTTCGTCAAATTGAACTGATTTAGATGATTCATTTTTATTAAGTAGGTTATACTTCAGCGGTGGTCCCATATAAATTTGCAAAAAAAATACCACCCCGTAAGTTTTAAATGTAACTATTTAGGCTTTAAGGGTCAGTTCACACCGAGACGGGACGTGACGCGACGCGACACGGCGCTATCTTACTGTTACTGTACTGTACTGTTATACTATCTTAAAGATAGTGATTTCTTTAACACAATAAGGGTGACAAACGAGCACACAGTCCACCTGAAGGTAAGTGTATGCTGTGGCCCATAGACATCTACATCTATTCTCGATTAAGAATCAAAACGCAGATGCGTTGTCACCCCTGAAGACTAAGATGGAATGCCTCGTTTCCAGTAAAAAAGGGTCTCCGGATTTCTGCACTCACCATACGAAACACAGCAGTATTAAGCTGCTATTTTACGCTGGTACTCTGTGAGAGCGTGGTCCTTCCCCGGACGAGCCGACCCATTCATTCTACAACCATAATATAGCTACATCGTGGCTCTATCACGTACAATCCAAAATATAACTATATTTACTACACAAAAAGATAAAACATTTTATTGAAATAATTCCAAAATGTCCCGCGGCATCGCACTACGCCGCGCTGCGCTTCGAGGTGCCTCCCGGCGTAGCAAGATGCATCACGGTGCAGTGCTCCTCATCGGTAGTCGTAGCGTGCAAGAGCGGTGCGCTGCCAGCGACTTCACGATGCGTCTCACAGCGGCGCGCTGCGCAGTGCTGTTCAAGCATTGTCACATCGCGTCGTGTCTCTGTGTGAACTGTTCCTAATTCTTTATAAAACTATATCTTAGCTCATTACTTTGGTATTACATCAAGTGAAATTAATTTATTCTTTTTAGTTATTTGAAGTCGGCTGCTACTTTTAGTTAAAAGTTAATTTTTGTACTAATGTATTATATACTCATTGTTGGTGCATCTTTTTTTTTTTTTTATAGGATCGGGTGACAAACGAGCACACAGTCCACCTGATGGTAAGTGGTTGCTACGGCCCATAGACATCTACGTCTATCCTCGATTACAAATCAAAATGCAGATGCGTTGTCACCCGTGAGGACTAAGATGGAATGCCTCGTTTCCAGTAAAAAGGGTCTCCGGTTCTCTACACTCACCATACGAAATACAGCAGCATTAAGCTACTATTTCACGCTGGTATTCTGTGTCATCTTTATTATTTAATTAAAAATTTATAAATAAATCCATTCAAAAACCATAAAATTGTATAAGCAGGGCCTAAGATCTTTATTGTGTACGATTTAAAATTTCTGTTCCCAGATCTATAGCTTCAGAGGGGTGGCGGCGTTAAAAAAATCCATAATCCCATCAAATACGTGGTGGAGCTACATACATAGGTTGTTAGCACGAATGTGTCGACTCGACCAGGCTAGAGCCGAGCTCTCGCAGAATACCAGCGTAAAATAGCAATTTGATGCTGCTGTGTTTCGTATGGTGATAGTAGAGAACCGGAGATTCTTTTACTGGAAACGAGACTATCCATCTTAACTACCAACTTAATTAGCTCGCGGCCTTGCAGGCCGCGAGCCCTGAGACAAGATGAAGCTGTAAGAGACGCATAGTCTAACAGCACCAACATCAAGATAATAGACTATCCATCTAACTCCTCAGGGGTGACAACGCATCTGCATTTTTATTCTTAATCGAGGATTGATGTAAATGTCTATGTACCACAGTATCCACTTACCATCAGGTGAACTATGTACTCGTTTGTCGCAATGAATCTATATAAAATATTTCAGACCGGTAATGAGAAGCAGCGTCAAAGGTAAGCGACGTCTGTGGTTCTACGATCGTCAATACGTCTGGCAAGCGCGTATGACAAATCGAGAGAATCACAAAACAGCGGAAGCGATCTCTGACCATAAGTAGACATCCATTGATTTTCTATTATAACATATCAAATATTTTGTATTTCTACAGCGATCGAATATTTTTCATTACGAGCCGATCTAAACAAACCACACAATAACTCACTCACGAGCGCGGCCGAGCCCGGAGTGATTCAGTGTCTCTGTATTTAGTAAAATATATTATAAAAATACTGCTCAAACACCGAAAATTTCGGAATTTCTCATCCAAAAAAAAAAATAATTATAATAAACAAAACAAAATTAAACAGCCAGCTACATTCCATGGTTCCCACATGATAGATGAAGAGATAAAAAAATATATTGAGTTGAACAACCGATATTTTCCAAAGTTATCATGTTTTCCCCTCTATGCGCGGACTTGATAAATCACTTTTTTTTAAATAAAAATAGCAATTAATCGATTAAAAAATATTCATCAACATTCATTTATCTTTCTGACAATGTGCATTTTATATCATTTATATGTTCAATATGTTAGATACGATTTCATGCGACAAAACGTTGGATTCTTGATTTTTAGGCGCTACTAGAACATATTTATGCACTACGAATGAAATATTGGCTCTCCCATTGATTGCCTCTTAGGAGAAACAATTGTTTTTACGTTTCCCTCTGTTGCCTCCTACTGATCTACGGGATGATATAGAGCAGTGGATTTTCTTACGCCGCCACCACATGGCTAGTAGTAGCAGTGGTATATACCGGAAACTCGACCATGAATAATAATAATAATAACATAACATACATAAACACTCACGCCTGTCACCCAGAGGGGTAGGCAGAGACTACGGACTTCCATTTGGCATGATACTGACATACCTCTTTCGCTTTTACATCCATATACCTACGCATACATGCTCGTCGGTTAAGGGTACTTCTAACGTGGCCCATTTTCAAAATATCGCCAATTTGGTCGATAAACTTTTTTCTAGGGCGTCCCTTCCCGACTCTGCCGTTCACATCTGCCATATAAATTTGCTTTGTCACTCTTTCCTCATTCATTCTTTCTACATGACCAAACCACCGAAGCATTCCTTTCTTAATCCTGGTCACAACATCATCTTGCATACCACATTAATTATCTCTTATCACGCAATTTCTCACCCTGTCATTCAGATTAAACCCTAGCATACTCCTTGAAGACCGCATTTCTACAGCATTTATTCTACTTTCGTGCTTCTTCTGCCACAGCTTTCACAGCTTTCACTACCATACATTAAAGTGGGGACTAACACAGCATTATGAATTACCATACGTGCCTTTTTTGATTATGTAATTTTAATATGTATTTGTATTATATTAATATGTATTTATTTTATTTTATTTTATTGATATTTATGTAAATTTATAATTCTCATTCACAATTATATATTTATGGAACCCAGCCAGATGAGAAAACCATATTGATACCCCTATAATAATAATATTTATTTTTTCTCACATAACTTATACAAACAAATCATATTAAAAAAAAGAAATGCGAAAAAAGATTATATTTAACAGAATATCTATGGATAACCTAGCTAGGTATTTCAAGGATTTCTTGTTTTATTACTCTTAAGGATAAAGCATTACTAGTTTTATATTATCATAAAAACTAGTAGTGTAACTAGTGGTCGAACGTACTTATTAACTTAAAGTGTACATTTTAAAGCGATAAAATGGAACACAAACAGATATACTTCTGTTTCACTTATTTTCTATTGACGTGTATTAAATAGGTAGCTTCTGTAGATATTACAAAAATTTTCAAAAAATAGCAGATCATGAATATTTATTTCTTAGGATTATTTGCAGAACAGCCCACAGAAACAACTTATTTAAATCATGCTAACACGTGTTTTTATAATACTTCAACTTCCACTACCCCATATCGTCCCGTGGGTGTCGTCAGAGGAGACAGAGGGAAACTGAAACAGGAGATGGGCAGCAGCATCTTCCTGATAATAACTCAGAATAATAATAAACTGCGGTTGATGACCCGCTTGCCAAGCGTGCCAACTATGGCAAAATCCCTCCTACGAGGCAATCTATGTGGGAGGCCTATGTTCAGCAGTGCACTTTAAATGGCTGTAATGGATGGAATGGAATACTTTATTATTAATTTATGTAACGATTTTTCCATACATTCTAATATTTCAAAAGAATAATGTAGTTTATTCCATGGAAAATTCATAACAAACTCCAAAGATTGTCAATCTCTGAAAACCATTTACTAAAATATGCGGGATTCGCATTCCGTGAACTGATATATTTAAAATTCGACATCCATTGTTCCTTAAGTATGGCGACACGGCGCTTCCGAGATACGTCAATGGGAAATGAAACCAACTTCTTCGAAATATGTCGCGACTCGCAACTACGTCGATGCAAAGGCAACTGTTACATGGTAGATTTATTACAGAGCGTTCCAGTTCCACATTAATTCAATTTTTTGGAGACATCGGGAAACGTATGTGAATTTAAAAGTACTTACACGAGCAAACGAATAAATGAAGATAAAAATAACTCCGCGTTTGACGTACATGCTATTCTTAAACGTATGTGGGTGAAACTTCTGTTTCTTAAGATTCTCGGTTTCAAACACGTAATTTTGCAATATAATAAGTAAGAGAGAGGGAGAGCGTGAGAATAATATTAATAAGTAAGCAAAATGCATTATGAATTATAATCGTTCACTATAATGGGCAAAAACCAAACAAGTTTAGAAAAAAAAAGAAAAAGGGTGAAAATCAAGCATACAATCCACTTGATGGTGAGTGGATGCTGTGGCCCTTAGACATCTACATATATTCACGATTAGTATTCAAAATGTAGAAGATTGTCACTCCTGAGCTCCAAGATGGAATGTTTCGTTTCCAATGAAAAGGGTCGCGAGTTCTATACATTCACAATATGAAATACGGCAGAATTAACTTGCTACTTAACTCTAGTATTTGGTCTTTAAACGGTCGAGCCGACCCATTTGCACCACAACTAGATTATAGCTTAGCTGCAGTGTGCCTCTATCATTTAAGAAAAATAAAATAAGGAAGTAGGAAGTGTTCTTGTCTCTCTCTCTCTCTCTCTCTCTCTCTCTCGCGTGTGTTACGCGAACGCGAAGCAAAGAGGTTTTTTTTGTAATATTAGAGTGACAAAACAAACGAGTTAACAGTAATATCTGGCGGTAAAAGGCTGTCGCATCCAGATTAGTTATCACCCTGCTGACTAAGATATTATATGATTTCACAATCTGTACTTATTCCCTACCAAACCGGAACCTATCAGTGAGAGCACTGATGGATGGCAGTATTTAATTGGTAAGAACGTGACACACACTCAGACAAACCCTTAAACAGCAAAGGATCACGAAATCCACACACTCATTAAACACATTTAAGGTCTTAACTAGAACATTTTTATATCCGACAACGTGCGGAGATATACGAAGTGTCGAGAATGTCCCCCGCCAAATGAAACGTTACCGTTACCGCTTATTAAAGTCTACTGCAGAATATAGGCCTATAGATATGCCTATTAGAAGGGATATTACGTAGTAGAGCCATGCTGCAGTTATATTAGTAGTATAGTTGTAGTACGAATGGGTCGGCTCGACTGGGGAAGGACCACGCTCTCACAGAATACCAGCGGTAAATAGTAGCTTAATGCTGCTGTGTTTCGTATGGTGAGTGTAGAGAACCGAAGACCCTTTTTACTGGAAACGAGGCATTCCATCTTAGTCCTCACGGGCGACAACACATCTGCATTTTGATTAGTAATCGAGGATAGATGTAGATGTCTATGGGCCACAGGAACCACTTACCAACAGGTGGACTGTGTGCTCGTTTGTCACCCTATCCTATAATAATAATAAAAATATTTGCCATAGTTGCCACATTTGGCAAGTGAGATGACAAACAATATTTTTATTTTAAATCCTTATTAGGAAGACGTTGCTTCCCATCTCCCGATTAGTATCCCTCTTTCGCCTCTTACGACACCCACAGGATGATATGCATGGTATAAATAAAGCGTACGACAACATAAACCTTACGTATGTGACGAAGGTTTATATTTAGCATAGAGTATACATAAATACCTTATGTATACTCTATGCTAAATATAAACCTTCGCGAGCGAGACGACGTGAAATCGACAAGTTACAAAACTGATCCGCTACAAGACTAATTACCGATGTAAAATGTGAATGTTCGCATTTCGTCCATTCGATTAGTACGATAGTTAAACTGACCAGACGCCCGAACGAAAAGCTCTAAGATTTCACGAACAACGTAACCTGGATTTCTTTAATGACTACGCTGGTACAGCACGTTGCGAGTAGTTCTGGCCTTCTCTTATTTAGTAATTTATTTTAACCCCCAACGAAAACAGAGGGGTGTTATAATTTTGTAGTGTGTATATCTGCGTGTCTGTCTGTGGCATCATAGCTTCTGAACGGATAACATGAGATAAGAGTAACCATTTTTAAAATCTTTGTCTATCTTTCCGGGATTGTCCTCACAATGACTGATCCTATGTAATAAAACTTCACGAACATATAAATAAAGAGCAATGCTAGGAGTGATCTAGAGAATCAAGACTATATTTTAACTAAAAAAATGTTTAAACGAAAAATTGATAAAATAAATAAACTTTAATGAATGATATATATATAACCTTTGACCCTACCTAAACAAAGCGAGGGCGGGTCGTTAATCATCAAAACTCAGAACATCGATGTGCAAATATTTCCTACCTATCCTGTACGTTTCTACCATTTACCGTTAAACCGGGGCTTATGGCTGACCGTGGATCGATTTCTAATAAAGAGATTGCAAACCCCTTGAGGTTCAAATGTTCGGAACTAATTCTATATGAGTTAAAGACCTTGTATTTTAATATGTAGTACAGAAAGCTAGCCCGCCTTTGTCATTACCTTGATAGTACCTACCTACGCGAAATTGAATTGCTATAATAGCCTCGCTAAAATTGTTTTTACAATTTCTTACACTTGGGAATGCTGTCATTTCATCATCATCATCATCATCATTACCATTATTATTATTATTAGAGCCCTTCACAAGTCAACTTTTGAAGATAGATCTCCTCCAAGGCACACCACAAAGCACGGTTCAGAGCCACCTGCATCTATCGAATTCCCGCATATCTTAGCAACTCGTCTCTCCATCCAGTGGAGGATGTTCTAAACTTCACTTACCGGTGCGAATTCGCAACTCGAGAACCTTTCTTCCCCATCGGTTGTCGGTTCTTCTTCCGGCTATATGCCACTTCAGAATACTAATCCATTGTCATTTAATGAAACTATATTCATTTATAAGTGGGATACACTGAAAGATCTTCATAACTCATAAATCAAAAAAATGATAAGTAAACTTCACAGTTTTTCGAAGCATTCTCCATTACATTTTAAGCAGTTTCATTTATTCAAACTATTTTTTGAAAACATAAGGACGGCTTAAGTGGCGCAGTGGCTAAGCAAAGCATACCAGGTTGGTAGAGCCGTGCTGCAGTTATATTAGTGGTATAGTTGTAGCACGAATGTGTCGACTTGACCGGGGAAGGACCACGCTCTCACAGAATACTACCGTTAAATCGCAGCTGCTGTGTTTCGTATGGTGCGTGTAGAGAACCAGAAACCCTTTTTACTGGAAACGAGGCATTGCAACGTAGTCCTCACGGGTGAGAACATAGATATCTATGGGCCACAGTAACAACTTACCATCAGGTGGACTGTGGGCTCGTTTGTCACCCCATCATCATCATCATCATTACAGCCCTTCACAAGTCCACTGCTGAACATAGGCCTCCCCTAAGGTATGCCACAAAGCACGTTCCTGAACCACCTGCATCCAACGACTTCCTGCATCTTACCAGGTCGTCACTTCATCTAGTGGAGGGTCGCCCAACACTATGCCTACCGGTACGAGACGCCACTTGAGAACCTTTTTTCCCCTTCGGTTGTCGGTTCTTCGAGTATATGGCCGGCCCATTGCCACTTCAGCTTACTAATCCGTTAGGCTACGTCGGTCACTCTGGTTCTACTGCTGACATCCTCATTTCTAAGTTTATCACGCAGAGAAACTCCGAGCATAGCACTATCCTATAAAAAAAATTGAGTTGCGAGGTGTAGGGCTAATAACTGTACGTGTCTGGATGTTTGTCCTTGTGCATTTTATTTATGTAAACTATATCCACAACACAGGAGAAAATCCTTGAGTTGGGGTAGCGTTTTTAAAAGGATATAAAAGAGTAGTAATAATAACGTAAGGACCATTGGTCTGTGGGCATGTTTTTCACATACTGGTTGAAAGCTATTGCAGCTTCTTCTTTTTCCGGAAAAAAGAGTACTGAAAAGGATATTTAAGAAAGGAAATTCATACTGGCAATCAGTCCTATTGAATAACTTTTCGGATTTGTGTTGATTCAATATCAAAACCTCTTTACTCAATTTGAGCTCACCAGTTCGTATGATACGCACAATTTTGTGTTCTTTTTTAAAAGATAGTTTGGAAACTTTTTTCTTCGGTTTTTCGTTTCCTATAACATAGAATAACTAAACTGATTACCTGCAAGTGCAACTGACAAATAAATTAAGCAGTAGTCATTTGTCGGTTGAACTTGCCACTTGCACTTGTCACATCTCAAAATGTAAACCGGGCCTCAGAAACATTGTGATTTGAAACTCGATAAAACGAAAAAGAGACATTTAAAAGAGACAAAAATTTACATCTACACTCCATAGGATTTAGCATGCGAGAGAATGAGACAAAATACAGTATTCTCCTATTTAACAATTATTGCTATAAAGAATCTTTTGGATAGATATTATGGTTGCAGCCCGAAAGGGTCGTCTCGACCGGGGAAGGACCACGCTCTCACAGAATACCAGCGTAAAATAGCTTGATGTTGCTGCGTTTCGTAAGGTGATTGTAGAGAACCGGAGACCCGTTTTACTGGAATTGATGCATTCCGTCTTAGTCCTCACGGGGTGACAACGCATCTGCATTTTGATTCTTAATCGAGGTTTAATGTAGATGTCTATGGGCTACAGCATCCACTTACCGTCTGGTGGGCTGTGTGATCGTTTGTCACCGTAATTCTATTTAAAAAAAAGATAAGTCCTGTATAATTTCTGGGACTACCTTATTACCTTTTCACAGCCGTAACATTTATAGAACTAGGTATTCCATCTGAAAAGTCGGTACCTACAAAATTCGATTCTTAAGAGATATCGATATCAATTCTTTAGAGTTGATAATCAGTTACAGTTTTATCTAGACTAATACCACAATAAATTATAAACACATAACTCAAAACACAAAATTTATAAGTTATTCATATTTATTGCTTAATGCTAAATTCTCATTTTAGGTGGCAACCGAACCTCAACCGGAGATCCTTAGCACCCCCTGCCCCGCCGTTACCATGGTCGCCACTGTAGCCAGGAATAGCGGGGACGCCGGGGACTGGGGGCCTTATATTTGTGTGGTTGCTCATGGGGGGTATATTGCTATAGTTGCCACGCTTGGCGAGCGGGTTGGCAACCACAGTTTTGCTGCTGCCGAGTTGCTGTTATCAAGAAGTTGCTGCTGCCCACCTCCTGCCCTCTTTTCGTTTCCCTCTGTCGCCTTTTACGACACCCACAGGAAGATGTGGATATTCCTGGCCTCCACTACACTATTTCGATGATATCCTTGACGTCAGTCCGAGCGAGATTAGAATGGCTCTGCAGCACCTTAAAAACGGGCACAATCTGCCACTTGGCCTGGCGTATGTGGACTATGAGAAAGCCTTTGATTCCGTCGAAATTTGGCCGGTGCTACCAGTCAGTCCCTTCAGCGGTGTCAAGTTGACTGTCGGTATATAGAAGTGCTGAAGTGTTTGTACAGTAGGACTACGATGGCTATCCGAGTATAGAACCAGAGTACTAAACCTATTCAACTGCAGAGAGGTGTAAGACAGGGTGAGGGATATAACATCCCCAAAACTCTTCACCGCTGCATTGGAAGACGTTTTCAAGCTACTGGGCTGGAAAGGATACAGTATTAACTTCAATCGCCATCGATTTCGTGGCATCGTCCTTATGGCAGAATCGCTCCTCCACCTTAGCACTATGCTCAATGACCTCAATAGTGTCTTCCATCGGATAGGACTTAAGATTAACATAAACAAAACAAAGATTATGTTTAATTTTCATGTCACACCTATGCCGGTAGTTGTTGGGAGCACTAGGCTCGAAGTTGATGACGAGTACGTTCACCTGGGACAAATAGTCCGACTAGGTAAGTCCAACATCAACGGAGAGGTAAATCGACGGATTGTACTCGGCTGGGCAGCGTTCGGGAAATGACGACACATCTTCTCGTCAGGTCTACCTCAAAACCTGAAAACTAGATTGTACAACCAGTGCGTATTGCCAGTGATGACTTACGGATCTGAGACGTTGTCCTACACTGCTGGCCGTATGAGGATCCTCAAGGTCGCTCAGCGAGCTATGCAAAGAGCTATGCTCGGGATTTCTCTGTGTGATAAACTTAGAAATGAGGATTTCTGCAGTAGAACCAGTGACCGACATAGCCCAACGGACTAGTAAGCTGAAATGGCAATGGGCCGGCCATACAGATGGAAGAACCGACAACCTATGAGGAAAAAATGTTCTCGAATAGCAGCCTCATACCTTTGGGTGTAGTTTAGGGCGACCCTCCACTTGATGGAGTGACGATCTGGTAGGACATGCAGGAAGTCGATGGATGCAGGTGGCTTAGGACCGTGCTTTGTGGCATTCCTTTTGGGAGGCCTATGTTCAGCAGTGGACCTGTGAAGGGCTATAATGATGATATAGATGCTAATTTCTAGATATAAATATTAGATAATTTAAAGACTACAATAGATTAAAAATAAATTTATTTAATCACTTTCGCTATAACTACAACTAGTTGAGTTGTCGACTTTTGTCTCATGGTTGTTTGCATTAAATATTATTTGATTTTCTGTAATGAATTCAAAATGATTCACTTATTGTCGTCCATAACAACTTTCTTTGTTCCTCTATCACCTTGGTCCAGTTATCGCGTGTGTAGTGCACAGTTGTGTTTTCTACAAATCCTCCTCCAGCAGATCCCACATGGCAAATTTATTAACCTTTTCCCACGGTCAAGTGTTATCTGTCCATATCTGCGGCAGAGTGTGGTTGGCGTTTAGCCATGTTGCCCCAATTTGTTACATTTTTAATTTCTCGTAAAATTGTTATTCTTTCATGTATCTAAATAATTATTTTGCGTTTGTCATTTTTTTATATCTGACAACAATTCCTTTTAAAATGATTCTCAATGATACTACCATGGTATAGGTCGGTACCGGCATCTTCTAAAGTTACTCGCTATTTGCCGCAATGGGATTCAGAGAAATTAGAGATTCAGAGAAATCAGAAGAAAATTAGACCTGTTAAAAATTAGATGTGATACTGAATGTTCAAAAAGTTATTTATTTATGAAATCAGGCGTTACTTTACGGAAATCTATTGTATGGCTCTGCATCGTGGAGTCTATTTCTTCTGATGATGTCTCGTGAGAGATACAGAATACCAGCGTTAAACAGGACCACCATGCTGCTGTTTCGTATGATGAATGTGGAGAACGGGAGACCCTTTTTACTGTACAGTAACGAGGCATTCTATCTTCGTTCTTAGAGGTGGCAGAACATCTACATTTAAAATCATAACATAAATAAAAGTAGATATCTACGGGCCACAGCATCCACTTACCATCAGTTAGAAGGTGTGCCTCTTTGCCACCATTAATTCGTTATAAAATGTTACAAAATAACCTACAAGTTACAGTTACCACTAAAAGCAAATGTCTGCTGTTTCAGTAATAAACTCTATTATGTAAGTAAGTAAACTGAAACAACTTGAAAAGTATTCCCCCGCCTACGATACTGATCGTTAACGTCAGTCCATGTCAACCAAGACAGAAGTCAAACAAAAGGGCACTTGATACACGCAATACACCCTCCGTTTTGTAATACTAAGCTGTGCCCACTCACTATCGTTAATGGACATTAATGACAATTTAGAAACAAGAGTAGAATAGAATAGAATCTTTTTATTCAATATAAATAACAAAAATATTTTTTGAAAGTCTTTGTTAAAAGTATTTAAGCTTTACCACTGATTCGGAAAAACCTCGGGAAGAACCAGCAAGACATCCAACTGATCTTTCTTTCCTTTAAATAATTAACAATATAAAATTTATAAAGTTAGTATGAAAAATTAATTACCAGGGGTTATTATCAATCACGTCCACTTTAGTAGTATAATAACACTTATTCAACAATTTTTGTTTAATACAAATTTTAAACCTTATGAACTTATGATAGATCAGGTCTGCATATTTTCTAGCGATATGATAACTTAAATTACAAAAATTTAAAAATCTCGAAACAAAGAGCTGATAATCTTCAAACTAATCAATCTTCAAAACATTTTACGTGTTAGATTCATGCTGCAGCTATATTAAGTAGAATAGTTGTACGAATGAGTCGGCTCGGCTCGATCGGGGCAGGATCACGCTTTCACAGAATACCAACCAAAGTAAAATTTTAGCTTAACGCTACTGCGTTTTGTATGGTGAGTGTAGAGAACCGGAGGCCCTTTTTACTGCAACCGAGGCATTCCATCTTATTAATTTATTTAACATGCTTTATTGCACTCCATACAGAAATTACAGATTATATATTATACAAAAGAAGTATGCAATAGGCAGTCTTATATTACTGATAGCAATTTCTTCCAGACAACCAATGAATGGACAGGATTACACAAAGACGACAGGGGTAGGGCAAATTACTTACTTATCTTCACGCACAATCCCTAACGGGGTAGCCAGAGAGAACAGATCGCCAAGTGTCACGATCCTTACATACCTCTTTCGCTTCTTTCAGGTTCATTATCTTCTTTATTCATGCACGTCTAGGTATCCGAGTACTCTTGACCCTCCCCTCTTCGAGCAATTTGCTCACATGGTCTTCGAAAGTTAGTCCCGGTCTACCTCGACACCTTTTAATATTTACTTTCGCTCTATATATTTTCTTCACCATTCGGTCTTCACTCATTCGCTCAACGTGCCCAAACCATTGGAGTATGCCCCTATCAATTTTTGTGATAAGGTCATCTTTCAATCCTGCCATATTGCGAATGTCTTCGTTTCGCTTTCGGTCGGCTATGGTAACGCCACACATTTTACGAAGAGATCGCATCTCCACTGCATTCAATTGCTTTTATGCTTCTTCAGGCATACCCAGGTTTCGCTGCCATATAACAAAGTCGGTACCAACACTGCGTTATGTACTGCAAGGCGTGCACTCTTCACACAAATTACGGTAGGGCAAATTGGTGTGATAAAAATAATACACATTTTATATATATAGTAAACATACATATACTACAAACATAAATACATACAATAATAAAATAAGTAAATATTAAATTATCTAATTAAATCAATATACTACATATATTATACTTAATGGCTAGTGTCGGAGCGAAGTTACAATTTAAAGTGCAAGGTAATGATTCTTTCCCCCCCGAACGGGTTCCCGCCTTGTCGTGGCGGGGGGGCTTAGTAGCCGTGGCTTGGTCGGTCCACGGTGAACAAAGAGGAACCCACGTGGCTGGCCCGAGGTGAAGGGCCGGCCTGAGGTGGCCACTCCGAGTGGGCTTGGGGAGCCCACTTCGGATGTGTTCTGGTGGACTGCAGCGAGTGGGGACTCGCGCACCCTCTACCGCTGCAGCCGAGGTGGAGTCGCGGAGGAAGAGGAGTGTTGGTATGGCGATGCGCCACTCGCCCTATCCTTCGCGACTCAAACGGGGCCGCACCGTTGATGCGGTGGTGGTGGGGCTGCGGGGGGAGAGGATTGTCGGTATTGCGAGGCGCCGCTCTCCCTACCCTCCGCAGCCGAATCTTGGTTGGCGGCGGAGCCATAGACCAGATCCGCCGCTGGGGTCGGGAAGGCTAGTACTTCTAAGTGCTCGTTTTTCCTGGCCCCATGGCCTTTGTGCATCGGACGCGGGGGCGTCTGTTGCACAGACGTAATTGGAGGCCGTGGAGGAAGGCGCGCCATGTGTTCTGGTGCGCCTTACCTGGGAAGGAGAACGGGGAGGAATTTTCCTCTCCCGAGGAGGTGCTGCCGTGGGGCGGCAGGCGCTAGTAGGGCCGCGGATGTGTGCGAAAGCGTTCCCGTAGCCCTACCAATATGCGACAAAGGTGGAACAACATGGGGTTTTAGTCGGTGCGAGTCCGACATAACCCGTCCTTGCCCCCGCGAGGCGGGTATGCGTAGGCATTTCCCCATGTAAAAAAAAAAAAAAAAAAAAGGTAATGATTCTTTACTAGGTTTTTAAATACCGGTAGGGATGGTGCGCGTTTAACTGCCAATGGGAGTTCATTCCATAAACGAACGGTCTGTACAGTAAAAGACCTGTTCAATGTAAATTTACTGATGTGTAGTGGCATATTCAATTTCAAGCTCTCTGCCGATCTCAGGTTACACGAATGGGAGTAAGAAACTTATAACGATTTTTGATAATGATTTCTTATATTTACGCGAACACTACACATGATTAAAACTACTTTTACGGATTTTATCGCGTTTATTTTTACTTTTTATTTTTAATTCCCGACGTTTCGGGCGCTTTCCAGCACCCATGGTCACGGGGGACCGAGATGACTGACGTCCCGATGTCATTGTTAAACCCGGAGTACCTTCGAAGGTATTATTATTAAATTAAAAATAAAAAGTAAAAATAAACGCGATAAAATCCGTAAAAGTAGTTTTAATCAACGATTTTTGAGATAAGAAGGATAAGGATTAAGGAGAACACTATAGAGAAGATGAAGTATGTGAGCATTCCACCGTATCGTATTTTAGTCCTCAAGGGCGTCAACGTATCTGCATTTTGTACTGTAATCGAGGATAACCTAAACCTATGAAAAACGAAAACCGGTCAACAGTTTTTTGCAACATAGCTAAGAACACTCGATTAAGATACCTTTCAAAAAATTTAATCAAAATCGATCCTCCGTTCAGGAGCCATGCATGATGCCTCACACAGATACACACTTCAAACTTATAAAACCCCTCGGTTTTCGTGGGGTGTTAAAAAGCGTATAAATTGCCCAATGAAGGAATTGCTGACTCCTTGCAGTCAAGTAAATGATAAAACTAACTTGTGCTTGTTCTTAGTATTTACAGATTGTTCATCACTATTTTTAATAAAACTTTTTATATAGAATTAATTAATTTCTTCTGACTTAGGTTATAAATTGCTCTTATGGCTCCCTTCAGGTTCAGATCAGTTTCCATAACATGTTTTAAAAGTCCTCTGTCTCTTACGGGATGATATTATGGGGTACTGGATATTCTTACATCACTCCACGGTGTAAATAAGATTATTAGTTTAATGTTACTTATATAAATGTTCTTCTATCTACTTTAAAAAAATATATGACAAAACACCATGTTCATATCGTCGCTCACGTTACATACAACCGTATCTCATTTTTTGTAACTTTCAGGAGAGGCCAAAAACGTGTTATTTCACCGATTGGTGAACATTTTCTATTTTCCTTTGGTTATAGAGCCACCGAGGCAATTCAAACTGTGTGGTTATTATGTGATATAGTTGGGGTGTTAATATAATATCACATTAATAAAATAATACAAATGTATATGTGTATAAAAAGGTTTTAAATTCATATGCGCCTATTTGTGAAGTCCCGATTCTAAAGAGGCTGTAGTCACGCCCAAATTATTTCATATGAAAAATAAAATTAAAACTAAATAGGAGTACCAAAATAAATTACTAAAATAAAAACATTATCAGAAATAAGTTTTTTTTATTCAGAGCGTAAGCTATCCACTACAGTATACTAACTTAAGAAGACTCAGTCGTCTATGATCTGAACCAAACACTTCGTATCTTTAGTAACGGGGGCTATATGTATAATGGTAGAGTAAGTTAAACCATCACCTAAAAGCATACCTTGGTAGACGGTCAAATATTCTTGTTGCTTTGTAAGTAGCACACCAAGTCTACCGTAGGTAAACTTGGTGTACCACTTACAGACTTTGGTTAAAGACAAATAAAAATGATAAATAAAGTAAA
Organism: Parnassius smintheus behrii; assembly: GCA_036936625.1. Classification (NCBI taxonomy): domain Eukaryota; kingdom Metazoa; phylum Arthropoda; class Insecta; order Lepidoptera; family Papilionidae; genus Parnassius; species Parnassius smintheus. The sequence goes on along the minus strand of JAUPFT010000010.1, from coordinate 48,054,793 downwards.
AGAAAGGAATAACACTTTATTTTGGCGCAGACGGTTGACGTACAACAATGTACTAATTTAAAACAAAAATACGACATTTTAATAAATTTGGCTTTGTACGTCGGAGGCATGCCAAAAAACGGTCACATTGCTCAGCATGAGTTGTGGCGAAATCACAAAGGTGATTTTCAGTAATAACCAAAAAAGACCTAGGAGAATTCGGCTCCGACATTAAATAAGGTAGTGTAAATGTAGTTATGAAAGAAAACAATCAAGCATTCTTTACACGGAGCTGTATCCACCGAGCCATGAATGCGTGGCCGTCAGACATGTGCGTACATTCATACTATTAAATATTAAAAATAAGTTTAGTATTAAGTTTATAAAAACATAAACTACGAGCACAAAGAGAAACAACGATATTTTACGTGGTGAAACCACGCTGCAGCTGTATTATTTCACACACGAACGGGTCGGCTCGACCGGTGAAGGACCACGCTCTCAGAGAATACCAGCGTCAAATAACAGATTAATGCTGCTGTGTTTCGTATACTGAGTGAAGAGAACCAGATACCCTTTTTAATGAACACGAGGCATTCATCTTAGTCCTATATAAGAGGTAAGAGCGTGATTCTACCACGGTCGAACCGACGTGTTCGTGATGCAACTATAATACATACAAACAGCTACAGTGTGACTCTACCACGTGTAAAACATGTATGCACCGACCGAGATATATTATTTGTACCTGCAGTACCAGCCAAAGGCTTTTGTATGAGAAAGAACTTTTAATGAAGTAACGATGATAAATATATAAATATAAATTTTAAAAGTAGGTAACATGCGCAAATTCTAAACACAATTACATGTATTTTTCAGGCTCGGATAAAAACTGCATACAAATCGATGCGATTCGACTTGATGACGTACTGCACAACCCACAAGAGGTTACTAAACCCAGATACAATGTTTACAACACGCAATCTAAGCCGGACCGGCGCTATTGCTTAATTACGACTCGAACCGCAAAGGATTGCAATTAGTAGATAGTAAAAAGGCAAGGGCAGGCATGTTTACCTTGATTAAGATGATTATGATTTTCGACCGTGATGATAATTGTTGAATATTTTTGAGGGTATTTTATTTTCACCGTGTAATGGCGGTGTAAGATTATCCACGTCTTCATAGGATCCTGTGGGTGGCGTAAGAGGCGACAGAGAGGAAACTAAACAGGATGTGGCAGCATCATCCTGATAACAGCCACCTTTACACATACACTCTTTAAGGTGTATCCCTGACTAAAATGTTGCGAAATTGCGTTTTTCAGACTCTATTATCTCATTAGTTATGAAAAATAAACTACATCTAAAAGCACATTATTAATGGTCGATATGATCACATTCCACCTTCTAAATTGTTTTATGTGCTATAAATACATTTAAAATCAACTTTATACAACACTCTTAAAATACAATAACCTTATTGTTAAAATTATTTATACAACACTCTTTCCCCTCTGAATAAAAATACAGTAGTAATAGCGCGCGAAAGAGCCAACGCACATAAAAATGGACAAAATCAAGCACTCAAGTGCGTGCAAGCCTCACCACGTTCAATTAGGCACACTCCGATCGGGAGTGAAAGAACGTGTCGTGTAAAGGCGGCTAATAGCTTAAAATAATAACAAATTGTGGTTGCTAACCTACGTCCCAAGCGTGGTAACAAAGTTCCCAATATGAGGCAGTCTATGGAAGAGGACTATGTTCAGCAGTGGATTTCTATAGGTTGCAATAGATGAATGGTTTTTTAATTTATTCATTTAAAAGAAAGCATAAACGTCTATCATCATCATCATTACAGTTCTACACAAGTCCAAAGCACGATGAACATAGCCAGAAAGCACGGTCCTTATCCACCTGCATCCATCGACTTCCTGCATGTCTCACCAGGTACGTCACTCAACCTAGGGAGGCGCCGCACCACAATTCGCTTTTCGGTACTAGGTTGCAAACCGAGGACCTCCTGCTTCGATATGGGCCACCTCAGATCGTTCGGAGAAACAAAAACACGACATCCACGTCTTTACGGGCCAAAAGAAAATATGGCTTATCTTCTTACACCGCCTTCAATTTTTTGGTAAATTATAATCTATTTGTTTATAGGTTATCTATAAAAAAGAGGAACGTATATAGATCTATCTATCTATATAAAACACAAAAAAATGTTAGTACCTATGTCGAACTAATTTTGATGAAATTTTTTGTGTGTTTGAATGGGTCGCTAGATGGCTTATATTTATTTACATTTGGATTACATTTACAGATATCACCCGTGCGAAGCCGGGGCGGATTGCTAGTTTTTTTTAATAATACTCAAGTGACAAGAGCCGTGGTAGCTCAGTGGTTAACGCTCGCTGTAAATATAACAGAACGCGAGTAACCCGGGTTCGATCCCCGCCGGCACCAATGAAATTGTTAATTGCAATTTTAAGTGCTGATTCACCACGTGCTCGGTGGTGAAGGAAAACATCGTGAGGAAACCTGCATGTCTGAGTAATAAGAAAAAAAAAATATTTCGAAGACATGTGAAGTTCGTCAACACGCATTTGGGCAGCGCGGCGGACACTTCCTTGCCCTAAACCCTCTCAGAAATGAGGGGAGGCCTGAGCCCAGCAGTGGGACGTATATAGGCTGTAACTTTACTTTTACTTTAACTTTTACTCAAGTGACTAACGACCTTACAGTCCACCTGATCGTAAATGGCTATTGCAGTCTGTAGACACCTGCAAGCAACTTCAAACAAAGAAGGGTACAGTAGCGTTGTCACCACTGAGGACTAAGATGGAATGCTTTACACCCTATTATTATACTATTATACTGACTCTCTACACCCTTCAGACCGGAACACAAAACATGACAGTGCATGTACTGTTATTGGGTGATAAAATTAAATAAGAACGTAATTGGAGAAGCGAGCGGAGCTCCCATGGCGCAAGAAAACGATTCTTTGAAATCTATCTCCTCCGTAACCCGAAGGCCAATTTATAAGAAAATTTTCGGATATATTTGTAGCTCAACGCAGACAAGGTTTGTAAACAATAAAAATCTGAATTTGATTTTGTTTTTCTTTTAGTATCTAACCAATTCGCTAATTTACATCTGCGCAATGTCACACCATTTGATTGAATCTTTTGTTGAAATAAAGATAGTTATGACTTATGACTTTAGACTTGTACTCCGCTCCGTTTATGATTTTAGCAAAAGTTTTAACCTTTGCATCTGCATCGGCCCTAGTTAGAAGGCCCTAGAAGCAGGCGTTACTTTACGGAAATTAATTATATTAAAATTGTTAAGAATTACTTCGCCCATATCCGCTCCATGAAATAAAATGATGCGTCTTATTTATTAAGTTTCAAGAGCACCTCCCGCCCTCCCTCAATTGCGTGGAATAAGACACATCATTTTATTTTATTGAGCGGATAAGGGAAGTAATCCTTACCAACTTTAAGATAACACTCTTATCGTGTACTTGTATAGTGCCTACGCTACCTAGACCTACCTACCAAAAATAATCCTGCCAACCTGGGAAAATTAGATAGGCTGCATAAGACAAAAACAGTTTTAAAATGGTTCAGATGGCACAAGGGAAATATAAATAAATAATAATAACGTCAAAGTTTATTATGTAGATATCATTGACATTATCTGAAATCCGAACCGTTCCAGGAAGCGTTAATCTCTATGACAACGCCCACTTGGGCGAGAGATCTGAAATGAACAAAGCAACTGTTAGGAGTGAGGGTAGATAACTAATAAGCGTTAAAACTCCACCACTAAATAATAAGCAACCTGGGTTCGATCCCCGCCGGCGCTAACTAAATTGTTCAATTTAATTGTAATTTCTTATTTACTCGGCGACTAAGTAAATCTTGTTACAGTTATTATTAATATTGGCGTGCTAATAAACCAGCAAATCCAACCATCCGACATAATTTTGGCCCATCGGGTTCCTCATGTTGGTGAAAACGATAAACGACCTAAAAATGCCATAATAAAATTTAAGTCCAAAATTTTGCGTGATAATTTTGTAGCTTCGTACCGTGCTAAAAAAGGCTTAACTTCAGAACAGTTGTCTATTACTGGATCATCGAATAAAATATATATAAATGAACATCTAACCTTAAAAAATAAACAGATTTTTCGAGAATCCCGTGAAAAGGCCAAAACATGTAACTACAAATATGTTTGGTACAAGAATGGTACAGTTTTGGTACGAAAAACTGACTCATCTCCTGTCTTACCAATACGCTCACTACAGGATCTTAAAAAAATTAAGCCTTAGAACAATTTGTAATAGAAATTTGATATCAATTTTATTTTTATTTTCTTATCGTTTATTTTTATTATTACATTTTTGTACTGATATATGGGGGATACTGATATATGAGCATGTTGTTTGCACATTTACTTCTACAAAAAGGTCAGTAACTTATTTTCTAGACTATTTTATAAAACTATACTTTAAAGTATACTATGTATTATGCAACAAAATTTTAAACTATCTAATACTTTATTGTTATACACAAAACATTAACATAATTAGGATATTTTTAGTCATTAATCATTATGCACAAATACGGCGTAATGATAAAAGAAATTTTAAAAATTCATCTCATCTACTTAATTTAAAATGTGTATCGAAAATTAATCTTATTTTTTTTCACAATATTTCTAATGAAAGACTGAATAAATTATGAACTTTTATTAAATGGATCCCGAAATAAAAAACATATCAATTTACTATCAGAAATGTCAAGGCTTAAGAACAAAGTTGCACACTCTTTTTATGAATATTTTACTTCACGATTATGACATAATAATATTGACAGAAACTTGGCTTCATAGTGGCATTTATGATAACGAATTAATAGATCAACGTTACAAAGTATTTCGCAGCGATCGGAATCGGACGGCGACCGGCCGTAAAGACGGCGGTGGCGTATTAGCACAGAACACTATTACCGTATTAGTAGCGGTGCGCAGCTCACTTGCTGCCGTGCCATACGGCCTGCCCTCCGCGCCTCACGCTCCTCCCGAGCCGCCTTCTATTGTTGACCATACCATGATACTTATAGGTGCGGGTTCTAATAAGCTTCTGTTATGCGCTACATATATTCCACCCGTTTTAAATAATGAAGTATACCTTACTTACCTAGATTACATATGTTATGTCATGCAACCTTTAGACTCATGTAAATTTTTAATGGTGGGAGACTTTCATTTACCCACGATTAATTGGCTTCCTAAAGATAATTATCTAGAACCTACCTTTTATAGTAACGCATGTTTATCTTCTAGGCACTTAATTAATTTTATGGCTTTGACGGACAGCTTCCAATTTAATCACTTTGGAAACTTAAATGACCGCACCTTAGATTTATTTATATCAAATATTTTAGAATGTAAAATTATGGATGCTCCTTATAATTTGTTACCATTTGATAGTCTTCATCCTACTTTTTATGCTTTAGTGCCTTTTATGCATGATAACAAGTCTATGCCAAAGATTTCACGAAGACAGCTTTGTTTTCGAAATGCTGACTACCCCGTCATAAATAATGAGCTTTCCAAGGTACCATGGGACGAAATGTTCTCAGGTAAATCTGCTGAAGATGCTGTGATAGATTTTTACGAAATACTTTATGGTTTTATTAAAAAGTTCATACCTACAAAAATCTTAAAACAATCTTCATTCCCTGTTTGGTTTAACGCCACTCTGATTCACACTTTCAAACGTAAAGAGCGGGCCTGGATCAAGTGGAAAAAATATGAAAACTCTTATGATTATAACGAATTCTCTAGGCTTAGAATGTACTTTAATACTGCTAGTATTCCTGACAATGTTTACTATAATGATAATAACGCCACTAATCCTACAGAAGCATGTACCCTATTTTCAATGTTTTTTCACTCAACCTTTGAAGCATCTTCAGTTTCAGCTGAATATGATATTGATAGTATCGACTTTACACAATGCCCTGATTCACACATTAATTTAACATCTATCATACTATCAGAGGATGAAGTTCTTAAAGAGTTACAGGCATTAAATACAAACAAGGGTATGGGGCTCGATAATATATCACCAGTATTTCTGAAAAATACAGCAGTTAATATTGCTAAACCGCTGTGTTTCCTTTTTAATAAATGTTTAAGTGAAGGTATATGTCCTAACATATGGAAAGCCACTAGAATAGTGCCTGTATATAAGTATGGTTCAAAACGAAATGTTGAGAACTACCGTCCTATTTCTATTTTGTCAGCTGTGTCGAAGCTCTTCGAACGATTAATTTTTAATTCTATATATCCATTACTGCATAATTTAATCATACCCGAACAACACGGTTTTGTAAGACGACGATCAACTACTACCAATTTATTAATATATCTAACGGACTTATTCGAAAATTTAGACTCTAATCATCAAACTGACTGTATTTATACAGACTTTCGTAAAGCCTTCGACAGAGTTGATCACAAAATCCTACTTGATAAAATTGCTTTCAACGGTATACGTGGCAATCTTTGGCGATGGTTTAAATCATACGTAACTAACCGCACGCAAAAAGTTGTTATTAATGGTTACGAATCAGAGTCTGTGTCTATCACCTCCGGGGTACCTCAAGGATCTATATTGGGACTATTATTTATACTTTTTATTAATGATATTGACTCCTGTTTTCAGCACAGTAACTTTTTACTATATGCTGACGACCTTAAAATTTATCGTACCATTTGTAACAATGATGATCACCTCAGACTCCAGGATGACTTGGACCGCCTTTCTTTTTATTGTATAAAAAATAAATTAAGTCTTAGAATTAATAAGTGCAAAATGTTAACTGTCACTAAGAAAATTAATTTTAATCAACAATCATATTCCCTGTGCAGCTCTACTATTGAAAAAGTACATTCTATTTGTGACCTCGGCATTACCATTGACAGTAAATTAACACTCGATACACATGTTGAACAAATATGTAATAAAGCTCTTAAAATGTTTGGGTTTGTAATGAGAGCCTGTAAGGATTTCACCAACCCAGCAACATATATCTTTTTGTATAAGGCACTGATACGCTCTCAGTTGGAATACGCTGTTGCTTTGTGGAATCCTTTTTATAATGTCTATATCGATCAGATTGAGAGGGTACAAAAAAAAGTTTTTTAAGTCAATGTTCTATAGATGTAAGCATAAATATTGTTCGCATAATGCTATTTTAAATAAATACAAAATGTTAACTTTAAAGACGACAACAATTAGTAGCAATGTTATTATTTGACCTTTGCCATAATAGATATGATTGCATTCATGTAATAAATAAATTGCGATATCGTGTACCTACTCGATCACGTGTAAGATCAAGATGCTCCCGTCAAACATTTGCCCTTCCCTTGTGTAGAACCAATGCTGGCAAAAGAGCGCCGTTGTATCGCTTAATGCAAAATTATAATGATCACTTTTGGGACATTGACATTTTTAATAACAGTGCTAACTCCTATAGAAGCAAAGTGATTAATAAGCTTATGAGTCGTGTTAACTAAAAACTAAATAAAATAAATCAAAACATAATTTAAATTATATAATTTTTTGAAATCAAAACTAACATGTTAACAGTTTTTTTTTTTCATTTTGTAATATTGCATTTTATGTATTAAGTCCTCCTTCACATCTCTCACTGTTGTAGTTTAACCTATAAATCATTATCTGAGGCTGGTGGTGTTGGCTTCACTAAACTCAAATTTTAGGATTAAGACTGTAGTTATTAAGCCTCTGTTGAAGCTGTTTACTGGTCCTTAAATAAACTAAAAAAAACATCATGAGGCAACATATACATACATAAACACTCACGCCCAAAACCCAGAGTGGTAGGCAGAGACTACAGACTTCCATTTGGCACGATCCCGATACACCTCTGTCACCTCCTCCACATCCATACGCATACGTGCTCGTCGGTTAAGGGGACTTAATTTGGCCCATTTTCAATATATCACCAATTTTATCTCCGTTTCTCATTTAACTCTTCCGTTCACTTCTGCAACATAAATTTGCTTTGTCACTCTTTCCTCATTCCTTCTTTCTACATAACCAAACCACCGAAGTATTCTTTTCTTAATCCTGGTCACAACATCATCTTGCAAACCACACTCTTCTCTTATCATACAATTTCTCATCCTGTCACCCAGATTCACCCCTAACATACTCCTTAATGTCTTGACAGCCTGCGGTATAAAATACTTCGAGTACATGTATAATTCAACACACGTAGCGTTGTTGCTCGATCGCTCCATAGCGTTACCGTTAAATCCTATCAAAGTCTACCGCTGGACATAGGCTCGCTTTGCAAGCGAGAAGTTAACCACAGGTTTTTTTTCAGCCGATATTAGAAAGGCGTGGTAAAGTCACGCTGCAACTATATTATAGTTGTAGCACGAATTGGTCGGCTCGACTGGGGCAGGACTCGCTCTCACAGAATACTAGTGTAAAATAGCAGCTTGAAGCTGCTGTGTTTCGTATGGTCAGTGTAGAGAACCGGAGACCCGTTTTACGGGAATTATTCCATCTTAGTCTTCAGGCGTGATAACGCATCTGCATTTTGATTCTTAACCGAGGTTAAATGTAGATGTCTATGGGCCACAGGATCCACTTACCATCAGGTGGACTGTGTGCTCGTTTGTCACTCTCATTCTGTAACTGGTTTCTTTTCCTCTGTCGCTTTCTACGACATTTACATTTCGGACAATGTACGCGGGAACTGCACGCTCGGCTAGTCTCCACACCTTTGTTAACGATATACCATGCATAGGAACTAGACGGTTTGCTTCGTCCTTCATAATGCGTACAGCAAAGGGGTGATATAATTTTCCAGCATCTGTCATTCCATCAGATTACAATGTGGATGTCTTCATCAGGTCAGATGGTAGTCGACCACTAGCTCATAATAGTTTAAAAAATATAAAAGTTTTAAAAGTTATACAATTTTACGCTAAGTAATAAAGAGACATCGACAACTTCACGTTTCATGTAGTCATAAGAAATGTCTGGAAATTATTGATTGATTGGTTGACATGTCGAGGACACGTTGAAGGTTAAGCGACAGAGATGACTTAGAACATTCCATAAAGACATTTATTACGACATTTACATCTTCACACATGATAAATTACAAAAATAAAGAAAAAAAAGTGACTTATTAAAACAAACAAGCAATAAAAAGTGGTGAAATTAAAAAAGTTGTACAACCGACTTTAATATAAATAAAATGAGAACATCATCAATATAGTCGAGGTCAATTAAATACTCATTATCAAGGATAACTCAAAAACTACGGGTTAGATCTTGATCAAACTCATATAGGACCACATGAGAAGCACCAGCTTTCAAATAAAAAAGAATCATCAAAATCAGTTCACTTAGAAAAAAAGTACTGAGGAGACTACATAAAAAGATACAATCGAATTGAGTACCTCCGCTTTTTTTGAAGTCGGTTAAAAAAAAAGAAATAGAGAAAAAAACAAGTATGTACATCCATTATATATGTGTGTGCAAACACATATCAAAATAAAAATCGTGTGCTATGATGAAGTAGTGGAATGGACGAGCGAACTTATAGCCCGGATTTTCAGCGGGCCCCGAACAAGTTCGAACGCTCAAAAACTATGTGAGCGAGTAATTCTTTTCATATCTGTATTCTATACTCCACGTGAGACTACTTTTCTACTAATCCCACTATCCCAATATCCTATCCTGCTGTTATTATAAGTGTGAAAATTTTAGTTTAGTTTGGATGTTTGTGTTTATGGCTCAATCACATTAAAACTACTGAACGGATTTTAATGAAACTTGACAATGTTAAAGATATCAAAACATTATAGGACATAGGCTATATTTTTATACATAAAAGTTTTAATCTGTCCAAAAGTAAAAGCTAGTGAGACAGTAAAATAAGGGATTATTGGCACAAAACTGTGACTAATTACAGTTTGTGTCCCTTAAAGGAAGGTCGCATATTTGGCACAATCTATATTTTGTAGCTACATACTGGAAATATATAGCTACAAAATATTGATTGTGTCATTGAATTTATATTCAATATGTATTTATACGGATTTTTTCGCGTTTAATTAACTTATTTTTAATACCCGACTTTTCGGGTGTTTTACAGCAGCTATGCTCACGGGGGGGACTTGTTATTTTTTATACTGTTACTGTTATTTATACTGTTATTTTTTAATATTAATTTTTGGCAGCATAAATTAATGTAAATTAATGTTTGGCGCTTACTTAGGTTTTTCCGAGCGCGTGCTCAGTATAGCTATCACTTTCATTATGACACTCCCTCAGTCGTCCGTGAACTTCATGCCTGCACTTCACTATCGGCGATAATCGTTGATCGTGTGATCGTTTACAATCGGCACGATCATCGTGCAAGCATACACACAATCGCCCGTAGTAGTTTATCAAAAAGCAAGCATCGAGATGGACGTGGAGTGTGTTGCTGCTGCCTCAATTTATTTAATAGCGCTATACAACCATTGTGTCAATGTGGTTACATTTGTGTCTCGGATTCCAAATTTCGGGACAGGTCTGATAACTTCAATGAACTTGAGTATCTCTTTACTTGACCACCCACTAGCCATTTGTATGTACTGAGTTAACTGTCCGACCGCGAATGAATGATCGGCGATCATGTGGGCACCTCAACGCAACCACCCGGCGACTTCCTATGATGGGTGTCCGAAAATCCGACAATTCACGGATCGAGGCGATCATAGACGATGATCGGCGAGTAGAGCCGAGTATGCCCTCTACACGATCGTGCTCGTGCGTAATCGTTTGTAATCGCCGATTATGAAGAGGAGCCATCACCGACAAAGGGATAAGCCACGCCCCCAAGACTACGATTCTTTTTCAAGGTATCCTCTTAAGACGAATCTAACGGCACCAGGAATCAATGGTTAGAATTAGAATTGTTACGGAGGTTCGATTCCGATTCAGAAAGTTCGAAACTTCCGATTGATTTTTCACCTTCGATTCCGATTTTGGTTCCGATAAATTTCAATCGCAAGTTATATCGGAGCAGCGGTGGTGGCGGCGGGGGTGGTGATACTGCATAGAATAGCACTTCCGCACCTCTAGTATTGGAGTTACAGATACGGGTAACTCATGACAGTCGGCCCCTTTGTTCACCTAGTGTATCTAGTGTATGTACCAGATGAAGACCGGCGGAAACATGGTGAACGCAGAACAAAATTCAGTAGGTATTTTATAAATTGTCAAAGCTATTGTCGAGGGCGGTTCATACTGTATTGATAAAGTTGTGACTTGCGATTATTAAAATCGATTGTTTTCGGCGTAGTAAGTGGAGTTAGGCTAGGGATGGGCAATTAAAAAATATCGATATTTATCGCATCGATATTTTTAAACAGTATCAATAATTATCGCGTGATAAATATCAATCGCGTCATGTTTTGCTTGATGTAATAGAATTGCCAAAACTTTATTACAGGACGTTTTTACTACAAAAAAAAACAACAGCACATGAATGCTTTTGTAGTTGCTTTCGTTGCTTAATATTTTGTATGATTAATAAAATTGTCTACTAAATTATAAAAAATAAATATATTATTTTAAAATATATCGAAATTAATACAAATTCGACACTCTAAAATAAATATCGCATATCGATATATCGCGATTAAAAATACCGACGGTAAATATTGATAATTTTGTGAGAAAATATCGATCGATCTCCAGACCGAATTCCGGTCACGGCGGCCAGTCTCAACGGAGACTAGCCATCTAAACAGTACAGGATCATAGTGCCAGAGTGTATATGCAAGCTCAGGTGCACTCTCTATTAACCAGTTTTCGTTCCAGTTTCATTCTAGTCCGATGCAAAGATAATCCGACACGACCGGAGAGAGATCAGGCGAAGGACCTACAACTTCACTTTTTCAAGAAATTCAAGTGAAAACACCGCCAACTTCCCGACTCCGGGCTGCTACTGACAATTTCTTGACAGAAAAACCCAATAACTGACTTTGTTCCGACACGAGATTCGAACCCAGGAACTCATGATAAGCAATCGTGGTTACAACCACTGGACCAACAAGGCAGTTCAATATCATATATAGTATTTAGACTTTTTTATTCTAATATCTATCTATATAAAACAAAAAATATCTATCTATATAAAACAGAAATCACGCGTTCGGGACGGATCCCTAGTTAAATAATATCTTTAAAACTCGACGCTAGAACAAACTTCGTTAACTTCGTCACAATAAGCGAAGTGCATATTTTATTTTAATAAGGACAAACGTGGTATCATAATATTTACAACCGTTACAAGTAATATTTTGTTCCACTGCTGAACATAGGCCTCTCCCATAGATTGCCTCGTAGGTGGGATTGTGCCACAATTGCCTTTCACCCCTCCCCCCTCATTTATTCTTACAACCTACTCAACTCAACTTAGTCTAGTGCCATCATCTAGTGTATACTATTACCATCCGGATAAACTACGTTTTTTTTTTGAAATTGTTAAATCTATGAACCAAACTAGCTGTGCTCCGTGGTTTTACCCGAGTATAATTTAGGAGAACACTGAGTGATCGATTTATAATATTTCAGTATAGATAATATTTTAGTAACATTTTCATGTGGTATTTAGATATATTGGTTCTCTCGGTTCAAATCGGGCGGCTATAACCCTAGCCGCACGTCATTCGAGCGGCAAGCCAAGTGATGAATTATTTTAACTTTTCACTATCTCTCAAAATATCCGTCCAAATAAAATTTGATTAATTATAAGATTCTAAGTAAATGGCAGCACCCATCCATCTTCTCTATTGAAATTAAGATGTTTTGTTTCAATAGCCTCGCGTATCACCCTTGGTAGGAGTCAATGTTCTTTTGCGAGAATTTGTGGTTTATCAAATCTAATGTAAATGGTGGGGACGATCTTGCACATGTACCTGCAGTCTGTGAATTAAATCCAAACCCAAGCATACCACTGCAAGACTAAAAGATACTGCAAGCTCGTTCTCGTGCGTAGATTGGACCAAAAAATAATATTCAAAAACTGAAGGTAGTCGGGCTTACTTATGACATTGGGACGTCGAACATCTCAGTCCACCTCGTGATCATAGGTGCTGTAAAGCACCTGAAACGTCAGGAATTAAAAATAAGTTAATAAAACGCGATAACATCCGTATAAATTAGTTTTATTCAATGCAATACCTAATTAATTTTCAACAATTTTTGTCACAAAATACCTTATTGTGGCTTCTATAGAACATTGTATTTGCGTATCACAACCTTTAACGCCAACACACGTGTGAAGCACTGCTGTAGCGCTTTTTTCCGACTTGCTTAACAAAAATGTTTCAGCTAACTTTAAATACTGTTTAGAGAGCCTAAGTCTAAACTATTCCTCATGGAGCTGGCTATCATGTACAAACAGAATTTTTCAAATCAGAGTAGTATTGAAATAATACTAGTTTTTACGGAATTTATCGCGTATATTTAACTTTTTAATACCCGACGTTTCCAGAGCTTTACAGCACCCATGGTCATGAGAAGGACTGTCCTTCAAAAAGTTAAATATACGCGATAAATTCCGTAAAAACTAGTATTATTTAAATGTGTAGTGTTCGCGTAAATATAAAAAATCATCAGAGTAGTAGTTCTAAAGATTAGCGTGTTTAAACAATAAATATAAAATATAAAAGACTTTTCCGCTTTATTACATCAGTACAGACAATATCAGTTTAGACTAAAACCTACTTAAATCTATGTTTTAGTGTATCCTAAGACACTATTCTGTTAAGATGTCTTTGTGTAAGTTGACTGTTAGTAAGCCTCTAGGATGTCTTTATCCAAATATTGGTCGTATGTTGATATTGGTTGTTTCAATCACTAAATGTATATTCAGTTCTATACAAAATTAGAGCAAACTCTGCACTGCAAACTACTCTCAATTCGTACAATTACCAAATGTGTGAAAATATGGATGACATCGGTATATGGTAAAGTTGCATAACTTATGTTTACACTGTATATTGTATTCTATCTCATTCTCTCGCAGGCTAAAGATGTGTATCCTTGTCTCTTTTAATGTCGCTTTTTCGTTTCATTGAGTTTCAAATCATAACGATTCTAAAGTAGTTTTCACTTCAAAAATATGGGTTTAGATTAACATTTTAAAAAGTGATAGGAAGCCACTGTATATTGTATTCTATTTCATTCTCTCGCAGGCTAAATATGTGTATGTCTCTTTAATGTCGCTTTTTCGTTTCATCGAGTTTCAAATCACAACGATTCTAAAGAAGTTTTCACTTTAACAAAAACCTTTTTTCAATTCCACTGCATTTTTCAATGATGATAATATGAGTCTTAGATTCCACTGTATACCTTGGCATTAACTAATAATTATCCTTGACGCGAACATCAAAGAAAAGAGAATAAGAAAAAAGAGTTTAACTATGAGTCAAAACAAACAAGTTTTAGCTTTGCAACATATGCTATAAGAAAGATTAGCAAGTCTCACCAAAGTTGATACAACTAGTTTGGTTTATTTACAACAGTTATTTTCATAGTACCTACAACGCCGGATGGAACTTTGTTATGCGGGAAACGTGACTGACATTGAAATCATATTTGCGTTTTAGAGAGCGATATAACATTTATGAATTAAACTAAAGACTGATATATAGAACGAAAATAAGTATTTTTTTTATTATCAATTAAACCGACTTCAAAAACTAAAAGATAATAGTAATTTAGGTATCGAAGAATAACAAGTAAAGCTCAGACTTCAGAAGTTATTATGGGGATGTAGAAATTATTTTAGTTTTTGGTTTTTTTAATTACTTTTTCATTTTATTAAAAATTTATGTGGCTTTTAAGTGCAACACGAATTCAAGCTAACAATTAGAACCTCGTTTTAATAGGTATAACCCCAGAAATATAATCTATTTAGTACAAAAACAAAAAAATTTATCGGTTCTGCCGAGAAAATCGACGAACATACAGAAAAACTACGCATCGAATATAGAACTTTACCTTTTTGAACTCGCTTAATAACAGTCGCCACACAAATGTTACGAAAATAATGAATACATGTGAATGAGTACATATTAAGTAACGTAAAAAAAAAGACATTTATACTGTAAATACCAGAAACAAACACAAAATAATTGCGAGTTACTCGAATAAATTCATCCACAGGTAAATGCAGAAACGTTACAATAATAATAATGTCGTCCAGACCGAATTTCGGCCACGGCGGCCTGCCTCAGCGGAGGCTAGCCATCGGCGCAGGACAGGATTATAGAGCCCAATGGTACGCGCAAGCACAGGTGCACTCTCAATTCCCTCACTCTCATAATTCGATGGGACAGTAAACCGACACAACCGAATAGAAAAGTCCCATAAAATATACAAATGCTGTGTACTATCAAAATTTTATTGAATAAAGACTGTATAAAAAGATTTAAATAATTAAATAGTTGATAAAAATGATGTGATCGGCAGTTTTAAAATTTATAACATTATTGTAAAGTTTTAGTTTTAAAATAAGGGTCCCGTCCCGGTGAGTCTAACTGGTTGTTACCAGGTACTGGGGCTTTTTCCGAACTAGTGGTCTGTAATGCATTAAATGTATTTTTTATTTTAAATTTTATACAATAAGAGACGCCGGTGTCCAACAGTAGACTAAGATGGTAAGTCGGATTTATCAAGAATTCGGAGTTATGACGAATGATACTATAGTTGAAGAATGGTCGAAAGTTCATCGTTCCGGAAAAAGCGAGGGTAGTCTCAACGTATTCAACGACGAAAACATCTAATTGAATGAAGGAAATTGAGTCTGCCTATGAAGAGATAGCACGTGACTTCAATATCTATCACGAGTTCATTCTATTTCGGTGGATATTTTATAGAACTGCTTGGTTCGTTAAAAAAGAGCTGACTTTCTGAAAAATTTGGAAGAATCATAAACAAACATTACAAGAATGTTTGTTTATGATTCTTACAAATTTTTCACTAGATCGCGTCAATTCTGATAATATTTATGAAAACATCAAAGCTAGCGATAAGACTTGAGTTTGTTTCTAGATTCTGACATGCAAACAAATCACGAGTATGATAAATTTGTATTAATCATTATTCATCAAAGACTTCTATGTACACCAGCATAAATAGCAGAGCCCGACTTTTGTATTAAAAAAATGACAAAAAAGAGGATACGTGCGAAATTTCTTTGGCCGTTTCTTGTCCGGATAGAGGGACCGCATTTTGAAATGACGGTAAATTACAAAACGAGTTTACGTTTGACAGCCGTTACCGTTATCGATACAGCCTATAAAAATCCACGGCTGAGCATCGGTCACCCCCACAGATTGCCACACACGCCACTTTTGCCACACTTGACAAGCGGGTCAGCAATAGCAGCAGCGGTTTTTAGTCGTTATTAGGAAGACGCTGCTGCTAATCTGTTTTGTTTCCTTCTAATAAAGATATTAATAGTTATTTTGCAACCATCCGCTAAATTAAATAAAATGATGTGTCTTCCCTAGTTTGAAGAGCACCTCCCGCCTTCCCCCAACTGCGTGCACTAATCCCGTCACCACCAATCCCAGCTCCACTATTCCCAACGCCACTTCTCCAAACACCACTATTCTAGGAATAACACACCATCGACGATAATACGACACGTGTTTCGCCTCTACACGAGGCATCTTCAGGTGATGTTGACTCTACGGCGGCTGACCGCTAAGTGATTTGAGTGTTTTCTTCTGCCGCCTCTTACGACACCCACGGGATACCTATGGTTTAGTGGATATTCTTATATCGCCAATGCAAGGGTTTACCTAACAATATTTTAATTTCTGACGTCCAAAATAAAGAGTTTTCATTTAATTTCATTTCAATCGACTACTAGCAGCAAAATTGAGAATAAAATCCAAGACGAACTTAAAAACCGCGTCAATTCCGCTCAAGTCAAGGTGATACGCATTGTTTTCCTCGATATCCGCGATTACGTTCCTTTCGGACCATAAAGTTGAATTCGCATAGAGTTGAAATCTCAAAAAGTTGAACTTGTGTAATATTGAATCCTACAAAGTTGACTTCCCAACATGTTGAATTATGATTTCCCAAAAAGTTGAATTTGTATAATGTTGAATCCCATAAAGTTGAATCCTTTAAATTATTGAACTGTTTTTTAGATTACCTACATCCCACCTATGGAATACCTATATGAATCGAATAACATTATAAGGTAAGGGCAATTTTGACAGATAAACAAATTAGTAGTTGGCGTACGCTGTTTTATTAACTTAACTAAAATACAAAATCAACTTTCTTCCACTTAAAATAAGGTACGCTGTTTTATTGAACTAAACTTAACTAAAATACAAAATCAACTTTCTTCCACTTAAAATAAGGTATAATTAAAAAAATAAGTTAGAAACCAAGTTTTAATCTGGTTAAATGGATTTTCATTAGAAACATTTTTGGTGAAATTACTCTTCTTTTCAGTTGTTTTAATAAAGATGCATACTTAATGTCAAACAAAATATCTTTCGTCCGCCTATTTTTTTTGAATGGTGCAAATAACAAATACCTTTCGATCTTTATATCGTAATGCTTCATTTCTTTTAAAAGTGTACGGAATACGAGGTACAAGTTAGGGTTTCGTGGTAATCTCGCATTAATTCGCCGATGGTACCCCTCGCAATTATTTGTGGTCCTATGTGTGTCTCCTGCACAACTTATCATATTATGATCTTTGTCATACCATTGGGCTTGGAAGTATTTTAAAAAAGACTTCATTTTTAGCGTAGATGGTGCAGCCTGTTGAATACTTTTCCAGGCTTGTTTCATGAAAGTGGGAGGAATTAAAACAAAATAGGAGCACATTCTAACGATGCTTCTTGCTTTTCTGTCGCTACTTGTAGGTCTTGTCACTCTTGCAATTTTGCATTCTTTTGCTTTTTTCCAGACGGCTTGATTAAAGTGCTGGAAACACCCGGATAAATGAACATCTGGAAATATTGCTTTGACAGCATTAATTTGAGCCGTTTCGTAATCACATTTAAATGTTTTTATTACCACAGGCAGCTTCTCTTTTATCAAATTGAATAATCTTGTATGGGTTTTTTCTGTTTTATTTGGAAGAAATGCATATATAACAGGAAATACATTAACTGTGGTTTCGTCTGAAAATACGTCTAGATGGATTATGTAAAGTTGATAAAAAGGGCGTGGAGAAACGCTCACAACAACGCTCTCTTGAAGAACTACAGACCGATTTCCCTTCCGAGCCGCGTCTACATGCTATTTTCGAGAGTCATTACGAATCGTCTCGCACGCAAACTCGACGACTTCCAGCCTCCCGAACAAGCCAGTTTCCGAAAAGGCTTCAGTACCATAGACCACATACATACCCTGCGGCAGATTGTACAGAAGACCGAAGAGTACAATCTGCCACTTTGCCTGGCATATGTGGACTATGAGAAAGCCTTTGATTCCGTCGAAATTTGGGCGGTGCTACAGTCCCTTCAGCGGTGCCAAGTTGACTGTCGGTACATCGAAGTGCTGAAGTGTTTGTACAGTAGGGCTACGATGGCTATCCGAGTACAGAACCAGAGTTCGAAACCTATCCAACTGCAGAGAGGTGTAAGACAGGGTGATGTAATATCCCCGAAACTCTTCACCGCTGCGTTGGAAGACGTTTTCAAGCTACTGGACTGGAAAGGATACGGTATTAACATCAATGGCGAGTACATCACTCACCTTCGATTTGCCGACGATATAGTCCTTATGGCAGAATCGCTGGAGGACTTAAGCATTATGCTCAATGACCTCAATAGTGCCTCCCAACGGATAGGTCTTAAGATGAACATGGACAAAACAAAGATCATGTTTAATGTCCATGTCACACCTGTGCCGGTAGTTGTTGGGAGCACTATGCTCGAAGTTGTCGACGAGTACGTTTACCTGGGACAAATAGTCCGACTAGGTAAGTCCAACTTCGACCGAGAGGTCAATCGACGGATTCAACTCGGCTGGGCAGCGTTCGGGAAATTACGACATATCTTTTCGTCAGGTATACCTCAATCTCTAAAAACTAGATTGTACAACCAGTGCGTGTTGCCAGTGATGACTTACGGATCTGAGACGTGGTCCTTCACTGCTGGCCGTATGAGGACGCTTAAGGTCGCTCAGCGAGCTATGGAGAGGGCTATGCTCGGAGTTTCTCTGCGTGATAGACTCAGAAATGAGGATATCCGCAGTAAAACCAGAGTGACCGACATAGCCCAACGGATTAGTAAGCTGAAGTGGCAATGGGCCGGCCATATAGCTCGAAGAACCGATAACCGATGGGGAAGAAAGGTTCTCGAGTGGCAGCCTCGTACCGGTAGGCGTAGTGTAGGGCGACCCCCCACTAGATGGAGTGACGACCTGGTAAGACATGCAGGAAGTCGATGGATGCAGGTGGCTCAGGACCGTGCTTTGTGGCATTACTTGGGGGAGGCCTATGTTCAGCAGTGGACTTGTGAAGGGCTGTAATGATGATGATGATGATGACGACTTCTTTGTGGAATCTTTTACCACCGGAGATTTTTCCTTAGGACCTAACTTACTTACTGACTCAGGGACCTTTGTTGATCCTTCCTTTTTTAAAGGCCGATAACCATTGGCAACTCCCATAGTTTTGCAGTTGTTCATAGGCGGTGATAGTCACTCACCACTAGGTGAGCGGCAGGTTAGTTTACCCCTCTCCTATGAAAAAAATGCTTCCTTTTTTGAAGTCGCGTAAAAACAATCCGTTGATTTTATGCGATAGTATTGTACTATCACAAAAAATCTGTGACCGAATTTAAGGCCAAAAGCGCAATAAACCACTTATCAACCACAGTATTCACCAAATTTTACCGCATAAGACTTCTTTTTATTCCCAAAATCAAAATTTTGCACTTCGTACTAAGAAACTCAATAAGCCGCCAATTATCTACAGTAGATGTTGGCTAAATTTGATCCCATCGGACTTCTTATTATTCCCGAAATAAAAAGTTTGCACTCCTTAGTAAGGATGAATCCCATTTTAGAAGATTGCGTACATAAACGACATTCGTAGAAAATAAAGACTTAAGAAATGACGTATGTATATTGCTTCAAATAGGGTCCTAGTTTTAAGACAACAGGGCACATTTTTTCGAATACTCTTGATTTTGTAATCGTTATAGTAGTAGTTAGGTTGTACCAGTTCTGGCGCACTTGTAGTTAGGTTGTACCAGTTCTGGCGCACTTGTAGAAAGGTTGTACCAGTTCTGGCGCACTGAGTCAGAAGTGGTACAAGTACGACGTTCGTCGACTCACGGTCCTAAAAAAAAAAAAAAAAGTTTTTGGCATGCTCTGATCACGAATCTGCGGTCTATTTTTGCGTAGGATGCACGGTTCCGGAGATGTGCAGATCAATTAACTCTTATCTAATTGATATCCGCTGCGAGCCTCAACCGTCATTAGCGCTCCATTGTCCTTATCTACTTATCTATTGTTGATTGACTACCGTCATTATCTATTATTCGTCAGCGTGTGGGTCGGCTTATGCTATTGTATTATACTCCTTTGTTCCTATCTACAACACTAATCTGAATCATCAATAAAACACATTACCTAATTTTGATAAAATATTTATTTATAAAATACGAAATCTTATTACTTATTATCTATAAAACAGGAGCGAAACATCTCATCCACTAACATATCGTTGTACAATGTGTTCTCTGTAAATATACTCGTAAAACTATGCATTGAACATCCCTGAAACTTATATAGCAAATACATTAAGCAATATTCGCCACAAACTGAAGTCCTATCAACATTCCAGTTCCATCTTTTACAATTTCGTACAGGTGCCCGTCCATGTGAATCAAAATATTCACCGACGTCATTCGTATCGATATATAAAGCTACCCAATGTGACCCTGGTTTATCATCTGTACCCAAACAAATGTTTGAAATGACCTCCGTAATTTTGAATACAGGTCTTCAAACTGCGCGGCCAGTCGTCTATCGCAGCCCGAACGAGGTCCATGTCATATCGGCGGCTGCCTTAATCAAGGATGTCTTGAGTGACTCCAAATTGGGATGAGGCTTTGAGCACGCCTTTTCCTCCAAGTGTTGCCATATCTTGTAATCTAACGGATTCAAATCTGGACTGGTCTTTGTGTCGGATGAAGTCGATTTCACGCGCCGCCAGCCAGTCTTTTTTTTTGTTTTTAAAGAACGTTACCTCCACACTAGGTTTTTCTCCTGTATCGTGGGGGCAGTTTACAAACACAAATTTCACAAGGACAAACATCCAAACTCGGAACAATTACTTGTAGGTCGTACAAATACTTGTTCCGTGCGGGATTCGAACCCGCGACCCCCAAGCGCAGCCACTCACACACATTGCTAAGCCACTACGCCACGGAGCTGTCAAAAGTCTTGTGTGCTCTTCGCTCTATGAGCTGAGTCCGAATCTTGTTGGAATACCCAGTGCCTGTTATTGAACATGGTATGAGAAACAGGTTACACAAGGTTCGTCAGGACTGTATTTTGATACACAACTGCATTCGTTTTTAAACCTTTCTCACAAAAATGTACCTCTGTTAAGCCCCAATAAGAAACTCCCAACCACACCATGAGCGAGGATGGAAAATGACCCCGTTGGACACGCGGAATACGGTTGCTCGTTTCTTCACTACTGTGTGCGTACACCTTATCATTTTGTTTGTTGTAGCTCTCTTCTACGGTAAAAATTTTTTCATCCGAAAAAAGAATTTCCCGATATTTTTTTCCCGCGTACCGCTTCAACAAAGCGCGGCATCTCTTCAGTCTCAGATCCATTAGACGAGCATTCAAACGATGTCCTGTTTTTCTTCGATATGCCCGAAGCCCTAAGTCTTCATTTAACGCCGTGGTTCTGCTTAACCCCATCTGAAGGGCCAACAGTTTCTGCTTACGTTTGGGATTTCTTTGAATTCGCACCTTTACAGCTTTTATCACTGCTGGAGTCCTAACAAATCGAGGGCGACCACTTCTTGACCTGTCATCTACACTAGAGTCTTCATTGTATCGTTTGATGGTACGATAAACGAATCTTTTGGTTATATTCAAATATTTCAGTATATCCAAAAATTTAATTGGCGCGTAATCGCAACTGCAACACGGTCTTTTTTAAGCGTCCACTCCATATGTAAAAATGAGTAAAATTCTAAAAAGTATACAGTTTTATTTTCATGAACAATTCGAATTCAACAAACTTTTTTGTGGCCAGCATTCTAAAAGAAAAGTTTTTACTGTGTGACAATACTTATGATCTGACTAGGTATATACGTTGGTACGTGGGTGTACATGGGCAGTCTGTTAGCAGCATAAACATTATTTTCTAGACTGGGGTGAATCTTTTTCAGATGTTGTTGTACATCTAGTGTATCCATGATATTACTGCTATTAGTAGATTACTACAGTACAATCTACTCAATGACTAACATAGGAATGATCAATTATGTGATTTCTAAATATTAAATTGCGTTTTTTCTGTTATACAAAACGTATTTGAGTCATCAATACACTGAATAAGACTCAACACGAAGAATGTGAGATAAGGTTGTTGACGCATAAAGTTATTATCAATTCTACTGTAGAAATTCTTTAGATTTGAATTATTACTTACTGGTACTATATAAGACCAAGCAACTGCAGTCATGGAGTTAGTGTATGGTCGTTTGACCGCAGTGTATCTATCAATAATACATTTGTGTTACTTCAACGCATCAAAGGCCATAGATGTAAGTGTTTAATCTATTGACAAACTTACTTTTCTTTCTGTAATTTTTTTACGTGTGTATGATTTTGAACGACAGGCCTGTTGGTCTAGTGGTTAGTGACCCTGACTGTTATGCCGGAGGTCGTTTGTTCGATTCCCACCCGGGACAAATGTTTGTGTGATGAGCACGATCATTTGTTCTGTGTCTGGGTGTAATTTATCTATAATATTTATGTATTTAGAAATATATAAGTATGTTTATCAGTTGTCTAGTACCCATAACACAAGCTCTGGTTAGCTTGGGACTAGATGGCGTTGTGTGATAGTTGTGGAATATTATTATTATTATTATTATTATTATTATTTAGTGTTAACAAATTATATTTAAATATTTTGTGTGTGTATATGATTAAGCCGTGGTAGCTCAGATGGTTAGCGCAAGCTGTAAATTTTACAGTACATAACGCAGGTTCGATCCCCGCCGACACCAATTAAATTGTTAATTGCAATTTTAAGTGTTTATTCTATTGACACACTTACTTTTCTTTCTGTTATTTTCTTACGTGTGTATGATTTAGTGTTAACAAATTATATTTAAATATTGTGTGTGTATATGATTAAGCCGTGGTAGCTCAGATGGTTAGCGCAAGCTGTAAATTTTACAGTACGTAACGCGGGTTCGATCCCCGCCGACACCAATTAAATTGTTAATTGCAATTTTAAGTGTTTATTCTATTGACACACTTACTTTTCTTTCTGTTATTTTCTTACGTGTGTATGATTTAGTGTTAACAAATTATATTTAAATATTGTGTGTGTATATGATTAAGCCGTGGTAGCTCAGATGGTTAGCGCAAGCTGTAAATTTCACAGTACGCGACCCAGGTTCGAACCCCGCCGACACCACTTAAATTGTTAATTGCAATTTTAAGTGCTGATTTACCACGTGCTCGGCGGTGAAGGAAAACATCGTGAGGAAACCTGCATGTCTGAGAAAATTTCGAAGGCATGTGAAGTTCGCCAACACGCATTGAGACCGCGCCGCGGACATTTCCTAGCCATAAATACAAAGACAATAGCAGATAATAAAAAGTTAAAAAATACTTTTTTAACAATGACAGTCATTAGTTGATCATTAGTGAATGTGATTCTGTTTTCTTAAATTACAGGAAGAAAAGAGCAGAAGGAAGAAATGGGATGATGGGAAGTAATGAAGAATGAATTTTTATGTGAAGTTTGTTGGAACAAACATATTTTAGTCACGTGTAAATACTTTTAACATTTTGGTTCAAAATGACACAAAATCTAAAAAATATTAGATACATCATCGACATGGACGGATTTTACATTACATATCCTCATAAACATTTTCAATGTAGAGAAATGGCTATTCTAGACGTAAAACTATCTAATAAAAATGATTCGTTTATCGATCATTATTTGTTTCGGCCAAGTTATCCTTTCAATTATTTGTCGCCAAAAGACAAAAAAACTGTTCGTTATTGTGAAATACACGTGCACGGCATTCCATATTTTGATGTGACCGAAGAATTAAAATGTGCCTACAAACAAGAGAACATCATTCCCATATTAAATTGGTATATTAGAAATTTGTGCAAAGACGAAGTGATCGCATACAAAGGTGGTTCAACAGAAAAACAATTTTTAAAAATGTTGACGACGAGAGTAGATTGTACTGTAGTAATCTACTAATAGCAGTAATATCATGGATACACTAGATGTACAACAACATCTGAAAAAGATTCACCCCAGTCTAGAAAATAATGTTTATGCTGCTAACAGACTGCCCATGTACACCCACGTACCAACGTATATACCTAGTCAGATCATAAGTATTGTCACACAGTAAAAACTTTTCTTTTAGAATGCTGGCCACAAAAAAGTTTATTGAATTCGAATTGTTCATGAAAATAAAACTGTATACTTTTAAGAATTTTACTCATTTTTACATATGGAGTGGACGCTTAAAAAAGACCGTGTTGCAGTTGCGATTACGCGCCAATTAAATTTTTTGATATACTGAAATATTTGAATATAACCAAAAGATTCGTTTATCGTACCATCAAACGATACAATGAAGACTCTAGTGTAGATGACAGGTCAAGAAGTGGTCGCCCTCGATTTGTTAGGACTCCAGCAGTGATAAAAGCTGTAAAGGTGCGAATTCAAAGAAATCCCAAACGTAAGCAGAAACTGTTGGCCCTTCAGATGGGGTTAAGCAGAACCACGGCGTTAAATGAAGACTTAGGGCTTCGGGCATATCGAAGAAAAACAGGACATCGTTTGAATGCTCGTCTAATGGATCTGAGACTGAAGAGATGCCGCGCTTTGTTGAAGCGGTACGCGGGAAAAAAATATCGGGAAATTCTTTTTTCGGATGAAAAAATTTTTACCGTAGAAGAGAGCTACAACAAACAAAATGATAAGGTGTACGCACACAGTAGTGAAGAAGCGAGCAACCGTATTCCGCGTGTCCAACGGGGTCATTTTCCATCCTCGCTCATGGTGTGGTTGGGAGTTTCTTATTGGGGCTTAACAGAGGTACATTTTTGTGAGAAAGGTTTAAAAACGAATGCAGTTGTGTATCAAAATACAGTCCTGACGAACCTTGTGTAACCTGTTTCTCATACCATGTTCAATAACAGGCACTGGGTATTCCAACAAGATTCGGACTCAGCTCATAGAGCGAAGAGCACACAAGACTTTTGACAGCTCCGTGGCGTAGTGGCTTAGCAATGTGTGTGAGTGGCTGCGCTTGGGGGTCGCGGGTTCGAATCCCGCACGGAACAAGTATTTGTACGACCTACAAGTAATTGTTCCGAGTTTGGATGTTTGTCCTTGTGAAATTTGTGTTTGTAAACTGCCCCCACGATACAGGAGAAAAACCTAGTGTGGAGGTAACGTTCTTTAAAAACAAAAAAAAAGACTGGCTGGCGGCGCGTGAAATCGACTTCATCCGACACAAAGACCAGTCCAGATTTGAATCCGTTAGATTACAAGATATGGCAACACTTGGAGGAAAAGGCGTGCTCAAAGCCTCATCCCAATTTGGAGTCACTCAAGACATCCTTGATTAAGGCAGCCGCCGATATGACATGGACCTCGTTCGGGCTGCGATAGACGACTGGCCGCGCAGTTTGAAGACCTGTATTCAAAATTACGGAGGTCATTTCAAACATTTGTTTGGGTACAGATGATAAACCAGGGTCACATTGGGTAGCTTTATATATCGATACGAATGACGTCGGTGAATATTTTGATTCATATGGACGGGCACCTGTACGAAATTGTAAAAGATGGAACTGGAATGTTGATAGGACTTCAGTTTGTGGCGAATATTGCTTAATGTATTTGCTATATAAGTTTCAGGGATGTTCAATGCATAGTTTTACGAGTATATTTACAGAGAACACATTGTACAACGATATGTTAGTGGATGAGATGTTTCGCTCCTATTTTATAGATAATAAGTAATAAGATTTCGTATTTTATAAATAAAAATTTTAACAAAATTAGGTAATGTGTTTTATTGATGATTCAGATTAGTGTTGTAGATAGGAACAAAGGAGTATAATACAATAGCATAAGCCGACCCACACGCTGACGAATAATAGATAATGACGGTAGTCAATCAACAATAGATAAGTAGATAAGGACAATGGAGCGCTAATGACGGTTGAGGCTCGCAGCGGATATCAATTAGATAAGAGTTAATTGATCTGCACTTCTCCGGAACCGTGCATCCTACGCAAAAATAGACCGCAGATTCGTGATCAGAGCATGCCAAAAACTTTTTTTTTTTTTTTTTAGGACCGTGAGTCGACGAACGTCGTACTTGTACCACTTCTGACTCAGTGCGCCAGAACTGGTACAACCTTTCTACAAGTGCGCCAGAACTGGTACAACCTAACTACAAGTACGCCAGAACTGGTACAACCTAACTACTTATAGTTTTGTCGCAATGTAGTCGGTAAGGGACGCCCCCTAGGCGAAAGTTTGTCGACCAAATTGGGGATATATTGAAAAGGGGCATAATTAACCCTACCCTTAACCGACGAGCATGTATGCGCAGGTATGTGGATGTGGAAGAGGCGAGAGAGGTGTGTCAGGATCGTGCCAAATGGAAGTCTGTAGTCTCTGCCGACCCCTCTGACAGGCGTGAGTGCTTACGTATGAATGTATGTATTTATTCATTCACCTTCGCGCGGAGTAAATGCGAGTATAAGGTAATATATAAGTAAGTATAGGAGCGTACACGGATCCTGTGGGGGTCGTAAGAAGCGACAGAGGGAAACTGAAATAGGAGATGGAGCAGCATCTTCCTGATAACTGAAAATTATAAAAAAAACCGGTGGTTTCCCAACCCACTGCCAAGCGTGGAAACTATAGCAAAATCCCAATTTACGGAGAAGGCCCATGTTCAGCTGTGGAATTTTATAAGGTGTAAGGGTAGGATGGAGTGGGACGAGAGTACAGCGTGACGTCATGACAAACGAACACTGTTATATTTCAGTATATTTTACAACAAGTGACAAAGGAACTCACATACAACGGTAAACAACGTAAATGGCTACTTTTTATAGAATAAGAGTGGCAAACGAGCACTCCACCTGATAGTAATGGACGCTGTGACCCATAGACATCTACATCTATTCTCGATTAAGAATCAAAACGCAGATGCGTTGTCACCCCTAAGGAATAAGATGGAACGCTTCGATTCCAACAAAAAGGATCTCCGGTTCTCTACACTCACCATTCGAAACACAGCAGCAGGAAGCTGCTATTTGACGCTTGTATTCTGTGAGAGCGTGGTCTTTCCCCGGTCGAGGCAACCCGTCGGTGCTACAACCATAAAATAGCTGCGCCATGTTCTACTGTGTACAGTACAGTGTGTCCTACCACGCAAAAACTACAGTCCGTGGACACCTGCAACAACTTCAAACAAGGCTACACAGTACTACAGCACCCTGAGTGGTTTCCGCTCGAGTTATTTATAAACGCGCCACCAAGCCACACGCCCTGCTAAACGCTCTCACAGGTGGCCTTAAGGTATCGAAGAATTAACATCCAGTTAAGGATATTACAAAACAAATTCCGGTCATGGCGACTAGTCTCATCCACGCTGCACAGGGTTATAGTGTACAATTGTAGGCGCAAGCACACGTGCACTCTCTATTCTCTCACTCTCATAGTCTGATAGGACGGTTATTCGGCACGACCGAAGAGAGATCAGGCGCAGGATCTACTGCTTTACGTGCTTTCCAAGGCACGGTAATAAAACACAATTTGGACTTCCAAGATTAGTAATAGTTTACCAAAGAATATGCTTCAGTTAAACAGTTATAGTCACACCTACAATGGTTTGTAGCTCTGACTAAACCAACCTATTATGGCAGAGGTTTGTGTCTAAAGCAGTGCACTTTAGCAGGTTGATGAAAAAGAAGAAAGCAAAAAAAACATAGGAGAAGATACTAATATTTTAATTTACATATCCTATACCTTTAAACGAGCAATTCTTGTATATATATATATATATAATCGGAATCTCGGAAACGGCTCCAAGGATTTTCGAACGGAAGAGGGATTAAGAAGGTAAATTTTGACACTGTGGTAATGATCGTAATATCTCAGGCTTATATCGAGCGGTCGCGAAATCACAATGCCATGGTTCGCGTCTTGTCTTCGGTACGACTTTTTTCCTTTTTTTTCAAGTTCCCTTCTTTTCTGAGAAAATCTATTATTTCGAGCCCTTTTTTTAGTATTTTTTAAAAATACGAAAATTTTAATTAAACTAATTGCACTCATGATATTTTATTCAAATAACCAGTTCAGTTTTTTCTATTATGTCAATAAGATCAAAAAATATTATTCATGTTCCATCAGTATGTAATTTGTATCTAAATGTAAATGGTCATCCAGGTGCTAACATATAAAGCTAGCACTTCACTCTTGTCGAGGTTAAACGAGGCGAGGTTTGACAAATTAAAGCGAGGCGAGACGACACTAGGTGACGCAAAAAAATACCCATCTTCACTCTCGCCTCTGTTCTGTTCTCTCTGTGTCGCCAGCATATAATGGACGTGCTCGAAGTGACAAGTGCCGTGACTTTATGCGTCTCTGCGTATATAAATTTTGTAGAATAAATGCTAGAATGTGGACGCCGCGCCTCGCCTCGTACCTCTTGCCTTCTGACTCGCACCGAAAAATATCGACTCCAGCCGGAAGTGAGACGAGGCTAGGCGCAGCGATGTAACGCGAGGGCTTCGACTAAACTCTCGTGCTCGCGCTTCATCGTTTAACCACGACGAGAGTTAAGTGCTAGCATAACATCCATACGAAGAAACTGGTTTAAAAAAAACAATTACCAATGCAATACTTGCATTCCAATGAGTATTTGAAATAAATTTAATAATATCCGCGCACCGCAATAGTTTCGTAACGATACTATTAAGCGAATCTGATAACGTAACGCTTTCGACGCATTAAACCTATAATTGGCTG
This sequence comes from Parnassius smintheus behrii, assembly GCA_036936625.1. Classification (NCBI taxonomy): domain Eukaryota; kingdom Metazoa; phylum Arthropoda; class Insecta; order Lepidoptera; family Papilionidae; genus Parnassius; species Parnassius smintheus. The sequence continues at coordinate 48,025,407 of JAUPFT010000010.1, read as the reverse complement.
TTTTCATAAGTACACAAATTACCTACCGCACGTACAGTCGACAGAATATTTTTATATTTTATTTTATACAATAAGGGTGACAAACGAGCACACAGTCCACGTGAACATAAGTGGATGCTGTAGCCCATAGACATCCACATTTATCCTCGATTAAGAATCAAAATGCAGATGCGTTGTCATCCCTGAGGACTAAGATGGAATGCCTCGTCTTCATTAAAAAAGATTCTCCGGATCTCTACACTCACCATACGAAACACAGCAGTATTATGCTGCTATATTACCCTGATATTCTGTGAGAGCGTGGTCCTTCCCCGGTCGAGCCGACCCATTCGTGCTACAACCATAATACAGCTACAGCGTCGCTGCACCACGTATAAAGAAGATGAAGAAATAATATGAAGTTTACCTTCAAATCTTCAAATCTAAGGACCACTTCAGATAGAATATACTATCTATCCGATAGAATCTAAGATCTGAAGTTGCTGTCGCTGAACATTATATTTTATACCTTTAAACGAGCAATTCTTGTATATATATATAATCGGGATCTCGGAAAGCTCAGCTCCAACGATTTTCATAAAATTTAGTATCCAAGGAGTTTCGGGGGCAATAAATCGATCTAATCTAGCTAATTGGTATATTGGACAGTCACAAAACCGCAATACCATGGTTCGAGCCCAGACCGAGCGGACCGACTTTTTTAAATTTTTTTTTCAAGGTCCTTTCTTTTTTGAGAAAATCTATTTTTTCGAGCCCCTTTTTAGTATTTTTAAAAACACGAAAATTAAAATAAACCAATTGCACTCATGATTTTTTATTCAAATAACCAGTTCAGTTTTTTCTATTATGACGCTAAGATCAAAAAATATTATTCGTATTTCATCAGTATGTAATTTGTATCTAAATATAATTTCCAAAACACACGAATTAAAAAAAACGAGCGAAAAATACCGAGCAAAGCTCGGTCAACCGGGTACTATATCTTAATATATATAAATTACGTGTCACGTTGTTTAGAGTCCTAAACTACTACCGATTTTAATTAAATTTGCACACCGTATGCAGTTTGGCCCAACTTGGGCGATAAACTATCCAGTTTTTTGCCCATGAGTGACTCACAATTATTTTTTTGCGAATTTAAGGATTTTTAATAGGACAAGACAAAGGGTCGTCGAAAAGGGCAGAACAACGTCTGTCTGGCAAGCTAGTTAGTAATTATAATTTCACGTTGTAACAATATCCATTACCAAATATCACTCCGTGGGTGACGTAAGAGTCGACTTAAGGAAACGGAACAGGAAATTGGTAGTAGCGTCACCCTAATAACATCTAAAAATAAAAAACCATCCAGCATGCGCCTAGCATCAACCATGCGATGGTTAAACCCGCATGCTAAGCGCAGCTAATATGACAAATATCCTTATTAGACAGTTTAACGGAAGACCTATGATCAGGATTGGACTTTAATAGACTGTATTAATATGTGTGGTAGCTCAGATGGTTAGTGCTCGCTGTAAATTACACAGTACGTCAGCAAACCGGTTTCGATCAATGCCGGCACTAATGAAATTGTTAATTGCAATTTTAAGTGTTGATTTACCACGTGCTCGGCGGTGAAGGAAACATCGTAGTCAATCTTAAATTTCAGTGGTGACCACACATCTACACTTTATGTATATTTATTCGCCACAGCATCCACTTACCATCATGTGAACTGTGTGCTCGTTGGTCATACTATCCTGTTAAAAAATACAGTTTTGATACAGAAAATAAAATGTACATGAAAACATTAAAGATAAAAATAAATAAGAGAAAACAGACGTAAAATAATCTGATGGCATGAGTGATGTGATGCTGAAAAGGGCATTGACTCAACATAATGCTATCGCATGGGTGGTTGATAGCGTTGGTTTTCAGCAATGCCCATTGAAGAGTGTGTACCTGCGCTATATTTCTATAATCGAGAAAGATGTTATCAAAATTAAATAACATGAAATGCAAAAGGATGAGAATTTAGATATGTAGTGTATATACTAGCTGTGCCCGCGAATCCGTCCGCGTGTAATTTAATACGATTAGATTTCTTGGGTTTTAATTATTTATTTATTTATTTAAAAAGGTACACCAACAGTACATGTATACAAATTATAAGACTTACATTAATAAAGCACAATTCCTTACACATATACCTATTATAGGCGTACACAACATTGACAGAAGATATTAAGTAACAACATAATATATATATATATCCGAAAATTGTAAAACAATTAAATAGTAAAATTCACCAAAAAAAAACTTAGCTAGCATTTTCGAGGATTTATTTACAAAAATGTTAATAAGTGAAGTGAATTTAAGGTGCTTGTCTACTGTTACACCTAAATCTCTTATTTCTTCTACTTCAGTTAATGTTGAGCCGTTAATTTCATAAGTGGATGGGATTGTTTTGCGCGGAAATCTAATTCTTTTTCTAAAATAAATGTAGCCTAAGTTACCCTCTATAACATCAGCTATCTGCCAGTGAAAGTCCCGTCAAAATCGGTCCAGCCGTTTCAGAGATTACCCGGAACAAACAGACAGACAGACAAAATTTTTTTAAATGTTTTTTGTTTTAGGTACCTTATATATCTTTCATATGCATTTAGTACACAGCTGTTATTTTGACATAACACACAGACACTTTAATTTTATTTATTTGTATAGATAAGTGTAGGTAGATAATAAATAAGTATATATGTATAAGTATATAATAAGTATATATAATAAAGATATTTATACTATTCTATGAATATGTAATGCAGCTATTTTATTTTATTTTTTTCTAATTATAACGTTGTACCTAAGTCTTTTTTATAGAATAAGGGTGACAAACGAGCACACAGTCCACCTGATGGTAAGTGGATGCTGTGGCCCATAGACATCTACATTTATCCTCGATTAAGAATCAAAAAACAAATGCGTTGTTACCCCTGAAGACTAAGATGGAGTGCCGCGTTTCCAGTAAACAAGGGTCTCCGGATCTCTACATTCACCATATAAAAAACACAGCAGTATCAAGCTGTTCTTTACGCTGGTATTCTGTGAGAGCGACCCATTCGTGCTACGACTGTAATATAGCTGCAGCGTGACTCCACCACGTATGAAAGTTATATATTTATTATATTTTTAACGACTAGGTATATTTAAAAGTTTTAAAAAAACTTATTTTTCCTCCTTTATTTTATATGGCAACTGCTAAACAAACTGTATAAAACTCATCCTTATCCGCTCGTTTACAACGGAAACACGTAAAACCCCTTTGATTCAGTAATGCTACGTAAATATCCGAAAATAAACGTTCGATTTTGTTCCGTGGAAGAAGTTCGTACAAAACAATGAATTTCGAAATATTCTTATGAAATTAAAATAGAAATGAATTCTTCCATTGTTTATGATTATATAAGTAAATTTGATCGGTCCATAAACGGCTGCTGAAGGATAATGGGAGAACGTTGGTAAGGTTTTTCTTAGCTTTTTGAATTAATTTCGTAAACAAACTTGTTATTTCAAACAGAGTTAGCTAGTTGTTTTACCTAAATTAAATGAAGAAAAATTAAACTTTTAATAAATTTCACATTTTCAAGTCGATGCAAAATATATATAAATAAAATAAATCTTTATATACATATACATATATAATTCTTCTGTCCTGTGTATGTAACTGAACTCCCCTGGGGAAATATAACCTCAAATGGCTTAGCAAGATCCTCCGTTATGCCGAAAATATTGCAACATTAATTTTGAAATAAATATATGGTAAAGTTGAGGATTAATGTTAAGTGCTATGTTAGACGAAAACATGATTCCGTAAAATTTTCTCGATAGAAAATAAATCCAAAGTTACCTCCAAACTGAACACTACTGAACTATCGGCGTCCTGAAGCTTGATAGAAACAAGCTTCAGGACGCCGATAGTTTAGGTAATATCTTTTTACAGTGAAAATAATGATAATTAAAAAAAAACATACGCCCTGCTTTATAGTTAGTTCAGTTAGTATGCAAAGTTTCATGATCTTATTTAAAGTATTTTATGAATAACAGCGGTTTATTGTTCAGTTTGGAGGTAACTGCATTTTTTTTCTATCGAGAAAATTTTACGGAATCGTGATTTTATCTAACATAGTACTTAACATTAATCCTCAACTTTACTATATATTTATTTCAAAATTAGCGCTGCAATATTTTCGGCATAACGGAGGATCTTGCTAAGCCATTTGAGGTTATATTTTCCCTTAAACAGCCGGACCGAATTTGATTAAATTTTGTGTGTGTGATTAGTTTATTTGATTAATTAAATAATTTGATAAATTAATGATTGAATAATGGTTTATATTCACTATTAGCCCCGGTAGGTGGCGCTGTTGTCGAGATCCAGAAATCACCCGTGCGAAGCCGGAGCGGATCACTAATATGAATATAAAATATTACGTGACAAACGAGCACACAGTCCTGATGGTAAGTGGTTGCTGTGGTCCATAGACATCTACATCTACTTTACTTTGTTATCCCTGAGAATTAAGATGGAATGGGTGCGTTCGGCAGAAAAAAGCGCTAGCAAGCGCTTACAAGCGCTAAAATAGTTTTCGGCCAGGACACGATTGGTACTTCAGTAGCGCTGACACAATCCGCCATTTTGCTTATTTAATTTCTTTGTTTTGAAGTAGAAATTATAAGTTGTTCTGTGCAATATTAGTTTTAAGTAATATAATGACATGAATAGACATATACATGTTATTAAAAATTCATGATTGGTAAGTTTTTAATATGAATACTTCACAAACATATATTTAAATTGGGTTAGGTTCCCCGGTTAAAACTAACTTCGTGTCCTAGAGGAAAATAGCTACTTACGATTTGACAGCGCTTACCGCTTACGATCGCCATTTTGCTTACAAGCGCTTGCTAGCGCTTTTTTCTGCCAAACGCACCCAATGCCTCGTTTCCAGTGAAAAGGGTCTCCGGTTCTCTACACTCACCATACGAACACAGCAGCAATAAGCTGCTATTTTACGCTGGTATTCTGTGAGAGCGAGGTTATTCCCCGGTCGAGCCGACTCATTCGTACTACAACTATAATATAGCTGCAGCGTGGCTCTACCACGTTAAAATAAACCTCCGTCGGTCCGTTCAACCATCCGGTTACATGGACCGAATGTTAAGACGACACATCGAAAACGCTATCGCCGTACTGATCCGAGTGAATACATAATTTCTATAAAAACTTGAAAAAATGGCGTCATAAGGTCTAAAATTGCGTAGCGCCCGCGACAATTAAAAGCGCTTAGAAATTGTCAGAATCTTAAAATAATTTTTAAAAAATTATTGATTTAAGTTATCAAAATAATGAGCAAGTAAATTATGAATATTGATGTTATGAATATATTTGAGTGATTCCCAAGCATATAGAACAAATTATTTCGTTGTGATTTCAACTACAGTGATTTTTTAGAGGTGTTTTCGCAAATAATTATGATCGAGTAAAAATTATACAATCGTGTTTTTGAGCAATCAAATTCAAGATAAAGACATGAATTCGCCTATATCAAAATCCCACTTTCGTTAGTGGTGTCATAATCCAATACTATTCGATGAAAGGAGGTGCATTTTTTCACGGTGTCGCCCTAAGAGGTGGACATTTTATTTGATTAGACTCCTTCCCGCGTGCTCTTTCTTGAATCTCCCCATTTCTGTACCTTTTTTGTAAAGTTTTCACCTAACCCTTATGTTCGCGGACACGCCTATGTTCATCAGTGGTCTTCTGATAGGCTATAAAAAAATTAACGAATGTAATTTGTTTACCAAATACAGACAGAGACAAATCGCCAATAGGATTTCGCACTAACACGTGCATATAAACACTTATTCACCTCTCCTTCGACGTGAATTTTCCAAGAAGTAATTCTATTAACATAAATTTTCCTGTGTTAAGTGCTGACTGAAGATGATTAAACTGACTCAACTATGTCGTATAAAAAGCAGTATTAGCTCGAAGGTCTTTTACTAGAAATTCATTTTCTACAACTGAAAGTTTCCTCGCGACGTATTCGTCGCCGTTGAGCGCTCGGTTATATAAAATTAATTTCTTTATTTTCACAATGCGCAATGCACACAGTCCACAATCAATTTTATTTTAATTGAAAGTATAAACGCTACTTTTCACATTTTTTCAGGTTTTTTTTAAGTGGATGCTGCGGCCTATAGATATCTACATTTATCCTCGATTAAGAAGAAAAACGCAGAGTTGTCACCTCTGAGGTCTAAGATGGAATGCCTCCTTTCCAGTAAAATGGGGTCTCCGGATCTCTACACTCACCAATCACCATAAGAAACACAGCAGCATTAAGCTGCTATTTTACGCTGGTATTCTGTGAGAGCGTGGTCTTTCCTCGGTCGAGTCGACCTATTCATGCTGGAACCATCATATAGCAAATAGAATAGCTGAGTGATGAGTTGCCACTTCTTTTAACCTTGACGTTTCGCAACTTAAGTATAAAGACCACATAATTGTTTTAATAGACCATTTGTGCATCGTTTTGTGTTTTAGAAGAACTTGCATTTATGGAGAGATTACACAATTTAAGATTCGACACCAACGCGTAGATATTTTTTAGTATCTGATTCCCTTCCTTACGCTACTTCCATACGTTGCTAATTGGTTGAGACCTCATCGATGGAAAAATTTCATAATGATCAGATTTCTGATATAATTTAAACACCATAATATGATAATACAGCCGTAGATGTTAAAACACACAGGCCTTTTTCTTATGCAATAAAAGAGCACATAGTCCACCTGATGGTAAGTGGATGCTGTGACCCATAGACATCTACATTTATCCTCGATTAAGAATCAAAACGCAGATGCGTTGTAACCCCTGAGAACTAAGATGGAATGCCACGTTTCCAGTAAAAAAGGGTCTCCGGATCTCTACACACACCATACAAAATACAGCAGCATTAAGCTGCTATATTACGCTGGTATTCTGTGATACCGTTGTCATTTCCCGGTCGAGTCAACACGTTCGTATTACAACCATAATACAGCTGCATCATGACTCTACCATATTTTTCAGCATTCCTATATCACGTATTTCCCATTTAGCATAACAAAAGCCTTACTCTTGACTTGAAGACGACCATATCCACGATGTAAACGAATATAGATGTGATATTAGACTATGTATTATCTTGATATATCTATATAATTCTTCTATCTGATTTTATGAATTTGTGTGTGTGTGTGTGATTAAGTTGACGCGAGAATGGTTTAGATTGACAATTGGACCGCCAGGTGACACTGTTGTCCAGATAATAATAATAATAATAATAATAAATATTTATTGCCACACAATAATAAGTTTACAAATGAAAAGTTTACAAAGTAAGTATACACATAAAAATGATTAGACTTAAAATAAAAAAAAAATAAAAAAACATTCACAATTAACAGATTAACTAATATTACTCAGTATACGATTATAATGTGAGGCAACGGGCACAGGCTCAGTATTCGCTGGGCATTATGCTCAGCACTGTTTTTCAGCCAGTCCCTGCTGTTTTGGGTATATTTTGGTCGCACGCACATCGTACTTAATTATGTATTGTTGGTAAACCTCTATACAGTCAATATGTGTTAGATAAAAATACTTATTACAGAATAAACATACAGTTATTCGGCCTAAAAAGATTTCTGTTCGTGTAATAACTCCTTTTTAACCTTTTTTTAAATGTTGAAGAATCAATATTAAAATTTTCTTTTAAGGGTGGTGGCAAATCATTCCATATTTTTGTGGCCGAATATTTAAAACATCCTTTGAAGTTTTTAGTCTTATGGCATGGAATATTCAGCATGTTTGAGACTCTTTTACGTGTATTTACTTCATGGGCATTCTTACTCCAATCTAATTTATTGTATAAATACAGTGGACTTTTGTTACTAATAATTTTGTGAACTAAGCAAACCAAGTGGAGTTTCCTACGTGCGTCCATTTTTAAAATATTATTTTCATTAATATATGGAGTAATGTGAGCTCTTTTTGGGACGTTAAAGCAAAAACGAGTACATGCGTTTTGCACGCGTTGAATTGCCTTTTTTGTTTTTGCATACAGTCGTGGGCCATAGACGGTATCGCAGTAATTAAAATGTGATAACACTAACGACTCAACTAAGGTCTTCCTGATCGTTACTGTTAAGTATTTTCTTATGCCATATAAAACCTTTAAACGATAAAAAGCATTACGTACTTTAATATTTACATGTTCATTAAATCGCAGTTGGCTATACAGAAATCACAAACAATCCGTGCGAACTCGAAGCGGATCGCTGGTACTACATACAAAACTGCAGCCGTAATAAGAAAATAATTTCCCGAGCTACTCAATGTTTTTCACATGAAACAATTTCAGAATACTTTACGCCCTATTTCCAAAGATTAATGATCCCCAAACCAAACTAAAGCATCGTTAGTGGTGTGTCGTCGACCGTATCCGCCTTGGTAAAACAACAGAAATTAGACCATAACAAATACGTTTTAAAATATTAAATCGATTGAATACTCAAACACGTCCAAAAGAATACAACCATACAACAATGGCAACAAGACAGAAAATTCTTCGTACAGTTTTATAATCTAAGCATGATAAGAAAATATCCTTGAACCGAATGCACGTAAGTCGAAAATTGTTTGAAACGCAAACATTTAGGCCATTGCGGAATAAGAAGGAACGGCAGTGAAAACAGTTACAATATCCTTCCTGCCAATTTGGGCATAATGATGCAATGAAAAATGAATTATACGTCTTTGCAATAGATACGATTTGACTTTGATGGTGTATTCGTCTCGGTGACCACGGCGGTTATCAGTGTTTTTTTTAATGTGATAAGGATGATAGGTCAATTATTATCTTAACAATAATTTGTAATTAGTATTTGAATTCACGGCTTCATCGCGCAGTGGTTTTGCATTAAGTTGCGGAGCTAAGTGCCGGGGTTCGAATCCCGCATGGAACATTCCTTTGTATAGGCCTAATGTTGCCATCCGTCCAGGTTTTCCCGGATTTGTCATAGTTTGGAAGACTTCCGGGGAGAGTCCGGGCGGGGTTTAAATTGTAGTCTGGGTGATCGAAAACCCGGACTTTTATTGAAGTCCGGGTTTTCGATCAGATCCAATTAAATTTTATTAACTGAGTAACTAATATTAGGTTTGTTTATCTTTTATTTAGAAGATTGAAAAATAAAGCAAAATTACTCATTTGTCGTCACAAGAACGATTAAACACACTATTTCATGCAACAAAAGAGGCTTAAAATTAAAGTTTTCTTCTATCAAGTATGGAGTAAAATATATTTTAATCAAGATGTAAGTGAATAAAAAAAGTATTGAAATGTCCGGGGTGAAAGCTCCAAAATCCGGGGAACTTTCGCTTCCGGTCCAGGGGGGCAGGTTTTAGAGATGGCAGCCCTATATAGGCCTATAGGCTATCGATTACAGATTATGTACGTAAACTGTGAACTGCCTCCACGACGCAGGAAAATAATCCAAGTGTGGGGATGACCATTTTCTAATGTCATCCCATAGCAAAGTTATGAGTAAGTTTAAATTTTATACGTGGTAGACACACCGTAGATATTTTATAGTTGTAGCACGAATGGATCGCCTCGATTTGGGAAGGATCACCCTCTCACAGCATACCAACGTGAAATAGCAGCTCAATGCTGCTGTGTTTCGTATGGTGAGTGTAGAGAACCGGAGAACGTTTTACTAGGAAGAGGCATTCCATCTCAGTTCTCAGGGGTGACAGCATCTGAATTTTAATTCTTAATCGAGGATAGATGCCACAGCATCCACTTATCAAGAGGTGGACTGTGTCCTCGTTTATCCACATTGTTCTAACAAAAAAAAATGTTTGCATTTTTCATTTAAACAAACGAAACCAACGACCTAAAGTAAATTTTAACCATGTTGTCACCACACCATTACGTTTGAAGTTTAAATGTTTCCAGTTAGTAAATAGCGTATGGAAAATCTCTAGAGAACTCTCGAAACTTCCACGAAAACTAAGAAACAATTTAAACTTTCCATTTCTCCAGCTATCCCCAAACAGATGTTGCCAGTATAAAAAATTTAACGCATTCTATTACTTATTCAACGTACCATTTGAATTTTTTGACTTCAAAAAAACGTTATATAGGTAAACAAATATGCAGTGTGATTTCTACATAATTGTGAGTAAATTAAATTGATCTCCGTCCATTTTCTTGTGACCTATCTCCCAATACGCAGTATTTTGCCTTTGTTTAAAAAGTTTTAACGTACGTATACTAAAATTTTAAAGGCATCTTACGTGATAAAATAAACTTATCGTGAACTTATTGCAAGTACGTGTCGATACTGGCTATAATTTGTGCTTAACACAAATTCTACGTTTAATTCTTGTAGTTTTAGACCGATGTCACAAATTGACAGTCCGAATCCATTTATTACCAATATTTTAGAGCCAGAGATCTAAAATACTGGTGTAAATCTATAAATATAACATTTAAAATACTGGCATAAATCTTTAAATATAACATATAAAATACTGGCATAAATCTATAAATATAACAGACACTGTGTAGTGTTCCGAACCTCGTTACAGCCTATCAAAAGTCCATAGACTTGTCTCACAGATTGCCTCTTAGGGGGATATACTTGATAGGACAGCTTGACAGTTTTTTTTTAAATCTTTATTAATGAGCTTATTCACAATATGAATATGTCGCTCCGTTAATTCATCACCAAAAAAAAAACAATTACATAAGGTATACTTAAACTTATTACATTATAAAGTTCTCAAATCAATAATTAATTACAGAAAGTTGAAGAAGATATGCAATTAGTTACAAAAAGTAAAATGAAAAGTTCCCAAATCAATCACATTGAGAAGTGAGTGATCGATCCGAGAACTTCACCTTGTAAAGCTTGACTAATATTTTTATATCGTCAGAATGTGGCTTAGCTAAAATTATATTACAATCAGCGAAATCTTTTAAAATGTGGTGGCATTTTTCATTACGAAAGGCAGCGTTGTGGGCACAATCCATCAAGACATGGATTAGGTCGTCTGGAACACCGCATTGATCACAGTTCGGTGACTGGACCTTTTTCATAAGGAATGCAAACTTTCTAGACGGAATGTGTCCAGTACGCAGCCTCATTATCACTACTGCATCCTGTCGCGATAGCTTATGGTTATCAATCCATGGTATTTTAGGCGGATGTGACTGTACCGTCTTGTACCAAATACCCTTTTTTTTGGAACGTAAATCGAAATATCTTTAATCTTTCCATAGGTTGTAACATAGCCTTTTTATAATACAAATACAATCAGTGTAAGGGGGTAACATGTTGTATTCGATGCCATCCGTAATAGCCTGTCTAGCCAAGATATCTACTCGCTCATTATATTCCACGCCGCAATGAGACGGAATCCACTGCAACTTTATCGATTTCGACCTGGATGTTAACCCATGTATAGTATCCAGAACGGTGTAGGCTATCGGTGTGCCTCGTGTACCCAAGGTGCACCAAGCCAAGTGTTGGAGTGCGCTTTTTGAGTCTGTCAATATCACAATATTATCTTGTGATAGTGATGCAGCGTATGACAGTGCTTCACATATTGCTACTAGCTCAGCCTCCAAGATGCATATACTACTATCTATCTTAAATTGTAAGCTAAGATTACATTGTGGGTCAAAAAAGGCTGCACCGATTCCGCCTGAATCTTTAGAGCCGTCTGTAAATATTTTATAATAATTTTCATACTGCCTATTAATGTAGTCCAAACATATTACTTTTAGACTAAAATTGTTGTAATTTCGTTTAGCTTGTGCAATACAGGGAATATTTAAATTAACTATGTTACAGCTTGACAGTTCACGGTGTTTCACACCCGTGCCAAGAAAAGCAGGTAAAGCCGTTGATTTTACGTCTGGTCTCACCCGGTCGGATTGGCGTTCTATCGGACTTTACGAGTGAGGGATTACAGAGCACCTATTAGCCCATGAGCCATCGCCTAAAAAACTGTTTGAATTTAACAAGGCTAGTTTTTTTATAGTTCATTACAATGGTTGTGTACACAAACATACTGCGATCAGTCAAGCGAAACTAAGAACAGGTGAATGGAATGAAGCGCTATCAAAGGTGCCGTACCTGCCGAGGTAATAAAATGCATTTACTAAGGCTGAAAACTGTCATACCACTTGTATATTGCATATAAATAAAAGTTGTGATGGTCACTCAACTAAATATGGGGACGGAGCTTCTCAGTCGGCCGCCATCTACTTGTAAATAAATAATGTGCAATTCATTTACTAACATTTCAAAAATTTTGTAGAGGTATCAAACATTATTAAACATATTTTAAACATAAAAAATAGTCAGTCGTCTATTTAAGGGGATAAGGTCCGTCAGTCTGAAAAAAATTGTTATGTATTATACATATAAAATTATAGAATACTATAATACACAATAGAATGGCTGTCAACCTTATTTTGTACGAGGATCGGCGTCGCCGGGAGCACACATACAAGGAATGACGTCGTATTATCAGTTATCACTACTACAAACACATTTTAGACTTTTGATTAATGTTTTTGACACATAAATGTTTCTTTATTTTTGTTTCTAATATTTACAAAATAAACAAATAAATAGTTTCGACTTACTAGTTATAGAATATATCTCCTTTATTTAAATTCCATTTCCCGCTGTTCTTTCGATACGTAATTATTGCACAATTTGCCATTTTTTAATAATTTGTGGATTCTGCCGTCAGAGTGATTGGTGGTTACACGTGTTTTTGTATTGGAATAAGTTTTTAACCCTTTTTCGATTCAAATTGGTGTAAAACATCTCAATTTTTTGTGTGTTGTCTCTGTGTGTTCTGTTTGTTAGTAGGTGAGTCGTATTTTTTGTTTAGTTAATGTAGACCTGTGTGACGACGATGGAGGTTGACGGAGGAGACGCTGAACCACCGGATTTATCTGGTGATTCTGGCCCTGCTAAACGTAAACTCACGGATTCCTTACCATTACCCAACTTTCCAAAGAAAAAAATAGGGCACAAAGATCACCCTTCTGCCTCCTACCAAAATACATACGTCCACCCTGAGTTCCGAGATAAAAAAGTATGTAGATAGCGATAAACGCCCATTTGTAATACATTTAAGCCGCTCAGATCCTGATCCATAAGCAGGTTATACAATTAGACCCGTGAAAATTGGTCATATACTTACTCAAAATAAAGTGGCCAATATTGAAAAACAGGGTATCAAAATTTTAGGGCGGAACAGGGTTTCAATTGCTTTTAAAACTGCTACTGATGGTAGTAATTTTATTGAATCTGAGTTTCTCTTGCATTATAAACTTTCTGCTGTCATTCCAACTTTTAATGTCACCCGTATGGGTGTGATCAGGGGTATCCCGACTGACATCTCTATGGAGGAATTAGTGGGCGAGTCTGAGCCCCCCCCCCACCCTCCTGGCAGAGGAGAAATCATTAAAGCCAGAAGACGTAACAGAAAGGTCAAAAAGGGTGATGAAGTGGAGTGGGTTCCAACTCAAACTGTTGTTCTCACCTTCTCAGGACAAGTGCTCCCCTCCCATTTATATTGTTTTTATGCTTCCATACCAGTCGAAACTTACCTCCTTCCTACTGTCCAATCTCTAAAATGTTGCCGTTTCGGACATGCCAAAGCCCAATGATGATCGATACCACGATGATTTAAATGCAGCAAAGAGCACACCGGAGATAATTGTCCTACAGATTCCCCAACCTGTCTTTTCTGCTCTGCAAATCTTATGGCTGTTGAAAAAAGTTGCCCAGAGCACTCAAGGCAAAAAGCTATCAAAATAATAATGTCACAAGAGAATGTATCATACCTTGAGGCTTCCGCCCGTTTCCCGGCTGTCAGAAGACCTTATTCTGATGTTGCATCTTCACAAATTCCTGTAAGCCATCTCCCATCTCCTCAGGCATCGGTAACCCCTCCTACTCTGTCTCCTTCTCAGTCCTATAGGAAAACTATATATAAAGCCGAATCTGTGCCAGTGCAATCTTCACTAGGATATGATAAAGTTTCACACTATAACATTACAAGTACTCCTTCGTCCTCTCTTTCCAATGGACATGCTTTACAAAGCAATATAATGTCTCCTAATGATAATCTTCTAGAAAATCTTGTGCCCTCTCTTACAGATATTGTTGGCAAATTCGATGATTCCCATTTACCTTTCAACGTGAAAAGCAACCTAGATGTTCTCTTCTCAAGAATATATAAAGTTCGAATCCCTAACCCTCCTCCAGTGGAATTGTCGGAGCATCAAGAATAAAAAACCCGATATAATTCACTTAATTAATTCTCATAACCCTTCAATACTTGCAATATCGGAAACCTGGCTTAAGCCAGGCTCCACATTTAGAATCCCAGGCTTCTCCTGTTATCGTAGTGATAGGAGCGACGGCTATGGTGGCGCTCTGATTTTACTAAACAGGACCATTCCCTTATCACCCATTCCTCTTCTTCCTGTACAAGGCAATATAAATGCAGTAGCTGTTAAGGCTATGAACATCACAATCCTATCCATTTACATTCCGGATCCCACACCGTCTTGTATATCAGAACTCAATTTAATTCTATCAAGCATCTCTCCACCTTACCTTATTCTCGGAGACTTTAAAAGCCACCATGTTATGTGGGGTTCCCATAAATCTGACTCTTTTTCTCATCTGCTACTTGATGTTTTTAGTGAATTTAATCTTTGTCTTCTAAACGACGGTTCTCCCACCAGAATGGCCTACATTTCGCAGAATTCTAGATCTGCAGTAGACTTGTCATTGTGCACTCCAACCCTGACTGCTAGATGCTATCATGGAAAACTCTCCCTTCTTCTTTTGGAAGTGATCACTTTCCCATCCTTCTAAAACTTAGTAATAGATGTGTTCCTACTCGAAATTTATCACCCCTTCTTAAATTCAATCTGTCTGAAGCTGATTGGGATGTATTCTCCGCAGAAACAGAAATTAATATCAATAATCTTCCCCCTGTATCTCCGGATAACCTCCAGCGTGCCTATTCCCAATTTATAACTCTTCTGAATAATATAGCAGACAAAATTTTCCCTTTGAAGAATTCCTCCACAAGTAAAATTTCTTCACCTCCATGGTGGGACGCAGACTGTTCCTCAATTATTAAAAAACGAAAGTCAGCAGAACGGCTATATTCCTCTAATATATCAATGGAAAATTTTCTTAATTATCTGAAAATAACTGCTCAGTCCAAAAAAACTTCTTTCTGAAAAGAAAAAAAAGGATGGCTTTCGTTTTGTGAGAGCTTAGCTCCTCGATCTCCTTCTTCTCTGGTTTGTAAACGTATTAAGCAATTTCGTGGCGGTTTAGATGATAGCAATTCCTCTTGTGCAGACCCCTCCCATTGGCTAGAAGATTTTAGTAACGGTCTGGCTCCCCCTTGGGTTCCATTAGAGGAAGAGATATGTCCTTCCTTAAAACCATTCCCCCCTCACTCATTTAACTCTTAATAATCTTAATGAACCATTTTCACTAGCTGAATTGCAGTTGGTTCTTAGGTACCTTAAGGATTCCTCCCCTGGCATTGATGATATCCCCTACTCATTCCTTGTTAATATGGGTACTACGAGTAAGCAGTTCTTGTTAAGCATAATTAACATGGCTTTTACAACCGGTTCTATTCCAGATGACTGGAAAACACATATTATCATTCCTATTCTAAAACCTGGTAAAGACCCCTCTTCCGCATTAAGCTATCGCCCTATTGCTTCATCAACCCTGTCTAAAGTCATGGAACATCTTGTAAAAAATCGCCTTGAGTGGATTCTCGAAAATAGAGGCATTATATCAAAGACCCAATTTAGTTTTAGAAAAGGTTTTAGCACAATGGATAGCCTTAGCATTTTAGTATCTGATATAAGACTAGAATTCTCCAATAACAACTTTTTCGTAGGTATTTTCATTGATGTTCGTGCAGCATATGATAATGTTGTTCTCCCTCTGCTCAGGCAAAAAATGCATCAGCTGAACATTCCCGAGAGAATAACAAATTTCATAGCAAACCTACTTTCACATAGACGCATATTAATCCGCTCTGAAAGAGGATTTCTACCAGCTAGATTTACCTGGAAGGGACTACCACAAGGTTCAGTCTTGAGCCCGTTGTTGTACAGCCTTTACACCCATGATATAGATAGATCTGTAAATTATCTAGGTAATATTTTGCAATATGCAGATGATCTAGCCTTATACGTATCTGATGTCTCTATTGCTGAGGCTACCTCTCGTTTATCCCAAGCTGTCAACTTTCTTAATAATTGGCTATTGGAGCATGGTTCATCAATGTCTCCTTTAAAATGCAGTACTGTGGTTTTCTCTAGGCAAAGGTGTCTAGGAAGGTGCCCAGAAGGTCACCAGAAGTGTCCATCTACATTGATAATACTCTAATCCCTACTGAAAATCAAATGAAATTTTGAGGAGTAATCCTGGATAACAAAATGACAGGAATTCCTCACTTATCATATATTGCCTCCAAATGTAAAAAAAATCTCAATGTTATTTGATCTAAATCTGGTGCTTGGTGGGGTTCTCACCCCTACTCACAAAAGCTTTTATACAATACTCTAATTAGAAGTCACTTTGATTATGGGTGCTTCTTACCGAGCCATGTAGCAAAATGGCACTTAATACCTTGGACAAAATCCAGTCAAAATGTCTACGTATAATAACTGGTAGCATGAAGTCCACTCCCATTCTCACTCTTCAAGTTGAATGTGTTGAGCCCCCTCTATCTCTACGCAGGCAATATCTCTCAGATAGGTTCTTGTTTAAAGTAGCATGTTATTCACTCCATCCTCTCCTTTCCAAACTTCATTCTTTGTATCGGTTGGTCAGGGACCATATTGGCCCCACAAGGATTTGCCATGCATTATAAAAAGCTATATTAAATTGCTCAACATTCCCTCTCCAATTTATCAATCCCTTAGTAACCCACTTTACAATATCCCATACGAGGCTCTAATTTTCAATCCAGACATTATTCTAGATATTGGAATAGATAAAAATACTATTGAAGCAAATAACAAATTAAATATGCTCCTCCTCCAAAATTGGCATGATTGGTTAACTATGTACACTGATGCTTCAAAGTTAAGTGACGATGGATTAGTAGGGTCTGCAGTGTGGATCTCTAAATACAGGATTATTTTAAATTTTAACTCTCCCCTGACTCATCTGTATTCACAGGTGAGGCTTTGGCTATTTTAGAGGCAGTTTTATATGCAGAATCACATGGTCTGAAAAGGACCGTCTTTTTCTCAGACTCCCTTAGTTGCCTTCAAAGTATTTTATCCAGTCCTTTTCACTCTAGGATTAGATACCCGCTAATTTTAAATATTAGAAAGTCTCTGTACTATTGTCATAAAAAAGGGCTGAACATTGTATTGGCTTGGATCCCTAGCCACTGCGGGATTCAGGGCAATGAAATTGCTGTAATTTAGCTAAAAATGCCACAAAATCTGACTCTATCCCTAAACAATGCCTATATGCACATGAGCTCCTGCCAAAGGCAAACTCCGGCCTTCTGTCTTCTTGGCAAAGTAATTGGCATCAGTCTAAATTTTTAAAATGTAATCAATATTCCAAAGTCTAAATTAATATCCCATCAAAACCCTGGTTTTTTCAATATCGCCACTTAAGTAAAGCTACCACCTCTACTGTTTGCCGCCTACGCTTTGGTCATGCTTATACTCCTGTACACTTGGCCAAACTCAGGATTAGGGATAGCTCAATCTGTGAATGTGGCCTAGATGAAGGATCTGTCAATCATCTGTTCTTTGAGTGTCCTAAACTTTCTTTCTCTCTCTACGATATCCTGCCCAATTACATCCCTCGTCCAGTAAATTTCCAATTTTTGCTGACCCTAGTGTATACTCCCTTCGTAAATATTTTATGTGCTTTTATTCGTACTAATAATATTAAACTGTAAAATTACTTAACAACTTTGGTGATGGTAGTTTAAATATGTGACGTCTTTTGTTGTAAATTGTGAACCCACTCATTAAATTGAGAACTCTTATTTTAACTATTATTATCTTGTCACTTCCATGACTGACTTGACACTAGCAGAATTCTATCAAGAGAAGCCATAATTTAAAAGAAGGAGAAGAGGAATAATTTGCATGCAGCGACTTTTGACACGAAAATTGGAAACGATTGATTGTGTTGACATTTATAAGTGTAAATTAACATGTTATTGGGTACACGGGCTCCACCCACTCCCCCGTTTTAATAGTATGTATTATAGTATTCTAGGTATAAAATGCATAATAATTACTAGAATATACATTATTATGTGTACTAATATACATTGTTATGTATTATATATAATTACGAAACTCAATCGGAAACAACCGACAAGACATTGCCATTTCCGATCAGAGTGACATTGATGTCACTCTGATTTTTTCTGAATTTTACGAGTCGGAGTAAGAATTCGATAATGAACGATTCATTACAGTATTCATTCTACTGTGTACTTTGTATATAATAAAGTTTTAATATTATTAAATTATATAATTAAAAAATTTGCTTATTCAATCCAGTGTCAATATAATAAATAAACATTATAATGAAGAAATAAGCTAGCCGTCACCTGCGATGCCGAAAGCGCGCGAGCGATATTTTTATTTATTTTTTTGTTGACTGTCGGGCCTTGTCCTGTTAAATCGATGACTGACTATTTTTTTTGATTAAAATAATATTTATTAACGCCCCTACAAAAATTTGAAGTGTAATAAATAAATCTCCGTATTGAGCTGACTGACCATCACAACTTTTATTTATAAGCAATATACAAGTTGTATAACAATTTTCAGCCTAAGTAAATTCATTTTATTGCCTCGCCAGGTACGTTTGATACCTTTGATAGCACATATGAGTCACCTGTTCTCAGTTTCGCTTGACTGACCGCAGTAAGTTTGTGTACGAAATCATTGTAATGAACTATAAAAGAACTAGCCTTAGTAAATTCAATGAGTTTTAGGCGCTGGCTCTCCATCTATATGATTACGCGTACACCATAATCCTGTGTAATAAATCCGCAGTAGACTAGTAACCGTTGAGACTGGCCGCCGCCGTGACCAATATTTGGTCTGCATGACTTTAGTTTAAACGTTTATTTACAAAGACAGTAAAAATAGGTTATAATAAATTTTACTACAGTACTTGTGTTCAGTTTGCTCGCAGACGCGCAAAAATGGATGATTGTCACAAAAGGAATAAAATTCGTGCAAAAAAATAATAATAATAATACCCATGATAAAATACAATAATTTTTTTTTTATAGAAGAGGGGGCAAACGGGAACGAAACGAGCAGAATTCCGATACTGGCTGAGGCAACAAGCCTTGAAAGTGAGGAGATGCGACAAAGGGGTTCTTTTTGGTGGTTAACGCGCAAACTTGTGTCTTCTGAGGGTTAAACGGGACTAGATTTAATCGCCCCTAATCCGAGACTTTGTTCAACAAAGACTCGACTTCAGACACAAGTTTGTCCCGGTACTCGGAGACGTTTTCCCGAGAAATATTGGCACGGCCGGTGTACAGAGCATCAAAAGTACTATCATCTGCATAGCAATGAATGTTGCCGGTTTGCAACATGTCATTGATATGCAGAAGAAACAGCGTTTGTGATAGCACGCAGTCTTGTGGAACACCAGTATTAATAGGCTTGCACAGTCTACAACGACCTTGATGCTCCGATCTGCAAGAAAGCTGGTGATCCAATTGCACAATTTCTCTGGAAGCCCATAGGAAGGGAGGTTCGAAAGAAGCGCTTTGTTCCAAACCAGATGGAATCCAAGCTAACGGCCAATGCCTCCCCCTTGAACTCTACTGCCGCCGCCCATCTATGAGTCATAGATGTAGTCATAGTGAATCGAGCCGATCGGAAAGAGATGGCTGACAGAAATTCCCCTGGACAGCCTTGGCTAGAGACCAGAATGCACGGGTTCCAGAAGGAAGGCGAACTAGTTTTTCGCCAATTCTGCCGATGTCCTCTGACTTTGCCTTGGCAATGACTCTTTTGAAGGACCTGGAAGCGGAATTAAACTTCTTTTTTAGAGCGCTGGTGTTTACATCCCGGGACGTTGATGCGTCAGCCCAGGCTTGGTAGCACTCCTGCTTACATGATGCTATTTTACAAGAGCGACCAAACCACGGCTGAGATTTGCCTCCGATGGGCAACACAAAGGAAGGAATAAAAAGTTCCATACCCTGAAGTACCAGATCAGCGACAGAATCAGCAACAACATTGGGATCGTCCGGCGAGAAGCAAACCCGCCCCCAAGGGCAGGATGCAAAGAAAGACCGCATCATATCCCAATCAGCTGACCTATAGTGCCGAACTCGGCGGCAGCCTGCAGAATGCATTCGCGATTTCAGCTTGAGTGGCACCACAATCCGAAAAGTCTGAGGAGCCTAAAGGGACGTCGACGGAAATCTGATATCCGTCCGGGTGAGAGGTCAGCAGAAGGTCCAACAGAGAAGGTGCATGATCCTCCATATCTGGAATATATGAAATAACCAGTTGTGTCAGACCATATGCCAAGGCAAAATCATGAACAGATCTCCCTGCATGATCGGTTGAAGGTGAACCAAGCCATTCGGCGTGGTGGGCGTTAAGATCGCCGAGGATCACGATCTCTGCGTAGGATAGCTGTTATAGCAACAAATCTGTAGTCATTTGGACGTGGCCGAAAAGTCGGTCTGTTTCGGCATTACCGCTATGGGACCTATAGAGGTACCCGTAGATGCGCGGATGGTCGTAGCTGTCTACACGTAGCCAAAGGATGGACAGGTCCGTACCTTCGAGGCTGCCGAGGCGTCAAAAACAGATGTCTCTCCGACGTACACGTGAATTCCAGCTCGGAGCACAAAAAAGTGTTCTAATCTGTACCCCGGGTAAGTGAGATATGAAGTTTCAGCCGGAGAGGACACCTGCATCTCGGTAAGAAAGAGCAGAGCCGGCCTCACCGTCTCGAGATAGTAGTGGACGGCGTTTAGGTTAGAATGAAGTCCCCTGATATTGCAGAAATTCATGGATAGCGTGGCAGGGGTCGTCTTGGTCTTGTTGCTCAGTTTGCCCTGAGCAGTTATTATCTTGAGCGGAATTTTGCCCCCCCCCCCCTCCAAATACGCGGGACAGCCTAAGCACCCACGCTTAGGAGTGGTGTAATTTGGTCGTGGATGTGATACTCTCCCGGGGTAGATCTTTACTTAATTCATATACCATGTTACGGGGGGGGGGGGGGGGAATTGGGCCTCCGGCCCCCCTACCCACACTACACTCACCAGACGGAACGCGGAAGCAAAGCTTTCACTTCACGCCGGTATTCTGTGAGGTCGTGGTACCACCCCGGTTTGAGCCGGCCCATACGTGCAGCTGCCGCGTGGCTCTACCACCGTTAAAATTTATATTAATATATATACAGGGTGTTAGTGTAAACACCGTTATCCTTGAAACCAGTGGTTTGGTTTCACTTATATAACGTAAATTAATTCCTCAATTTTTGCCTGTCCTAAGCCAGGATGAAAGTATGAAGGAAAAGTTACATCACAGGTTATGTGTACCTATTGTGTTTTTATTGTAATGTTGTGTAGGTAGCTAGCGCGGGCGGTGATCTTTACAGAGATTACGTCACTCGGGCACATAGGGTATCCATGAATTTACGGGCGGTGTCGGACAGAAACTTTTTAATTTTATGAAAGGAAATAGCGTTTTTTTTTTTTATTTGGATAAATATTTTTATATTAAAGCCAAATATCTATGGTTTTAGTGACAACGGTGTTTACACTTACACATTGTATATAATTTATATTAATTTCTTACTTGATACAATTAAATCAAGTAAGAAATTAATGTCGCCAAAATAAAATATTCCTTTTGAATATAAAAACATTTATCCAAGAGCCATTTAATCAATCTTTTTTAAAATATCGGCCCACTAAATATTTTGAGTTCTTCGGGAAGCAAGTTATCCATTATCTCATATCATTAATAACATGATATCATAAACATTTCTTTTATATACATATATTCTTGCGACACGGAGGTTGATGTATTACGTTTGTGTATTGTCATCCCAACTGTCTCAATGTGACTTCTCTGCGTGTTTTGTAAAAGCTCTGAAAGGACTTTACAAAAAGGCAAGCTTCCCTAATATACGAGTATATGCAAGGCAGCAGAAGCAAACAAAACTGTCTAAAACGGGGTTTGCAACTGTTCAAGTACCAAACATTGCACAAAGCGCGGATGCATCTCATCTGTATTTTAAAAACTCTTTTTATATTCAGAGTATTGCCCTACAGAAGTATACCATAGTAAAGTGTTGACGATACATATCCATAGTGAGCCGTGAGTGCAGTTTCAAGTGAGACCGTTTGTCACAGTCTCTTTATAGGAAATTCAAAACACTCAAGCTTTTTACATATGTAACCAATATGTTTTTTCAAGTTATGTCTGCCAATATGTATTTCTAAAAAAATAAAGTGTCTACCTCATCTATTTTTTCGTTATTGTTAAAGCTATATTTACAGATATAGCTTTATTCAATGTGGAGTTTGTGTAAAAATAAGATATCATCATTTTTCTTCTTTTTTTAAACTGTACAACAAAACAATTATGATAAAAATTCAAAATTTTCCTCAAATGAGTACAAAACGTCTAACTATAATTAGCTCTGCATGGCAAATAATCAGACGTGTACATATTAAAGACCACTGACTTGATCATACACCTAGATATTATTATAATAATAAAATTTTCTCTCCTCCTTTCAACTCTTCCTGTCATTTTATGATCACTAGTGTGTCAATTAAGTAAATTCCAGCATGTTTTTTTTTTATATTATAGTGCACTCTACCCATTAATTAACTTTTCACTTACTTTTATTTGTGATTTTCATTTTTGTTTTTTTAGTTGTCTACATACACTAAAACAAACTAAATAGACATCTTCTGGACTAACATTTTATTTTTTTATAGATAATGTGTAACAAACGAGCACACAGTCCACCTGAAGGAAGTGGATGCCGCAGAAAAATTCAGAAGCATTGTAACCCCTGAGGACTATGATAGAATGGCTTATTTCCAGTAAAAAGGGTCTCCGGTTCTCTACACTCATCACATAAAACATAACAGCATTTAGCAGCTATTTTACGTTGGTATTCTGGGAGTAAGACCCTTCCCTGGTCAGGCCGACACATTTTTGCTACAACTATAACATAGCTGCATGCAAAATAGCTCTCCATGAATAAAACTTTATTATGTTGCCACCAGGCATATATTTCACTAAGTTTTAAGTAATGTAGGGTTGAGTTTGAAAATAAGCCGCCTGAATTTGAGGATTTTGTCAAGGGGTATATCTGAAGCACTTACATGCGATTGTAGGTACCAGAACAGCGTCAAAGTATTTTTAATTATTTTTTACAAATCTTGGTAAATCACAAATTAAACATGAAATGAAACATACATTTAACTAAATTCTAACGTTTTTGATATTGCATCTATCAAACTCATCTCAAAATGCGAAAAATGAATCTCCAGGCCGGCCATTTTGTCAACAGTGACAGATATACTTTTCGTCATTCCGTTGCTTCCAAGTTTACGTGAATAAGCTCCCTAATGTTTTTATCTGCTCTCATCTGTTTTTCAACGACTTCGCTATCCCTTTGGATCCTTTTTTACAAATAGTGTCCCCACCACCCACCAATTCGGGCAACTTACTTTCAAACCTTACCCGTAATGTATAGTGAAAATAATTTCAGATTACTTAGAGAAGTCTTTAATCAACCACGTATTAGCATTTTGATGTTTAATTGAATAGATATTAAACACCACACTCTAAGTATTGACTGATATTGTTATTAAGTTTAGTAACTTATGAGTATAATTATTACTTTCATGTAAGGAAATAAGATTGACAAAAATAAAATTAGAATGTATGTATTAGTATTTAAAAATTTATCTGACCTGTATTAAGAGAACAGTATATTTGATGGCTAGTGGTTATTATAAAAACTAATAATTTTATAACAACATTTTTTTAATTTTAAAAGCCCCTTACACATTATATAAGTCAACAATGCAAACACATTGAAAGGTTTTCAAATTGTGCTTGCATACTTAAACTTATCAAGCTATTTAATATGAAATTATTATTGTCTAGCTAGTATGTACTCCAGGTAAGATGTGTTTCTGAACCAGTAGTTATGGAGGAGATGATTTTCAATAATTTATTTATTTATTCAATATTCAATAATATATAATAAGTGTTATTTATAGTCTATGCTATATATATTTTATTCCATTCTATTGCAATACATTATCCTTATAAAACCTATTGGCTACATTTAAAACACACACAGATAAAAAGGTTTTTTTTTTCATTATGATAACTGGTTCTTTTTAATTATACCTAACTTTTTAGTACCACCACAAAATTTGAAGCTTAGTAAATCAATTTTAAAGTATTTTTAGGTGATTCATGTTGGAGAAAACTCAATTTAAATAAGTGAAAATGTTTTAGAGTGTGGATAATATAATCATTTTTAAGGATAAAATTTAAGTGATATATTTTATTCAATAAAGATTATTACATAATAGTATTTAGAACATCTAGCAAGAAAACCAGAAGAAATATAGTAATTAATCATATAATTAATACTATATTACATTTTTTAAAGAGGCACTAGCTAGTAATAAACTGGGTTACATGAATACTTTATCTTTTATCACAGGCTATGAAATGATACAACAACAAAAAGAAGTAAATAATAATTTTGTGTCAAACTTGGTATGTTTTACTTGATCATTTAAATGCTATAAATCCATTTCTTTCGTGTTGTAAATAAATATTGCACATAATTCAGAAAATTCGCTCGTGCAAAATAGACATTTTACTCAATTACAATAAATTAAAAATTATAAATTCATCTCAATACGTATTTTCCTCAATATATAAAACAAACGCGAAAGCTACAACTATTAAGTTCTTTGAGGTAATACTCACGGCCATCACCATTTCAAATGGATATTTATGAACCCTGACAGGAGAAACATATTCCTGCACCATGATTGCGATTTCACTAAACTGGAGGTCTTATCTTATTTGGAAACGGGATTCAAAGATCCTTCACACGATATTATTTACACGACAGTCATTCTGTTCACAGAAAACCCGTGTGCCTTTAGTCTCAATAAAGCAACGTCCAAAACAACGTCCTCTCACTCCCGAGTCCCGACAACACATCATGACAATTGATTGACAACAAAATAAACGAAACAGACGTCACAATTTCACAAGTCACAAAAATCAGATCCTTATGTACTTGTACTCAAAGTAGGGATACTCACATATCATCGATATATCGAATTTATTCGTGTTTTCCGTACGATATATCGGATTGTTGTAATTGTAATATTTATTGCATTCGATGTGTTGATATATTTGTTTATAGAAACATCGAATATTTGTTTTTTTTTTTTAACTTTTTTGTGAATCTATTAAAAAAACTAAATAATTTAAACACTACCTGATGACTTCAATTTTAAATAAGGTTCATTATGATAGTGATTTCCGTGAGGGACCAACTTAACTCCCTAATCTATCCTGAGGGATCGATCGAGAATTCACTCTCAATGTATGTAGTCTGTGGATTCTATGGGTTCATTATATTTACTTTTACTCACTCACACTCTTCTTGCGTCGTTTTCTGCTGTTTGGCGATAACGCAATTAAATCACTGTTTTGATTGGTTATTTAATACAATTTTATGTAAGACTTTTACTAGCTAATAACTGAGTTGACGCATCATCTGATTGCTAGTTTGAAGTTGGGAAGGTATTTAATATGTATATTTGTAATTTAATACTTTTAACCAAATTAACTCAATAATGACGTGACACTAAAGACACAAAATAAAATTATAGAAAAAAAATCATTAATTGATTTGTTCTTTTTTTAATTTAGGAGGGGCACACTGAAATGATCGGGAATAGAAAATTTCGGATCAAGTTACAATCAAACCTTTTTTAGAATTTGTATACTGGCCTCTTAGAATCTTAATGACATTGAAACAATTACAAAAAAAATGTTTGAAAACAAAAATCATGTTGGTTTAAATTTGACACGTTGTTAACAGAAATGGAGGTCACCCGTGAACATTACTGTGCCATAATTTATCACAATTTTCGTCGCGGCTTATCTCAAGATAAATGTCTCAGCGAACTTGTTTCAATTTATGATGTTGAAGCACCGAGTCAAACGACAATATACCGCTGGTATGTCGAGTTTCGAGGCGGTCGTGTGTAGCTCAGCACTGTTTCTTCTGCAGGTTGACCAAAAAGAGGGTCACGCCTAAAAACATCGCAGCTGTGCGAACTATTATATTAGATGACCGTCATGTGACGTACGAGCAGATTCGGGCTGTTATCAGTATTGGAATGACTGCAATTCAGTCGATATTACATAATGAGCTGTGTGAGAAAGCTAGTTTCCCTCTGGGTTCCCCACAATTTGTCCGAAGAGCAAAAGGTGACTCGTGTAGATTGGTGTCGGAATACTCTGCAACGCTTCAACGGAGGGAAATCAAATGCCGTTTATAATATCGTCTCAGGTGACGAATCATGGATTTATTCATACGAACCTGAAAGAAAACATCAGTCAGCAGTTTGGGTCTTCAAAGACGAGGTCAAACCAACAAAAGTGGTTTGCTTCCGCAGCGTGTCAAAGAAAATGGTCGCTACATTTGTCTCGAAAAAGGGACATGTTGTTACAATTCCTTTACAGGAACGCAGAACCGCTGAGTGGTATATCACGGTTTGTTTGTCAGAAATGGTAGTTGAACTCCGAAAAAATAACCCGAAACGTCGCATCATCTTACATCACGATAATGCGAGCTCCCATATGGCTCGGAAGACAAATGATTTTTTGAAACAGGAAAACGTTTTGAGCTGATGGGCCATCCTCCGTACAGTCCTGACGCGAGCCCAAACGATTTCTTTACATTCCCTAGAATGAAAGATTTATTACGCGGTCAACGGTTTGCAGACCCCGAAGCAGCTGTGGAAGCATACAAATCAGCCATTTTGTCAACATCAACCGCAGACTGGAATTACTGTCTTATTGATTGGTTTGCACGAATGGAAAAGTGCATTAAGTTGAACGGAAAATACTTCGAAAAACAATAAAATACAATTTAGCTATACAGTGCATGGGGTTTTTCTTATTCCCGATTATTTCAGTGTGCCCCTCGTATTACAATATGGGGCATCCAAAGAAAAGTCATGTATGCAAGGTTTTTACGAAAATTGAGGGAACTAAAAAGTTTGTTAAATGCAAAATATGCTGCTATGTTACTCTGGTATCTGATTCTACATTCTCACACAAAATCAAGAACCACAAACTTAGCACATTTCACTGGAAAAAGCTAATATTAAACCTTTGTGGAAAGTATACGATAGTGAAAAAATATCAACATTTTCTAGCGATATATCGATGCTGAAATCAAACGTTTTACATCGAAAATAAATATCGATATATTCTAAGTGAACACCCCTAACTCAAAGAATATAAATTCTTTTTCTCTATGGAAAACGAGACAAAAACGAATCGATGACAAAAGCCACAGACATCACAAAACTTGTTTATTATTTTTTTATTATAATAAGTACTACAAGTAAGTAGTAACTTAAATGATGACTAAGCTTGATATGTTGTCTGTGCTAGGAACCCTTTTTCGTAATTAATGTTTAGTGTGAAGTTGGTTGGCAAAGAAAAACGTTTGAATCGTTTTGTAGTATCATAAATCGATTAACAGTCAGAATCTCAATCTTAGGATATGATATCTTTGCAATGTCTGATGCTCTGTAAAATTTATATGTCAATTTGTCAAAATTTGATATTTCTTAGTCACCTCAAAAGGGTAAACAAATTCTCCGACTAGTATATATAAGTTATCTGTGAAACAAATAACTTTCAACTAAAAGTAAAAACCGGCTTCAAACAACTAAAAATAATAAAAGAACGAGGCATACCTACCAACACTGGTATATATTTACTTTAAAGGCTGTCCCAACAACTCACCCATGTAATATAATTGTAATTTTCCAATTAGAAAATTCTAATAATTTTTTATTTATCCTTATAATCCTTATATTTCCTTAGTTAATTTAATTAGTTGGCTTCAACTAGGTGCAGTTCAGGCGATTGCGATTTGTAAAACTTAGATGTTATAGATGGTAAAGGTAATGTCATAAATTAAAACACTTCCTCAAAATTAATCATGGATGTAAAAAGAGAATTATGAATACGGAGAATTTGAAAAGGACGAAGAGAGAACGAAATGTGAAATATGGGTAAATCAGGAATGTCTAGAACAGGTAAATGAAATTGTATACTTGGGGAGTGCTTTCAGCCGGGATGGAAGATGTGATTTAGATGTGGATAGGCGTGTCGCTGCCGGAAACAAAGTCAATGGTGCCCTGAATGCATTAATAAAAAGGCAAAGCGTGGTGAAGAGTGCACGCCTTGCAATACATAACGCAGTGTTGGTACCGACTTTGTTATATGGCAGCGAAACCTGGGTATGCCAGAAGAAGCATAAAAGCAAGTTGAATGCAGTGGAGATGCGATCTCTTCGTAAAATGTGTGGCGTTACCATAGCCGACCGAAAGCGAAACGAAGAGATTCGCAATATGGCAGGATTGAAAGATGACCTTATCACAAAAATTGATAGGGACGTACTCCAATGGTTTGGACACGTTGAACGAATGAGTGAAGACCGAATGGTGAAGAAAATATATAGAGCGAAAGTAAATATTAAAAGGTGTCGAGGTAGACCGAGACTAACTTTCGAAGACCATGTGAGCAAATTGCTCGAAGAGGGGAGGGTCAAGAGTACTCGGATACCTAGACGTGCATGTATGAAGAAGTTAATGAACCTGAAAGAAGCGAAAGAGGTATGTAAGGATCGTGACACTTGGCGATCCGTTCTCTCTGGCTACCCCGTTAGGGATTGTGCGTGACGATAAATAAGTAAGTAAGTAATGAATACGGTTTGAGTAAAATGCAAATTATTTTTATATTACATAAAATAATTTTTTGCAGATTTACCCTCAGTCATTGTTATTTGTTAGGTGCATTTTGCATTACAATTTGTAATAGCCCCTCTCGTTAGACGTATAAATTGTTCCTTGAGTAAATCTAAGAATTAATTTGTATCTTTGACAAAGTTATTTATAGTTAATTAATTATTATTCAAACTTTACTATACCTAGTTTAAGCCGAAAGTCGGTCTACACTTAGTTTAGTGAACAAATCGAATACTTAGTGATAGCTAACTGCACCCTAAATAAAATAATTCGTCTTGTTATCAAATCATTAGTCCCTTAGGAAAATGATCTTTACCACCTTGTGTGTCAGTCTATGAGATTTAGGTCTGTCTGTCTGTAGAATTTCGGAATGAACTACCACGATTTATTCGTCGCCAGAGCATTGCTCTTGATTTAGCTTGATCTTTGTCCTTTTAAATAAGTTTGTAGCCATAGACTAACTACAAATGTAAATTTTTTTATATAGGATAAGGGTGACAAACGAGCACACAGTCCACCTAATGGTAAGTGGATGCTGTGGCTCATATACATCTACATTCGAGTAAAAATCATAATTCAGATGCGTTGTCACCCCTGAGGACTAAGATGGAATGCCTCAATCGCATTAAAACGGGTCTCCGATACATTCACCATACGAAACACAGCAGCATAAAGTTGCTATTTTACGCTGGTTTTCTGTGAGAGTATGGTCTTTCCCCGGTCGAGCCGACACATTCATTCTACAATCAAAGTATAGCTGCAGCGTGGCTCTACCACGTAAAAAAAAACGACGGGTTACACTCCAGGAGTGCCGGCAGAAGTGAATACTTGAATATTAACGTTGTGTTAGAATGGTTAGAGAATAATTTTGCACGAATTGCTTGATAATCAGATAATGGTAGAATACAATATTTTTTTATTGCGCTATCGTACACAAACATGACAATTTATATTACACTCGAGCAAGCGCCCTGCGCCACCTAAACGAAACAGCAGGCGCAGGAAAACATTTTCGGCGCACCGTAGAAAGGGAGGGGGATACTTCCTCTCCTACTCTCCATCCGTCATACGAATTTTCGATCAGGTCACGTGTCCTGACGCGAGTTAACATTTTTTACCCATTACAAAAAAGTGTACAACGCTGCTAAAGAAGTTTTCACTTCAAAAAAATGTGAAATGCTAAACCATTTAACATTTGTAGTTCTTGATTGAGGATTGAGTTCTTGGTTGCGGACTATAATATATTTATTTATCTATGGTTGAGGACGAGGTGGGTATTTGAGGAAGTTGTTATATCTCCCTCAAACGCTCTAAATAAATAATAATTTTTTTGTTGTGTTCTTGTCTGGTTGGGAATTTTAAACTTACATAAAAAAATGTTAAATAATATACATTGTATGTTGATTATAATGCTAACAACCAGATGGAATCTCTCGGCATGGGAGATCAAATGGACGAGGTTTAGGGAGAAAGGGATATAATCCGGCGGACTATTTACTACTATTTTAGTCCGTCCCGATCGCCCTTTATGTCCCGTTTGCAGAAGCGACCACAGGAAAAATTTCTGTTGGTAGATCTCCCCAATTTTCAGTGAACTCGTGAGTCAGGTCTAGATATTTTAAGATAATTATAAGAAGACAGGTTAAGATAATTATACACAGAGAATAGTGATTGATAATAATGTCTCATTTTTTTCTGCCTTTCTGCCAACCTTAAATATTTTCTTTTTCTTGAGAATAGACCCGTCAATTTTCAAATTCTGGTAAACAAATTTAAAAAGCAAGTCTTTAACTTTTGCTAGGTGTTTTGTATATGAATATTAAACTAATAAAATACTTACGCATATTCACTACATACATAAATATAAATTGTATTCTTATTAAAACAGCCTTAATAAAATAAAAATAAAACAAGAGCAATCACTTCCGCAGATATTTTTCCACGTTGCTTTGTGTCTAACTTCGTGACAGTGAGTCAGTGAGTAAGCGGGCCTTCATC
The DNA here is from genome assembly GCA_036936625.1 of Parnassius smintheus behrii. NCBI lineage: Eukaryota > Metazoa > Arthropoda > Insecta > Lepidoptera > Papilionidae > Parnassius > Parnassius smintheus. The sequence continues at coordinate 47,994,154 of JAUPFT010000010.1, read as the reverse complement.
GATGCGAAGAGCGAATGTCGTTCTTAATAATTTGAAGACTATTTCTTGATTGTGCTGGAGAACACAAAGCAAAATTCTGTCAAAATTGTGCGCGTTCGTGCCCGATGTCTAGTGCTGAAGTCGCCGATAATTCCGTTGACCCCCCGGCGAAAAAGCGGAAGCTAAATACAGGAGAGACCCGTTGCAAATCTGCAGCAATGGCGAACAATGGAACGCGTGTAGAAGATGAAATCGACGAAAGTTTATACTCTAGGCAACTTTATGTTTTGGGACACGATGCTATGCGCAGAATGGCGAGCTCTGACGTCTTGATCTCTGGTCTCGGTGGTCTCGGAGTCGAAGTCGCTAAAAACGTGATTCTCGGAGGTGTCAAGTCCGTCACCCTTCATGATGATTGCGTTTGCACTATTGCTGATTTATCATCTCAGTTCTACTTGTCTGAGAGTGTCGTTGGTCAGAACAGAGCTCTGGCCTCATGCGAGCAACTTGCTGAATTGAATCATTACGTTCCAACGACAGCTTACACTGGTCCTCTCACTGAAGAATTTTTACAAAAATTCCGGGTTGTGGTACTCACCGGAGCTTCTCGGGCAGAGCAAGAACGCGTAGCAGCGATTACACACGCCAATAACATTGCATTAGTCATTGCTGACACTAGAGGATTATTCTCCCAAGTGTTCTGTGACTTTGGTCCTGAATTTACTGTATTAGATGTGACTGGTGAAAACCCAGTGTCTGCTATGATAGCTGACATTACTCACGAGTATGAAGCAGTTGTTACTTGCTTGGATGATACTCGTCATGGTCTAGAAGATGGGGATTATGTGACCTTTAGTGAGGTTTGTATATTATTATCTTTTACACTATCACATACTTGTTTTTTTTATATAGAATGAGGGTGACAAACAAACAAACAGTCCACCTGATGCTAAGCGGATGCTGAGGTCCGTAGACATCTATCTACATTTATCTTTGATTAAGAATCGAAATGCAGATGTGTTGTCACCCCTGAGGACTAAGACGGAATTCCTCATTTCATTATAGTTATATGTAGAATATTCTAATCGGTAAAAATAGATATCCGATACTTCCGGGGCGTTGGGGGGAGGGGAAAGTTCAAGGGAAGCTTGTAGAAATGTATAGTTTATGAGTAATGATTTTTTTGTAAAATCATAACCTCACACACACACACAGGAATATTGACCTAAAGTTGCTTAAGCAACAGCTTCAGTGCTGCAGGAAGTGCAGCCCCTTTGCCCTTGCGTAGCAAATTGTAGGCACCCATGCGAGCCGTAGCGGCTGAGGCTAGTTACCGAAGGCAACCAATAAACCGAACCTGCGGAGGTGCCTGCAATTTGCTACGGCGGGCGGAGGCTGCTCTCCCTCCACGCCTACAGCTTTACAAAAACACTGGGGGTAGGGCAGACAAGACTATGTGGAGTTGGGGCGTGCTTTTTTGATTTTAGAACAGATGCGACCAATCTATCTTTAAATTGTTACTTAATTTTTTGAAATAATATTCACTGTAGAAACCACAAGTTTAGACTAATTGAGATTATTTGTGAACAGAACCATGTAAGCTCAGGTAATAATAAGTCGGAAACATGTGTTTTTAGAAGCTAAATAATCCTAATTATTAACCAATGGGAAGCAAAGCAATTACTTTCTAGCCCATCATATTATTACGACTACCACCTGGTTCTAAGGGCAGCATTTGTGGATGTTTGAAAACAATACATGTTTATTGTCCAATAATTTGAAAGTAAATAAAAGAATGACTTCTTTAGATATTTCATATTAACAATAGAATATGCAGGTGTACATTTCTTTTATTTGGGATTTCCTTACAATTTATAGACAATTATATTGTTTAGATGTGGTCTTTTGGTCTGCAGTGTATATGAAATATATATGGAATCATCATTGATCAAATCATTTCATGGTCCCCTGTTCCCCCTTCCTAAACTAGACTGAATTTTTTTTCATGAACAAAACGAAATTAGATGCTATGTTAGTATAATTTTCTTTTATTTTAATGTTCCTTATTTTGGGAACTCTAAATAACGGTAGTTTAAAACAGTAGTTTTCTTATTTTTAAAATAATTAACTACATACATACATACATAAACACTCACGCCTGTCACCCAGAGGGGTAGGCAGAGACTACAGACTTCCATTTGGCACGATCCTGACACACCTCTCTCGCCTCCTTCACATCCATACACCTACGCATGCATGCTCGTCGGTTAAGGGTACTCCTAATTTGGCCCGTTTTCAATAAATCGCCAATTTGGTCGATAAATTTTCGCCTAGGTCGTCCCTTTCCGACTCTGCCATTCACTTCTGCAACATAAATTTTCTTTGTCACTCTTTCCTCATCCATTCTTTCCACATGACCAAACCACCGAAGCATTCCTTTCTTAATCCTGGTCACAACATCATCTTGCAAACCACACTCTTCTCTTATCACACAATTTTTCACCCTGTCATTCAGATTCAGCCCTAACATACTCCTTAACGACCGCATTTCTACTGCATTTATTCTACTCTCGTGCTTCTTCTGCCATACCCAACTTTCACTACCGTACGTTAAAGTAGGGACCAACACAGCATTGTGAATTGCCATACGTGCCTTTTTTGACACATTTTGACTCTTCACAATAGAGTGCAGGGCCCCATTTACTCTGTTTCCTGTTATAAATAATTAACTTTTATAAAAAAACCCATAAGAAAATGGCAGTGGTAGATGTGGATTGTATCATATGAATATATTTTTCTAGTGTCATTACCTAGGAAGACATAAGAGGTAAATTATGTTTGCATTACAATTTTAATTATAAATATATTACATCTTTGAATAGATCGAAGTTGTTGATGAGTATGTTTACCTGGAACAAATAGTCTGACTAGGTAAGGTAGCTCGGCTGGGCAGCATTCGAGAAATTACGACATATCTTCTCGTCAGGTACACCTGAAGGGTGTAACACAAGCGCTAAAGGCACGCACATTTGGATTTACCAAAAGTTTACTTTAACACAATTACAATTAAAGAAATTACGTAGTTCCTGTTTTTTCGTCATTTTTTTTTAACAACGTTACCTCAATAGGATTTTTCTCCTGTATGGTGAGGGTAATTTACATGCATAAATATCCCGGGGACAAACATCGAGACACGGAGCAATTATTTGTAGGCTATACAAGTACTTGTTCCGTGCGGGATTCGAACCCGCGACCCATGGCGCTTTAACTCGTTGCTAAGCCACTGCACTATGGAGCCGTCGAAGTTCCTCTTAGTAAACCCTACTTGGTAGATAGATACTGGATATTTTGGTCTAATTATCGATTTTTCAGGTGCAAGGCATGACAGAACTGAATGGCTGTGAACCCCGAAAAATTAAAGTACTTGGCCCCTACACATTTAGCATCGGCGACACTACCAACTTCTCGAAATATATACGTGGCGGCATTGTCACACAAGTAAAAATGCCCAAGAAGATCAGCTTTAAACCTCTGAAGAAGTCTATTAAAGAACCGGAGTTCTTGATCGCCGATTTTGGTAAATTCGATTACCCACAACAGTTACATGTGGCATTTGCCGCGCTACACAAGTTCAAAGACACAGAAGGTCGCTTGCCTCAACCATGGAGCATTACTGATGCTGCCAAGTTCTTGGACTATGCAAAGACCATAGTTAAAGATGAAGAAATTTTCAAGGAAGGAGAGATTGAATTAAATTTTGAACTTTTGGAAACATTCAGCAAGGTTGGTATATTCTGATTTTTTAACCAAATGGTTATTATGTTGGCAAAATGTTCTGAATATATGTTGCTTTAGTACTGCTGTCATCTATGGTTTTTTCATGAGTCAAACTCAAGGTATGAGATTTTCCGGACCAATATGACTTAGGGACCTTCAAGAAAAGAGCCTACTCTTTTCTAAAACGCCGGCAACGTATCTACAATTCCCCTGGGGTTGCAGTTATTCATGGGCGGCGGTAGTTACTTACCATCAGGTGAGCCGTGGGGGCTTCACAAACGCGGAATGATTTATCGTAAGATTATATATATATATATAGTAACAGCCTATATACGTCCCACTGCTGGGCACAGGCCTCCTCTCAATACTGATAGCGTTTTGGGCCGCGCTGCTGCGAGAACCTCGCATATCTTTGAAGTATTTTTATTTTATTTCTCAGGCATGCAGGTTTGATCACAATATTTTCTAATACAAATTGCTTGTTGCATGTCACATTACAAATTGCGAAGGCGTAGGAATACTAGAGGGCTAACTATTTTGTTATTATCTAACTTTTAAACATTTATAAAACAACAATTATAAAATATTAACTCATAACTATTGAATTTTGTTTTTTATGAATCCTATACCTTTAAACGAGCAATTCTTGTATATATATATAATTGGGATCTCGGAAACGCCTCCAACGATTTTCATAAAATTTAGTGTCCAGGGAGTTTCAGGAGCAATAAATCGATCTAGCTAGGATTTATTTTTAGAAAATGTCCCTTTGTCCGTGTTTTCAGGCAATAAAAAAACTACTACAATATAAGAAGGTAAATTTTGACAGGTTTCTAACGACCGTAATAGCTCAGATGGGATGTTGTTCAGCGTGATATCGGTGTTCCGTGGTTAGCGGCCAGTCTAGAGTCCGACTTTTTTCCTTTTTCTTTCAAGTTCCCTTCTTTTGTGAGAAAATCTATTATGTCGAGCCCTTTTTTAGTATTTTTTAAAAATACGAAAATTTTAATTAAACTAATTGCACTCATGATTTTTTATTCAAATAACCGGTTCAGTTTTTTCTATTATTTCAATAAGACCAAAAACTATTATTCATGTAATTTGTATATAAATGTAACTTAAAAAAACCGAGCGAGCAAAGCTCGGTCATCCGAGTACTTAGTTAAAAATAAATAAAAAATTAACATTTGTTAATAATAAGGAATGTTATTAATTGTTTATTATTTTGTCCCTTCGCCATTGAGCACATGATAAATTATCACATAAAATTGTAATTAACAAATGTCATTGGTGCCGGTGGGGATTGAACTGAGGTTGCTCGCATACTGTGAAATTTACTAATTGCTTAGCCCCTGAGCTACAACGGCTCTATATAACTAATTAACAAATTTTTTTTTATTTAATAGCAAAAGGAAATGCAACTTGCTAGTATTTTTCGATTCGTAGAATAAGTTTGAATTATTCCAAACTTCCAAAAAATGTAATCCTAATAAATAGAAACCGAAGCAAAAAAAAAAATACAAATGAAATGATGGATTTTATAATACCATGTTGTTTTAAATTCTTGATTTAGTCTTCCTTATATATCTAAGGAAGATGTAATTTTTGGAATGAAAGTTTAACATACTATATGTAACTCTTCAATCAGGTATGTTCTGGTGATCTGAATCCTATGAACGCGTCAATTGGCGGTGTAGTCGCACAAGAGGTGATGAAGGCTTGCTCTGGCAAGTTCCATCCAATAGTGCAGTGGCTGTACTTAGACGCTATTGAGTGTCTACCCAAGGATCGTTCAGCTCTCACCGAGGAGACCTGCAAGCCTGTTGGATCGCGGTATGATGGTCAAGTGGCTGTGTTCGGTCGTGACTTCCAGAAGAGGCTTGGGAAATTGAAGTATTTCATTGTTGGTAAGTGATGCCATCGTAATCCTGATAAGAATGCCGTGTAGTGGCAACAAATGGAAATTATATCATAAGAGGCAACAGTGTGAATCAGACTAGGAGATCTGCAGCAGCATTTTCCCAGAAACTGTGATTGCCAACTTGCCTGCCAAGAGTGACACCTATGGCAAATATGTCCCCTATGAGGCAATCTATGAAGGTCTATGTTCAGCAATGGACTTTCGATAGGCTGTGAAGAAGTAATGCCATTGCATAATGTATAATTAAAAAAAAAGTATGTAGGTAAAGAAATGTTAATCACCACCATCATCTGCATCATTATTGTTTTAAAAAATAGACTCATAGCACCTTAGTATGACTGTCTTGAAACAGAAATGACTCAACTTGTTTTTTTTCTTCTTTAAATCATTCAAGGCTCCTTATCTGGCAAGGTCATTGACTGACAACAGGTTTCCTGCTCCTTACTACTTAGCCTTTGTTCGTCTTTGATTATAAGAAATAATGTCACAAATGACGCCTATAAATAACTAATTGTACCATAGTATATAAATGATTCATTATTTTGTATGTTTCAATAGATATTGCTGGCTGTGTAGATAAATCTATGCAGTTTATTTATATAAATTAAAATCATTTTCGCATGTATGAAAGATCATCACTTGAGAATGGTGAGAATGCCTGGATTGATTTTGATGAAATTTTTTGTGGTCCCTGGATGATTTAGATTCACAATTGGACTCGGTAGGTGGCGCTGTTGTCGAGATCCAGAAATCAGACGTGCGAAGCCGGGACAGAATGCTAGTTTAAGATAATAATGAATCAAAGCAGAATGAATTAGGTGACGTTAAGGGGAATATGGTAACTTTTTCACTGCTGTTAACTGACCGACATAGCACTTTGAAATAAACCTGATGGCAGATTGAAATAAGACAAAATATCATCTGCATTACAGCCTATCAAAAGACCACTGCTGCATGAAGGATATATTATAGTTGTAGCACGAATAGGTCAGCTCAACCGGGGCAAAACCATGCTCTCACAGACTACCAGCATAAAATAGCAGCGTAATGCTACTGTGTTTCATATGGTGAGTGTAGAGATCTGGAGACCCTTTTTACTGGAATCAAGGCATTCTATCTTTGTTCTCAGGGATGGCAATGCATTTGCATTTTGATTCTTAATTGAGGATAGGTGTGGATGTCTATGCCACAGCATTCTCTTACCATCAGGTGGACTGTGTGCTCGTTTGTCATCCAATGCATAAAAAAAGGTAGGATATATGCCATGGTTGTCATGCTTAGAGCATGTGGGTTGGCACTGCAGTTTTTATTATTTTTAAGTTGTTATCAGAAAGATGCTACGGCTCATCCTGTTTCCCTCTGTTGCTTCAAACCAAAACTAAACATAACAATTTAATTACAACATTAACATAAATGTAAAATAGGTTTATATGTTTGATCCAGGTGCTGGAGCCATAGGCTGTGAGCTTCTCAAAAACTTTGCCATGATCGGAGTTGGTGCTGATGGTGGTCGGGTTACCGTTACTGACATGGATCTCATTGAGAAGTCTAACCTCAACCGGCAGTTCCTTTTCCGGCCTCATGATGTCCAGAAACCTAAGTCCAGTACAGCTGCTATGGTATGAATTCGGTATACTTTCTTTAAACGAGTGGTTATAAATCTTTTGTTATATCCATTGTACATAATAGATTAACCTTTTACCTACGGTTCCTGGCAAGATCGAGCGCTCTCTCAATACGGGGCGATTATTCATGAAACTGAACCGGAATTCAAAAACTAATATCTTTAAAATTATACCAATTACAGAGTAAAAACTTGGTGAAGCCCACTCTAAATATGTTAAATTACCTTACAAAAATCCTTTTTCACCAAAATCACTCATCATCTTGGAGTAAGTAAACAAAATATTGCCGAAAGATGATGCTGAGATTAATACACTGTTTCGGTTTATTGGACGAGACGCTTTTGTATTTTTGAATCTACAATTCGTATTGAACATAATAGTTACCATTATTTTCAATGATAGTAGGTTGTAATTCGTTTATAACAATAATTTTGTCACATTCAATATTTTATTGCACTTTAGTGGTGTGCTGCTTATTTTATCGATATTGATAACAGTAGATTACATACCTGTGTACAAACTTCATAATAAAGCAAATTTGCATGTAGAAATGTATACTATTTTACATGCCGACACTGTGGAAATAACTTTTTCAGTTACAAGCAAGCATGCAACATTGTTTCCATCTGGAGGCATGTAGAATATATTGAGAATGTTATTTTAGGATACAAATAACATTTTGAGATCTGTAAATTTACCTATGTTCACAAAATAAACAGATTTGATATGATTTGAAGTAGTTACGAAGTTTGTGGTGTTACATTACATCCCTTGCTTTGGAAAGCATGTTAAGTCTCTGGTCAGGCCTATGCCTGATTCCTCTCCAATTGTCTCGGATTGCCTTCCTAGTATGAGAATGAGAGAAAAGATGAAAAGAAAGTGTTTACGCACATACTCATGCAATATCCAGTCTTGTGTCAGATGACTTAGTAGGGACTGCCACCTTTACGGAAATGCGGTCTGGTCATTCTATTATTTATTTAAATTATGAAAAAATTACTCTAATATATTTTATTTACTTGTGAAATGAACTTCCACTCCACAAAAGTTTTAACAAGATTATTCGAAGCAACTTTTTAATTGCCCTTCTGCTTTCCAGGCAATCAAAAAAATGAATCCGTCAATGAATGTATTGGCTCAAGAGAACCGTGTTTGTCCCGAAACTGAATGTGTATATCACGATCAATTCTTTGAAGAATTGGATGGAGTGGCCAATGCTTTGGATAACGTAGATGCTAGGATCTACATGGACCGCCGCTGCGTTTACTACAGGAAACCACTGCTTGAGAGTGGTACCCTTGGTACTAAAGGAAATACTCAGGTATTTAATGTTAATAGTTTTGTTAAATTATTATTTTTTGTTTAAATGTTATTAGTAGAATCAGGAGAGTTACCTAGTTTCAAGAGCACCTCCCGCTCTCCCTCAATTGCGTGCATCGTTTTCATCACCACTTTCCCACCACCACTACTCAAAGTGTAACACAGTACCGTCGATAATACGACACGTGTTTCGCCTCGTTTTAGAGTCATCTCCAGGTAAAGTACTCTGTGGTGGTGGACGACTTTGGTGGAGTACTCTTCAAACTAGGTAAGACACATCATTTTATTTTATTACGCGGAACTTAGCTTATTAGTTTTAGACATCTTTAATTATGTTATTAGTAATTGTCAGGTAACATAATTTTTGTACATGATAACAAAATTTGAGCCTCATTTTCCATTTATGTAGCTTTCAGGCTTCGAGTTATTAAAAAGGAGACTGATGATGATGATGATGGTACAGTACTTGTTTGAAGGTCAAGCACATTACATAAGACATCATTTACTTTTTAACTAAAAGCATCTATGTTTCAAACCGTCGATAATTAAAAATGGGTTAAAATTAAACATGATATTGTTTCGTAAAATTAGTTTTATTCCAATATTCTTTCGTTAAGGTACCGTTATTTTTTACGTTTTCTCATGGAATTTAATGACGTTAAACGCTCTTTAAAAAAAAAACATGCTTTTGTAAAGTCTAAAAATAATGTTAGGCCTAGTTCCAATTATTTATTTGCCGTAACGCCATAAAAGTAATTCAGATCTGTTGAATGGTTAGAAGGGTCGTAGCACTGTGTCAGTGATATAGGTTTTTTTATCTGAAGGTTAACATACCAAGATCTTCTCAGCATTTCCTAATTATTGTCTCTTGATGTTGTATCCACAGGATGAAATGTAATGATAAACTTCTAGAACCTACTGATTATCATCGTTATGATCTTAAATTAATTATCTTTACTGTATGTCTTATTGATCTAGTGGTCGTAAATGCGGTTGCTGATCATGAAGTCCTGGGTTCGAATCCCAGGTCAGGCCAAAATCAGTTATTGGGGTTTTCTGTCAAAAAGTTCCCAGTAGCAGTCCGGGGTCAAGAAGTTGGTGGTATTTCATACCTGTGCCACGGAAAACACAAAGCCGTAGCCGTCTCTCTACGGTTGTGTGGGAATTGCCTTAGGATTATGAAAGTGAGTGAGTAGACAGTGCACCCATGTTTACCCGTTCACTTGGGCACTGTAATCCTGTCCTGCACAGATGGCTAATCACCGTTGAGATTGGTCGCCGTAATCGAAATTCGGTCTGGGGGCATTATTATAATTATGTAGGTACTTATATTTTATGTATATTATATTATATATGAAATATAAGTATATTAAGTTAATCTTAATATTCTTATATTTCAGGTGGTAGTCCCATTCCTGACAGAGTCCTACAGTTCTTCTCAAGATCCACCCGAAAAGAGCATTCCAATCTGTACCCTGAAGAACTTCCCGAACGCCATAGAGCACACTCTGCAATGGGCTCGCGATGAGTTTGAGGGTCTTTTCCGTCAGTCTGCAGAGCACGCAGCGCAGTACCTTCGTGATCCCCACTTCTTAGAGCGCACCATCAAGTTGCCTGGAAGTCAGCCGCTAGATGTCATTGAGAGTGTTAGGGTAAGGAATTATCTTTCACACACACACATACACACCACACGCTTACTGTTAATTAAAAAATAACATAATTTATACTTACGATTTATCTTTAATCTTCATTTTTAGATTTAAATACACTTGCACTTGTTCTACAGTATTTATTTTAATTTATTAATAATAAATTGGTGCTTTTTGGGGCTACATAGGCAAAATTAACATTCTATATATAACAGCTTATATAACCTAGAAAGAGCCTAATAAAATTACTATGCCCAATATATGTAATCCATCTAATGGTATACATTTTACCAACTGAGCTCCCCTTTTCTGCCTAGGATTTTGTCTGGGTGGCCACGCCCTTACCCATTTAAGCCCCCAAATAGCAATGCTTCGCTGCTATATTCCAGTGTGTAGGGTATAGAGGGATAGTATAATCACAGGCTGTGAGGCATTCCATCTTAATCCTCACGAGGCGACAACGCATCTGTAACCTGTGTGTGAAGTTGGTTGCAGATGTGCATGAAGTGCAGTAACCACTTACCATTACGTGGACTGTAAGTTCGTACGTCACCTCAGTTTTGGCCGCGACAGGTTCTGTAATGGTTGTTTGTTCTACGAACTATAACCTTATCATAGCCACTTCACTTTAAGAGCTAAGGTTTGAAAAGGTTTCAGCAAGAAAGCAGTGTTTAGTACTAGATCATAAATCGAAACTAATGAAAACCAGGCACCTTTTGTTTTAAGAGTAAATAGACGAAACAAGTATTGTATGACTTGCTTGATTAGAGTAGATGACAGTCTTAACCCTTCAAACCCCAAAATCCTTAAAACTTTAAACCATTAAAACTTATATTTAGAGACTACTTTTCTATGAAGAAGTTTGGCATTAGGGTGCATTTGTTATGTGTTAATAGTTACATTTGACCTCTTGAATTTTGACAGAATATCGAAGTAGTCAAGTTTGGAACCTTGCCGTTTGAGAGGTTAAAATGATATTTGTTGCGGAAAAAAACCATGCAGTAGATATATATACATTTATTTGTCCTATTCTACAACTGAAATAATATTATAAAAATAAAGCTTATATACCTTGATGTTGGTCTTCGCCTGTGAATCTTAAAAAAAATGGCTAATTTGGCACCATATTGAAGTGTAATCTTTTCTAAACTAGAGAGTACTGAAAACAATATCTTGATTTTTTTATCAATAATTATGTTATTATAATAAATAGTGCTATAGTTTGTTAACAAAGTTTTCATGTCATAAATATTTTCATTACAGAACGCTATAAATGAACGCCCTCTTAACTTCGAGGACTGCGTGACATGGGCCCGCCTGCACTGGGAAGCACAGTATGCCAATCAAATCAAGCAGCTTTTGTTCAATTTCCCTCCAGACCAGCCTACAATGAGTGGGGCACCATTCTGGTCGGGACCTAAGCGCTGCCCTTCACCCCTTCAATTCGATCCTGAAGATGAACTGCATTTGGACTACATAGTAGCAGCTGCAAACCTTCGCGCTCAAGTGTATGGTTTACCAACTTGTGTGGACAGAGAGGCGATTGCTCAAATGGCTGCCCGTGTAGAGGTAAGACCTTAATAATATTTTGTAAGTTATGATTCCCTTGTTCTTTCAAGAAGACTCGTAAAGTAAAACTACTATTTTTATATTTTTCCTTTATTTTTAAATAAAATCATCATAAATTAATAAAATCAATAAATTATTTTATTAAAATACGTCATTGACGATATAATATGCCAGAATGCAGTTCACAAATGTTTTCGTACTTCTGTTTATTTCGTACGTCTGTTTTACAAGTGTTGTTAAATATTATGAAAACTTCTCGCAGTAGCGTAGTTTGCAGCTGTTGTCAAACGACGCGACGGCGTTTTATTATTATTCATCAGCAAAAGTAATTAGCGGGTCGCAATTGGTAATGAGTTTAGGAACCCTGCTTTTTTATCTCGCCGAACAGACCATAGGTAAAAAGTTAGCGATGTTTGTCGTACGCAGTGATCCATTAGCCATTTTGGACCAGGAAAAACTATATATTCTTGCCGACATGAGACTGTCACCAAAATGTGGAACATTGTCAATTTAATTAATGTATATCATTAGTTTATTTTTAAAAGCTGGGTAAAAAATTTAACTTTGCTTCTGTAATTAATTATTTACGTTTCTAAACAAAGAGTAATGTTATAGAAATAGAAATAGAAACTTTTTTATTCAATGTAGATTATAAAAATACTTATTGAACGTCACTTTTTTAATTTACCACTGGTTCGCAAAAAAAAACCTCTGTCCTGGGAAGAACCAGCAAGAAACCCAGCGGGACTTTTTTTTTAATAATAGCTTACAATCATGTTTACAATCAACAACACAAGATAAATTAGAAATAGCTTGGTAGCGATCACCCTTCCCAGGGGTTATTATCATCTATAAATTCCTTAATATTATAATAACCCTTTTTATACAAACTTAGTTTAATAACATTTTTGAACTTTGTGTATGACAAATTTTGTATATTTTCTGGGATTTTGTTGTAAAAGCGTATACATCGCCCCAAGAATGAATTACTGACTCGGTGGAGTCGAGTAATAGGTACTACTAGCTTGTGTCTGTTCCTAGTATTTACAGAATGAATATCACCTATTTTCGCAAAACTACTTTTATTTTTGTGTACGTACATTACATTTTCATAAATGTATTGAGCGGCCAGAGTTAATATATTAATTTCTTTAAATTTTTGTCTCAGTGACTCTTTTGGTTTTAAATTATATATTGCTCGAATGGCCCTCTTCTGTATAAAAAGTACTCTGTGATATAATCACTATGTTTTATCTATAATTTTTCTAAAATGTAAATTGCATCCAAATTAAGTTCTAGACTATGGCAACCATAGAAACTGTTAATTATTGAACTAAGAAAAACCTTTTACTTTAAAATGATTGAAAACATATTGAATAATTACTAGAATCTAGTAATTATTCAATATGTTTTATACTTTGAAAAATATACTGGATGCCAGATACTTTGTTATATTTAAATACACAAATGAAATTACATACCAGTTACATTACATTAGATTTTACTAGGCCAACCATTTTAGAAGAGTGGCCGTTGTTCTTTCACAAATCAATAAAATAACTGCTTTATTATCAAATTTCAGGTGCCAGAATTCAGCCCTAGGCGCGGGGTTAAAATCGCCGTCACTGACGCACAGCTTATGTCACAGAATAACGATCAAATGGACCAAGACAGAGTTGAGAACATAGTTGCCGAGATCCCACACCCTAGCAAACTTGGGAACCTCAAGATCACACCGCTCGAATTCGAGAAAGACGATGACACCAATTTCCACATGGACTTTATTGTAGCCGCTTCCAACCTTCGCGCCGCCAACTACAAGATTCCTCCAGCCGACAGGCATCGTTCCAAACTCATTGCGGGAAAAATCATCCCAGCTATTGCTACTACAACCTCCGTTGTGGCTGGACTTGTTTGCCTCGAATTGTACAAACTAGCTCAGGGCTTCAACACTCTTGATGTATTCAAAAACGGTTTTGTCAATTTGGCGTTACCATTCTTTGGTTTCTCTGAACCAATAGCAGCTCCAGTTAATGCATACCATGATAAGAAATGGACTCTGTGGGACAGATTTGAGATCAAGGGAGAACTCACACTGAAGCAGTTCTTAGATTACTTCAAGAACGAGCACAAACTCGAGATCACGATGTTGTCGCAAGGTGTTTGCATGCTTTATTCCTTCTTCATGCCCAAAGCGAAGAAGCAGGAGAGATTGAATCTACCCATGTCGGAAGTGGTCACTGCAGTTTCCAAGAAGAAACTAGAGCCGCATGTGAAAGCGTTAGTGTTCGAGCTGTGTTGTAACGACGAGGACGACAACGATGTCGAAGTGCCGTACGTAAAGTACACTTTGCCTTAACCACAGTGATATGAAATTGAATGCAAACATCGTCAAACACATACACACCACGAGCCTAAATTGATTTCTGTCGGCGATGTCCGACAGATTTTCGTGGCATTTAAACGAATAATAGCGATGTTTCTACGAATTTTCACTAACAGAGGGTATTTTTAAAGTATGAAGAATAGATCTAGATGTTTTATATAGCTCGTGCCTCGAAGCAGAAAAGATGGACATGATTGTACAGTGGTAGTGTAAACCGTGTGATGTTTTTTTAATTTGTGCTTTAAGACACGCTTTTATTGTCTACAGGTAACTTACATATATTTATGGTAGTATAATTATTTGCTCACTAGAAATTGGCGATCACAGTCACTATTTGAGGTTGTTCATTATCCTAGCAATCAAAATTGATTTTATACACCTATATTTGTCAAAATATTTAAACGTTTAAAATCTGGTGGGTCTGTAAATGGAAAGAAAATAAACAAAATTTGAGCATATTTGAGTTTTATTGAAAGTCTGTTGACACTTCACCTGTTTATTTAGTATAAATACACATCTTTACACAAAAATACAGTGAGAGACCGTGTTGTGCAGAAAAGATACAAATTACAAAAATATAAAGTGAAATGAGGCAAAAGCCCTCTTATGTTATCTTACGTACATCTTAAAGAAAATGTAGATGTAGAATGTAGATTGTGAGATACTTAGAAATAAACTGAAAAATGATCCTTTGGATCATTGTTTTGGCCAGTTTTTGTGTTGGATCATTTCTACACAACACAATCCAATTATTTATTGCAAATCTAATGTTTAGTATAATATGAATTACAGTCCTTGACACAAATTATTTGTTTGAGGTTTTATGTTTATGTTAAAAAAAATACATTTTGTTTACTTTGGCTTCAAATATCATTAAGTTTACACAAAACTATGGATTTATAACTTTAAGGCCAGCGCCATACTTGACGGAAATTCCGTCGCAGATCTTCCGCGGCGGAACGTCAATACATGTTATTGCATATAAATTACAAATAGCGGGCACATTACGCGGAAGATCGGTCGTTCCGTCGCGGACGATCAGTCGCTCCGTGGCGGACTGCTTGCTCTCGCGTCTGCTCCGTCCTCCGCGCACCGATTTTCCCGTCGGTGTAAGATCGGCAACGTCGCGTTCCAGGTATTTGTATGCATCGCGCCACATTTGGCGGATAACTCTCGGTGACGGCGCACGCACAGGATGTTCGACACTGAACGATTTATTATCGAAGTGCAAAATAGAGTTTGCCTTAGGGACTCTAGAGAAGAGCCAGATAGAACACCAAAATGAAAATTCTTGTAATGAATTATCAAGTAATGCAAACTCACAACTAACTGTAATTGAGAATTTGAGTCCAACTCAAACCGATGAAGTTCCAGGGAGCTCTCAAACAAAAAAAACCTAAAGTGAAATAATTTGTCTCATTTACACTATTAATATTTATCTTACTTTAATGTAACGGTCAGCCTTTTTCCAGGAGATATAGCCGTTCTAAATTTTGTATTTTGTTTAGTAATGTAGTCCTTCGTTAAATTCAACAATACATCAAATGATTGTACGGACTTTCGATAATATTCGAATGCTTTATCTGTTTTATGTCTAACAAACTATGAAATTGCCCAATTTCTAAACACACCGTATAAGCGTTGGCAGATAATCTGCCACTGAATATTCAGTGTGGCTGCAACTTATGGTAACGGATTTACTCCCGCGGAAGTTCGGCGTCGGAATTTCCGTCAAGTGTGGCGCTGGCCTAATAGCCTACAGATAATGATGTTAGGTATATTATTATGACTAAAAGCTTGCAATAAACTTAAATTGTATGTTGTTAGATTTGATGGAATTATTAAATATATCGCGAGTTGAAAAGATTTCAAATTGAAGTGACTAGAATAATTAGTATCTATATTCTTTGAATAAACGATCTCTTTAACTAAACTTATTTTAGAAGAAAAATAAGGGGCAAAACTGAACAGGACACCAAACCCAATCCTTAAAAATAATACAAACCTATTAAAATAAGAAAAGTTATATCTGTCGCCACATTAGCATATGTTTAATTCCATACAAATTTCTTTATAAATAAATCACAGTTACATGATTAAAAAGTAACTTTGCTAATAATGTTTTTGTACAATTACTTAAACTGGCTCAAAATATTAAACGAGAAATAGTTCCTAAAATACTTCTGGCAAATTCAATATAATTCTACTAAGCTTTTGACAAGCGTATCCAAAATATGAAAATATTTTATTCTATTATTTTAATCTCAGTAAAAAGCGAATAAATGGGATATTCCCAGTAGTCTTACAAGTAAAAAGAATACTGATGACAACTTCCATGTAGTTTACAAAAGTAGGACTACGAAGAGTTTTGTTCCACAGTGGTGTTACCAGTAAAGTTTACTTGGTAAGAAAATTATAGCTCAGTAGAAACTCGAGTCGCCTTATCAGTAACACTACTGGGAATTCCCCGAAAAATTTCGCGAACTAAAAGCTATTTGTAAAATGACGATTATTGTAAAAATTACGATGAACGTGGGTGATCTTAATATAATTACATATAAAACTACACGCAGGCACTTCAGCTTCGGAAGCTTCGCAGATTACGAGTATACAACCTTAATTTATCACTTAGACCTAGTAATGCGGTTAATGTATTTTGCACCATAATTATCCACAGTTGGACATTTCTCTCATGGAGCACCCATAGCATCTCAAATGCACGATCGATAATTTTACATTAAACAAAATAACATAAAAAATAGCACCTTTAAATGCTGCTTAATTAGAAGGAAATATTTAACATTCTGTCATCAAACCGTTAACAGACACTGCCGTTGAATAAAACTATTATTTACGGATTTTATCGCGTTTAATTACTTTTAATTTATTTTTATTATTATCCCGACGTTTCGGGTGCTTTACAGCGCCCATGGTCACGGGGGGGACCCCGTGACCATGGACGGGGGGGGAGACACTGCCGGTTTTGAGCCTGCTGCGGTTACGGAAAATACTGTAGTACCACAAGATCCGCTAGTCTGGTATACTTAAGTAACTTCTTACGACATTAACGGGATGACATGTGGTGTAGGCTTCTATACATAATTGAGGAATTTTATTACGTTGCGAGGCATGTAAAATTACAGATTTTATGTAGTTATTCTATAACAAAATAGGAGACAAAAATAATCAACTGTGTCCGAGTCCATATACATTATATGATATGATAGCTATATTAGTGACATATATACATAAGTTTAGTGTAGGCAACAACGTAAGCCAGCATATTTTATGAAATTGTCAAACTTATTGGTTATTTGTGGTATAATATGTATGTAGAGATATATGTAACCATAATTTTTGCTTTATTAAAGGTGACAAAAGACCTCTGTTAATCCGTACCACTGATCGAAACACGTACATATGCGAACCACGCTTAATTTCTTGACACATACGCACGTTGAAATGTAGATTTTATATTTTTAAAAGGAAACTGACTTTTCAAGTATGAAAGTTAAGCTTCCAAAAGTTGTTGTATTGACTATCTATCAAATGCCCCTCGGTTGATTACCACTACTACCTATAAAAGAACTACGTTGGGCAAGGAAGAAGTAATCAACTTGATAAGTTGGTGTTGGTGGACTATGAATGTTTTATAACGTTAAGTCAACATTGAAGAATATTCCTTTAATTGAAATAATTTCTAACAAACGCATGTTTTTCTTTCTTACTTTAAAAGACGGACATGTGTACCTTAAACCATGTTGTGGGTTGCAATGATTTTCGATGCATAATATGTGCGTGTTGATACAAGTTGGGCATGGTGTTAGCTTGATTTAAGTATCATTTTAAATGTACATAGCTCTTTGTCTACCTTTCTTGGTTAGTCTAAATACAAAATCTTTTGAATATTGACATGTTTTGTACAAGGTGTTAGTGTAAACACCGTTATTCTTGAAACCAGTGGTTTGGTTTTACTTATAGAACGTAAATTCAAAAATATACAAAAATAAATTAAATTTTATGAAAGAAAATAGCGTTTTCTTTAAATTCATTGAATTTACTTTCTATAAGTGAAACCAAACCACTGGTTTTAAGGATAACGGTGTTAACACTAACACCCTGTATAAATATTAAACGCAAAATATATTAGACTTTTATATATAGAAATAGACTGGCAATTCAGAGCAAAAAATTGTCACCTCTGCGGGATAGCGCGGACGTGGGCACTGGTGTGTAGCTAGCACGGTAAACATGCCACGCAGTTGTATTTTCATTTACGACAGTTAGGTACCGTTTTAGGCAAATACGAAATAAAGTTACCATACTTACCTGAAATAAACATCAAATGACGTTGACAAAATGCGCACATAAATAATGACAGCGTTTTCTTAGTCACATTAAACTAAATCAGTGTCAGATTATCGGAAACAACATCAGAGGTTTATGTAACAAAGAACTAGTCTCGCTGGCTCACAATCCACTAAAAGAGTTACGGAGAATTGACCGTAAATTAGGACGCAATGTATTAAGGCTGCAGAGCTCGTCTAGTATACATAAAAGTCTTTGAACTATATTGACATAAGACAATTTATACGAGAATATCGCTGACTGTATTAGAATATGTCTAAAAATAATGTATATCTGTTGCCTATGATGCTTAGTACAATATCATACTAAGTATTTGAAAAAACTTAACAGGTTCCCTGTCCGCAATATAGACACAATAGTTAATAGAAATGTTCATATGTGATTCATGGGACAGGGAAAAGGTTAAAATTACTAAATTATGGAATGTTATAAGACCTTAAAGCTTAACACAAACAATTTCGTATGCTTAACATGTACATTGCCAAATCAAAATTATTATTTTTATTGTTTACTTGCATATATCGGATACTTTACAAATTCAGTTGGCCACACGCCCTTTCCGATAGTTCATTCCTTTCTCCAAAGAAAAATAATCGTAATTATATTAAGCTTTGTGTGTTTTATAAAATTTGATTCTTTAAATACACCTCTTCACCCAAAATGAATAAATAAGTCAACTCGCAACGTCGCGTGATTGGCAATGAACATGTTAAACTCCATGTTTAACGTGTAATGAGGGCAATCTGGAAGTATTAGACAGATCTCAAATAAGTTCACTGGTGAGTGTTAGATCATTAGCCCTCATTAGTTGCGAAGGGTGGAGGGGGTAAAGTAGTCGTAACTGCACTGTTGTGTGATCAGATTGGACGAGGCTTGCCTGCAGAGCGTACAGCAGCCGATCAGCGCCAGGGTCGCCGCCGCGGACTGCCCATGTACCGCGACCGAAGCCCCGCCTTCTCGCCGCTAAAGCTCTCTGTCGCACATTTATTTATTTATTTATTTAAACTTATTTGCAAATGCACAATAAGTAACTGATTGTTGTGGCCCATAGACATCTGCATTTACCCTCGATTAAGAATCGAAATTCAAATGCGTTGTCACCCCTGATGCCTGTGATGGAATGCGAAGCATTACACTAAAAAGGGTTCCCGGTTTTCCATACTCACCATATGAAACACAACAGCAAAATGCCAGGAGGCATTCTCTCTTCATTTGCACATGTCCAAAGAGGCTGACTTAATGACATGTGTTACATTGCCTACCAGTATCCGGTTGAGGGTTGATTTATCAATCGTCAGATAAAAGATATTCATCGAATGAATTATAAGCCGACTGAATATAAAAGTGACACACTTGTATTATTTTATTTATACATGTGTAATCTTTAATTTGTTTGTCTTTTAACCTATTAATAAACTATCTGAGCATTGAAAAATCCGCTCTAAGTAAGATAATGGGTGCAAAGTGCAACGTATTATAAATAGGTGTTTCAACTGTAAATAATAACATACATAATATACGTTTTTAAGCATAATAACTGTAACTATATAAAATAAGCACACACAGTGTAAAACACACCCTATCTGATCTAAATGGGGCACAAATGTACCGCAATGACGTAACTGAAAAAATTAAAACAATATCAATGAATATAAAAATGTTATAGTTATTTTGAATACATGGTTTTTACTACAATTTGCTTCAAATTTAGTAAATTTTTCAAATCTGGTAACACCGTTGTCGAAGACTTTAAGTTTAAGCTTTAGCCGCATGTATTGCCATGTAAGTTTTTATTTAATTTTATATTTATTCAATGAATGATGATGATGAACGATTACATGAACAGAATCGTAACACGCTACCCAAAACACCCTCACGGATCGAATAAGGTTTTTTACATACTATATTTATACTCGACAATATTATAACATACAAAATATAGCAAACAGGACAAACAAAACAAAAACAGGGACAGCACAAAATTACTCCGGCAGTGTTAGAAAGTGTTTCCAGAACAAAAGATTGAATGGTACCTTGCTTGTGTTTGAGATATTGTGAACATAATCAAATGTATTTATGTCATTACATGCACATCTTTACTGCATTCTCTTTACCTGACGGTGGCGAAGCGAATAAGGGTGATTTTTAGCATATGGATCTACAAACAACTACCAACAAAGGAGGCAAAAGATACGTTGTTTAACCTGAGGTTTAAAATAAATAGCCCGTAATTTTAATGACTCTTCCAGATTAAACAGGCACCCAGCAGTGAGGTTACCGCCGCTTGACAGCTAAATTAGATAATGAGGATTGGACTCAGATGAGTAGCTAATCAGAAAAATAATTCATCTACTAATTTTTTTATTATAATACACGCAGACATGACTACTGAAATGTATAATGTGTAGACAGATCTTAATATGTACGTAAGCTTAGGTCTAATATGTAATTAAATAAAAAAAACATAGTGAACATGCGCAGTCGCAGTGAAGAGATATATAAACTCTAAAAAAATATGTGAAACATGCTGATAAGTGCATCAATAGGATCGATTTTATTAAGTACTTTTTATAACGAAAATGTAAGGCCTTATTTTTTTAATATAGAATAAGGGTGACAAACCCAGCAGCAAGCACACAGTCCACCTGATGGTAATTGGATACTGTGGCCCATAGACATCCACCCACCCATAGACATTTATCATCGATTAAGAATCAAAATGCAGATACGTTATCACCCCAACGGACTAAGATGGAATGCCTTGTTTCCAGTAAAAAGGATGTCCGGTTCTCTATACTCAAAATACAAAACACAGCAGCATTATTAAACTGCTCTTTTATGCTGATATTTTTTAATTATAAGACAGAGCTTTTTTAACAGTAACACACAACGTTCTGGAACATGCATGAGTGAGCAAATGCAAAGCTAGCAGACAGTGGACATAACAAAGCTCTGAATACGAGCTTTACCGTAATTGGATTGAGTCATGGCCGAGGTCGGCGAGTGGCGTTTGGGCCGCGACGGAAACGACCCGCTGTGACTTTGCGACATTATATCCCTGGTGCACACAATGTTATTATTTCATATATTATGTAACAGTAGCGTATATAAACACATCAACATAATCAAGGGATAGCTTAATTCTAAATTATTTACAACTTTATAGTTTTAAATCTTTTTAGTTTCCATAAAAATTTCAAATACACATTGAAACCTCTTTCATGCTATTTTCAAAATTTGAAAATGTAAATAAAAAAAAAACACGGCGGCAAAATTGTTAGTAATTCGTTACGTCAAGGAAATTCAAAATTGTTCTACTGATATTAATTAATGGGTGCGTTTGGCAGAAAAAAGCGCTAGCAAGCGCTTACAAGCGCTAAAATAGTTTTCAGCCAGGACACGATTGCTACTTAATAGCGCTGACACAATCCGCCATTTTGCTTATTTAATTTGTTTGTTTTGAAGTAGAGTTTATAAGTTGTTTTTTGTAATATTAGTTTTAAGTAATATAATGACATGAATAAACATATACATGTTATTAAAAATTCATGATTGGTAAGTTTTTAATATGAATACTTTACAAACATATATTTAAATTAGGTTAGGTTCCCCGGTTAAAACTAACATCGTGTCCTGGAGGAAAATAGCTACTTACGATTTGACAGCGCTTATCGCTTACGATCGCCATTTTGCTTACCAGCGCTTGCTAGCGCTTTTTTCTGCCAAACGCACCCAATGAAAAGGGATTAGATTGTTTTTATTTTTTAATTTAACGTGCCGTGTGAATTTTAAGTGTCATGTCACGCGTCATTTGAGTCGTGATGAAATGTTACGAGCCGTGGGCATGTTGGAAAATGATGCTATTCAACGCGTCGTTGCTGAGGCCTTACACATCAGCCATAACGTGATATCAAGGTAGTGGTCACGTTATCGCAGTACTGGGAATGTAGCTGAATGGATACGGATAGATATTGTGTTACTACGCAGAGACAGGATCGATATTTCCAAATCATCGCCAGAAGACAACCCAATATTACAACGATGCAACTACTACAAAGGCTCTAGGAGGACCACAAGCTGCTGGTTATCGACCATACCCCGTTTCATTAAGATGGTCTTCATGCTTCAAGACCGTTGCTACGTGTTTCTCCAGAATTGCGACATATCAATCGCGGTCGGCGGCTTTCGTGGGCTCGGGAGCATTCATAAAAATAGTTCGTTTTCTCTATTAAAATAAGCTCAGAGCAAATTTAAGATGACTTATTTATTTATTTAGTAATAATCATTCTCCCGATGCATGATTAGGCCAAAACTGTCAGACATGATTTGGGAGCTCTAATTTGTAGATTCTATTGAATATCGAACATCAAAATAAAAATATTTTTATTTTATAAATATCCTATAAATATACTAAAATAACTACATAATAATAATAGAATACATTTTATTTATATGCTTTTCACTAAGAAACATAATTCAATAAACAACCGAAAAAGCTTCGATACAAGCCCCAATATCTCCGTAGTTCTACATCATTTTGCGTAACGCCGAAATGTTAGAGGGCTCTTAAATTCTATCGAGCATGCCTGGGACATAATATTACAACGAAAAACTTGTAAAGAACATGGGACCTCATACCGCAACAAGATATTGAAAATTTAATTTTAAGTATGAACAATGGATGTCGATGTGTAATTAATATAAGAAAGAGGTGGTCAATACTGATCATTAATAATTAATTTTATAAGATTTTTTCAATTTCAATTAAAAGTAATAGTTTTACAGGAAGAAATGAGGTTTATTTTATCATATTAATTTTTTGCGGTGGTTAAAAAAATTAACATTTTTATTTAAAACAAAAAAATACGTATAATTCTTATTTTTAATTAAAGACCTCAAACCTACCATTTACTATATCAGAAAATTCTTCATAGATTTTTAAAATATTTGATGATATATAAAATATCCCTAGATTTTGTTGACGTGTTTATAGAGTTTTTATAGTTCCATGTTGCTCCGGAACATTTAAATCCCATTTTTTTAAACGTTACCCCACTCTAGGATTTTCTCCTGTATCGTGGAGGCAATTTAAATACATAAATTGCACAAGTACAAACATCCAGATCCGGAATAAGTATAGTAAATGTAGGCCATACAAATACATGTACCGTGCGGGATTCGAACCCGCGATCCTAAGCGCCGTAACTTAATGCTAAACTACTGCGCCATGGAGTCGTCGAAATATTACTGCGTCGTGTAACAAAAATGAATGTGCCAACTGTGTTGTTTGCCTAACAAGTCGCAAGAGGCAACTAAGGGATATTGGAGTTTTAATTGTGCAGGCAATTGGTTAGTCTCGCATCACTTCTTTAACATTTTTCCATCCAAACCCATATTTTTAGTCTTAGCTAGCTCCCTGCTCCCTGGGCTCTGCATTGCCCCTCGGGGATTACAGGCGTAACGCTATAATATGTGTAACGCTACCGAGGTTTCATGTTATTTAGTATTAAAAAATATATCCTTAATATAATGTTAAGATCCAGTAAAATATACAGCCTAGTGTATTTTATAATGATTTCTTATATTTACGCGAACACTAACGTTGATTAAAACTACTTTTACGGATTTTATCGCGTTTTATTTATTTTATTTTTTATACCCAACCTTTCGAGTGCTTTCCAGCACTCATGGTCACGGGGGACTGAGGTGACTAACGTCCCGATGTCAAAGTTAACCCACCACCAGTAGTTATAATATATAGAGCGAAAGTAAATATTAAAAGGTGTCGAGGTAGACCGAGACTAACTTTCGAAGACCATGTGAGCAAATTGCTCGAAGAGGGGAGGGTCAAGAGTACTCGGATACCTAGACGTGCATGTATGAAGAAGTTAATGAACCTGAAAGAAGCGAAAGAGGTATGTAAGGATCGTGACACTTGGCGATCTGTTCTCTCTGGCTACCCCGTTAGGGATTGTGCGTGACGATAAGTAAGTAAGTAAGTAAGTAACAGTAGTTTTAATCAAGGATAATTTTTATTACTTGACACTGACAAAAGTACAATCGTCCGAGTTCATTATCAAAGAAAGAAAGAATTCTTTCGTTGCGTACTCACGTGGGCTTGTAGTGTCGTGGCGAGGGGCGGAGCGCGAGTGAACGTTTGCGGGCGCGGTCTGCGGCGATCAGCCCGCACCGCTCCGCCGCCGAGCTGCCGATGAACGTGTCGTGCAACGAGTAGCACGCTGCAGTGATCTGCATATTCATTATACAACAGAATAAAATCATTTGTACTCAATACTGACGATCGGGAAATTACGACATATCTTCTCGTCACGTATACCTCAAAACCTGAAAACTAAGTTGTACAAACAGTGCGTGTTGCCAGTGATGACCTACGGAATCGAGACGTGGTCCTTCACTGCTGGCCGTATGAGGACGCTCAAAGTCGCTCAGCGAGCTATGGAGAGGGCTATGCTCGGGGTTTCTCTGCGTGATAAACTTAGAAATGAGGATATCCGCAGTAGAACCAGAGTGACCCACAAAGCCCAACGGATTAATAAGCCGAAGTGGCAATGGGCCGGCCATATAACTCGAAGAACCGACAACCGTTGGGGAAAAAGGGTTCTCGAGTGGCAGCCTCGTACCGACGAAGTGTAGGGCGACCCCCCACTAGATGGAGTGACGACCTGGTAAGAAATGCAGGAAGTCGATGGATGCAGGTGGAGGCCTATATTCAGCAGTGAACTTGTGAAGGACTGTAATGATGATGATGATGATGCTGATGATGATGATGATGATGACTAACGATCCGTTTAGTGGCGGTATAGGAATATCCACTATCGCATATCATTTAAAATATACAAAATTTGCCATATACAAAGTTCAAAAATCTTATTAAACTAAGTTTGTATAAAAAGGATTATTATAATATTAAGGAATTTATGGATGATAATAACCCCTGGGAAGGGTGATCGCCACCAAGCTATTTCTAATTTGTGTTGTTAATTGTAAACATGATTGTAAGCTATTATTGGAAAAAAAATTGTCCTGCTGGGTTTCTTGCTGATTCTTCCCGGGACAGAGAATTTTTGCGAACCGGTGGTAAATTAAAAAAGTGACTTTCAATAAGTATTATTATAATCTACATTGAATAAAAAAGTTTCTGTTTCTATTCCATGGGTGTCGTAAGAGGCGACGGAGGGATAAAATCAGGAGCTGGGCAGCAGTCACTTCCTAATAACGAGTAAAAATAAAAAACTGCGATTACCCACTTCCCAAGCGTGACAGAACATGGCAAATATATCTCATATGAAGCAATTTATGGGTAGGCCTATGTTGAGGGACTTTAATAAGCTATAACGGAAAACTACCAATCCGCCTCGGCTTCGCTCTGGTGATTTCTGGATCTCCACAACAGCGCCACCTAACGGCTTTAATTGTGAATCTAAACCATCCAAGTACCCACTCAAACACACACAAAAAATTTCATCGAAATCGATCAAGCCGTTGTCACGTGATGTTTTTTCATACATGCGACAATTGATTTTTATTTGCACATAGTCCATCTGATGATAAGTGGATACTGTGGCTAATAGACATCTGCATATACTTTATTAAAAATCAAAATGAGGATGTGTTCTCACCCCTGAGGACTTGGATGGAATGCCTCGTATCCAGTAAAGTGTCTAAAGGTCCAATAAAAACATTGATTACAGAATAGAATTGTTTTTATATTACAAGTAATGATTTCTTATATTTACGCAAATATTATACAATAAATGAAACTAATTTAATGCATTTTATAGCTTAGAATTTTAAATTTTTACTTCCCGGCACTTGAGAGCACCAATGGTCATGTAGAGGGGGGGGGGGAGGCTGTGGTGTTTGACGTCCTAATGTCATACTTAGCGAAGGCTATCTTCAACTTTGAAACATTAACAATATTTAAACTTGGTAACAAAGAGCCCTTGAATATTTTCTAGGACTTTTGTAATAGTCTTTAGTATATATTGCCTCATGAATGACTAGTGTAGTGGAGTGGATAAACTGGTATCACTAGCTTGTTTGTTCCTGGTGTTCACAGAGCACATCTCACTTTTTTTAATTAAAAGTACTTTTGTTTTTGAGAATTTAATTTCATTCATATAAATTCATTCATTTATGTCCTCCAGGCCGAATTTCGGTCACGGCGGTCAGTCTCAAAGGAGAGGAGGATTCATTCACTCAAGTAAAGAAACAGAGTAAACATTGAAATGTGAAGTGAACTTGCAAACGTATCGCCCGCGCGCCCCCGCACTCGACAAGTTCACACCAATGCCCGGCTTTTTGCTTCATACTAATTGCTATATAAACATTTCGTAGTTATATTTCATTATAGAAGATTTTGCCACAGGTTAGAAAGGGAGCGATCGTCTTCTCGAAAGCAAAAGCTAAAAAGCCCGCGCGTGTGAGAGAGACTACTAATCACTAAACTAAAGTCCTTTTTTATGACAGCAATATCGCTAAGGCTACGAGGTCATGACTCATGACCTGTGTAGAACAGACTAGCGCGCGGGAAATTTGAAACAGTTTACGAGTTATTTTATTAGTTGATATTAATGATTGAACAGTTTGATAGGGCAAGCTCGGCTTTTCGGCTTCTATGGAGGCTTCGCCACTGACTTATTATACTATATATATGGTCGCAACGAGACATTCATTCACTACTGTGTATTTTCATTAACTAAGCCCACAACTAAAGATAATACGAAAAATAGTATTGATTTAAAAAATATACCAGTACATTTGCGTTATTAACGTCAAGTTCTGTTCTTAGGAAGATGCTTCTGCCCACCACCTGGCTCAGTTTTCCTGTGTCGCCTTTTACGACACCCACGAGATCAATTGGAATAATTAATTCTCTCATGCTACTACTACACCGCAAAACGATAACGAGTTAAAAATGATCAAGGTAAATCTACCAGCCTTATAGTTAACCATATCATTGCGCAACTTACGAAATCAGGCGGGCTTCAGATTGCGATAGTGTGCGAGTCTGACGGAGCAATCAGTTGCGAGCATGGTCGTCGTTAACCATTCACGTTTTTGATCTCACGCACACTTTGACACATATACAGATACGTGTATACCTCAAGTAAAACCCTGCTCGACTTCGTGAATTGCAAAAACTAAACTCTCACACATACTCCCCATATTCCAATAAAACAATGTGTTTATTTAAATTTTACATACCATACATTTTATTTGGCATACCATGCTTAAATTGGATCATTTTAACCCCAACTAAAATAAGGCTGCCACTGTAATACAACCAAAATATTAAATTAGTAAAATCTGACATGATCTTGATATACTAAATAACAGCGGTCCCAAATATAGCCCTAGTGAGCCTTGCATATTTTTGACTGTAATTATGAATGTGTGTTTCATGATATGTTTGCAGTATCACCTGCTGTATGAGCCGCCGATGAAGATCTACATCGGCGCCTCGGATTCCCTCGCGGTCCTGATGCAGCTGCAGTGCACACAGAAGTGCATCTCTGATTGTCTGCACCGTGCTCTGAACCCGCTCCGTTTTCATAAGCCTGCGTACCAAGTAGCCTTTCGCGTACGCTACTATTTTAGTCGCTGCAGCTCGCTACAATTATCCATCGGGAGTATACATAAAATTGTGTTTAAAATTGTGGAATAACATGCACACAATGCAAAAAGTTAATTAATTTCATATGGAATTTTATCAATTAAGCCTCACAATTTCTTGAATATAAAATTTTGATGAATTTCTCATGATTTAAAAAAATGTTAAGAGAAAAATTTACTATAACAACCTTACATGCTTTAAAAACACAAAAGTAACAAACAAAATTATTATAGATAGATTTTTGATAGATAGATAGATAGATTAGATAGATTTTTGGCACATAACACTTATGCCAATAAGTGTTAAAGGTAGTAAATTATAGCAAATTAATTATACCTATTTAAATAAAATATTCATATTACCTCTTTAGCAGTAGGAGCATGATAGAAATCCTTTCTAACGAGGCGCGCCCGCACGTCTAGTATCGAATTCTTTATAGTATCTTCCACGCTTTTTATAGCACTGTTTGTAGACATGCAAGGCACTTCTTTCATTGTATCTGAGCTCTCGCGAGCTGAAGACGTTTCTTTGCCGCACAAATGACTCACTACATTGTCGTTCTGACTAACTGGGCGGTAGTCGTCAGTGTGGTCGGAAGAAAAGGTGACATTTAGATCAGCCATCGTGTCGTTCGTTCGATCGGTCAATAACAAGTCATAATCGCGGTCAGATGACGCGCTTGTCTCATAAGTCAGTTTCCTAGACGTATTTGTGTTTTTATTTTTGGGAGAATGAGTCCTGGCTTTAATAACATCCTTACAATTGGAGGCCGTAGTTTGAGCACAATTTTCGGTGTCATTTTTCATCTGCTGCTTTTTAATGCTTCCAGTAATATCTCTGCTCTTCTTTAATACATTATCACAGCGATTAATATAATCATTTGTATCAGTCAAAGTGCTAGAAACTGGACTATCATATACATTCTGCTCAAGCGGTTTATGATTTATTAACTGGCTTAGACTAACTGGTCCACGCTCAGCTGACTCCTGGTCTTTATCAGTCCAAGCTTCTTTAATTTCACCAGGTGATTTGGGACAAATTGTTTTCAATTGTGTGTATAGTAAATTATTTTGCTCCTCGAAAACCTGCTGTAAAAGCATTTGCTCCTTTTTCTGCTTTTCAACAAGTGTTGCCATTTGAACAAGTTGCTGTTTTTGAATTCTTTCATAAAGTTCTCTAACACGTTTAGCGGGATCGTCAGATTCAGAAATTAAATGAGATTTATCTGACGCTAGTTCTGTCTTAGGAATATCCTTTGAAGCAGGAGAATGGGTAATAACTTTACTATCATTCATATTTTCTGAAGGCTTACAGTTTGTTCTGATTTTTTGTATAGGTTCAGCTTTTGTTATAATTTTAGAAGTTTTAATTACATTCCGATGTTTCTCGTTAACTAGTGATCTAGATCGAGGTATTGGTAAAGTTTTGGACATTTCAGATCTAGAAGTTACGTGTTTTTTGGCACCCACTATTTTATTGATTCCATTTTTTGCGGTAATTATATTACCAGCGATATTTTTTTTCTTTAATTCCAATGCCATATTAGACCATTTAGCCTTAGCTGTTTCCAAATCCCAACTTCTACGTTTTTTATTGGGTGAACTTAAGTTGGATAATGAATCACTCATAGATATTGATGTCATTTCTACACCAGTGCTTAAAGACTGAATCTGCAAATGTGCTAGCAGCATGGGACTTGGTGTTAATACAGTATATGATCGTTGTCTAACCAATGGTTTAGTTTGAGTTTCTTTCGAGCTTTCTTTACAAACATCGTGAAGGGAACCAGTGAAACTTTTGGAACTTAGTGAAGATGGTCCCTCATTGTTTACATAATTGATAAAAAGGTCTGTTGCATTACTGCTTTTGTTAATTTTGAAACTTGTCTCATTCTTTTTAACCTTTTCATCCACATGCTTAGCTAGTAAATCAAATTTAGGTTCAAGATTTTCTTTGAGACATTTTTCAGGTTCCCCGCAATCATGTTCAGGTAAATCTGTAGGTATTTCTTTAGACTTTATTTTATTGTCGTGCAAGGTTTTTTCATCAGTTCCTATGAAGCTTATACTTAAATCTACCATTAATTTTGATGATTCATTTAAAGATGTATCTGTTAAAGGTGTCATTTTTAAAGTGAACTTATCAGAATTATTGCTAGATAAACAACTGTATTTAAGAGAATTTGTTGCTGTTCTATTAATTGATTTGTCAGTATCAGTTTCAGAGATTACAATTTTTTCAGTGCACATGGAATTAAATTCTATTGGTAGTTCATTATTTTGTTCTGATTCAGGAAGTTCAGGAGCATCAGTTTTATCTGTACTTGCATCAGAATCACTACCAGAGACATAGGATTTCAGCAGCGATATTCGTTTTTCAACTTCCTTCGCAAGGAGTTTATAGTACTGCATTTCTTTTCGGCACTCCTTTGACAACTGCAGAGAAACATTAAATTTAATAAACACTAGACCAACGAGGCAGTAGTTAATTTATTACTCATTAATAAAAAGGTCATTAAAAGAAAGGGGAATGAAAGTGAATGCAAGTAAGACGAAAGTTATGGTTTTTGAAACAGAAGAAAGTAAAACGATATGTGAAATAAGAATAGAAGGGGAGACAGTCGAGCAAGTAGATGAATTTATATATTTGGGATGTGTATTCAGCAGGGATGGGAGATATGATAAGGATATTGAAGAGTGAATGCAGGATATAAAGTAAATGAGGCGCTACACTCTATTGTGAAAAGTCAGAATGTGTCAAAAAGGCACGTATGGCAATTCACAATGCTGTATTAGTCCTTACTTTAACGTACGGTAGTGAAAGTTGGGTGTGGCAGAAGAAGCACGAGAGTAGAATAAATGCAGTAGAAATGCGGTCGCTAAGGAGTATGTTAGGGCTGAATCTGAGTGACAGGGTGAGGAACTGTGTTATAAAAGAAGAGTATGATTTCCATGATGCGGTGACCAGGATTAAGAAAGGAATGCTTCGGTGCTTTGGTCATGTAGAAAGAATGAATGAGGAAAGACTGACAAAGCAAATATATATTGCAAAAGTGAATGGAAGAGTCGGAAAGGGACGTCCTAGGCGAAAGTTTGTCGACGAAATTGGCGATAT
This sequence comes from Parnassius smintheus behrii, assembly GCA_036936625.1. NCBI lineage: Eukaryota > Metazoa > Arthropoda > Insecta > Lepidoptera > Papilionidae > Parnassius > Parnassius smintheus. The sequence continues at coordinate 47,962,809 of JAUPFT010000010.1, read as the reverse complement.
ATTAAAAATGGGCCAAATTAATAGTACACTTAACCGACGATCATGTATACGTAGGTATATGGGTGTGGAAGAGGCGAGAGAGGTATGTCAGGATAGTGCTAAATGGAAGTCTCTGCCTACCCCTCTGAGTGACAGGTGTGAGTGTTTATGTAGTGTTAAGTTATATGATATTAAAATTACGTAAGCTATATAATTTTATTTTTAATTCTTATAAAATTATACATTTATTACTCTGCCTACCCCTCTGGGTGACAGGCGTGAGTGTTTGTTATTACTATATTAATTTATTATTTATTACATAATACTAGCGATCTGCCAGGCTTTGCCTGGTTAAGTTCTATTAATGTAACATTATTAATAAATAGGATAACAGCTGAAGTTCTTTAAGGAGATTTCATGGTTTGAATAAACACGATATTCCTGCCCACGCGCAAAATACGCCGCTTAGACCTGAAGTTGCGGAAAATAGCACATCGTAAACTGAACTACAAACTAAGAATAAATTTTTTGTTTATTTAAAAAAATTCAAGTTTTTAGATAAAATATAGTCTAGGTCACTCCTGGCATTGCTCTTTAGTAATAATAGTTTTATTCAATGAGTTCAGCCGTTAGGATGACTAGCCTGGGCAAACAGATATACAGACAGATGGAAGGAGACGGGGAGTCTTTTAAAAAATGGTTATTCATGTCTTAATGGCATGCGAATAACCCCCTTTAACTGAATGAAAGGCAGTGTTTTGATATTACAGACACACACTTCAATTCTATTTATATGTACTTATTATAGATTATTTTAAAAAATATTCTAGAAGCCTTTTCAGAGACCTTAATTGGTGCAGCTTTGCCATTGCCATTCTCTGTTTTGGAAAAAATAATCATATTAGTAATCTTTTTTATATTTATACAGCCTAAAGGGATGAGAATACCACAAAATATCCTTAAATTATAACAATCATAGTAATAATTAATCATTTGTAACTGCTCAGGAGTTTTTGTTTCTGTTAATTTTGAACCTATCCCAATAATTACTACAATATGGATCACTATAATTACTAACTCTGATTTTTGTAATTTTATACTTAACCATTTTACATAATATTCAAACTGATAACGCATATTTCACCCCATTTTACTATCATTTTATAAATATATAGCCCTAATCATGTAAAAAGTGTTTTATCCCATCAAAAATATAAACGTGAAATGAGAGCCAAGTTCAATATTATGATATATGCCTTGGTTGTTGACTTCAACGACAAAAGAAGTGAGATCTAAATGGGTGCCAAGTTCAATGGTCAGCCCTGAAATTAATTTATAATAACATAAAATATTGTTTCTCCTTATAACTTAGGATAATATATTGTAGCCTAAGGTCTGACTTGGCTAGTTTTCATATACGAATTATATTATATATATATATATATATATATATATATATATATATATATATATATATATATATATATATATATATATATATATATATATACATACATATATACATATATATTGAACTTGGCTCTCATTTAAAATTTATGTTTTTGATGGGATATCACTACTTATTGTACATAAATTATTAGTAGGTACTACTATTATAACAAAATTACTATTTATAACAAAATTAATACCAAACGGTTTTTGTTAAACCGCTGTATTTTTTGTTTTTGTTTACGGGGTATAATTGTCTTTTTTTTATTTTCTATATTTTCTTGTACCTTTGATATGTTTGAGTGAATTGCCCATTCAGTATCCGGAATTTTTTTCACGCATTTTAGGTTTATATTTAATTTGGCCAAGTTGGGGCGGTATAATGTGCGCAGACGGTTGTACTCTACAATAGAGCTCTCTTGTGTGTGTTTTTTTGCTAATGATTTGACTTGGATCTAAATTGATAAGATGTACTCCATCTAAGGTTTTAGCTCTAGAGAGTCCAACGTAAGCCTGCCCTTTCAGTGAAAACGTTGAAAAAGTGTAAATAAACTGTAAATATCAATAATCAAATTACTCTGCCTACCGTGCCGTGTAGTGGCGGTTAAGAATACCCACTACCCCATATCTTCCCGTGGGTGTCGTAAAAGGCGACAGAGGGAAACAGGCAGGAGATGGGCAGCAGCATCTTCCTAATAACAGCAACTATATGAAAAAAAAAACTGCGGTTGCCAACCCGCTCGCCAAGCGTGGCAACTATGGCAATATACCCCCCATGAACAATTACACAAATAGACGGCCCCCAGTCCCCGGCGGCCCCGCTATTCCTGGCTACGGTGGCGACCATGGTAACGGCGGGGCAGGGGGTGCTAAGAATCTCCGGTGGAGGTTCGGTTGCCACCTACGACGACTCGACCTGGCAACATTTAACGCACGCACTCTGAGGACTGACGAGAAGATCCTGGAGCTAGAAGAAGAGATGGACAAGTTGCGCTGGAATATTATAGGATTATCCGAGGTCCGAAGAGAGGGGGAGGACACGGTGATTCTCGAATCCGGCAACTTGTTCTATCACCGGGAGGGCGACCATCTGTCCCAAGGAGGTGTCGGATTTATCGTCCACAAGTCTCTCGTCAACAACGTTGTAAAGATTGGGAGTGTGTCGACGAGGGTCGCGTACCTGATACTCAGAATCACCAAACGGTATTCGCTGAAGGTCATACAGGTTTACGCACCAACCTCGGCACATCCCGATGAGGAGGTGGAGGAAATGTATGAGGATATTTCCAAAGCCATGCATTCCTCCAAAACTCAATACACGGTGTTGATGGGAGACTTCAACGCAAAACTAGGCACAAGAGAAAACCGTTTCCGAAAAGGCTTCAGTACCATAGACCACATACATACCCTGCGGCAGATTGTACAGAAGACTGAAGAGTACAATCTGCCACTTTGCCTGGCGTATGTGGACTATGAGAAAGCCTTTGATTCCGTCGAAATATGGTCGGTGCTACAGTCCCTTCAGCGGTGCCAAGTTGACTGTCGGTATATCGAAGTGCTGAAGTGTTTGTACAGTAGGGCTACGATGGCTATCCGAGTACAGAACCAGAGCTCGAAACCTATCCAACTGCAGAGAGGTGTAAGACAGGGTGACGTTATATCCCCGAAACTCTTCACCGCTGCATTGGAAGACGTTTTCAAGCTACTGGACTGGAAAGGATACGGTATTGACATCAATGGCGAGTACATCACTCACCTTCGATTTGCCGACGATATAGTCCTTATGGCAGAATCGCTGGAGGACTTAAGCACTATGCTCAATGACCTTAATAGTGCCTCCCAACGGATAGGTCTTAAGATGAACATGGACAAAACAAAGATCATGTTCAATGTCCATGTCACACCTATGCCGGTAGTTGTTGGGAGCACTAAGCTCGAAGTTGTTGACGAGTACGTTTACCTGGGACAAATAGTCCGGCTAGGTAACTCCAACTTCGACCGAGAGGTCAATCGACGGATTCAACTAGGCTGGGCATCGTTCGGGAAATTACGACATGTATTCTCGTCAGGTATACCTCAATCTCTAAAAACTAGATTGTACAACCAGTGCGTGTTGCCAGTGATGACTTACGGATCTAAGACGTGTCACTGCTGGCCGTATGAGGACGCTCAAGGTCGCTCAGCGAGCTATGGAGAGGGCATTGCCGGGATTTTCTCTGCGTGATAGACTAAGAAATAAGGATATCCGCAGTAAAACCAGAGTGACCGACATAGCCCAACGGATTAGTAAGCTGAAGTGGCAATGGGCCGGCCATATAGCTCGAAGAACCGATAACCGATGGGGAAGAAAGGTTCTTGAGTGGCAGCCTCGTACCGGTAGGCGTAGTGTAGGGCGACCCCCCACTAGATGGAGTGACGACCTGGTAAGATATGCAGGAAGTCGATGGATGCAGGTGGCTCAGGACTGTGCTTTGTGGCATTACTTGGGGGAGGCCTATGTTCAGCAGTGGACTTGTGAAGGGCTGTAATGATGATGATGATCAATAATCATTGTATATACAATCAAATTGAATTGTAAATATGCCTGCATTAATAATTTTATGAAAATATTAGTGTCATAGTAAACACAAATTAATCATAAATACATTTAATGTAGTCTGTCCTAAACCTGAATAAAGTATGAAAGGAAGTTAATTTAATGATTTAACAGTATACAGTTACTGTATAGCTACAAACACAGATTGTGATTAAATTTACTTTCGTTTCGTGTGTAACTGTATAGTTGGTGGCGATATTTATGCAAACAATCACAGTAGCTGAATAAAAATAGCCAGTTACAAAAATCACTAGTTTTGAAACAGGTGACGCCGATCAAGTCACTGGTTTCGTTACGTTTCTTGAAAATGACGTAACGACCTCGTCTACTGCCAGTGCCACCTGCCACTCGCTCAGACCTCGGACATGTACGCGGTACCGCTCCTACCCCGCTCCTCCGGCGGCGTACCGCGCGCTGTGTACATGTTCCTAATAGAATCAATTAAGTGAAAAATTATAATAAAATGACAAAAATGTATCAGTTTCTGATTTATTCCTTTTTATTCACCTAATTACCCATCTGCATGCCAAATTTGAACTTTCTAGGATTTTTCATCTGGAACTGGGTTAGAGTTTTGATCTATAGGTCAGTTAGTGATAAAAATGACGATTTTTAGGTGTTAATATCTAAATAACCGTTTGAGATGTGTTTACGAAATTTGAAGTACATATATATCTTGCAAGTCTCAATATATGTGCCAAATTTGAAACGTTTATGTGAAAGAGTTTTTGAGTTATGAGGGGGTCAAAAATGGCTCCAAATGGTTCGTGTAATATTACACACAGTGCAGCTCGCCATTCTGTTTGAACTTGGCCTGACACGCTATTACGTGTCTAGATCTTAAAACATTATTTAAACATAGCACAGCAACTTAGTGAACAGTCATAGTGCACATATGTAAACCATAGCTAAGGCACGATGAAGCCATCTTGAGACCCCCTGGGTAATGCAAATGTTGGTCCTTCTCTCTTTTCCACTTCCTATATCACATAAAAATAATTTTCTCTAAGACTGCGCCCTCAAGCGATGTTGCTCCCATTAGCAGGTGCTTTCTTAAGGTTAACTGCACTCTGCCCACAGCCACACTTTAACCTACAGGGACAACGGCAATGGCAATTTCAAAAATGGCCAAATGCTATGAGAAGTTGAATGACTTCAACATTTTATGATCACTAAAGTTATGCCATATGTTGGAGGAGTTAGAGAATGCATCACACTGTTTCGTTCATTGGGTGAAAGAAGAGACTATGCGAAATGCCAGAAAAGATATGATGAATGGAAGTATGACCATCTCCTTTACTTAACCGAAGCCAGCTACAGTCAGCAGTCTATTTTAAACCTCACAGTGTTCCACCTTCCCAGTATATCAATATGCAGAGAAGCAACATCTTTTAGGGTGTGTCTTCCTACATAGTCTCCTTTTCTATTTGTGCACAACACAAAAAAGAGCCGTGGTAGCTCAGATGGTTAATGCTCACTGTAAATATACAGAACGCGAATAACCCGGGTCCGATCCCCGCCGGCACCAATGAAATTGTTAATTGCAATTTTAAGTGCTGATTTACCACATGCTCGGCGGTGAAGGAAAACATCGTGAGGATACCTGCATGTCCGAGGAATAAGAAAAAAAAATATTTCAAAGACTCGCCAACACGCATTAGGGCAGCGTGGTGGACACTTCCTTGGAGGCCTGTGCCCAGCAGTTAGACATATGTAGGCTGTAACTTTACTTTACAACACAAATTTAGAAACCTCTGATCAACCTCGACTGATTCAGTTCTTATTAAATAATCATTAACTACAGTAGCCTAAAGGCTAAGGGTGTGGACCACAACTCACAGGTTGTGGTTTCGAATCCACCATTTGACTACTGTCACGAACCACTCTTAACACAAATGTTTTAAGTTTAACCAGAGTGGTTAACAGAAATATTACAGAAGTTAATAGCATTGTTAGTATTTTTATTTAAAATAAAACTATCCATCCTCTCTCTCTCCCATATAACATCTCTTAAGTCAACCATTCAGTGATAAATAAAGTGTAGCGACGGTGTAAGTATATCCACTACCTCATATCATCCCACGGGAGGAAGAAGTGACAGAGGGAAACAAATCAGGAGATGGGCAGCAGCGTCATCCTATAAATAACTAAAAGTAAAATAACTGCAGTTGCCAACCTGCTCGCCAAGTGTGGCAACTATGGCAAATCCGGTATGAGGCAATCTATGGGTGGACCTATGTTCAGAAGTAGATTTGAATATGCTGCAACGGATCGTAGTGTAAGAAGTTTGTTATGAGCAATATTGTTTTAAACTTACAACAGGTGGTAAGAGTGGTACTCCGTTGATCTTCATACAGGACGTATATTGACTTGATTGTCTAACGGATTTAACATCCCATGGATCGTTCATTTTCTTGAATTACATCAAATTTTATAACAACCGACCGAAGTTTTTAACACTAATACGCTAAAAATTATAACTCCATAAAATGAATTACCAACTTATTTAACTTATTTACAAGTAACTGATAATTTTTTTCCATTATTATAATGTGTAAAATCCGAACATTATTTCAAGGAGAAAATAATTCCGCGAAACCATGCCCTGCATCAATTTCTAAGCGATGTTGTCATGGTTTGATTACGTCAGTTATATTCACCGGTCTCAATCAAAAAGTGTTCATTTTTATTAATTAATGACAAATACCTATATAAATATATTTTCACAGACTTAATTTACAATAATTTATAAATTATTATGGGACCGTAAAACTATATTCTTCGTTTTGTTTTTCAATTTTTCATTCAAGGTTCAAAACAGTGAGTGAATATAATACTTTTTTTATTAAACTGGCTTTACGGCTCTGGGTTCTAGCCCTTCTGAGCCTATCATTTCTTTCGGAACCTTCATTTTATATTCTGTTTCTTCACAATATGCTAATGCGTCACATTGCGAAGCCCTTGGAAGATTTTAACGACAGCTCAACCTAGCGAACAGTTGAAGACGACACCCACTCAAGTTCATAACGCGGCCAAGCTATCAAAATAACTTTAGGTTTATATCGACATCAAAACACTTGTTTCGTCGTTTTCTCTAATAGTTCACACGCGCGGATTCTTACTTAATTCACAAAATCGCATCACTTTTGCGAATCAAAATCCGCTTCAAACCATTATTTAAACGACAAAAGTTCATGTATTTAAGTCTTCCACAATGATCAAAATCTGGAGAAATTCTGACGCAATATCAAGGGTCAAGAAGTATTTATTCTGACCCAGCTGATCTAAATTTTCATATATCTGCGGTATAAGGTAGCTGTCTCCAACAGTGGTGTCATTTAGTTTTCGATAATCGATAAATATACGACAATTTTGCTGTCCAGACCCGCTGATTTTTTTTTGGTACAATCCAAAGTGGTGAAGACCACGGAGAGTGAATGTTTTATGATTCCTTGGTCGAGCATTTGATCAATTTGTTTTTTCACTTCCTGTTTGTGTACCACTCGGAACCAATAAGATATTACATTTATTGGATTTTGATCACTCGTTTTTATGTTATGCTTAAGGGCATTTTTGTTAGAAAGTTTATCACCGAAAAAAAAATATATATCTGCGTATTCAGAGCAAACATCGTGAAGAGCGTTCCTCTTCAGGATTGAGGTGAGATATTCGAAGGAGGTTTAATACTTCTTGTGGTCAGAGGTAAGATTTTGTGTTTTTTAAATGACAAATTGTTTGAACGTTTACTGGATCAAAAGGTTTGATTTTGGAACTTAAGGGAATTAGCGTAATATCCAGATTTAACTGTATTTCAGAAATATTACTTGTTTTGCGATATCAACTGGTGTATGTGTAGCAGCACGGCCGTAGCTGTCGACCATTCGGCAATCTTCGGGAGCCCTCGTCTGCGCTGGAGCAACCGGCTCATTTTTCGCCGCCTTGCCGGTCGATCTGACCGTCCGTCCGTCCATCCGACATCGTGAAGCCGCTTGTCCGTGCTCCTACCCGTGACATTAAACTTCGTAGAAATAAACGGTTATTTAATAGATTATTTCGCATCCCCACATATAATTGGTGACCCCGCGTTCTCAAAAAAAAAAACGAGCAATAATAAACTGTATAGTCGTGCAGTGTGTGTAAACTGTGTCTTTCGTTTAAATAAAGTGACCGTTATAACGATGTCAAAGAGTGGTAATAAGAAAACTGAAGAACAAGAAGTGTGTCGAGTGGCCATTAAAGTACCTCCATTTTGACCGGACGAGCCCATGCTTTGGTTTGTACAGTTAGAAAGACAATTTATGCTTTCAAATATAACGCAGGACCATACAAAGTTTTACCACGTAATTGCTAATCTGGACTATAAATACATATTGGAGGTTAAAGACATTATGACTAACCCACCGGTTAAAAATAAATACTAAAAGTTAAAAAAGGAGCATATATTGAGGTTATCGGATTCTGAAGAGCAAACGGTTTGGCAACTGGTGACACACGAGGAATTAGGAGACCACAAACCTTCGGAGTTTCTACAGCATTTGCGCAATTTGGCTGGAACCGATGTCGCAGATGAATTTGTCCTTATGGAGGAGTCACCTACCAAGTCATATTCAAGCGATCATAGCTACGCAGACAGATGTCAACTTGAATAATGTAGCTTCATTGGCAGATAAGATCAACAAAGTCACTCTCCAAACTCAGGTGCATCACATAGCCGCACCGTCACACTACACCACAACTTCAGCTACACCGTCAACTTCGTCCGAATTTGAATAATTGAAGCATCGCTTAGATGACTTATCTCGTCAGGTGGCCTCCCTCACAATGTCACGTTCTCGCCCTCATTCCCGATCACGTGGTCGTCATTTAAGTGATCGACGCCGCTCACGAAGCCGCTTTGCTACTGGCACGTGGAAGTGCTGGTACCATTGGAGGTTTGGCAGGTCTGCTACTAAGTGTCGCTCCCCTTTCTCGTTTTCACAGGGAAACGACAAGGGCAGTCCATAATGGCGGCCGATGACTGCCGTTTACCATGCCGCTTATTTGTGACAGATATTAAAATGAAAGCACAATAATTAGTGGACACTGGTACAGACTTGAGTATATTTCCGTAGTGTAAATTACGTAATAAGAGACTAAATAAAACAAACTATGAGCTTTTCGCAGATAATAGCTCAACAATCGCTATGTATGGTTGGGTTAATTTAAGTTTAGATAAAGGGCTAACGCCGTGCTTTTAGTTGGAGATTTGTGATAGTTGACGTCACAAGACTGATTATTGCCATAGACTTTCTATCATTTTTTTTATTTTTGGTCGTGGACGCTAGATTCAACCCGTTAGTAGACAATACCACCTCTCTTATTGCTAAGGTTTATTCTGCTTCATTATTTGCTTTGTGCCAAATTATACGTGGTAGAGCCATGCTGCAGTTATATTAGAAGTATAGTTGTAGCACGAATGGTTCGGCTCGACCGGGGAAGGACCACGCTCTCAAAGAATACCAGCGTGAAATAGTAGCTTAATGCTGCTGTGTTTCGTATAGTGAGTGTAGAGAACCGAAGACCCTTTTTACTGGAAACGAGGCATTCCATCTTAGTCCTCACGGGTGACAACACATCTGCATTTTGATTAGTAATCGAGGATAGATGTAGATGTCTATGGGCCACAGCTACCACTTACCATCGGGTGGACTGTGTGCTCGTTTGTCACCCTATTTTATATAAAAAAAATAAAGTGTCACGCTGTCACTGCCTACTGTCACAGTACCCCGAAATCATGCAGCCGTCTGGGAATCCTGCTGCGCGGGAAGTGAAACAGCACACCGTCCATTTCATCCATACTACGTCCGGGTCACCTGTGTTCTGCCGTCTACGACGCCTGGCACCGGATCGGCTCCGCATTGCCAAGTAGGAATTCGAGGATATGGTAAGAGCGGGTATTGATCGGCGCTTCGACGGTGCGTTTCATCCATGTGGCGACTACCGTGCGCTCAATGCCCGGACAATCCCTGACCGATGTTCGGTTCGCCATTTAGATGATTTTACACCCAACCTCTTTTGGTTGCTGAGTGTTCAGTAAAATCAACCTGGTGCGAGCGTATAACCAAATTCCAATCGTACTAGAGGATGTATGCAAAACAGCAATCGCTACACCCTCCGGCTTGTTCGAGTTTCCTTTTATGGGGTACGGATTACGGAACTCAGCGCAAACTTTTCAGCAATTCATGGACGAAATCCTTAGGGACATAGACTTCGCTTTCCCCTACCCTAATGACATCCTGATTGCGTCAAAAGATGAGGCTAACCACGAGCATCATTTATGTACTTTGTGCGCATTCGAGAGCATGGTGTTGTCATAAATACTGCTAAAAGCATCTTCGGAGTACCAGAGGTAGAATTGTTAGGCTTTGTGGTCTCAGCTGAAGGTACGAGGCCCAAAAAGACAAGGTCAGTGCTATTTTAAATTTTCCATTACCCAAAAATGAATGAGAGCTTTTTTTCTTTTTTTTTTATTGGATAGGGTGACAAACGAGCACACAGTCCACCTGATAGTAAGTGGTTGCTGTGGCCAATAGACATCTACGACTATCCTCGATTACGAAACAAAATGCAGATGCATTGTCACCCGTGAGGACTAAGACTGAATGGCTCGTTTCCAGTAAAAAGGGTCTCCGGTTCTCTACACTCACCCCACGAAACACAGCAGCATTAAGCTACTATTTTACGCTGGTATTCTATTAGAGCGTGGTCCTTCCCCGGTCAAGCCAACCCATTCGTGCTACAACTATACTACTAATATAACTGCAGCATGGCTCCACCACGTAAAGAAAATATCTTGGTATCTTAAATTTTTATCGCCGATTCATAACAAACGCTGCTAAAGTACAGGCGCCGTTGCATCTTCTACTAATGGGAGAAAATGTAAAGCCATCTACGCTCATCACCTGCAATACAAAACTTGTGCAATGTTTCGCAGAAATTAAGAAAAAACAGAGGCAACCGAAGAATGACACAGGCTCGATACCGTTAGCATTCTTCTCCAAAAAGCTTAATACAGCTCAAAAGAAGTATAGCCCATATTATAGAGAACTGCTAGCTATGTATGAGGCAATAAATTATTTTAATTGTTTTTTATAGGAGTGGGGATAAACGAAGTGAGCATACGGCTCACCTGATGGAAAGTGATTACCGCCGCCCATGAGCAACTGCAATACCAGGGGAATTGCAGATGCGTTGTCGGCCTTTTAAAAAGGAGAAGACTCTTTTCTTGAAGGTCCCTAAGTCGTATCAGTCCGGAAAAATCTCTGGTGGTAGTCGATTCCACAAGGAAGTTCACGAGGAAGAAAACTTCTTTTAAATCGCACGGTGGTGGACCACCTGTCATAAAGATGGTATAGATGATATCGTAAGTTTTGTCGCGAAGTGCAATTGTGAAATTGTGTGCCTGGAATTAGTCCGAACAATTCCTCAGAGCACTCCCCGTGATACATGCAATAAAACACGCAAAGAGATGCAACATCTCTTCTAAGTGCCAGTGAGTCAAGCCTATCGGAAAGAGCTTGGTCGCCGACGATTCGAACAGCTCTGCGCTGGATGCGATCAAATGGAACGAGATGGCACTGGGGAGCCCCGGTCCAGAGATGGGAATAGTATTCCATGTGCGGCCGAACCTGCATCTTGTAAAGTAGCAGGCGGTGAGCCGGCACGCTCTGCTGAGCACGCCAAGCTTTTTAGAGGCCAATTTGGCCTTCTCTTCAAAGTGACCACGAAACTGCACGTCACTCGATATGTCGACGCCGAGGATTCCAATACTGGCTGAGGCAACAAGGGAAGTGCCTAGAAACTGAGGAGATACGACGAAGGGGGCTTTTTTAGCTTTAAACACGCAAACTTGTGTCTTCTGGGGATTAAACTGGACTAGATTTAGTCGCACCCAGTCCGAGACTTTGTTCAACAAAGTTTCGACTTTAGACACAAGTTTGTCTCGGTCCTGCACATGGACGGAAGGCGGTCAAATCAGTGCCGTCTTTAAGGCAGGGCCCGCAGGGCCCTGGCCCGAGGCCCCGAGGTAGGCAGGGGCCCCACAATTCTGAAAATTTTCGATATACAACAACAAATTTTAAATTTTATAACATAATAAGAAAAATATCAAATCACACACTTGGTAAAATAGAAACAAGATTTAGAAAATTTGTTTAAAAATTTATTTTTGCACTAAAATAACAGTAATTATATACAGCTTAAAAAACTTTTTTTCCTTACATAGGCCCCAGCCAGTAACTTGGCCCATAGCCTCGTTGATCCTAAAGACGGCACTGGGTCAAATATTCGTAAGGTAGGAAGATGGAAAGCTCGCAACACGCATCCGATCCGATACAGACCTAAGTCTTGTTTTCTGCTAACTATGAGTTGGATGTATATAGTATAAAGTTTATGAGCTACCTTTGTTTTTGTAATTTTAGTAATAGAGAGTGTTTGATTGGTTTTGGTAAGATAAAAAATTTTCTTTAAATTTGTTAATATTATGGCTAACATATTTGTATTTATGAAATTATGGACACAGTATGTTATGCAACTTTTAACTTAATTTTATTGTTTAATAACCTATATAGATTCTTACCGACCCTTATTCTTTATACACGCCTTATTTTGTAGTTGTAGGTCAATATACTTTAGCCTTTTTGCAAATTTTAGGTTAAAGGTTTATATACTTTATATTATTATTATTAGAGCCACGCGGCAGCTTTGCTATTGCACGTATGGGCCGGCTCAAACCATGGTGGTAATCGATCTCACGGAATACCGGCGTGAAATGGAAGCTCTGCTTCCGCGTTTCGTCTGGTAAGTGCAGGTGGCCGGAGGCTCAAATCCCCCCCCCCCCCCATCAACATGGTAGCGGAATTAAATGTCAAACTATCCCAGAACCATTTTTTTTGTTTGTCATGACAAACCAGCACTCCTGGAGAATCCCTCGCTGAGCATCTACGACCAAGTTACTCCACTCCTGAGCGTGGGTGCTCAGGCTGGCCCGCGTATTCTAGGGAGGGGGGCAAAATTCCGCTTAGGACGACAACTGCTCGGGGCAAACGGAGCAACAAGACCAAGGTGACCCTGCCACGCTATCCGTGAATTTCTGCAATATCAGGGGACTTCACTCTAACCTAAACGCCGTTCACTACCATCTCGAGACGGCGAGGCCGGCTCTGCTCTTTCTGATCGAGATGCAGGTGTCCTCTCCAGCTGATATCTCGATCTCTCCTACCCGGGGTACAAACTGGAACACTCCTTTGTGCCTCGGGCTGGAGTTTGCGTTTACGTCAGAGAGGACATCTGTTCTCGACGCCTCGGCAGTCTTGAAGGTTCGGACCTATCCATCCTTTGGCTACGCGTAGACAGCGACGACCATCCAAGCATCTACGAGTATACAAAACCTATATAGGTCCCATAGCGGTAGAGCCGAAACAGAACGACTCTTCGACCACGTCCAAATGGCTACAGAATCGTTGCTACAGCAGATCCCCTCCGCAGAGATCGTGATCCTCGGCGACTTTAACGCCCATCACGCCAAATGACTTGGTTCACGTTTCGGCACGGTATGGCGGCGCCGGCCGCATGGAAACGATGACGTCACGCGCAACTCGCGGGCACGGGCGAGTTTTTAAAAATCTACGTAAACTTTCCACGCTTATAACTTCGGTAAAAGTGCACCGATCGATGTGAAATAAAAACTAGAATTATGTGTTTGGTCTAGACTTTTTACCTACGTACTTAAAAGTCTAATATTGTAACCTTGTTATCTTCTCCATTGTTGGGAGCACTATGCTCGAAGTTGTTGACGAGTACGTTTACCTGGGACAAATAGTCCGACTAGGTAAGTCCAACTTCGACCGAGAGGTCAATCAACGGATTCAACTCGGCTAGGCAGCGTTCGGGAAATTACGACACATCTTCTCGTCAGGTATACCTCAATCTCTGAAAACTAGATTGTACAACCAGTGCGTGTTGTCAGTGATGACTTACGGATCTGAGACGTGGTCCTTCACTGCTGGTCGTATGAGGACGCTCAAGGTCGATCAGCGAGCTATGGAGAGGGCTATGCTCGGAGTTTCTCTGCGTGATAGACTCAGAAATGAGGATATCTGCAGTAAAACCAGAGTGACCGACATAGCCCAACGGATTAGTAAGCTGAAGTGGCATTGGGCCGGCCATATAGTTCGAAGAACCGATAACCGATGGGGAAGAAAGGTTCTCGAGTGGCAGCCTTGTACCGGTAGGCGTAGTGTAGGGCGACCCACCACTAGATGGAGTGACGACCTGGTAAGATATGCAGGAAGTCAATGTTTGCAGGTGGCTCAGGACCGTGCTTTGTGGCATTACTTGGGGGAGGCCTACGTTCAGCAGTGGACTTGTGAAGGGCTGTAATGATGATAATGATGATGACACCGCCTGCATCTTCACAAGGCGCAGGTTCGGCCGCACATGGAATACTGTTCCCATCTCTGGGTTGGGGCTCCCCAGTACCAGCTCCTTCCACTTGACTGCATCCAGCGCGCAGAGCGGCTCGAATCGTCGACGACCGAGTACTTTCCGATCGGCTCGATTCACTGGCGCTGCGAAGAGATGTTGCATCTCTTTGCATTTTCTTTCGCATATACCATGGGGAGTGCTCTGAGGAATTGTTCGGATTAATCCCAGCCGCCAAATTTCGTAAACGCACTACGCTGCAAACGTCCGTTACCATTCACATCTGGATGCTTGGAAGGAGTTTTCTTCTGCGTCGTCGAGAGAGATCGTCTCTCTGTGGAATAGTTTACCACCGGTGATTTTTCCGGACCAATACGACCTGGGGACCTTCAAGAAAAGAGCCTACTCCTTTCTAAAGGCAACCGGCAACGCACCTGCAATTCCCCTGGTGTTGCGGTTGATCATGGGCGGTGGTAGTCACTTAATATCAGGTGATCCGCATGCTCGTTTGTCCCCTCTTCTACAAAAAAATAAGCTATTGTGATTATATTATTTCTATTGCAGTTTTGGTTAGAGTTAATGTTTGGTTGGTTTAGGAAATATAATGATTTTTCCTTTAAATTTGTTACACCGGCACGGAAACTTGGCCACTCGTGAATTTGCTGATTATTTGCACTGAAACGTTTTTTTAACAGTAAATTAAGGGTAGATGCATTCAATAAGTGTCTCTAATGGTTTTAGAACATAGAAATTTAATGTTTACTTCACCGAAATTTTTCTTTTCAAGATAACATGTTTTCACTAAAATTAACATCTTTCCATTGTCACTTTAAAAACACTACAAAGTTAAAAATTAAGTCTGTTTCTTTATTGTCTATCAGTTTTAATATCGGGTGTTTCCTCCTCTAGCCCTGATAACCGCTTGCATTCGATCTGGCATGCTTTGAATGATGTTTCTGACATCAACTTGCGGTATGCTGTCCCAAGCGGCCAGCGCTGCATTTCGGAGCTCATTTAGAGTTTGTGGCGGTTTGGAGCTGGACTTTATCTTTCTTTTGAGCATACCCCATACATGCTCAATTGGATTTAAGTCCGGGCTACGAGCTGGCCACTGTAATTTTTGTATTCCAACCTCTTCCAGATATTCCTCTACACAATGTGCGACGTGCGGGCGTGCATTATCGTGCATGAGGAGGAATTGGTCGTGTCCAATGAATCCCGAATAAGGCATTACGTGCTCCTGAAGAACTTCCTCGATGTATCGAGTAGCTGTAAGCCGATTATCGACGATGACCAACTCTGTACGTGCGTCGGAACTTACACGTCCCCATACCATTATTGAGCCTCCATGGAGACTCACAGTTTGGGTGGTGGTAATGGGTAGAAACCTCTCTCCTCTTTTTCTCCACACTCGTTCTCAACCGTCTGGAGCACGTAAAGCTATTCGACACTCATCTGTGAACAACACTCTAGCCCATTGCTCGTGGGTCCAATTGACATGTTCTTTTGCGAACTGAAGTCGGGCTACTCGGTGCTGTCTGAGAAGTTCTGGACCTCGTGCTGGTCTACGAGCTTTTAAATTCACTTCCTCCATTCGTCTTCTCACCGTACGCTCACTAACATTAACGCCTCTTGCGATTTGGAGCCGCTGGCGTATCTCAACAGCGGTCAGGTAGCGGTTTCTCAAAATCTCCATAACAATAAAACGATCGTCCCGGGCCGATGTGCACCTTACGCCCCCACTGCCTGGCCTGCGGGTGTAGCGGCCTGTCTCCTGGTATCGTTTCAGTGAATACTGCATTGAGGACCGTGGTACGTTAAGCACAATAGCAACTTCACGCTGTGTCAGCCCTTGGTCAATTAATGCTACTGCTTGTGCAACTTGTGCTGGTGTTAATGGCATTTTTATTGGCTTTAAAGCACCTTTAGTTATTTAATTAAGACACAAGATCACAATAATTGAATAACCTTACAGTAAACTTTTCACAACACACAAATTTAAAATGTGAACTTAGTCGCTCAAATGACCCGATTCAATTAAAAATTAAAGAATTCGTCATGGTGCACTTAAACATAATGAATTACCCTCTTGAACTTGAGGGTAAACATTTTTTGACATACTTGCATAACAAACATTCATCAGAAACACTTAAAGCTTTTGCTATCGCGAGATAACCGCTTGGCCAAGTTTCCGTGCCGGTGAGGTAAATACGAGATTAACAAACGATTAAGTATAGAAAGGCGAATCTGCAACCAAGTTATCGAAGAAGTACAAAGTGGTTAAGCTGACAATTACAGATATAAAAACCAAAAGACGACAATATCCAATTTTATATCCAGGCATGATTTTACTTATGGGTCGACAAGTCGTAAAACTATGAAGCTCGCCACAAACACCGATCTCGATGAAGCTGTTTATAAGTAATTTACACAAAAAAAAATTCGCAAGGAGAACCTATCCTGATGCCGTTCTACGTGAAAAGGCAAAACATTAAATGAAAAACTTGGAGGACCGTCGAGCTTTCAAGCAAGCACGGGCTGGTTAAAACGGTTTAAGTCCAGACATGGCATTCCTGAGCTCAAATATAAGGAGAAAAACTGTGTGCTGGTTCTTCAGCAGCTGATTCTTTCAAAATCAAATTAAGCGACGTATTGAAACAAAAAAAAATTATGTTTTAAAAATGTTTACAATTCTGACGAAACTCGTCGTGAATTAGCGGCACCTTGTGTAAAGTAAATAATCGTATCACTGCTCTAGCTTGTATTACAACTGTCATAAATTAAATTTATATTATATATTATAAATATGTTTCTATTAGTATATTGGTACATACAATTACACAGTTCGATTATCCGAACAAACCGGTTTTCCGAACACCTATGTCCCCCAATTAATTCGGATAATCGACGCTCTACTGTAGCCTCTTTTGCAATTTTTTTATGCTTGTATTATTTTGTAGTAATAGATCAATATACTTTACTTTGTCTAAAAAGTGCTTTCATCTAGTGGGTGCTTGTGTGTTTCATGGGATAAATTATAGTGGCTATATCAATTTTCTATCTTTTTGCGAGTTAATAGCGGTGAGAGTAATGTATTTAATATGTTTTTTTATTACATCTTTTTTCATATAGTGTTGCGTTAATGTACGTCTATATGATTATTTTTTTATTGTTAGTTACAATACACTTTCACTTTATTTTTTGTTCAAATAGAAAAACACTGCTATATTATGCTTACAAAAAATGTATTTTAATAAATATTATTATATCATGTAACATATATATATATATATATATATATATATATATATATATATATATATATATATATATATATATATACTTATTTATTTATTTATGCTTTATTTGCACACCGAGTACAAAAAGGCGGACTTAATGCAACAAGGCATTCTCTGCCAGTCTACCTCCAGGCTAAGTAAGAGAAGATATTGTGGGTGCAAAGTGCTACTGAGTTAAAACATCTTTATATAATAAACAAAACGTTAAAACCTCAATACCTGTTACGCATTGTACTCAATGTGGCTTATCAAACTGTCGGAAATGAATAAATCTGTGTACCTAAAAGTTGACTTTCTAAGTGCTGGCTCATTAGATACAAAACATGGTGAGTTTTTAGCCGCCATGAGCCGATATAAGTTGATATAATGGCAATAAACGAGACATGGCTTCGGGAGAATGAAGAAGGCCGAGCCCCGCGCGTGCTTGGCTACAGATTACGTCACGTGCCGAGACCGTTGACAGTGCGTGCTGGCCGCGGAGGTGGTGTGGGCTTTTATATCAAGCGGGGGATTAGTGTAAAAACATTAACCACACTACACCACAACACTATTGAAGAAACGTGGCTGAACTTACGAATTAATTAAAAAAGCATCGTTATTGGCACGGCCTATCGCCCTCCATGGCTTAATGTTAGTATATTTTTTGACGCTATAACTGCCAGTTTTAGCTCTTTTTCTATGATTATGTGATTATATTAGAAGACTTTAACATTAACCTACTTAATACGGTGGACAATAAGACGTTAGTACTCTTATTAGTTTGTGGACTCAACGTTTTTTTAGAATTTATAAACAATTAATAGATGTGCCAACTCATTTTACAGAAACAAGTCAAACTCTCATAGATGTTATATGTACCGACGTACCTACGTGAAATGTAGCTACCAACCACATCAACGCCTTAAGTAGTCACGCATACTTTTCCTGTGAGATGCATATAAAAAAGGATAAAATACTCCCACGGTCTGTAGTATATTGCCCTCTAAATGATATTCTGCTAGAATATTTCGAACACGATCTCCAGCTAATTCCGTGGAAAGATATTCAGTGTATTGATAGCGTAAATGAAATGACAAAAACATTTAACTTTCACATTATACAATTATTTAACTTGCATGCTCCTGTTAAATCGATAGTGCTTAAGGACCGCCCTTGTCCATGGATATTCCAAAATTTGAACTTATTTTTTTATTATATCCTTTACAAGTGGCCAGTTCTAAAAACTTGCAGCATAGTATAAAGAGGCCAAGTAGGTTATCTCCGGCCCAATCCGCGATATAATTGCCTACTGTCTCAGGGTTGTCATTACGATTTTTTTATTTTTAATTACAATTTTATAACCGTAAGTAGGTACTTAGTTACTATTCTTCCTCTGTCTGATAGACAACTAATACAAAAAAAAAATAAGTAAATAGGTATCTCATCGTCAAGTAAAAATTATATGCTAAGTGACTGTCCTGTCCTGTTCAATAGGTAATCTGAACAGAGACGATTCTGGAATCGATGAATTATTAAGACACCCAAACACACAGCAATACGTTCTCCTGCGATTAGCACCAATGATGTATAAACTTATAGATACGTTGTCCGCACTCTAAAATGGCAAGATGAAATGAAGCCAATTGGCCACATCGCGCTTAGTCACGCACCAACCTGTCGCGCGACGCTACGTTTGTTTTTAATTTATTATATCGTGATTCGTGTATGTAAACCTGTGCAAAACATAAAGAATGCCGTCGTGTGTTTTCAGACGATGCGATGTATAAATTATACCCCAAAAGTTAAAGACAAAAATGTGTCATTTCATGCGTAGGTTCACAAAACTACCTATTTTCATTTCATTTTATTCGACGACGTTGTCTAATGGCGGGCGGCGCGTGCAGCTAGTAGCGCTAGTAGTCAAGCAAAAGGTATCTCGCCGTACCTACGGTGTCATATTTTCTTTCTCTTTCTTCGCGCGTATAAGTAGTTCTAGTATTTTCGCCGTTTTTAAGTGCCGCGATGTTCGTTCATGACGTGTCTATATATAATACGTCATTGATTATCACACATTTTTCATTCATTTAGCGGTGCCGAAAAGCCGTGACGCGCGAACCTGCGGTGTTAGCCCCGACTGGCGCGCTGAGAAACACTTCGAGATTGTGTTTAAGTGTGCGTGCGGCGCCTCATAGATACTATGGCGCACACATTCAAGCCGCGCGCAGTGCGTTTGTATGAAGATAACGTACTTCCCCTCTCTTTATACTATGCTTTCAGTGTTGCTCTCGTATGTAAGTAGGTATAAGCTAACAATGAGAAAAAATTAGATATTACCTAAGTTGTAATTTGATTGATATGTATTATTTTATTGTGATTTTTACTAACTGATACTCGTTCGCTTTGCTATGCGCGCGATAACTTTTATTGATTAGATGTAAAATATCAAGAATTTTTGTTCCGAACCGCCTTTGTCCATGGATAACGGACAACTAAAATTTATTATGAGATAACGTGATGAAGCACATAATAAATTTCGCTCCTCGCAGTCACCTAATCATAAAGATTATTATAAAGAAATGAAGCACCAATTGAATATAGCGTTATATTACGAGAAAAAAATTTATTACAATTCTTTTATTAACATGAACATTGTTAACCCGAAGAAATTGTGGTCAAATCTGAAGGCATACTCTACCGCCAAAAAATGATGCAGAATTACCTTCTAAATTAATGGTACCTGCCTTAATTAAGAAAATGAGCATATTTTCTTAATACTCCAGGGACTAATAACGTGACAACATCAGACCTTACCTATTTCGAATTTGATAGATTCAGCTCAAGGAATTTTTTACTTACAACGGTTTCGTCAGATGATATTTCAAAAATAATAAGAATACTTAAATCTAATGCACAAGGAGTAGATGGTATTACACTTAATACGTTATTGATGACTCTCTCACAAAGCTTGGATACTATAACTGCACTTGTCAACCGGTCAATTAGTACCAACATATTCCTCGAAATCTGGAAAAGAACCCTAATACGTCCTATACCTAAGAAAAGGAATCCCGATGATTTCAAAGATTTAAGGCCCATAAGCTTATACAATACAATACAATACTCTTTATTGTACACCAACGAAACATAAATATAACAAATAATGAACAAACAATGAGAGAAAAACAAAAGGCAGTCTTATTGCAACATAGCAATCTCTTCCAGACAACCCAGAAGAAGACATTAATAAAAATAAAAATAAGATTAACGTGTAGGGTGCACTAAATTAGAAAAAAAATACAGACTTATTTACTAAAATGACAACTTTAGTGTATAAGTTTGTATTATGTTTTTACTTTAGGTAGATTAATGTCCATAACTAAGAGGAGGAAGAGATAGGAGTTAAAGAGACAAATAGTGTTCCTTTATCTGTTTCTTGAACACATTTAATGATTGAGCCCTTTTAATTGACTGGGGTAAGGAGTTCCAAAGATTTATCATAAAATGTCGAGGAGTGTACGGGACATTGGGGCGAAAGACTTTCTTTGGACCGTAAGGAAAAATCGTGAAAAGAGCTAAGAAATTTAAAACGTTCTTTTAGATAGGGAGGACTTGATACATTAAATAAGACGCAGTAGAGCGCAGAAAGTATATGAGTATTCCGACGAAGACGGATTGGGAGCCACTTGAGTTTAGTGCGGTATTCCGAGATGGTCATATTTACGAAGCCCAAATATGAACCGTATACAGAGATTTTGGATTCGCTCAAGTTTGTTAAGTTGCGCGCTTAGCGCAGTAAAGTAAAGTCGCGCCTTTGAAAACGATTAGTTTACCCCGTCTCGAACTTTCCGGAGCATTAATAGGGGCAAAATTATATAAAAAAATTGTTGAGTCGCTTAGATTAAAATTTACGAGTGTTTTCTTCTGGACAGACTCAACTATTGTTATGGGTTGGATTCGAACGTCTCCTCATCTACTTAAAACATTTGTACAAAACAGAGTTACAGAAATAAATGAACTAACGGGTGACTTAATATGGTTACACGTTAATGGTAAACATAATCCAGCTGACTTATTATCTAGAGGTCAGTATCTAGATTCATTAGTAAACTGCGATTTATGGTGGCACGGCCCATCATATCTACATTCTCATAATTCTCATTGGACGATTTATAATATAAGGACATTTCGGATTTATATAATTTACCAGAAATAAAATCAAAAACAATAAATTTCGTTTGTGTGAAAAACAATTGCTTTATTAATTTTGAACGATATTCTTCTTTTATTAACTTAAAACGAATAGGTGCGTATACATACTTCGTTTTATAAAAAACGCACAGATTAAGTCAGAGCGTAAACAACATCGCCATACCGGTTCCTTGAGTATTAGTGAATTGAATGCGTCACAACATATGTTAGGTTCGCACAAATGCAATCGTTTCCGGACGTGTATAATAATTTAGTGAATAACATTAAGTTCAAAACAAATAGAAAACAGTATAATCGTATATCCGGATTAAATTTATTTTTAGACGATAATAAAATAGTTAGAGTTGGTGGAAGACTGTGTAATTCTACTTTTTTTCAATTTTGATAAAAACATCCTATTTTAATATGTAGTAAGCATATCTATACAGTGTTATTGT
Organism: Parnassius smintheus behrii; assembly: GCA_036936625.1. Classification (NCBI taxonomy): domain Eukaryota; kingdom Metazoa; phylum Arthropoda; class Insecta; order Lepidoptera; family Papilionidae; genus Parnassius; species Parnassius smintheus. The sequence continues at coordinate 47,940,400 of JAUPFT010000010.1, read as the reverse complement.
GTAGGTACGAACACATGAGGCTGCTTCACGCGGGTCCACAGCTACTTTTAGCGACCATAGGTGAGAGCTGGTTGCCATTAGGAGGTAAAAACCTCGAATTGAAATAATACTCGTTTTTACGGAATTTATCGCGTATATTTAACTTTTTAATACCCGACGTTTCGAGAGCTTTACAGCACCCATGGTCACGGGAAGGACTGAGATGTTTAACGTCCAGATGTCATAGTTAACCGCGGTTACCATAGATTAAAATTTAACTTTTGTTCCGATCTACACAGTATGAACTTATGGTATCATGAAGCCTTGCAGTTGTATGCTTGGGTTGGGATTTAATTTTATTTATTATAGGATCCCAAGCAGATGGTAGCACCCAGCCATCTTCTCTATTGAAATTAGGGTGTTTTTTGATTTCAATAGCCTCGCGAATCATCCTTGGAAGGAATCGGTGTTCTTTAGCGAGGATTTGTGGTCTATCAAATCTGATGTAGTGACGGGGGCGATCCTGTACATGTTCACAGACTGCAGACTTCCCGGAGCGTCGATTCTTCACATCAGCTATATGTTCTTTGACGCGGGTTTTAATTGATCTTTTAGTTTGTCCTATGTAGGAGAGACCACATTCACAATCAAGCTTGTACACTCCTGCATCTTGCAGAGGGACGTTACACTTGACTGATGGTAAAAACTGACCCATCTTCTTCGGCGGCTTGAAGTATGTTTTGATGGAAGCGCGCTTCAAGATGTAGCCAATCTTGTCAGTGACTCCTCTAACATATGGCAGTACAGCAGGTACACGCTCGACTGTGGCCGGCTTCACTCGTTCTCTGTGACGTAGGCGCGGGACCCCAAGCTTGTTGTCATGCAAAACTTGCTTGACGTGTTGGAGCTCGGCAGCCAGGTGTTTACTGTCACAGATCCCTCGTGCTCTCTGAAACAAAGATTTACCCACGGTAGCTAACTGTGAAGGATGGTGGTGAGAATCACCATTTAAATATCTATCTGTATGGGTCTTTTTTCTATACACAGTATGGCTCAAGGTGTTATCAGGATTCCGAATTACTAACACATCTAGAAAAGCTAAGGAATTGTTTGCCTCTAACTCCATTGTGAACTGAATTTTAGAATTTATAGAGTTAAGATGGTCTAAAAATGCAGTTACTTTATCTAAAGGTAGAATTGTGAAAGTGTCGTCTACGTACCGCTTGTAGAATCTTGGATTTATGGGAGAAGTAAGCAGGGCTTTCTCCTCAAAGTCTTCCATGAATATGTCGGCGACAATGGGAGATACAGGTGAGCCCATCGCCACACCATCTACTTGCTTGTAGAACTCATCCTTCCACAATAAGTAGCCAGATGTAAGGCACACAAGCCCAATGCTCCATTACGTCCCATAGTGAGCCAAATCGATTCACCAACTTACAGATTGGCTCAACACTTAGCGAAAATACTCTCACCGCTCAGGGGACACACAAGAGCACACATAAAGGATTCCTACCATTTTGTCAGCGAGATTAAAGACCTGCGTCTGGCAGACAATGAAACTATGGTCAGTTTTGATGTGCAGTCATTGTTTACATGCTTACCTGTTGAAGACTGCATCTCAATTGTAACTAGGAGGCTGGAGGAAAACAACATGCCCGTAGAATATGCAGTATTACTCAGACACTGCCTTACATCTGGCTACTTATTGTGGAAGGATGAGTTCTACAAGCAAGTAGATGGTGTGGCGATGGGCTCACCTGTATCTCCCATTGTCGCCGACATATTCATGGAAGACTTTGAGGAGAAAGCCCTGCTTACTTCTCCCATAAATCCAAGATTCTACAAGCGGTACGTAGACGACACTTTCACAATTCTACCTTTAGATAAAGTAACTGCATTTTTAGACCATCTTAACTCTATAAATTCTAAAATTCAGTTCACAATGGAGTTAGAGGCAAACAATTCCTTAGCTTTTCTAGATGTGTTAATAATTCGGAATCCTGATAACACCTTGAGTCATACTGTGTATAGAAAAAAGACCCATACAGATAGATATTTAAACGGTGATTCTCACCACCATCCTTCACAGTTAGCTACCGTGGGTAAATCTTTGTTTCAGAGAGCACGAGGGATCTGTGACAGTAAACACCTGGCTGCCGAGCTCCAACACGTCAAGCAAGTTTTGCATGACAACAAGCTTCGGGTCCCGCGCCTACGTCACAGAGAACGAGTGAAGCCGGCCACAGTCGAGCGTGTACCTGCTGTACTGCCATATGTTAGAGGAGTCACTGACAAGATTGGCTACATCTTGAAGCGCGCTTCCATCAAAACATACTTCAAGCCGCCGAAGAAGATGGGTCAGTTTTTACCATCAGTCAAGTGTAACGTCCCTCTGCAAGATGCAGGAGTGTACAAGCTTGATTGTGAATGTGGTCTCTCCTACATAGGACAAACTAAAAGATCAATTAAAACCCGCGTCAAAGAACATATAGCTGATGTGAAGAATCGACGCTCCGGGAAGTCTGCAGTCTGTGAACATGTACAGGATCGCCCCCGTCACTACATCAGATTTGATAGACCACAAATCCTCGCTAAAGAACACCGATTCCTTCCAAGGATTATTCGCGAGGCTATTGAAATCAAAAAAACACCCTAATTTCAATAGAGAAGATGGCTGGGTGCTACCATCTGCTTGGGATCCTATAATAAATAAAATTAAATCCCAACCCAAGCATACAACTGCAAGGCTTCATGATACCATAAGTTCATACTGTGTAGATCGGAACAAAAGTTAAATTTTAATCTATGGTAACCGCGGTTAACTATGACATCTGGACGTTAAACATCTCAGTCCTTCCCGTGACCATGGGTGCTGTAAAGCTCTCGAAACGTCGGGTATTAAAAAGTTAAATATACGCGATAAATTCCGTAAAAATGAGTATTATTTCAATGTGTAGTGTTCGCGTAAATATAAGAAATCATTAGGTAAAAACCTCGTTCGAAAGATGAAGTGCGCGACTGTGTTGTGTGTACTCGTATAAGAGGTAAGACTTTGTGTCCTATTATGGGTAATTTGCCATCAGAACGTTTAGAACCTGGGTTCCCATTCATAAGAACAGGCGTTGATTATGCCGGACCAGTTTTCATATTAAATCGTAAGGGCCGGGGATCTAGACTTATTAAAGCGTATATTTGTTTGTTTATATGTTTTACTACACGCGCTATGCACTTGGAACTTGTCACTGGTCTCTCAACTAATGATTATATTTTAGCTTTAAAACGTTTTATGAGTCGAAGAGGTAAACCAGAAATTATATTTTCCGATAACGGGAAAAATTTTGTAGGTGTCGAAAAGGAAATTTCTTCATTTTTAACTAGTAATTCAAAATAAATTATCGAATTTGCTGCTAATGATAGCATTAATTTTAAATTTATTCCCCCATACTCACCACACTTTGGAGGCCTATGGGAAAGTGGGCTACGATCGTGTAAGTACCACCTTAGACGTATAGTAGGTAATGCTAGATTGACTTATGAGGAGTTTAACACGGCTTTAACACAAATTGAAGCAGTCCTGAATTCCCGTCCTATGTCACATTTGTCCGCAGGCCCTACAGACCTTACACCTCTCACACCTTCCTGATCGGAAGGCCGTTAACTGCTACTGCATGCGAGGATCTTACAACGAAGCCAATACCCGCGTTGACACGCTATAATAGAGTTGAACAATTACGTCGACATTTCTGGCAACTTTGGTCAAAGGAATATGTTGCAGAACTCCAACTGAGAAGGAAATGGAAAAAGCAAAAGGATGACATCCCATTACATTTTTTGGTACTGATCAAAGATGATAATTTACCACCGCTCAAGTGGAAATTGGGACGAGTCATACAAATCTTCCCTGGTAAAGATGGCGTGTCTCGAGTCGCTGATATTCGCACCTCCAGCGGAATCGTTCGTCGTGCCTTCTCGAAAATCTGCCCCCTGCCGCAGCAACCATCGAATCAAGAAGCGGAACATCAAGTTGGAAGCTGAAGCTTCCAAGGCCGGGAGCATGTTACGACTACTAACGCCACCTACGAGAGCGAACGCCCTCTGTTGTTGTATCGTATAAAACGCGAGTAGGAAGCTCTTGAAAGAAGCCTCAGGAGAAGCGTTCATTAATATTCTAAACGTCTAGCAAGCAACACAAATTTTATCAACCACATATTATAGTATTTCAAATTGTAATTTTAAATAAATATTTTTATTTAAAGACAAAATAAACGATTCATTTGAACCGAGAACCTGAAACTCGCACCAACGTGTAAGTGTGGTGTTGTAGATATAAGTGTTGGAAAAAATGTCTTTATGTACTCTGTGACGTTTTCCCGAGAAATATTGGCGCGGCCGATGTATAAAGCATCACCAGTGCTGTCGTCAGATTTGTTCAATGCGGATATGGTACCATTCTCAAAATGCAACAATGTATGATGTCTGTTGTGGCATTTGTTACATACCGAACTAGAGTTACAATTAGCGACACAAGGCCTGTTACTTAAGGCCCCAGTCTTGTAAAAATTAGTGTTTTCGCAAAACACAGCAAAACAAATATTCTTTTATAGTATTTAAAAAAGAAAAAGTGAAACAAATTTTACATTTATCGAAAGTGTTGGATTTGATATTTTCGAAAGTGTTTTTTAATTTTATTCTGGTGTTTAAATTAATAGCTCTATTAGGCGTTAAACATGCCTATGTTTAGGTTACATGCGTAAAAGGTCTTATTAAAGCCTCTGCTATGTACAAACTATAACAATATCAAGAAAAGTATTCAGATCACATTTATTTACATATTGTCTACAATAATCTGATCTGGTCAATTTTTTTTATAAATGCTTTAATTTTCTTATTTGGAGGGCTTAAAAAGTTGTAATTTCATGATTTTACTACTGCAAATACCTATTTTTTTCTATTAGAAGTATAAATGTAGCAAAGTCGTACTTAAAACCACATAAAATATAACTATTTTCAAGTCAATTAGAAATAAATAAAATTAAAAAATATATATTTTCGTACTTTTTACCTATATTCCATTTATAAACCAGAAAAGCCTGAAATTTCTCTCAGTTCCGCTGGGATTTCTCGGCGTTTAGACGTGTACAGTGTTGCTCAACGTTACTTTACTTCTCGCTCGCACGGTTGATCTCTTTCCCTCGCGCAGCTCTTATGGAATGAGCGGAGCATATCGTGAAAGTTTCTCTATTTAAATATGTATTATTTTTATTTAATTGTCATATTAGTTCTAGTTTTTAGCGTATTAGTGTTTATATTAGTATTTGAAAAGGACTCAGGTTCGGAAGGTCCTCTTGAAAAGGAAATCTAGATCGCAAGGACCAATCGAAAAGGAATCCTGCAGGACCAATAGTCAAGAAAAGGAACCCAGCAGGCCTTAAACTTTCGGGCTTTGAAACAGAAGGGAGGAATCGAGGCTTCTCTCGATCCGGCCTCCTATCACGCCTACGTTGGGTTCGGGAACAACGTATGTGATCTCCGCAACGGAGTAACACACAAGGGTGATAACCTCTTCCTTTTCAGAAAATAGGTTCAGGCGGGGATTACGGGTCTTCCGAAGTCGTCCCGGTCCCAACGCCTTAATTCTTCGATGTGGACTGTATAATTTTGAGGGATGAATTTCTTGGGAATAAAACGGCAATTATCTTCAAACCATTCCGTGAGAGAGTAATTACTTTTCGCTATCACTTCCCTACACTTTTTCTTTCTTCTTATTGACTGCTGGTCTTGCACTTTTTCCCGAAGTTTCTCCGAACTTTCCCGAAACTTCCCCGAACTAATCCCGAAGGATTCCCGAACTTTCCCGAAGGATTCCCGAACGAATTGCACTTTTTACTTTAATTGTCATCTGCACGCACCTAAGTACGTGTAGGTATCGGGCCCCGGGGTATACCCCATTACCCGGGTGTCATCATACCCCATTACTATGGGGCAGTCATTGTTAAGCCTATCTTGGCATGGTTGATGCTACATTAATATGTTAATGTAGCCGGATAAGAATGATTTTCCCGTAGTTCACCGACTACGGGAAAGGGAGGTAATCTATGAAGGTAGTCAAAGTTGGCCTATCAGCGGCATTGAGGGTTGTTACTCGACTCTCTAATCCCATATAGAGAGGAGTTCTCTTGGAAGAGGTCGCCCGTCCGGTGGCCGGGTGTGCAACGGCGCAAAACCGTTGAGGTGTTCGTGTGGCCCGTTATCGGCACGGTCGAACATGCCGCGCGCTAAACGGGCCACAAAGTCGTAGATACTCTCGACCTTTAAGTCGGCCGCTATCACGTCATTCCGGACGTAGCGACCTGCTCCGACGATCGTCCTTAGTGTCAGGTTCTGCTGGGCCTGAAGTCGCCGCCTCAGAGGGTCGCTCAGAAGTGCGTACCAGGCCGGTGCAGCGTAAGTGATGATGGTCCGGATATACATCTTGTATATCCGGAGCTTGGTTCGTAGTGGCAGCTTGGATGCCAGGACCGGCAAGAGCGTCGCCCGCGCACATCGGGCCCGGCGGACGACGAAGTCGACGTGCGCGGTCATGCGCAGCGTCCTGTCGATCCTGCACCCAAGGTAGGTTACAGCCTTCTGGTACGCAATCTCCTGGCCGTTGAGGGTCAGCGGAGGTGGAAAATTCCTGAGACGGCGAGTGAGCAGAGCGGTCGTCTTACCAACGTTGACGACCATCCTCCACTCATCCAGCCATGGTGGCAGCAGGTCCAGCAGACGCTGCATCTTGGCAGTGGCTATGTGGGCTCTTCTGGACGAAGTGAAATAGGCGCTATCGTCCGCAAATAGCGCCAGCTCGACGTCGTCCTCCCACTCTTGGAGCCTGCCTGCCAGAGTCGGTATATCGTTGGTGTAAGCCGCGTACAGGACTGGAGACAAACAGCTGCCCTGTGGGACGCCGGCTTTGATGGATCTTGTAGCGGATTCGGCGTCCTCTACGCAGACGTAGAACTTCCTGTCTTTCAGGAAAGACGCTATTAACCGCAATATAGCAGGAGGGACACTGGTCTGTTGTTCCAGCTTATATAATAGTCCTACGTGCCACACCCGGTCGAACGCCTTCTCGATATCGAGAAAGACGCCCAACGATATGCGGCCGCGATTGTACTCTGCCGCAAGCAGGTGCAGCACTCTGGTCAGTTGTGTAACTGTGGAGTGACCCCTCCTGAATCCGTGCTGCTCCGCCCGAAGTTGGATGCACGGACGGAGACGTCTTAGCAGCAATCTTTCGAACAGTTTAGCTATATGTGGTAATAGCGTGATCGGCCTGTAGTTGGCAGCTCTACGCCTGTCCTTCCCGGGTTTCGGCAAGACGATTATTTTGCCTTTTTTCCAGTCCTCCGGGAAGTGGGATGTCCGCAATATCCCATTGTAGAGTCGACCAAGCTCTACTATGACTCTATTGGGCAGCTGTCGGAGTGCAGCGTTGGTAATCCCATCGTGCCCCGGCGCCTTCCTCGGTTGCAGGCAGGTTACTGTCCTCCGCAATTCTGCGGGGGAGATGAACCAATCTCCTGCAAGAGGTGGCGCGGGCGACGACAGGAACTCCTGCACGCGACTTTCCTTCCGGGCATGAAGCTCCATGAACTCCGCACTTGCTGTATTCGGCATAAATTGCTCCTCGAAGTGCTCGACTAGGATATCCGCTCTGCCCTTGGCATCATAACATCGTTTGCCCGTATTATCAGTCAACGGGCAAACGGGAGGTTTAGCTTTGGTTAGCTGTCGGTTTAGTCTGTAAAGCGATACGTCTTTCTCCTCCGCCTTCTGGATGCGCCGATCCCATGCGTCTCCTCTGAAGGCTTGGACTAAAACCGACAGTTCCTCCGTTAGGGTGTTCAGCTGGGTTTTGATCCTGGGACAGCGAGTACGCGCCCAGAGCTTTCTCAGCGCTCTTTTGCGCTTGATCTGCACGCATATCTCACGCGGCAGATCATCTCGCCTTGCTGTAATCGGGACGATAGTAGAAGCCGCGTGGAGGGCTTCCTTGATGTTATTGGTGATTCTAGTCGCAGCGGCCTCTACGTCGTCCGCTGTGCTAATAGGTTGGTGTGCTGGAGGTCTCTGCTGGAGGTGTTGACAGTAGAGCCTCCAGTCGACACGGGTTTTAAAAGCTCTAGGCGGCGTAGTCACTGCCTTTAGGCCAAGGGTTATCAGTAACGGGAGGTGCTGTGAAGGGAGGTCGTACAGCACTTCTACCACTATCGGATAGTTGACGTTCCTAGTGAGCACGATGTCTAATACATCCGGGTGCCTCCTTGGATCTGTAGGAACGTGTGTAGGTTCCTCGGGACCTAAAACGTCATACTGGTTCTTCTCAGCATCTTCGTATAGCTCACGACCCGGTGGGGTGATCACTCTGGACCCCCACGCCGGGTGTTTGGCGTTCAGGTCCCCGGCGATGATTACTGGTGCATCGCCTTCCATCACCGTCCGGATGTCTGAGGAGCAGAATGGAGTCCCTGGCGGGCGGTATGCTGCATATATCCTTAGTTCCTCACCCGCCGCCTCCATTCTTATGCCGATTGAACGCATTGTCTGGTAGGATGGTAGTTCCAGCTCCTGGTGGACGATGTCCCTCCTCACTAGAACCGCCGTGCCTCTATAGGCGGCCCCTCGAGAAGTGACCTCGTCCCTTCTATAAATGTGGAAATTTGGCAGCTTTATGCGCGTTTTGGGATTCAATATTGTTTCGCCCAGCAGTATAATGTGTATGTCCTGTTGCTGGGCGACAGTGCGGAGTTCCTGCAGCTTCTGCTGTATTCCGTCCGGGTTCCAGTACATTAGGCGCAGGTTATTATCCTCCATAGTGTCTGGCCAGGAGGTTTGCCAGCGCCTTCATAATCGCTGTTACGGGATCAGTCCCGGCTCTGATGTCTGCCAGGACTTGTGTGCCGACCTCGATGGCAATTCCAACTAGGCGCTGGATTGCATCAGCTGTTTCGAGGCCGGCCGATGGTGTTCTCCTTTCTGAAGGCGTTGGTACTGGTCTCGGGCGTTGGATCTCCTGTTTCTGGGTAGAGCGCGCTCTGTGTGCAGTTCGGGCTCTCTCTTCTGGTGGAGCCCTCTCCTGCACTCTACCCACGCCCTTTTGGGTGGTCTCCTTAATAACCTGCGCCTGAGGGGCTGTTGGTCCAGGTGTCGGGGTAGAGGTAACAGCCCGAGGAGGCTGCGCCTTCTTCCTGCTTCTCTCCCGCCTCCTCTTCTTTGAGGGCTGCCGTTCTGTGGCAGGGTTGGCGGGAGGTTGCAGAGTCGCCCCGGTGGTTGTCCTTTCCTGTACGGGTTCCACCGTTTCCTTGTGTGGTACGGGTGGGGGGGGGGCTGGGGCTGGGGCTGGTTGCCTGCCCTTCCCTGTGATGGTTGCCCACCCGTCTTGCTGGGTGGTCACAGCTTTCGGGCGACTCTGGGGGATCCTTTTCGGGTCCTCCGGGAGTAGCCCCGGTAAGGTTATCCCCTGCCTCCGTGCAGTCCTCCTCAGGACTGGGCAGCGACGGTCGTTGGCTGTATGATTCTTGCCACAGTTGGCACATGTGGGTTCCTCCTCTCTACCCCGAGGGCAAAGGCTCGCTATATGCTCCCCGGCGCAGCGTACACACTTCACCGGCCTGAAGCAATTAGCTGAGGCGTGTCCAAAGGCCTGACAGCGGTGGCACTGGGCCGGTCCTGCTTTCCTTTGCCAGGCCTCAATAACTACTCCCCTCATATAGAGTAATTCGTCAACTTCATATAGTTTCTTAAGTTGCTCCAGGCTCAGGTGGTCAAATTGGGCAAAGTAGACGCATCCTGGTCTGCCTCTTCGCGGTGGAATCGCTTTGACGTATTTCACCGGGAAGCCCTTTGCCTTTATAGCCTCCTCAATGGTACTGGTATCGGTACCCATTGGTAGACCCCGGATGCCCACTTTGGTGGGCTTGTCTTCGTCCGGGGTATAGCAGTACCACGACATGTTGGGTGTTGCCTTGGAAAGTTCAACCATGTAGCGTTGAACAGTCCTGAATTCAGTGGCGCTTTGTGGGGTGAATCGAACCCCCTTCCCGAACGGACGGGCATTCAACGGGTGGCCCAACATTCTGTTGAGCTCCTTGAAATGCCTCGTCCAGTCCGGGAGGCATTCGGCCACTATGGGCGGATATCTTGCTTTTTCTTGCTGGTCGGCAGGCTTATCTGCAGTCACTGCCGCCGATTGGGGTCGTGGTACTGCTGGCGCAGCTACCATATTGGCGTAGCTAGTAGATGGTCGTTGGCCATCATCCAGCGGACGCCCGGACGGGTTTTCGGTTGTCTTCCTCGGTGACGTGGACGGCGAGTGTCCAACCGATGTGTTGGGGGCTAAGGTCGCATAGGTCGTTGCGCTCCACCCATACGACCCTTCTCCTCCCTGCTCTAGATCCACAGCTTCCATGCTGGAATGGTGTTCATCTGATCTAGGGGGGGTGGGTTTGTTCGGCGATGGCGATTTTGGTGGAGACCTCCTGATGGGTCTGTGGTCATGCTCCTCCTCGGAGCTCGAGTAATCCGAGGAGTTGGAGGATCCAAGGCACTGCCTCTTCTCCTGAAGCGATGCTGCAGTCTCGGGTGGAGTATGCCTTCTCCACGACTTCTTAGCCCGCTGTTGTAGGGGTACCGGTTCTAGCCCAGTCGTACCTTCAGGTACGATGGGTGAGAGCGCGGTCCTCGGTGCGGGTCCTTTCCCTGGAGATAGGGGTTTCCTGGTGGGGATCTGCGAGTAGGAAGACACTACTCGAGTCCTTTCCGGATAAAAGATGTCCCTGTATGCTATCGGACGGTCCAAATGCGCTTGTACGGTCCGGTGGTTTTCTGGTTCTAGGCGGCGGTTCCCCCTTGTCGTTGTCCTTGTCGGACATGATGGAAAAACCTACCTACGAGTCAGTAATCTAATTGGCCCTGTCTAAGTTCCAGCCGTTCGGCTTAATGCGCGACGCGGATGGATGGGTGCAATATACTTGGTGTAGTCACATGGGGCACTGCCTGCCCCTTTTACAACGAAAAGGGTTGAGGTAAGTGCTAGGTGGCACTTTATGACGCGACTAGGTACTAGATGCACGCAACGCATAAAGTGCCAAGAATCACCTAGGGGCCGGTGACCTCGACGCCTCACGGAATCACGGGACTCGACGTGGGCGGAGTTTGTCGTACCGGCGGTTATTTGCAGCCACTGTAATACTGCAAGTAACGCACACCTAGGAGATCCTTAGAGGACGAATTGCAAGAAAACTCGTTTACTGAGCTACCCCTGAGCTATACGCGAAAGTGAGCCGCGCCATTTGCGCGCTCGCGCAACTTAATTACATCAATTTGTACTATCACTCTCTCACGGTTTTCTCAATTATTTATTTTGTATAAGACATACATTTATACAATTTACTTATAAAGATAGCACAAAAAATATCTTTACAACGATATACGTTACATTTTCACATCACAAAAAACCTTTTATTTATTAAACAAAATGTGTCTATTTTACTCACATTGAACAAGTTGAAATTTCTTAAATATTTAACATAGAAAGTTAAAACAATGTTTTCCACTTGAATTTTTTTTTTTTTATAGAAGAGGGGGCAAACGAGCATGCGGCTCACCTGATGTTAAGTGACTACCGCCGCCCATGATCAACCGCAACACCAGGAGAATTGCGGGTGCGTTGCCGGCCCTTTAGAAAGGAGTAAGCTCTTTTTTTGAAGGTCCCCAGGTCGTATCGGTCCGGAAAAATCGCCGGTGATAAACTATTCCACAGAGAGGTTGTACGTGGAAGAAAACTCCTTGTGAATATTTATATAATTTATACATATCTTAACTAATACAACAGTTTAATTTACATTTTCTCTTTACATTTCACTATTAAAACACTTTTAAATTTCTTATACAAAACTATCATTATTTCACTTGTTCACAGGAATTTTCACATAAAAATAACACAGAATTCACCTTTTTTACACGTACAATCAATCTGAAATGTTTTACAAGTCATTACATACATAAATTGCTGAAATTGCAAATATTTAGATTTCTACATATTTGGCCTCCTAAGTACGTGACTAGCGTGCGTCTATGATCTCAGACTATTTGAACAACTAACTTTTGCACGGCTATCGACTATCAGTAAAAATGGAAAGTCTAATATCAACAATAATAGGTGAATAAATGCTTCTACATAATTCTCAAACTGTAGGAAACTATTTCTAATCAGATTCTTATCAGTTATCATGTCTCTTATCAGATAACATAGACAAAATATTTCATGAATCAATGCATTGAAAATAGGCATTTGTTTTCATACAAAACATATCAAACTTACATAAGACAATACTTATGCAATTAATTTCCATTGATTCTACTTATGCACAGCGATTATCTCGACCGGGGAACAAATCCGGTCTCTAACTTTATTTTAATATTTCTTTAAATTAACATCATTGGAAAGATGATTTCAACCGGGGAACAAATCCGGTAACATAATTTATATCTCAAAAATTCCCTATATGAATTTATTAAGAGATATTACTAAGAAAATGATAAACTATTCCGGCCTGGGAGTCGAACCCAAGACCTTCATATCATTAATTCGATATTTCTTTAAGATTCAACTAAGCATTTTCTTATTAGAATACTGTTGCTCGATAATTTGCTTTTTAGAGGCTATTCGTAATCGGTTAACTAATAAATTGAAACATTCTTATAGGCGCGTCGCCAACAATCTCCCCCCCGTGCATCAGCACCATCATTTGGGAGGCGTCGCGGGTACCAGGACTATTATTCTGGATGTAGGTCTCCTCAAGATACCTGTGCTAGTAATGACGTCAACCACTCTGGTGTGACCGTCTGGTCCCGGTAGCGTCCTACTAATCTTGCCTTTCGGCCACGTATTTCGTGGCAACAAATGATCTATTATCAAGACAATATCACCTTCTTTAGGTTCCATGAACTTTCCGTTATCACCTGTTCGAGGTATTAAAGTAGGCATGTATTCTTTTAGCCATCTCGTCCAAAAATGGTCGGCTAACCTCTGTGCAGATTTCCAATTGAGTTGACCCGTCAGATGTTGCCCTAAAAATAATCCAGGTGGTCGATCACCACATGAGCGTCCCAGAAGAAAATGATTGGGTGTCAAACCCTCTTCAGGACTATCCATACTGAATGTTACCAGAGGTCTGGAATTTATAGTATGTTCTGCTTCTAAAAGCAACGTATGCAGAACCTCCTCTCGCGGGCTCCTTTCTTTCAGCGTAGCGGTCAACGCAATTTTAATTGATCTTACTAACTTTTCCCAGGCGCCACCCATGTGCGGTGCTCCCGGAGGTATAAATTTCCATTTAATATATTTTTTAAATGACTCGTTTTTCATGCCCTCATAGCACTCTTCGCATGCTTGCAATAATTCTTTATTCGCAGCTTTGAAATTTGTCCCGTTATCGCTGTATATAACGGCTGGTTTTCCTCTTCTGGCGATAAATCGCCTCAATGCCATTATCATTGACGCTGGTGTCAATGAGGCTGCTAATTCTAGGTGTATTGCTCTGATGGTCAGACACGTAAATAAAACACCCCAACGTTTTTCGTGTCGCCTTCCTATAGTCACACTCATAGGTCCGAAATAATCCACGGCTGAGCATGTAAAAGGTGTTGAATAAGACTATTATTTACGGATTTTATCGCGTTTAATTACTTATTTTATTTTTATTATTATCCCGACGTTTCGGGTGCTTTACAGCGCCCATGGTCACGGGGGGGGGGGGGGGACTGAGATGTTTGACGTCCCAATGTCATAGTTAGTCCGGCTACCTTCAGTTTTTTAATATTAATTTTTGGTCCGATTTACGCAAAACGAGCTTATAGTATCATGAAGTCTTGCAGTGGTATGCTTGGGTTTGGGTTTAATTTTGTTAATTATAGGATCCCAAGCAGATGGTAGCACCCAACCATCTTCTCTATTGAAATTTGGATGTTTTTTAATTTCAATAGCCTCGCGTATCATCCTTGGTAGGAATCGGTGTTCTTTTCGAATCGGAAGTCTGCAGTCTGTGAACATGTTCAAGATCGTGCCCACCATTACATTAGATTTGATAAACCACAAATTCTGGCAAAAGAACACCGATTCCTACCAAGGATGATACGCGAGGCTATTGAAATTAAAAAAACATCCAAATTTCAAAAGAGAAGATGGTTGGGTGCTACCATCTGCTTGGGATCCTATAATTAACAAAATTAAACCCAAACCCAAGCATACCACTGCAAGACTTCATGATACTATAAGCTCGTTTTACGTAAATCGGACCAAAAATTAATATTAAAAAACTGAAGGTAGCCGGACTAACTATGACATTGGGACGTCAAACATCTCAGTCCCCCCCCCCCCCCCGTGACCATGGGCGCTGTAAAGCACCCGAAACGTCGGGATAATAATAAAAATAAAATAAGTAATTAAACGCGATAAAATCCGTAAATAATAGTCTTATTCAATGTGTAGTGTTCGCGTAAATTTAAGAAATCATTATGTAAAAGGTGGTTCGTTGAGAGCTATTCTCTCCAGAGGAATATTTCCTTGTGGCACGTTCTGCGGTTTTGACCTGTATGTCCTGCACCACTGACAGTGATGTGACACACTTCGTACTACGTTACGCAAGTTCAAGACATAAAATTTTTGGTTCACCTCATTCATCACCGTCTGGTGATTGGCGTGTCCAAAATGATGATGAACTTCTCTAATCATCATTTTAACGATTTCGTGTTTACCGTCTAATACGACAGGTTTTCTACTTTCCTCAGTCAAATTAGACTTAAAAGATAAACGCCCATTTAAACGGAGTAAGTTATCCTCTCCTATTTCCATAGATAATTTACTTAAGCGTGAACTTCTTTCAACGCTTTTACCTCTTTTCAAGCATTTTATTTCCAAATGAAAACACTCGTCTTGAACAAACCTCCAAATTAATAATTCCGCTTTTTTCAAGAGCGCTATGTCCAACGCGCCATCAGGTCCTTTAACCGACTTTGCTAAAACTTCGTTGGAACACATAACCGACTTTTCGGCTGCGTTGTCGGGTCCTTTAACCGACTTTCTTAAACTCTTGAATTTTTCTACCGCTTGTAAGGTGCGTGTAGTTGCCCCAAGGAATTTCTTAAAGCTGCTAAATCGTCCGTAGTCGGGTAGACTTAACGGTTCTTGCTTTCTCAGCGCATTTACGCCTTTTGGCGATTTTTCTTCACCTGTTCCTAAGCTATTTATGGTGTCCACTTGTTTGGGCCATAAATCAGGACTTTTCCTGAGGAATCGGGTCCTTGAAACCAGCGATGACTTACATCGAAGGTGGAAGGAAAACTTCTAGTGGCGTCGTCTGCCACGTTTTGTGACGTTGGAACCCATCGCCATTCACATGGTTTACTGTGATCTTCGATCTCAGCCAATCGATGAGCAACGAATGGTTTAAAAGCGCGAGGATCTGACTTAATCCACGCTAACACTGTACGTGACTCCGTCCAAAATACTCTCTCGGATATCTCGTACTTGCTCTCTTCACTAACTGACGCAGCCAGTTGACTGCCCATAAGAGCTGCTTGTAATTCAAGCCTTGGAATCGAAATTGGTTTCAGCGGCGCTACTCTTGCCTTTGCGGCGATCAGCGTAATCCGCCTTTCTCCTAGCTCGTCCGTGGTGACGTAATACACCGCGGCAGCGTATGTAGATTTTTAGTACGTTTACTGCATAATCTGGGCCAGTCCATATGGCAAGCATGCACACTTTGTTATTCTCAATTATTTTTTCTCCAGTAATGGGATATTTCTTCTTTTACTTTTAGTAAAACATTGATACTTGTATTTATTTTCCTCCATTCCGACTATTAAGAAAGTTCAGCTACAATCAAATGAGTAATCTATCTAGTATAATGATAAGTTCGCACATTAGTGCGAACTTTATACTAATTGAAATACACTGTACGAAAGTAAATACTTCCAACGATCGAAAATTGCGGGCGTAGTTGACGATACTCTAGCACAAAATAGCAGCGCCACGGTCATCAGCGCACACTACGATAATATTGAAATGAGACGGAGAGCACGAAATAAATTGACACATATCCGACCTCGAGAGCCGCTGGCGATGTAGTGAATTCAGATGGCCGACGCAGTGAAATATATGATACTTTTATTTAATTAATTAATACGTACGTTGAAAAAGTGCAAATCATAGTATAGTTTATGCAAATGTTGGTTTAAATTTATTTTCATATATTGGTATAAATTTTACTTCAAAATGATGTGGAACCTCAGAGATATTGGGGCATGTATCGAAGCTTTTTCGGTAGATAATTTAATTATGTCAATTTTTTTCCTTACGTGAAAGGCATATAACGAAAATGTATTTTATCTTTATTAAAGTATAGAATATTTGTGAGATAAAAATATTTTTTTGATGGTCGATATTCAATAGAATATACAAATTAGAGCTCCCAAATCATGTCTGTCAGAGTTTTGGCCTAAACATGCATCGGGAGAATGATTATTACTAAATAAATAAATAAGTTATCTAAAATTTGCCTTGAGGTAATTGTAGTAAAGAAAACGAACTATTTTTGTCAAGTATTTTTATTTCAAGCAACGAACGGAAAACATATAATTTCAACGAGTAAACCTTGTAATTTCGCGTTTTTTTTTTGTAATACTCCTTTTAAAAAAAAACAACTTTTAAAATTGCATTAAAAAGCTAGACCCGGAAACCGTGCGTTCGTTTGAAATGGAGAATCATGGCTCTAAATTACTATCATTTGAATCTTTGGCATCTTTCGATCGAGAGCAAGTTAAAGTAATACATTGTTCATCGGAGGCCAAACGAGAAGTGAAGAAGTGCGCCGACCATCGACCGGCCTCGTCATCGAAGACAACTAGGTCTTTGACGTATGTATGTAAACACCGCACCTTCATTGCCTCATAACGCCTGTTTTTTATATAAAAATGAATAACACGATAATTTATGTAACTGCGCGTCTTTCCGTAAGTGTTCACTGAGCGAACGTTATAAAATAGCAAAGGCCAACGACTTATGTTTGGATTGCTTAAGGCTTCCGTCTAGCGTTGCTGTTTTACATTCTCAGCCATTAGAGGGGGCTCTCCCCCGTGCATAAATACGTTCGAGATCGCACGTGAAGGTTGCTCTACTTTATTAAATATATAACTCATATTTTTTTTTTACTAAAATATTCCTTACTTTTGTCGTGGTGATATAATTTTTCCCTTTTATATTTCATAAATGTCGTTTTTAGTAATGTTTATACGGGGTGTAGGTTTAAAAAGGGTATACATATACAACCGAAGGAAAATAAAAACTGCGTCTTCATACAAATTTCGCCACTACCTTGTACATTTTGTACTTTACTACTATTTTTGCTGACACAGGGATATTTCTTCTTTTTTCTATTCATCTTTTTCTGTTTTTTTTTTTGGTAATAAATTGAAATTCTCCAAATATAAAAGTCCAAGTCAATTAATCTAATACTGTTGGCGACGCGCCTATAAGAATGTTTCAATTTATTAGTTAACCGAATGAGCGCGGCAGCGTAGCATCGTTCGAGCTCTGAGCGTTCGAATTTAATCCGCGCCTCTAATTCGGCTTTCGCCGATCGCGATGACCTACTACCTCTCTGTGACCCTTTGTCACTAGTGTGCCCGATTACTGTCCTTGACGATGCCGCTTCTTCGGTCCTTTGACCTACTTTTTCGACTACCGTTTCACTCCTGGATATAACGGATTGTTGTGCGGTGCTGGCCTGCGTACCACTGGTGTCCGTCCTGTTGCCCGTCGTTGCCATGGACGTCCCTGAGTCCCACGTGCATGTGGACGTATCGGTGGTGGCTCCACTTGAAGGAGTTGTTCCACTCGAAGCAGTAGCTGTGGTCGCTCCAGATGATTCCGCCTCTTTAGCCTTTCTTGAGAGCCCTGTTCTTGTCCTGCTTCCTTCGCTCCTCTCTGTCTGGTCTTGTGCCTTCTTCATCTTGCAGGAAGGTGATTGTTGGCCTACGGTCCCTAACTGTCCCTACGGTCCCTACGACCCCTTACCTACAACCCTTCTACACCCCAACCTAACCCCACTACCCCTCCGACCCCCCTTCATCTCCCAACCCTACAACCTTACTACCACCCTAACAGCCCTATCAGCCCTATCAATCCTGAACGGGGCCTACCGAGGTGAGCCGTCCAGGGATGGAGTCGTGCAGGAATGGAATGGAGGAAAGGTTTAGGAACTGTCCCGCCAAGGAATATGACGCAACAGTCGAGCGGTAGTGCAAGCGCAGTCTCGCTCGAGAGAACTGCGCCACCCGAAGGTGTTGTGCCAGAGCCCAACCGTTTGGCACCGTTAGGTGGTCGGGATGTATGCTGCGCTTCGTCGCCCAGTCGCCGGTGATGCCTCGTCCAAGCGCCCTCCTCCGGCCGCGATGCAGTCAGGTGCCCACGAGCACCGTCGCCTGGCAGCAGCAGCGGTGGATGCTTCCTCTTGCACCCTCTGATGATCCGACAGGAAATGCCGGACACGGTCGTCCGACAGGAAATGCCAGACACGGTCGTCCGACAGGAAATGCCAAGCCCTGCTTGGCCACGATGAGTGCCTTCACAAGACACCCGCGCCTGGCTGCGATACGTGCCCCATGCGAGCACACGCCCCAAGCCGCGATCCCGGTTTTCTTTCTTCCGGTAGTTCCAGGTCCAGTCCTTCTGCGCTGACCTAGTCTTCTGGCCTTTGGTCCTGTTGCTTCAGCTCAAACCTCCGGCTTCCTTCGGTTGCTGATCTTCACTCGGCTCCGAAGGTCTTTTTCTCCACAACTAGCAGTCCACAGCTGGTTCCTTGATCCTGCAGGCCGTAAACTTTCGGGCTTTGAAACAGAAGGGAGGAATCGAGGCTTCTCTCGATCCGGCCTCCTATCACGCCTACGTTGGGTTCGGGAACAACGTATGTGATCTCCGCAACGGAGTAACACACAAGGGTGATAACCTCTTCCTTTTCAGAAAATAGGTTCAGGCGGGGATTACGGGTCTTCCGAAGTCGTCCCGGTCCCAACGCCTTAATTCTTCGATGTGGACTGTATAATTTTGAGGGATGAATTTCTTGGGAATAAAACGGCAATTATCTTCAAACCATTCCGTGAGAGAGTAATTACTTTTCGCTATCACTTCCCTACACTTTTTCTTTCTTCTTATTGACTGCTGGTCTTGCACTTTTTCCCGAAGTTTCTCCGAACTTTCCCGAAACTTCCCCGAACTAATCCCGAAGGATTCCCGAACTTTCCCGAAGGATTCCCGAACGAATTGCAAGAAAACTCGTTTACTGAGCTACAGGGGTAGCTCAGTAAACGAGAAATTTCTTAAATATTTAACATAGAAAGTTAAAACAATGTTTTCCACTTGAAATTATACATATCTTAACTAATACAACAGTTTAATTTACATTTTCTCTTGACATTTCATTATTAAAACACTTTTAAATTTCTTATACAAAACTATCATTATTTCACTTGTTCACAGGAATTTTCACATAAAAATAACACAGAATTCACCTTTTTTACACGTACAATCAATCTGAAATGTTTTACAAGTCATTACATACATAAATTGCTGAAATTGCAAATATTTAGATTTCTACATATTTGGCCTCCTAAGTACGTGACTAGCGTGCGTCTATGATCTCAGACTATTTGAACAACTAACTTTTGCACGGCTATCGACTATCAGTAAAAATGGAAAGTCTAATATCAACAATAATAGGTGAATAAATGCTTCTACATAATTCTCAAACTGTAGGAAACTATTTCTAATCAGATTCTTATCAGTTATCATGTCTCTTATCAGATAACATAGACAAAATATTTCATGAATCAATGCATTGAAAATAGGCATTTGTTTTCATACAAAACATATCAAACTTACATAAGACAATACTTATGCAATTAATTTCCATTGAGTCTACTTATGCACAGCGATTATCTCGACCGGGGAACAAATCCGGTCTCTTACTTTATTTTAATATTTCTTTAAATTAACATCATTGGAAAGATGATTTCAACCGGGGAACAAATCCGGTAACATAATTTATATCTTAAAAATTCCCTATACGAATTTATTAAGAGATATTACTAAGAAAATGATAAACTATTCCGGCCTGGGAGTCGAACCCAAGACCTTCATATCATTAATTCGATATTTCTTTAAGATTCAACTAAGCATTTTCTTATTAGAATACTGTTGCTCGATAATTTGCTTTTTAGAGGCTATTCATAATCGGTTAACTAATAAATTGAAACATTCTTATAGGCGCGTCGCCAACAGTATTAGATTAATTGACTTGGACTTTTATATTTGGAGAATTTCAATTTATTACCAAAAAAAAAAAAAAAACAGAAAAAGATGAATAGAAAAAAGAAGAAATATCCCTGTGTCAGCAAAAATCATAGTAAAGTACAAAATGTACAAGGTAGTGGCGAAATTTGTATGAAGACGCAGTTTTTATTTTCCTTCGGTTGTATATGTATACCCTTTTTAAACCTACACCCCGTATAAACATTACTAAAAACGACATTTATGAAATATAAAAGGGAAAAATTATATCACCACGACAAAAGTAAGGAATATTTTAGTAAAAAAAATATGAGTTATATATTTAATAAAGTAGAGCAACCTTCACGTGCGATCTCGAACGTATTTATGCACGGGGGAGAGCGCCCCCTCTAATGGCTGAGAATGTAAAACAGCAACGCTAGACGGAAGCCTTAAGCAATCCAAACATAAGTCGTTGGCCTTTGCTATTTTATAACGTTCGCTCAGTGAACACTTACGGAAAGACGCGCAGTTACATAAATTATCGTGTTATTCATTTTTATATAAAAAACAGGCGTTATGAGGCAATGAAGGTGCGGTGTTTACATACATACGTCAAAGACCTAGTTGTCTTCGATGACGAGGCCGGTCGATGGTCGGCGCACTTCTTCACTTCTCGTTTGGCCTCCGATGAACAATGTATTACTTTAACTTGCTCTCGATCGAAAGATGCCAAAGATTCAAATGATAGTAATTTAGAGCCATGATTCTCCATTTCAAACGAACGCACGGTTTCCGGGTCTAGCTTTTTAATGCAATTTTAAAAGTTGTTTTTTTCTTAAAAGGAGTATTACCAAAAAAAAAACGAAATTATATGTTTTCCGTTCGTTGCTTGAAATAAAAATACTTGACAAAAATAGTTCGTTTTCTTTACTACAATTACCTCAAGGCAAATTTTAGATAACTTATTTATTTATTTAGTAATAATCATTCTCCCGATGCATGTTTAGGCCAAAACTCTGACAGACATGATTTGGGAGCTCTAATTTGTATATTCTATTGAATATCGACCATCAAAAAAATATTTTTATCTCACAAATATTCTATACTTTAATAAAGATAAAATACATTTTCGTTATATGCCTTTCACGTAAGGAAAAAAATTGACATAATTAAATTATCTACCGAAAAAGCTTCGATACATGCCCCAATATCTCTGAGGTTCCACATCATTTTGAAGTAAAATTTATACCAATATATGAAAATAAATTTAAACCAACATTTGCATAAACTATACTATGATTTGCACTTTTTCAACGTACGTATTAATTAATTAAATAAAAGTATCATATATTTCACTGCGTCGGCCATCTGAATTCACTACATCGCCAGCGGCTCTCGAGGTCGGATATGTGTCAATTTATTTCGTGCTCTCCGTCTCATTTCAATATTATCGTAGTGTGCGCTGATGACCGTGGCGCTGCTATTTTGTGCTAGAGTATCGTCAACTACGCCCGCAATTTTCGATCGTTGGAAGTATTTACTTTCGTACAGTGTATTTCAATTAGTATAAAGTTCGCACTAATGTGCGAACTTATCATTATACTAGATAGATTACTCATTTGATTGTAGCTGAACTTTCTTAATAGTCGGAATGGAGGAAAATAAATACAAGTATCAATGTTTTACTAAAAGTAAAAGAAGAAATATCCCATTACTGGAGAAAAAATAATTGAGAATAACAAAGTGTGCATGCTTGCCATATGGACTGGCCCAGATTATGCAGTAAACGTACTAAAAATCTACAAAGACGACAAATTTTGGATTTTAAATATGTTACCCAAGTTACAAGCGTTTTATAAAAAGTGTGTACTGCCTGAAATTATTGACTCGGGATAAGCACGGTCAACGCCGTTGCGGCAAATATCTTTATAATAAAAAATATGGTAATTGACTGTAAGTACCGATAAAAAAATATTATTTGCAGTTGGTTATTTTATTTATTAAAACAGGTTGCAATCGTTTTATTTATTTATTTATTCTCTTTATTTATTTCATTATGCTACCATTAATAGATATAATCGATTATTAACCATCATTGGTTAACAATCGATTACTGTGAAACAATTAAAATATTTATGTGTACTTATTTCAACACTAAGGTTCATAAATAATGAAAAATATATCAAATAGATTATAATAAATTAATTAGATAACATAAAAATTAACCTCTATTCTGAGAAAACTTGTATAATGGAAGATCAAGATCTTTTAGTCACTATACTCACAGTTCCATAGTGCGAGCGACTGAATAAAGATATGCAATAAAATATCGCTCTCCGTTCAAACCGATCCATTTGTGCTACACCCTTAATATTGCCGCAGCATGGCTCTACCACGTATAAATAAGTCTATAATAGTTGACATGCTTGGCAAGTGGGTTGGCAACCGCAGTTTTTTAATAGTTTTTTTGGTATCACAAAGGAGCTGCGGCCCATTTTCTGTCCCAATTTCCTCCTGTCGCCTCTTACGAAATCTACAGGAAGATAAGTAGAGTTGATATTCACCTACCCCCTAATCGATAAACGCCACTACACGGCTATTTGAAACAAGTGCTCCGATGGTGATATAAGAAGTAAGTCATTTTGCTGCTGAGGTGCCTTAAGACTTGGTATACTGTCGTCATCGTCTGCCTGCTGGCAAAAATGGCAAAGCAAGAACAAAAATGATGGATCTCCGTGTTAAAAAATAAAATCAGCTTTGGTTTTTAACACCGCTATATCGATATCATAACTGCCAGTAGTAGTAATAGTTATGATACATTGTTAATTTTTAGTTTATTATTTACATTTAAACTTCTTCTTAGTTTGTGTATATTACTATTGTAAATCATAATGTGAGCTAACAGGAAAACACTTATAGGGTAGGGATAATTTAATTTAAAACTGCACGCAGCACTATTATTATTTTGTTTGATTTACATTTAACGTATTAAGTGTTTTACATTACATCTAAATCTACGTTGTGAATTATTAGATTTGAACATTTTTTTTAATTAAAAATAATAAGGGTGATAAAATACACCAAAATACAAGGAAGGTGCGCGCAGTTTTAAGTTACATGTGATTGTAATGTCTTTAAGGAAAACCTCTTTAAGAAATTTAATTTATTAAGTTGTTTAAAGGCACTTTCTTTTTAGCATTTTCCGAATGAAATTATAATATATTTTTGGCAATACGTATGTATGTAATTACTCTAGGTCTAAAACTAAAATATTTTTAGGGCGGGATTTTTGGCGGGAACTTGGCTGTCGACGGATTGTCGCTCCTGTTTTGTCGCTTGTATAATGGTTTGAATTGGAGTTTGATTCGTAAAAGTGATGCGATTTTTTTTAAATTAAGTGTCTTCGCGTGTGGACTATTAGAGAAAACGACGAAACAATTACTTTGATGTTGATATAATACCTCAAGTTACTTTGATCGCTCGGGTGCCTTACGTACTTGAGTGACTGTCTTCAAAATCTCCCAAAACCTTCGCAATATGACGCATCAGCATATTGTGAAGCATAAATATATAAAAACGAAGATTACGAAAGAAATGATAAGCTTAGAAGGGCTAGAACCCAGAGCCGTAAAGCCGGTTAAATAAAAAAAATATTAAAGCGGTGTGGCCAACTTTACGGGTTTCCCGTTAGATTTAAAGCTGCGTACAGACCGGCCAAACGAACGCCAACGAACGGGTTTCGTTGACCTTCGTTGCTGCAATCTGGACGGCTTAGCGAATGCCAACGATCGCTCGTTGGCGTGTGCCGGCGATCCTAAGCGTGGCGGTAACATCAAAGAAATCGAGCTATTTGATCGAACTCTGTTTGGATGGTCGCCGAAGGCCAACGAACGAACGCTCAGTTGAAGCAAGAGAGCGTAGCGTGTAGAAGTCCAATTTAATTATTACTTGGATATTTCCCGCTATTTAGATCATGGAGAAAAACAAAGAATGGAGTAACGACGATATGTTTTTATTAATAGATTTGTATAAAGAGAAGCCGTGTCTTTGGGATCCAACAAATAATGAATATAAATTGAAAGCGAAGAGAAGTGACTGCTGGCTAGAAATTGCTAACATTCTTACTATTTAACAACCATTCAAAATCTTGTGTAGACATTCTGCTAAAGTTGTCAAATAAACGATATTCGTTTCCTAAATTATAAATCAAATAAAGGTGTATTTAAAAGATTATTGATTGTATTTTTTTATAGGATAGGGTGACAAACGAGCACACAGTCCACCTGATGGTAAGTGGTGGCTGTGGCCCATGGGCATCTACATCTATCCTCGATTACGAATCAAAATGCAGATGCGTTGTCACCCGTGAGGACTAAGATGGAATGCCTCGTTTCCACTAAAAAGGGTCTCCGGTTCTCTATACTCACCATACGAAATACAGCAGCATTAAGCTACTATTTACTTTATAAAAATCTACTATTTACATACACTATTATATATACTTTTGTGTGTATATTTTATTAACATTTAAAAACATTAGTTTAGCTTCTTTTATAGCAAACAACTGCGTCCTTTGATCACTTACAAATATACAGTATACACTAACTAAACAACGTCTAAGACTAAATTAGGTCACGCGCGATTAATAGCGCGCTACGAGATCAAATTTGCGTCACACGTCCTCTCCCAGCAGCGCTGCCGCTTGAACTAATTGCCGCTAGGCGTGTGTAACTCTTTACGGAACTGACTCACTGATTCGAATCACTGAAGTGTTTCAAAAGATTGGTTCAGTAACAATGTTCCAAATGCATCATTTGGATCTGGAACATTACTTTGCTTATTTAGTGCGACGCGTCTCGCTCGCGAGGCGACTGAGCCACAAGCGAGAGAGTGGCGAGTGAGCGCGCGAAAGAGATAACAAATGAGAAGTGTATAACTCAACTCGTATGGATTTTATTTATAATTATTCATGCACGTAAAAATGACCACTAAGGCGCATACGTATCAAATACTATACGGTCGTCTTTTGCATATAATGTTTACATTAACAAGTTGTCCTTTTACGTTGATCCGGCACTAACTTGTCAAATTGTTTATGTTCGTTTGCGCCTGTTTACGAAAACATTCAGTTGTTCTGTTTAGGATTTCTTTGCGTAGTGATTATTGTGACTTACTTTCTTCCTTTTCATCATAAATAATACGCTAGCTTGCCATAAATTAAGGACTAACCGCCAGTCCTAAGTCTGGATAAAATATAAAGGAGGATCTAACCTTATTACGGTGCACAATAAATAACAATAACAAAATATATGATAAAAATAACCGAAGCACTTATATCATTCAGCATTGTTGCCACATAACATTTCACTGAATCAGTCAGTAATAAACGCCCGCGACGCAACTTAATGTATTCGTAACATTCTGTATTTTATATCTTTTGAGTCGATGATCCGAATGAGCCAAATGAAACATATCAGTGCTTCGGAACATTTCAGTGATCGAGATGCAAATGTTCCAATCGCAAAAATGATACACTTTGCCCACCTCCAATTGCCGCTAGATATTAATACTAAATACCGCCAAAGCGCCATGGCGCAATAGCGGCATGGCGACTCCTTACATAACACGCGCTATGTGTTATGAAGAGATAGCGCGCTATAATATGGCGCTATGCGCTATATTAACCACCATTACAACGGGAGCTAGATTTTAATGTTGGCAACACCGGATGAAAGTCAAAAACATAGATTACTACTAAATGGTCAAAAATATAAAATACGTACATGCATATTTTATTTTAAATTTAAAGGGCTGTTTATTCTCTTGTTATTCTCTCTTTATTTGTGATAATAGCGATTAATTTATGTACGACTTAAGTAACTATAATGAATTTTGAATACTAACTATATGTAATGATTGACAGTGGAGTAATAGAGTTGGTAGATTTTTTTAAAAATATTTTTTGAATTATACCGTATTGAATTACATTAAATCAAATTAATATATAGCCACGAAAAATGGAAAAGAAATTTGTAATATCTGCTGCTAGGCAGGCTCTCGTTTGTTTCTTTTTTTCTAATGTTACATTAATCATGTGTTTTCTATCTGGAGAAGTTCTTGGATCTACATCAGAGCTTTGGGCTCTAAAGTATTGGGGTCCAGCATTCTACTTTTGCTTGATAAACTTTATACTTAAATACCTCTATAAAGGATTCATTTATGAGGTAAGTGCCAGAAATTATTTTGAGTAGTAGATTTCTATAAACAAAAATCTCTTCCCTAAATAATACATATTTAGTTCAATTTCAATTTACTGTGAATGTAAACATGTTTAGGTTCAGCCACTTTTTTATAGAAATATTTTACAAAAATTATTTAATAAAATATTTCAATACCTTAAAAATTATAAATTGTACAACACATAATCTAAACATAAGAGGGACCAAGGCTTCGACTTAGGCTTGGGCCACCTTCGGCCTTAAAATGCAACTTCAACTGCATATTTAGTCTTCAGCCAAAATCAGGTGAAAGGTTGATTTGAGCCAAAGTTTCAATTAAACAATTAAAAACAAAGAAAATATATTAATAACAATCACTCTCTTTGTGCTCTTTCACAAATGACAATAGTAAACAATTCACTGTCTTTAAAAATTAAAGAGCTTATTTACATGTATTAATTATCAGTAAACTATTATTTTTAGCATAGTTATAGCTAGTATATAACTAGCGATCCACCCCGGTTTAATCTTGACAACAACACCACGAAATGGGTCCATTTGTGAATCTAAACCATTCTTGAATCAACCACAAAATTTCATGAAAATCAGTCCAGCTGTTGAAGTGGAGAAGTATTTAGTCACATACATACAGACAGAAAAGTTATATATATAAAGATATTCATTATGGCAGCATCCCTGGCTGACCCTGGATCTTTAACCCTATTGTTAACAATTTATGTCTGCAATGGGTATGAATACGAATAAGGAAATAATCATGACTTAACCCCTAAGGTACCGAGGACATGTTGACAGGTCCAAGTTTTGTGACCGCTAAGTACCGAGGACATGTATACATGTCCGCATTACGTGCTGCTATTTTCGTCATTAATTGATATAAAAATACAGTGTATTTTCGATTGAACACTATTTCATTCGATTCTGAACGAACTAAAGAATATTCTGTAGCATTATATTCACTCGGTTATATAGACATCATCAAATATAACAGCCATTCGCTTTTGCATGCCGGTACGGTGGGTTGCGTAATCGTTGAAGTTTTGTGATTGTGATTTTAGTTGGATTTTCTTTCAAAAAAACTGTAAGTAATGTTATTTATCTTTACTACGTAATGTTTTTGAATGATCTAAGTTACAACAACAGTAACTTTTTATGTTTCAATTGATAAAAAAGTAGAAACAAAAAATCTCTACGCAAACAATTCATAACGATCAAGATTTCTAATAAGATAATAATAGTATATTTCTTATTCGAATACCATAGTAAATACTTTTACTAGGAATTGCTAAATGTTATATCTATATGATTGTATAAGAAAAATAAAGGAAGACACTATAATATATACACAAAAAGGTTTTGAAAATGATGTTACAAAGCGCACGCAAACTGTCTATTGTCGAATTTTTTTGCAAATGTTTGCAAGTGAAAAAGTAGAATTATTATAATTATTACATGCATAATTTTGATTCATTTAGGAAGAATATGTTTTATTGATTGTAAGGACATAAAAGTAAAATAAAAACTTACGATATTTCATTCATAAAACAAAATTTATTGTCAGTAAGTACACTTTATAAAGATCCGTTAGAAACAAAAGAGCTGTATATAATAAAATAAACATTTAAATGTTATGGTTATTGTTTCTACTTATCGAAAATCTTATCGGCTTTAAATAACTGTAACTAAAACCTCTTTAAACACAAATGAAAGGTCGTGAGAAACATAAATATTTAAAACAAGTGCCGCCAGCTGAGGTGACGACAGATGGCCCGGTACAAAGCTGTTTTTTGTTATATGGCGGCCGCAGTAAGGGAAAGGTTAAGTCTGTGTTAAACCTACACTAATAGTTATTGGAAACTATAACTATACTCAAAGTTGTTGATGGATTCCGAAGGATTTTCTAAAGAACCTAAAGAAAATTTAACATATTTAAAATTATTTATTATAAAGTAATTCTTTCACTTTAACTATGGTAACATAATGATTTCTTATATTTACGTGAACACTACACATTGAAATAATACTAGTTTTTGTGGATTTTATTGCATATATTTAACTATAAATGCCCGATGTTTTGAGTGCTTTACAGCACCCATGGTCACGGGGGGGGGGGGGGGGGGGGACTGAGATGTTCAACGTCCAGATGTTATAGTTAACAGCGGTTACCATAGATAAAAATTTGGTAGACCATCTGCTTGGGATCCTATAATAAATAAAATTAAATGCCAACCCAAGCATACAACTTCAAGATACCATAAGTTCATACTGTGTAGATCGGAACAAAAGTTAAATTTTTGTCGATGGTAACCGCTGTTAACTATGACATCTGGACATTGAACATGTCAGTCCCCCCCCCCCCCGTGACCATGGGTGCTGTAAAGTGCTCGAAACGTTGGGTATTTATAGTTAAATATATGCGATATAATCCGTAAAAACTAGTATTATTTTAACTATGGTAAGTTTTAACCTGTTTGATGAAATTATAACAATGGTAATGTGAAAAACATCTGGATCAGGTATTATACTGTGTCATGCTCAATTATGCTGACTCCGTGAGTATGGCCGTGATTATAGAGTAATAATATGATTGTGTTGTTGCAACTTGGCCCTTTATCTAGGGGTATGGGTTTTGTAAAATTCTAAAAAAAAGTTAGACAAAGCCCCACTAGATGATGTAAAGACCTAATAAAGCATGGAGTTGGTGGATGCAGGTGACTCAGGGCTATGCTATATGGCAATTAATGGTGTGGCCGGTGATCAACAGAACTTATTTGATGTAATGGTAATTACATTTTATGAATTTTGATTTGTTATGAAGTTTGATTAATACATAATGAGTCTATGTAAAGTTAACTTTTAATATATTTGTAAACACTATTAAAGTGTAATTTATTTATATAAATGCTTTTGTGCATTTTAAAGTTAATAGTTACAGCCTACTATGTCCCACTCCTGGGCATAGGCCTCCTCCCATTTCTGAGGTTATAAAGCTTGAAAATGTTCGCCTCCCTGCCCCAATCCGTGTTGGCAGACTTACATGTCTTGAAAATACTTTTTGTTATTTCTGCGACATGCAGGGTTCCTCACAATGTTTTCCTTTACAGTAGAGCATGTGATAAATTATGCATTTTAAAATATACAAAATAACAGTTTGGAATTTGCACTAATTATTTTTAAATTTGGATAGTACTAAACTGAACTGAGCAATCAGCTTGGCTTCGGATTCGGCCAAAATATGAATTTCAAACACTACTAAACAGTTTTTTTAAAATCCTTATTGAAGTTGAATAATTGGTGATAAGACTTC
Source organism: Parnassius smintheus behrii (assembly GCA_036936625.1). NCBI lineage: Eukaryota > Metazoa > Arthropoda > Insecta > Lepidoptera > Papilionidae > Parnassius > Parnassius smintheus. Next base: position 47,910,504 of record JAUPFT010000010.1, on the reverse strand, counting down.
TTTTCATAGTCACATTTTAATTTGGGCTGTATCAAGAATTTTACATGGTAGAGCCATGCTGCAGCTATATTATAGTTGTAGCATGAATGAGTCGGCTCGACAGGGGCAGGCCCACGCTCTCACAGAATACCAGCGTAAAATAGCAGTGTAATGCTGCTGTTTTTCGTATGGTGAGTGTAGAGAACCGGAGACCCTTTTTACTGGATTAGAGGCATTCTGCCTTAGTCCTCAGGGGTGAAAACGCATTTGCATTTTGATTCTTAATTGAGGATAAATTTGGATGTCTATGGGCCACAGCATCCAATTACCATCAGGTGGACTGTGTGCTCATTTGTCACCCAATGCTATAAAAAAGGAAACTTATTCATGATAGTGTGACATGTTGTTATTTAAATTACTTATCATATCTATTTTTACATAGCTTAGATAAAGGCCATAGGTTGCATATTAATTGCGTTGCTGATTACAAATGGCCTCTGAGTAGCTTATCATTTTACAAAATGTTAGCTGTAGTTCAAATATTATAAATAAATTACATAATATCAAGCCTGTAATAAAAATAAATATATATGGGGATCATGATTGGTATTATGGTGGTGGTTTTTATGAAATATTCTGATAATTTCATGCTCCATAATTTTATATTTCCTTTAAGGTATCAATACGGGCATCTGGCTTAGGAGCAGTAATGGCCGTAGGCCTTTATTTAGTCTCCTTTGATAATGGTTTGAGGGTGCTTGGGTTGTACATTGTGGCCCTTACATTCTTCCACTGCTCCGAGTTTGTTGCCGTGGCCTTGACAAACCCCAGGACTGTGACTATTGACTCATTCATTTTGAACCACAGTGTGCAATATGCTGTGGCCGCAGTTGCAAGTTGGATAGAATGGACCATTGAGTTTTATTTCTTCCCTGGTATGATTATAACAAATTCTGTTTTTATTACTGTATCATTTTCTTTTGTTACTATATCCTTCATACATGGTAGAGCCATGCTGCAGCTGTGTTATGGTTGCAACATGAATGGCTCGGTTCGATGGGGGAAGGACCACACAGAATACCAGTTTAAAATAGCAGCTTATTGCTTCTGTTTCATTTGGTGAGTGTATAGCACCAGAGACCCTTTTTATTGAAAATGAGGCGAGATGACCTTAGTCCTCAGGGGTGACAATGCTATTGCACTTTTATCCTTAAATGAGAATAATGTATAGGCCACAGCATCCACTTACCAGCAGTTAAAAATGTCTTTTAATTGAATAAAAAAAATCAATAAACATACTACTCTGTGTAAAAAGTATCGGGAATATGTCAATAAAAAGACCCGCGTAAAAGAGGTCGTTCTAATTTTTTTACTGCATGTTGGTAGCACTGTACTGATTTAGCGCGCAAAGTTTGAGCGGGATCTGTCATTTAATTTGTTTTAAACTACACTTTTTGTTGGTCATAGTTTTGAGTTCTCGGCGATTTTTACAATGGAAAATATTGTTGAACAAAGAGTGTGCCTTAAATTTTGTGTTTCGAATGATATTTCATGTGGTGAATCACTAAAAATGTTGCGAAATACCTACGGCGAATCGTGTATATCGAAAACAAGGGCTTATGAATGGTATAAGGCTTTTAAAGAAGGCCGAGAAGTAGTAGTAGACTTGCCTCGTTCTAGTAGACCTTCAACCGCTACGACCAAAGAAAACATCGACAAAATCAAGAAGCTAGTGCTCGAAAATCGACGTATGAGTCTGAGAGAGTTGGCTAGTGAGGTGAACATATCTTTTAAGTCCGTCCACAACATTCTCATTGACATTTTAAGCATGAAACGCGTCGCCGCTCGACTAATTCCAAAAGAGCTCAATTTTGTTCAAAGAGCGCAGTGAAAGCATGTCGCTGAAGACATGGTTTCCCTAGCTTCTACGGATCCGACCTTTATGAAACTGGAAATAACTGGCGACGAGACATGGGTTTATGAGTACGACATGCAAACAAGCCAACAGTCTTCAGAATGGCGTCTCGAAAACGAGCCGAAACTGATGTGATGCCGAAGTGATGCTGACAGTTTTTTTTGACTACCGTGGTGTGGTTCACTCCGAATTCCTTCCAAAGGGAGAAACAGTGAATAAAGAATATTATTTAGGCGTCATGAAGCGTTTGCGTGAGAGTATCCGCTGAAAACGTCCAGATTTGTGGCAACAGAACTCATGGATGCTGCACCATGATAATGCACCATCACACACATCCATTATAGTGAAAGAGTTTTTAGCGAAAAATTCAACAAAAGTTCTCGACCAAGCACCGTATTTACCTGATATGGCTCCGTCTGACTTTTTTTTATTTCCCAAGTTAAAATTACCACTTCGAGGAAAACGTTTTGAGTCGATAGAAGCCATAACAAAAAATTCGCTGAATGAGCTAAAGGCCATACCGCAAATAGCCTATGAAAAGTGTATGGAAGACTGGGTGAAGCGTTGGAGATGTTATATTGCAAGCGATGGGGCCTACTTTGAAGGCGATAAAATAAATTTAGATGAATAATTTGTATTTTTTGTTTTATTGACAAATTACCGATATTTAGTACACAGAAGGTATATTATAATCAAGTAATTCTTATTGAAAATATTTATTTTAAATTTTATCACTGGTTTGGAAAAAACCTCTATCCTGGGAAACAGAAAGAAACCCGGCGGGGCTTTTTAGTTCAAGGCAACAATTAACAATATAAAATAGATTATATAATTATTTACAAAGCTCGTTTAAGAAATAACTGGGAAGCGATAACCTCACAAAGACTTCTGTGTATACTAATCTAGTAAACATAATTCTTTGTAACCTCATTTCCTGGGGTTATTACTTATTATTAACAAAAACTTTCATGTGGTATACATAAGTCTTTGATTAATAACCGTGTATTCATTTATATTGTAATACCCTTTCTGTATATTACGTCTTTACCTATCTAATTGCCGTTTTTTATGAAATAAGTTAACATAATTTTATTTCTATATTTTTTATTTCTTTTAATCAAAGTAATCACCCATACAATCGATGCATCTTTGCCAACGCAGTGGCAGTTCATTGATGCCCTTCAGGAAGAAATCAGCTGGACGTGTGGCAATAAATTCTTCAAAGGCATTTTGTACTGCCTCTCTAAATTCTGTATAAAAGTAGAAGTCTGTAGGCGCAAAGTCTGGTGAGTACGACGGTTGACGGAGAGTTTCCAACCCCAGCTCTTGTAACTTAAAGACCGTCTGTTGTTGTCGTGCAGGAACAGCGGAGACGAGTGATTGACCAAAGCTGGTTAGAGGTGTGCGGGCTTCTTCATCATTGTGTACTTCACCGTATGCATCTGCAGTAATGCTCATCCCGTTTGCTAAGAAGCTGTAATGAATTACAGCGACGCTAGTCTATCATAAATGACCAACACTTTTCTAGTTCTCGTTTGGGGCATTATTTAGGTGCTGAACCGGGATCCAACTAACTTGCTGAGCGATTGCGATTGTCAAACAGAATCTATTTTTCGTCGCAAGTAATAATGTGGTTCAAAGTTTCTTCGTTTGCGTGCCGGTTGAGCAGTGTAGTGCACGGGCGTCTCGACGCGTACTTCGCGCTGGCGATTATTGAGTTCATGGGGCACCCTTTTGTCAAATAATTTTACCTGGCCAATTTGCGGCAAATGGAACAATGTTGATTTGGTGCTTAAGTCGAAAGATGCTGCTGATTTAGGTGTAGATTGAGTATCATCAGCTTCCACAATCGCCTTTAATTCGTCATTATCGATCACAGCGTTAATTTTTAGGTCGAAATTTTCAGAACGGAAGTTGGCAAACTAATAACTGGTGATAAATTCATTTGTAGTAAACGGAACTCCGTAAACGTAGTAGATGTTGCTTGTTGCTTGTACCGCGTTACTGCCACGACGGTACTCGTATTCCATAATTACCCGAATTTTTGACGTATCCATGATGACGAAAAACATTCAAATGCGATGAAAATATAACGCTAATCAAAAAACAAATGACTATATAATACTAATTTTGAAAAAAGAATTCCATCTTTTTAAAATAAAATTAATTTAAAATTAGAACTCTTAGCTAAACAAATATTATTTTGGTTGGAAATGGCCAGTACTGCAAAACGGCAATTTCATAAGTAAAGACTGTATGTAATGTGAATTTATTAATATTTAACTTATTTTATCTTAAATGAAATTATTAATATTACTTGAAATCTATTCTTAAATTTAACCGATTTTTACACATTCCAGGAATGAAAACTTATTTCTGGTTGTCATGTTTTGGAGTATTAATGTGCTTTGGTGGAGAATTGCTCCGGAAAACCGCTATGTTCACTGCAAAAACGAACTTTACACATACCGTAAGTATTTGTGCCAGCCAAAGTAAATAATTTTTATCAAATGACCATAAATTTTATAAATTTTCATAAAAATCATATTAGTGAATAGTTGAGGTGAAGAAAATATGTGATAATAGATTATGAAATACCATTATATAAAATATACAGACCAGTGACAGGAAACAGCAAAAAAGAAATATGATACCTAAGAGTATTTCCTTCTAACAGAAATGAATAAACAATATTACTTATATTGTAACCTAAACTAATAGTATAAGAGTGATAAACGAGCAAACAGTCCATCTGATGGTATGTGGATGCTGTGGCCCATAGACGTCTACATTTATGTTCGATTAAGAATCAGAACGCAGATGCGTTGTCACCCGTGAGGACTAAGATGATGGGTGACAAACGAGCCCACAGTCAACCTGGGACCGTGTGCTCATTTGTCACCCTTATTCTAAAAAAAAAATATGGTTGCAGATTTCTTACTAGTTTCTTTAATATTTTTGGTACTGTTCAAACTATTTTTCCAGTTTCTCGCATTGTCGTAGGTACAATTTGTAAAGCACCCTGATCATCAACTTGTTACTCACGGCGTCTACGCAATGTGCCGGCATCCCAGCTACGTGGGGTGGTTCTACTGGTCTATTGGTACACAGGTGCATGAAATAAATCTTATTATGGTTGCATTAATATTACTTTACTTTCCTTCAACTAAATTAGGGCTCGTCCTTAAATCTCGTGAGGCTTAACTCGGGGAGAGGGGGTAAAAAATCACGATTAATTACGATGCGGAGAATGGGATAATATGACAATCACGTATATTGTAATGTGTGACGTGTAATAAATTTAACACTACAAACTAAATTCTTGATTTTATCAATATTTAAGGTTTTTCACAATCTAAATATGTGAAATATTTTTTATTGCAACAGATTCTTAAAATATCAGATATGTGTCTGGGTGTAATTTATCTATAATATTAATATATTTAGAAATATATAAGTATGTTTATCAGTTGTCTAGTACCCATAACACAAGCTCTGCTTAGCTTGGGGCTAGATGGCGTTGTGTGATAGTTGTGGAATATTATATATTATATTATATTATATCTGATCTTTTCAGTAGTAAAAATATACACTGATGCTGGGAGCGGGGCAGGGGTAGCCTAAAACCTCATGACTTTTCACCGAGAGGGAGAAAGGGATATAAAAATGGTCTAAATACCTTACATGATTAAAGGATGGCCCCTTATTTCAATATAAACTTAATAACTAGCCAACGCCCCGACTTCAACTCGTCTTGACAGCGTCGCAATATACAAATAATATATTTTTTATAGAATAATGGTGACAGATGAGCACACAGTCCACCTGATGATAAGTGGATGCTGTGGCCCATATACCTTTATCCTCGATTAAGAATCAAAACGTAGATGCGTTGTCACCCCTGAGGACTAAGATGGAATGCCTCGTTTCCGGTAAAAAAGGGTCTCCTGATCCTGATCACACACACATACACAGCGGTATTAAGCTGCTATTTGACGCTGGTATTCTGTGAAAGCGTGAGCGTCCCCGGTCGAGCGACACATTCGCGCTACAACCGTAAGCTGTAACGTGGCTCTACCACGTAGTAAAACTAATAAAATAATATAAAAAAATAACTTAGCAGATTTTTAAGAGAGAGAAGAGAGGTTCTTAAGTAGCATCTTCATCCTAGTAAGCGAAGTGAAGGGCTGCCTCTCGCTAAATGAAGTGATGTCATGACATGCTGGGAGTCGTTGGATGCAGATGAAAAAGGACCGTTTTTTGTGACATTCTGTGGAGGAGGCCTATGGTCAACAGTGGACTTTTGAAGCGCTGTAATGATAAGGAAAAAAATATGCAGTGCTAGTAGTGGAGCCGTGTAGTGGCGGTTGAGAGTATCCACTACCCCATATCTTCCCGTGGGTGTCGTAAGAGGCGACAGAGGGAGACAGGCAGGAGATGGGCAGCAGCATCTTCCTGATAACAACTGTGATATAATAAAAAACTGCGGTTGCCAACCCGCTCGTCAAGCGTGGCAACTATGGTAAATATCCCCCCATGGATAACGATGCAAACAAACGGCCCCCAGTCCCCGGCGGCCTCGCTATTCCTGGCTACGGTGGCGACCATGGTAACGGCGGGGCAAGGGGTGCTAAGAATCTCCGGTGGCGGTTCGGTTGCCACCTACGACGACTCGACCTGGCAACATACAACGCACGCACCCTGAGGACTGACGAGAAGATACTGGAGCTGGAAGAGGAGGTAGACAAGTTGCACTGGCATATTATTGGATTATCCGAGGTCCTAAGAGAGGGGGAGGACACGGTAATCCTCGAGTCCGGCAACTTGTTCTATAACCGGGAGGGCGACCATCTGTCCCAAAGAGGTGTCGGATTTATCGTCCACAAGTCTCTCGTCAAACGTTGTAAAGATTGGAAGTGTGTCGACGAGGGTCGCGTACCTGATACTCAGAATCACCAAACGGTATTCGCTGAAGGTCATACAGGTTTACGCACCAACCTCGGCACATCCCTATGAGGAGGTGGAGGAAATGTATGAGGATATTTCCAGAGCCATGCATTCCTCCAAAATCCACTACACGGTGTTGATGGGAGACTTCAACGCAAAACTAGGCACAAGAGATAACGGTGAGCTAAAGTTAGGGAAATTTGGAGTGGGGCAACGGAACCGAAGGGGCCGGCAGCTGGCCGACTTTATGGAGAAAGAGGGAATCTTTATGATGAACTCTTTCTTCCAGAAGCGGCCCCACAGGAAGTGGACCTGGTCGAGCCCCGACGGTTTGACAAAAAATGAGATTGACTTCATTATGACGACCAGACGCCAACTGTTCAGTGATGTCTCAGTGAGGGTGAAAACTGGCAGCGATCACCGAATGGTTAGAGGCACACTGAACCTAAACGTTAAGTTGGAGAGGTCTCGTCTAATGAAGTCAACGATCCGTCCCCCTCGTGCTCTAATCCAGAATCCCGAAACTTTTCAGGTCGAGTTAAGTAACCGCTTTCAGTGCCTAGAAGATTGCAATGCAGTGGACGATATGAATGACAAGCTCGTGGAAACTGTCCATGCGGTCGGAGCTAAGTTCTGCAAGACCCGCCGCAGAAGAACACAAAAACTCTCCGATCACACTCTTAATCTCATGGATGTTAGACGGCAGATGAGGTTGCAATCGTCAACAGACTTGACAGCATACAGGCAACTGAACAGACAGATCTCCAAATGCATGCGGCGAGACTTGCGCAATACTGCTCGTATTAAGGAAGCAATCGAGCGGAACCAGGGCTCCAAGGTGTTTGCCAGAGATCTGTCTGCCAGAAAGAGCCAACTGTCAAAGCTGTAGACTGAATGTGGCAGCATCGTTTCCGGGACACCTGAGATTTTGAGTGAGATTGAGAGGTTCTATGGGCAGCTGTACACATCATCGTAGGAGCCACACGCAAGTGTAAGTAACGATCCAAGAGCAAGTCTTATCCGTCACTATTCCGATGATATCACGGACGTCTGAGCGAAATTAGAATGGCTCTCCAGCACCTTAAAAACGGCAGGGCCCAGGCGAGAATGGAATTACAGCGGAGCTTCTGAAAGCGGGTGGAACACCGGTACTTGAAGTCCTTCAGAAGCTCTTCAATTCCGTCCTCTATGGTGGCACTACTCCGGAGGCGTGGAGCAGAAGTGCGGTGGTCTTGTTCTTTAAGAAAGGCGACAATGTTCTCTTGAAGAACTACAGACCGATTTCCCTTCTGAGCCGCGTCTACGTGCTGTTTTCGAGAGTCATTACGAATCGTCTCGCACGCAGACTCGACGACTTCCAGCCTCCCGAACAAGCCGGTTTTCGAAAAGGCTTCAGTACCATAGACCACATACATACCCTGTGGCAGATTGTACAGAAGACCGAAGAGTACAATCTGCCACTTTGCCTGGCGTATGTGGACTATGAGAAAGCCTTTGATTCCGTCGAAATTTGGGCGGTACTACAGTCCCTTCAGCGGTGCCAAGTTGACTGTCGGTATATCGAAGTGCTGAAGTGTTTGTACAGTAGGGCTACGATGGCTATCCGAATACAGAACCAGGGTACGAAACCTATCCAACTGCAGAGAGGTGTAAGACAGGGTGACGTTATATCGCTGAAACTCTTCACCGCTGCGTTGTAAGACGTTTTCAAGCTACTGGACTGGAAAGGATACGGTATTAACATAGGATACGGCAAGTACATCACTCACCTTCGATTTGCCGACGATATAGTCCTTATGGCAGAATCGCTGGAGGACCTTAGCACTATGCTCAATGACCTCAATGGTGTCTCCCAACGAATAGGTCTTAAGATGAACATGGACAAAACAAAGATCATGTTCAATGTCCATGTCACACCTATGCCGGTAGTTGTTGGGAGCACTATGCTCGAAGTTGTTGACGAGTACGTTTACCTGGGACAAATAGTCCGACTAGGTAAGTCCAACTTCGACCGAGATATCAATCGACGGATTTAACTCGGCTGGGCAGCGTTCGGGAAATTACGACACATCTTCTCGTCAGGTATACACCTCAATCTCTATAAACTAAGTTGTAACTGATATAGGCCAACAGATTAGTAAGTTGAAGTGGCAATGGGCCGGCCATATGGCTCGAAGAACCGATAACCGATGGGGAAGATTGGTTCTCGAGTGGCAGTCTTGTACCGGTAGGCGTAGTGTAGGGCGACCCCCCACTAGATGGAGTGACGACCTGGTAAGACATGCAGGAATTCGATGGATGCAGGTGGCACAGGACCGTGCTTTGTGGCATTCCTTGGGGGAGGCCTATGTTCAGCAGTGGACTTGTGAAGGGCTGTAATGATGATGACGATGACGAGTAGTGGTGCTTGTGCCTTGTAGTGGGGAACAGCTGGTGTAGTATAGTAATGTTTAATGTGGGAAAGTAGAGTCTTGCTGCAGCTACTGGATGACCCTTTTTCACCGTCTGGCAAAATAGGGTGTAACATGTGAACGGAGTAGAGGCCTATGGCACTGATATTTTACGAAAAATAGGAACAAGAATTTGTAATTAAATAAATAAAATTATATCGAAATTCAAATCATATCCACCCTAGCCTGTGACCCTGCGAAGTGACCAGGTCAAAGATGCCCACTAAATTTATTTTTTTAATTCAAAAATTTTGTTTTTATTTTTTTTTTGTAAAATATCAGTGCCATAGGCTTCTACTCCGTTCACATGTTACACACTATTTCTTTCCAAACAGTAAAACAGGTCGTTTAGTATATTATGGTTGCAGCACAAATGGGTTGGTTCAACCGGACAAGAACCACACTCTCACTTAGTACCTTAGTAGTTTAAAATTTTCATGCTGCTGTGTTTCTTATGGTGAGTATATAAAATAGAAGACCCTAATTACTGGTAACAAAGCATTCTTTGTCCTCAGTAACAGAAACAATACTTATTGAAATTCAAATTTTTTTATTTACCACTGGTTCGCAAAAAAACCTCTGTCCTGTGAAGAACGAACAAGAAACCCAGCGGGACAATTTTTTTTTTCAAATAATAACCTACAATCATGTTTACAATTAACAACTCAAGACAAATTAGAAATAGCATGGTAGCGATCACCCATCCCCGGGGGTTATTGTCATCCATAAATTCCTTATTATTATAATAACCTTTTTTATACAAACTTAGTTTAATAACATTTTTGAACTTTGCGTATGACAAATTTTGTATATTTTCTGGGATTTTGTTGTAAAAGCGTATACATCGCCCCAAGAATGAATTATTGACTCCGTGGAGTCGGTGTCAATAGGCCGTAGCGTCCACTTAGTTTCATGTGAACTGTGTTTGTTTTTTTTTTATTCTATAATAAAGACTGATTGAATTTCTGGGGCAGCTTGGCTGACTCTCCACTGCCTCAGAATTATCTCCGAGCCTTTTGTCCAACTTCGGATATAATACATGCTCGCTTTTACGTAATAAGTATAAAATAGGAGATTTAAAGGAGATAATCCGTATAGGCTATAATCTAATTGAGTTATATACCCTCGATACTTACGCTAAGCTAGGTTCAAACGGTATGTTAAATTATAATTTCTTATATTTACGGTAATAGCCTTCGTTAACTATGACACAGGGTACGCTGTGAAGCGCCCGAAATATTAGAATTAAAAAGTTAAAATTTAATGCTGTAAATTCCATAAAATCAGTTTTATTTTATGAGTACTTACAGTCTATATATGTCGCACTGCTGGGTACAGACTTTCTCTTCTCTCATTTCTGAGAGGGTTTAGGGCAAGGAAGTGCTGCCCCAATGCATGTTGGCGGACTTCACATGTCTTCGGAAATTTTTTTCCTTATTTCTCAGACATGCAGGTTTCCTCACGATGTTTTTCTTCATCGCCGAGCACGTGTTAAAACAGCACTTAAAATTGCAATTAATAATTTCTTTGGTGCCGGCGTCGATCGACATTGGTTTGAACGCTAACCATCTGAGCTACCACGGCTCTAAAACGCAAAAATTTAAAATTGTATAGTTGTTAAAATAATTCGTTATTTTCTCAGATAATACTACTGAACCCCGTCTGCGTTTTTGTATACACATTGGCTTCATGGACTTTCTTCCGCGAGCGAGTGTACGCCGAGGAGATGACTCTGCTGGCATTCTTCGGTTCGGAATATACAGAGTACCAGAGGAAAGTGGGCACCGGCCTGCCTTTCATACGAGGATATATTCCTGAGAATGTGAAGCAGAAGGTCAAAGATGAACATTGGAGCTATTAATTGCTTGGAATTTGTCAGCAAGAGCGGTTTTTAAAAAAGGTGATGTTAAAAAGTGAGAGGATTTTTTTTCTATGGAATGATTCTATTCAAGCAAATAGTGATGTAAGAAGTGAGTTTGGTGTAACTTGTGGTGACTGAAGGTAATACCACAATATATTATTTTAAAAATTATGAAAAATCCAAAAGTGCACATCTCGATCCTTCACAATAAAAAATAAAAGGGTAATATCTCAGTGATCTCTGCTTGCATTTTTATAATTATTATGACATAGGTGATTGCCCTTGATGGAAAACTCTGCACCAAATTGAACAACTACATAATAATTAATAGAACCAGGCGCTACTTTGGATCCATGACATCCATTACATCAAAGATGTTAAGAATTAATTAGCTAAGGTCCGCGTTATAAAATAAAATGATGTGTCTACCTACTTTGAAGGGCACCTCCCGCTCTCCCTCAATTGCGTGAACAATCCGTGTCGTACTTTTCTTTTTTGTGGCTTTTCAGTGGGGTTTACGGTCACTAAAATAGTCCCAATGCCTGCTTACCTTCTAGCTTCATCACCATATATTTTATGTTGTTTTCTTTGTAAAAAAAATTATAAGATAAAGAAATGACTTCATTGATGTGGACAATAATAACAAGCTTAACGTAGACTATAAAACAGTTATTTTAAAAAACCTGACTGCGTTAAAAAGTTTACTGAAAAATAACCTTCCCCTCCCTTTTTTCGTTTTTGCAGTCGTAATGTATAAATGATATATACCATATGCCACTCTTACGATGAAGACGAATCCAATGTTAAAATCCATAGAGCCGTCTAGGCTACAGAGCATGCCAAAGAAGTGAAGGAAGATACATAGACTTTTTTACCGTCTGGAAAAAATAGAGTGTAACATGTGAACGGAGTACAAGCCTATGGCACTGATATTTTACAAAAAATAAAAACAAAAATTTTGAATTAAATAAATAAATTAATTAAAATCTAATCATATTCACCCTAGCCTGTAACCTAAGCCTGTGTGTTTCTCTCCAGCGTTTAGCTCTTTGTGTTTAGAACTGGTTTTGGGAGCATCTTTGGTGTGCCACCTACGCAGGATGAAATTGTTGGTGAAATCGCCATTGCAATGGCGGTTTCTCGAAGTTAGCTGGTGGTTGTCACCTCTGACACCTCTCCGTCTTTTATAATGAACCATTGAGCATCCATATTATTTAATGGTTAAAAATTCGTTCCCACGGCTTCCAACCCTCCGTGGAGACCGCACCTGTGGTAACGCCCTACTTTAAAAATTTCTGACCTTAAGATTACCGGGGGAATATAGGGACGGAAAGTTGGCTCACAGCGCTACTAGAGTGACTGTAACGTACTGCGTCAGCAGTCTTTTACCGCAATCTAGCCTTTGCCAGGAATTAGGCAGCTACCACGTCCCTCGCCTGCGATCCTCTGACGGCGCGCTTTGCCATTTCCCAAAAATGGTTACCGTTTTGCTTGAAATCCCAACAAAAGAAGGCATGTTGCCTAACGCGACTATATACTCCTGTGATGATCGGCTCACGCTTCTAAGACTCTTTCCTTCCCGCGTACGGCGCTTAACTGCGCAGATACTACCGCAAGTCCGGGTCCAGGGTCCAGGTACCGCAGGTAGCAGAAACTATCAGTCTTTTAGAGGAGATTTTGTCCCTCACGGCCACTGAATTGCCGCTCCACGATCACTGGAGACTTTGAGTAAGGCTTATGATTGGGTTAATTAACTGTCTCCAAAGTTATTAAACGTTGATCATTTTTATGGTTGTATTTGTGTTACCGGCACATGCAGAGTTATATTGTCTCCAATGTTATTAACCCCCGTCTTTGTGCAATATTTACTGGTCTATGTCCTCAATGCCAACTTTATAAATTATGACAGAGTTTATATCATAGAGTAGAGTATAGGAATAATTTATTGACAGAGATGTCTTCATTAAAAGACCAAGCCAAATTACCTTGGCCTTATGTCGCAGAAATTAACTTTGAAGTAATTTTCGTCTTCCTTTTGTACATTTGCCCAACGTGGTATTTGCTTCCCCTATCTAAGGTAAACTTTACAAGAATAAAGCTTCTTTCGATCGCCATGTTACGAACAATTGTTGTAATTTCGAGCTCTGTTTTTGGACGTGTTGATACAATTTTATGTGTCCTTTCCATTTCTTCTTCCTGTTTATAATGCGAAGAACTATCATAGACACAATAATCGCTTTATTCATCTATACCGCCTCTTACGTTATTTATGTCAATGGAACTGGTCATTTTGGAATGAAACTAATTTTTACGAGTTTTATCGCGTCTATTAACTTATTTTATACTAGCTTTTTACCCGCGGCTTCGCTCACGTAGGCTTGAATTTAGAAACATCGATAATACTATTTCGTACTAAATTTAGCAAAACTGGATCACTTGTAGAGACACGCCGATATTTGTGTGTATGTTGGCAATATTATAGGCTATAGAAACACATAAGTTAGTTTATCAGAATCGCAGAAATTTCATACGTCAAGCAACACCTTTTTTATATCGGGCACGTCTTCCGATGTGTCTCTATGAAGGGATAATTGTCCTGGAATCGGAAATTTATTTACGTAATATTCAGAAGGAAAATACTTAATCCTCCTTTTTTGAAGTTCCGTAATCGGATAAAAAGTAGCCTATAGGTAGTCCTGTGTCCCTAACTACCTGCTACAAAATTTCATGGAAATCAGTTCAGTAGTTTTTGCGTGAATCTTGAATACACAGACAGACAGACAAAAATTCTAAAAAACACTAATATGGCTGCAGTACCTTTTGTTTAGCCCCTGGACTGGATTTTTCAGGAAAATATTATAATTACAAACGCGACCTTTCTACAGATTTATTATATGTTTTTATTATTTATTATTAGATTAACATTTGAATTTATTTATTTTTTATTTATTTAATTATTTTGCATAATGTGTGTGTTTTACAGTTGTTATAAAAAATATAGTACAACTCATTAACCATTTCTGGTGTACAAAATGATAGAAATTAAAAAACATTAAGTATTAAGTACAATATAGATTAAAATTACAAAAAAAAAAACATTGATAATAATTACCAAACAAAAAACATAAAAATGAACTAGAAAGTGACATCATAAAACAAAAACATTTACTATTATTTGCATCATTAATATTTATATTTTCATGTCACATTATATTCACATGTCACATAATATTAAGTATTAAAATATTATTACTAAAAAATGGTCCAAAATTTAAAGATATCGTTTTTCCAACAACTCACTAACCGAATAAAAAGATTTATTAGATAGCTGCTTTTTCAACTTGTTCCTGAAACTCTTCCTTGGTTGTAGTTTTATGTTATTGGGTATAGCGTTTTATACTTTTATGCACATTGCATAGCAATTCTTATGATAATTAACTGTTTTTGGTATTTTATCAATGACTAATTTATCCGGATGCCTCAGAGGTTTAGATTTGATTATATGTCCAGCAGTTATAAACAGGTCAGGGTTATTTTTAACAAATTTTGCGGTTTCAAATTTGGATGTACATATATGCACGGAAGTGTTAGCACTTTCAAATCTCTAAATATTGATTTGCACGACTCATGAGGGGCCATATTACATATTGCACGTAGACATTTTTTTTGCACAATAAAAACTTTATTGATGTCTACAGAATTTCCCCATATTATTATAACGTAGCTAAGTATACAATAAACGTATCCGTAATACGCCATGAGAGCTGTTGATTGCGATGCCGTCTTTGTAAGGTTCCGTAGTACGTAAACAAAGCGGTTAAGTTTATTCCATACTTTTTCTATGTGAGTTTTCCAGTTACAAAATGCATCTATATGTATACCGAGAAAGGAAATTTCTTTTACTTGTTTTATTTGTTCGCCATTGTACACTATATTTAATTTTGTTTCGTAATTTTTTATTAGAAAATTGTATTAACTTGGTTTTGCTTATATTTATGAGTAGATTATTATGTTCTAACCATTCAATTATTAATTTCAAAGAATCATTAATGTCATTTACAAATTTACCAATGTCAGATTTTTTGTTATATGTACTGTTCAAATGGTTAAATCGGTCGTCTCCACCCATTCTGGCTGTATATTCCTTCGTGACAAGGGGGCATTTAACAAATTCTTTCTGGGTATTTGAAACGCTAGTTTGATCGACTTTAGAGTGGAATGCATTGGTCATGAGAAGAACCTCTTTGTTATCTTGCCATATGACAAACGCCACATTCCTCTTTACTCGCCTCTTGAATTCTCCCTTCGCTAGCCGTAGCTTCTTACTTTTGTTACCTTTTATAGGAGCTGGCATATCAGCTCTTTGCCTACGCACTGTACCTGTGGCATAAATTTTGTTTTGATACAAAAACTCCAGGATTTCATAATCGCAAAAGAAATTGTCAAATGTTATATGCACGTTCTGTACTTCCTTCTCTATTAGTTTCTTGGTCAGTTTTTTTTACTACATTTGCTCCTAAACCCTCTTCCACCGCATTTGAAGTTTTGCCTGTGTAAATATCAAACTCGTAAAGGTAACTTGTCTGGCTGTCACACCGACACCAGACTTTGTACCCACGCTCTATGGGCTTGAGAGGCATGTATTGTTTTAGGGATGACCGCCCTTTGAACAAAATCATGGACTCATCAATGCTTTGCGAAGAAGATTCCTCTGCATTATCTTGACGGGCTTGGTTAATCAAATTTAATATTGCACGTACTTTGTACAACTTATAATCAGGGCTGTTTTTTGGCTGTTTTCTATTGTCGTTAAGATGTAAACATCTTAAGATTTTTTAAATATTTTTACAGGCATAATATCGGCAATTTAATTTACTCTAAATCCAGGATCAGAAGACCAGTAAAGGTATATGGATGGATGGAATGTAATAGGCCATCACAATTATTATGTCTAAAAAGGCCTTTAGCTCTGGAAGTTTAGGTGGTGACCAGTTTTAAATTTTCTCTTGGGCAGCATATAAATTTGATATTGTGTTTACGAGATACCTGCTCAAATTCGTATAATTTTTGTTCGAGAGCGGTGTTTTGTTTTTGCAAATAGACGTATTTGTTGTTGACATCAGCGACAGCTTTCTCAAGCTTACGTATTTTATCTTTTGATTGTTCATGTTCAACTATCAATGTATCATGCTTATCGGAAAGCATACTCAAACTTTGCGTAATTGAATCAAGTTGTTTTTTGAACCTGGGAATGGCAGATACTTTTAGCTGTATGTCCTTGAGAATTTTCGTGTAGTCCTGTGAATATTCTTGCTGTTCTTCTTCTTCGAATCCATTGTCTTCACAGTTATTACAATAGATCCGATTCCTTCTATTTTTTATATCCGCCAAAAGACCCTTAACACAACCTCTATGAAAAGTTCCTTGACACGGTCCTTGTCAAATGAAGTGTGATCCTTTTTTCGCTAAAATCTTCTTACATTTTTGACACTCCATTTTGACGCGTATTTAACAATTACCAATATGTAGGTATGTCAATAGATTGCGCGAGCGCGCCGCGTAAGGAATTTTCTGCGCGTGTACACTCGGGTCAGCGTCGAGAACGAGACTGATTTATTGATTTCAACCAATGGCCTACCTACAATCCTTTAAGACTATCAGCATGCACTTACGTAAATAATTCCACGACATCATCGTCAGCCAAGGACAGAAAGAACTCCTTTGAATAATTTGGGTTTTGTATCAAATTGACTTTCTTGACAATACATATAGAGGGAACTATGTCCCTGTCAAGCTTTCGTGTCAAAATGAACCGTAACGACGGTTTTTTAGCTGTTTTATAAAATCAAATAGTATAAGGTTCTTCATTTTCCATGTTTATGTTTTCTATGATACCTATATAATATTTCCATTTCTTTTTGTTGATGTATCTTACAATTACGTGGTCATTCAATTCATATTCTTTTTCTTGTTCTGTGTTTCTACTTTCTGAATCATGTTTGTTAAAATTGGTCTTGATATCTTCTTCTGATAGTTTTGTCTCTTGGTTCGATATAGTCTTGTCAGTGCTTTCTGTTAGTAATTTCTCTTTGGTAGTAACTTTTACTCCTTTGTTGTCATAAAATTCACTCGTGTCTCGGTTTTCTTGAGTCTCATTGGTCGTTGTTGTCTCTTTCTCTCTGTTGTTACAATATTGGGCAATCCCTTGATTTTCTGGAATGCTGATTGAGCTTGTTTTATTTGTTGTCATGTCTGTTTCTATCATGTCAGAAGGTGTAGTTATTTTAAAGTTTTCTATATTTTCGATTGTTCTAAACTCCTTCTAACTTCCTTGTAATTCCTGGTTGTATGTTGTCAGAAGTTTGGATTATTTGTTCTATAGTTTCGATTGTGCTTAATCCTGTCCTGTATTGTTTTCCATAAGTTTGTTCATAAATTTGGCCAGCAGTTTCGGAAAAACATCTTTTACTAGGGTTTTATGTTTGCGTCCTTCTACTTTTTTCCACCCACTCAATATAGTTCGCCAATAATGTTTTAAAGGTCCATACAGAGCAACGTCTAACGGCTGCAGAAGGTGCGTTGATTTGGGGGGCAAGCACACAAATGAAATGTTTATCTTTTCTTACTTTTTTAATACGTTTTCAGAAAAGTGTGATGAGAGATTTTCACCTATGACAATTTTACGTCCAGGCTTTTTTTAGCGTATGGAACGATTACTTTTTCAAACCAATTCTCGAAACAAACCGAGTCGAACCATCCGCTTTTAGAGCGATTGTATATTGCGTCTGGAGTACCTTCTTCTAACCAGGTATCCCATAGGTGTTCTGCTTTGTACACCATGTAAACCGGTAATAACTGACCTTCGGCTGTAGCAGCAAACATGAGGGAAACAGCCGTTTTCGATGTATTTGTTACCCGTTCTGGGTATTTAACACCACGTTTATAAATGTATTTTTTGTTTCCTGGGTCGGCAGTTAAATTAGTCTCATCATAGTTTATGATTCGGTCAGGTGTTACACCATCGATTGTTGGTGCAAAGTACTCAAAAAATGAGTCTATCGTCGATGCTGATACCTTTGCTCTATTGGTAGATATATTGGAAGCCATACGGTTCGAAAGCAAATCTTTATGACGCCTTAAAAAGTTTCGAGCCCATTCTGAACCAGGCAAATTTTCGGGTAGTCCGTATATTGTTTTTCCGAGTTTATTTAAGTACCTTTGCGTGAAAATACGAAGATCAATAAGATCGAATGGGAATCCCCAGTC
The DNA here is from genome assembly GCA_036936625.1 of Parnassius smintheus behrii. Lineage (NCBI taxonomy): Eukaryota > Metazoa > Arthropoda > Insecta > Lepidoptera > Papilionidae > Parnassius > Parnassius smintheus. Next base: position 47,892,086 of record JAUPFT010000010.1, on the reverse strand, counting down.
TGCCAAATTTACAATGTGTTTAATGAAGGCTTTCTCTTCTTCAGGTGAAAAAAGGGTAGGACGTCCTGCTTTTTCTTGTGAGCAATTAAGGTTTCTACATTTTCTCGATAACGTTGTTTTAGGTATTTGATATTTAGATGATGCTTCTCCTAGTGTTAAAGTCTTAGTTTTTACGTCTCGAATTGCTTTCTGTAAATTTTCAGAGCTGTAATTAGTGTAAGGTAGGAAGGACTTTCCATTCCTAGTATTCCTGAATTTTCTAATATATATTCGTGGCATTTTGATGCATATTCCTGCAACAAAATCAAAATAGTCTTTAAAATTATATCCGAAATACAAAGGATTCGAACATCTTACCCTTAATAAACATCACATTACTTGTGAGTATAATTGGTATTATCGTTCCAAATAACACCAGTAATTCATACATGGGATCACATTACTTGTGGGTATATTTGGTATAGTTGGTCCAAATAACACCATCATTGCGTATAAGGGGATATTTGGTAATACGGTACCAAATATCCTAAATTGCTGTTCCAAATATCCTCATGAGAATATTCGATCAAAATGGCGGACAGGTAACACATGCGATGATGATTAGGAGGGTTTTGGAATGCCGAGATATCGCTCTTTTCTTTGTAGAATAAATAGAATAGTTTTTTACTTACTTTGAAATCTTCAAAGCACCGTCCGAAAGTTCAACAATGAAGTTTTTGCTGTTTTTTCACGGTTTTATTAAAATAATCCTTGTAGACACAGTTCTTATGGCAGCGTGGCGTAACTTTTCAGAATAAACTTGACATGAGTTATAGTGTTGCCAGAATTGAAGATCTCTTTCCTACCATTGCCATATCAAAAAATATTTAGATCGCAATCTTAAAAATAAAAAATACCAAATATACCCACGATTTCCAAATATCCCCACTTTACGGTATACAATTTTAAAGGTAGAATTGATTCAAACTTTGCTACACATTTATAGTAATAAGTGTATAATTTTGAGATTGTATAATACAAATGAAATAAAATGCTTACCCTGGGGTCATATTTTCGTTTTTGTATACTTTTGAAGAGACACAACGCGTGCACTACTCGAATGGTTGAACGTAACTAAAACTTATGTTGTATTCGTGCGAAACAAGTTCTCACTTTGGTCAATTTAAGACTAACCAATGCGCTATCTAGCGAGTGTTTGTTGAACTACGCTCCTTTGTCTATATTTAAGAGAAAAATACCGGTGTTACCAAACATTTTCGCATATTAACTCAATTTTGAATATTTTTGGAGATTGTGTACTTTTAATGCGAAAAGGCGATATTATATTTATACCGAAAGCTAATTATCATCACAATCCGTATCTATTTCCTGATCGTCGCCGTGGTCATAATCCGTGTCCGTGTCTTTACTTAAGTTAATAATCAACCTGCGAACAAACAATATTTCAGTTAGTTATAAGTGTAAAGTAGGTGTAGGTCTAAAAAGAAGAAGGAAATGGTACGCTAGGATCGCGATTCTTGGCGCTCGATCCTTTCTGCCTACGCTGCAAGGGAAAGCGTGAAGTATACATAACTTCACGTTTGCACTACTGTTGCAAAACATACCAATCTGTCAATTTCGTCGTCGAACACTCTTTCTGTCTCATAATATTCTAATTCATTCTTTATGATGTGGTCGTAGCATTTACACCATTTTTCTGCGGAATAATTAGCAAAGAGTGAAATTAGCACTTTCTTCTTTTTATCTAAATTTGATTCAATGGCCGTCCTAGCCAATTTACCTTTGAGGTCTCCCCATACTAATTCTATAGGGTTGAGGTCCGGGTGGTACGGTGGAAGGTGTAGAACTGTATGTCCTTCCGCCTTAATGATATCATCGATCCGGTATTGCTTCTCAACATTCTGCTGATTTGTTAAGTTCATAATGTCACATTTGTGTGCGGATTCGTCAAATGGAACATTTTTTCGCGTCAACCACTCCTGCATGTGGCTCTTAAGAGAGCTCATAGTATGTTTTCTATCGATTTGGGTGCTGCGGTCCTGTGGTATGCCGCATTATCCATAACGACGACTGAGTTCTGGGGAATATTTGGCAGGTTTTCAGTTGCCCACTTTTGCAAGTTCACGGCATTTATGTCACCGTGGTAGTCCCCAGTCTTCGAGTGTGACTTGAAGATAAGTAAAGTATTATTCACAAATCCATCACGGCTTCCAGCATGGACTAATGATCAGACGAGATCCCTTGAAGATCGCGTTTTTAGCACATTCGCACGTTCTTCTTTAGATTGCCAACATTTTCGTAGATTATGTGTCTGGTTGACATATCGACGATGAAGTGACAAGAACCTTTATCTACCAGAACATGATTTTACAGGAAACGAAAAAAACTTTTTATTTATTTTAAACGCAAGGTATGAAAAATACTATTATTGGATATATATTAAATAAGAAGTGGGTATAGGGGGCTATGTGCGACTAGTGTATATACAATCAACTTTTTGATTTAGACATAGATAGGTGATATTGCAATCTAGGCTTTGAAAATATACACTATAATAGCAAAGATAGATTGTTTTTGATTTCATTGTCATATTAATTATTACAATCAAATATCTGATGATACAACATAAAAATGGCTACATTGCTCTTGAGACTTAATTAAAAGAAACCAGAATATAATCAGTTTATAATTACGATTATTAGAACAAATACAATGGAAGAAAAATACATGTTATGCCGACCGCAAATAAAATCGGACAAGGGCAGGAAGATGATGTTGGGACAACTATGTTGTCTCAACATCATCTTCCTGCCCTAATGGACAATTATGTTTTATTAAATGAACCAAATGGTTCAAACAAATGGCAAAGTGTCATAAAAATTATGGCAATCTTTAGGTAATACTGCTTTTAGCTGTTGCAGGTGGTTGTACTTCGTTACAGTAATTGGAATTTTGTTAGGATGTAGTGGAGGATAGATTGCTTCCGAAGCTAGTAACCTAGGTCTGTACGGTAAAGGAATCAACTGTTCGTCAAAACCCAGTTTAACTTCGATTGTCATAGTATTGTACTTTATTATTCTGATATCTACAACCTGTGGATCGCCAGCTTTGCGGCCTGGTCGAATACTTTTCTAAAGCATATTTTCAGGTCGGGCTTCTCTACTCTTTAACAAATTCATGATCTACATTAATTGCTTCATAAGGGTTACTGCTTCGTGCCTCAAGTAATCGTGACATAATCACTAGGCAAATGTATTTCCCGATTTTTGAGTTTTCGCTCAATAGTACTGTGAACCGAGTCACACTCCATCTGAGCAAACGCAAAATTTTTTAGAACCAGGTCACAGGTTCTAAAAATTTTTGCGTTATGATTACGTTATGTTTCTTGCTCAAAAGGAGCAGTGCATTTGCCAGCACACAATTACGATTCTGGTATGTGCACCCGTCGGAGAAATTAACAATTGGTAACTGATGTGGAATACAATGTCTTTCTAAATAATCAATTAAAAACGTCGCAAAAGTGCTAGACGTTAAATCAGCAGAAGTTTCGTCGAACCAATAACAACTGCAGTGCTTGGTTACTAAATTAAATACAGTGAAATTATGGCACGTTAACTTTGTCTTGAAATAGAAAGCACTAGCAGTAAGGTAAGGACAAACCTTCACAGCCTCTAAATCCGTAGTCAAAAGTATAAATTCTCCAGCAGCTGCTTTTTCTTGTCCTCTTCTTTTTCTTGTCTAGCCCAGTTTTTCTTAATTATATGTATTTGGTAATCTGATTCATTTAAATTACCCGCATTGTAACTTGAACAGGTGTCACACATGTTTTTTTTATAGAAGAGGGGCAAACGAGCATGCGGCTCACCTGATGTTAAGTGACTACCACCGCCCATGATCAACCGCAACACCAGGGGAATTGCAGGTGCGTTGCCGGCCCTTTAGAAAGGAGTAAGCTCCTTTCTTGAAGGTCCCCAGGTCGTATCGGTCCGGAAAAATCGCTGGTGGTAAATTATTCCACAGGGAGGTTGTACGCGGAAGAAAACTCCTCTTGAAACGTACAGTGGTGGACCGCCAATCAACCAGATGGTGTGGATGGTATCGGGACGTTTGCCGCGTAGTGCGTTCACGAAATTTGACGGCTGGGATTAATCCGAACAATTTCTCAGAGCACTCTCCATGGTACATGCGAAAGAAAATGCAAAGAGATGCAACATCTCTTCGCAGTGCCGGTGAATCGAGCCGATCGGAAAGCACTCGGTCGTCCACGATTCGAGCCGCTCTGCGCTAGATGCGGTCAAGTGGAAGGAGCTGGTACTGGGGAGCCCCAGCCCAGAGATGGGAACAGTATTCCATGTGCGGCCGAACCTGCGCTTTGTAAAGTTGCAGGCGGTGTGCCGGTATGAAATATTGTCCCGCTCTGCTGAGCACGCCAAGCTTTTTAGAGGCCAATTTGGCCTTCTCTTCCAAGTGACCACGAAACTGCACGTCACTCGATATGTCGACGCCGAGGATTCCGATACTGGCTGAGGCAACAAGGGGAGTGCCTGGAGATACGACAAAGGGGTTCTTTTTAGCGGTTAACGCGCAAACTTGTGTCTTCTGGGGGTTAAACTGAACTAGATTTAGTTGCCCCTAATCAAAGACTCTGTTCAGCAAAGACTCGACTTCAGACACAAGTTTGTCCCGTTTTCCGGAGAATTATTGGCTCGGCCGGTGTAAAGAGCATCACCGGTGCTGTCATCTGCATAGCATTGAATGTTACGGGTTTGCAACATATCATTGATATGCAGAAGAAACAGCGTTGGCGATAGCACGCAGCCTTGTGGAACACCAGCGTTAATAGGCTTGCAATCGGAGCTTGCACCGTCTACAACGACCTTGATGCCCCGATCTGCAAGAAAGCTGGTAATCCAATCGCACAATTTCTCGGGAAGCCCATAGGAAGGGAGCTTCGAAAGAAGCGCTTTGTGCCAAACCCGATCGAAGGCCTTCGCAATGTCCAAACTAACGGCCAATGCGTCCCCCTTGGACTCTACTGCCTCCGCCCATCTGTGAGTTAGGTAGACCAGAAGATCACCAGCTGACCGACCACGGCGAAAAAAACCGTATTGGCGGTCACTAATCAGCTGGTGATCCTCAAGGTACCTTATGAGCTGGCAGTTTACAATGGACTCCATTGTTTTGGAGAACAAAGAGGTGATGGCGATAGGCCGGTAATTGGACGGGTCTGAGCGGTTGCCTTTGCGGTGATCGTCCGGCGAGAAGCAAACCCGCCCCCAAGGGTAGGATGCAAAGAAAGACTGCAGCCCATCCCAATCGGCTGACCTATAGTGCCAAACACGGCGGCAGCCTGCAGAATGCAACTGCGATTTCAGCGTGAGTGGCACCACACTCCGGACAAGACAATGGTCCGAGGAGCCTAAAGGGGCGTCGACGGAAATCTGATATCCGTCCGAATGAGAGGTCAGCAGAAGGTCCAACAGGGAATGTGCATGATCCTCCACATCTGGAATCCGCGTAGGCAAAGTAACCAGTTGAGTCAGACCATATGCCAAGGCAAAATCATGAACAGATCTCCCCGCATGATCGGTTGAACGTGAACCAAGCCATTCGGCGTGATGGGCGTTAAAGTCGCCGAGGATCAAGATCTCTGCGGAGGGGATCTGCTGTAGCAACGAATCTGTAGCCATTTGGACGTGGTCGAAGAGTCGGTCTGTTTCGGCATTACCGCTATGGGGACCTATAGAGGCACCCGTAGACGCGCGGATGGTCGTCGCTGTCTATGCGTAGCCAAAGGATGGACAGGTCCGAACCTTCAAGTCTGCCGAGGCCTCGAGAACAGATGTCCTCTCTCACGTAAACGCAAACTCCAGCTCGAGGCACAAAGGAGTGTTCCAGTTTGTACCCCGGGTAGGAGAGATACGAGACATCAGCCGGAGAGGACACCTGCGTCTCGGTCAGAAAGAGCAGAGCTGGCCTCGCCGTCTCGAGATGGTAGTGGACGGCGTTTAGGTTAGAGTGAAGTCCCCTAATATTGCAGAAATTCACGGACAGCGTGGCAGGGGTCGCCTTGGTCTTGTTGCTCCGTTTGCCCCGAGCAGTTGTAGTCTTGAGCGGAATTTTGCCCTCCCCCCCAGAATACGCGGGCAGCCTGAGCACCCACGCTTAGAAGTGGAGAAACATGGTCGTGGATGCTCAGCGAGGGATTCTCCAGGGGTGCTGGTACCCTCCTGGGGTAGTCTATCATTATTTAATTCCGCTACCATGTTGATGGGGGAGGGGGATTTGGGCCTCCGGCCACCTGCACTCACCAGACGAAACGCGGAAGCAGAGCTTCCACTTCACGTCAGATGTCCTTTTTAAGCGTAAATAGTGACAAATTTATGTCATGAAAATTCTTTTCAAATGTAAATCTACTAACATAAGGTTGACTAGTTTCAGTGCAATATTTCTTATACGCTTTGTATAAGTTGGAAAGAGAACGATAGATTGGTTCTATAAAGAGTTTAGCTGTATCTTTTCTTGCGTAATGCGACGGCAATTTTGGCAAACTTGTAAAAAATTGTTTAAAATCGAAAGTTTCGTTTCTACTTCTGCTCTTGGAGTCTTTGTTTTAGAATCGTATATTGCATCATGGTTTGAAGTCATGCCAAACTCACTCTTTTTTACCCATGCTTGAACAGTGAACGATCCCAGTGATAACTTACTTACTTACTTACTTATCGTCACGCACAATCCCTAACGGGGTAGCCAGAGAGAACAGATCGCCAAGTGTCACGATCCTTACATACCTCTTTCGCTTCTTTCAGGTTCATTAACTTCTTCATACATGCACGTCTAGGTATCCGAGTACTCTTGACCCTCCCCTCTTCGAGCAATTTGCTCACATGGTCTTCGAAAGTTAGTCTCGGTCTACCTCGACACCTTTTAATATTTACTTTCGCTCTATATATTTTCTTCACCATTCAGTCTTCACTCATTCGTTCAACGTGCCCAAACCATTGGAGTACGCCCCTATCAATTTTTGTGATAAGGTCATCTTTCAATCCTGCCATATTGCGAATCTCTTCGTTTCGCTTTCGGTCGGCTATGGTAACGCCACACATTTTACGAAGAGATCGCATCTCCACTGCATTCAACTTGCTTTTATGCTTCTTCTGGCATACCCAGGTTTCGCTGCCTTATAACAAAGTCGGTACCAACACTGCGTTATGTATTGCAAGGCGTGCACTCTTCACCACGCCTTGCCTTTTGACTAATGCATTCAGGGCACCATTGACTTTGTTTCCGGCAGCGACACGCCTATCCACATCTAAATCACATCTTCCATCCCGGCTGAAAGCACTCCCCAAGTATACAATTTCATTTACCTGTTCTAGACATTCCTGATTTACCCATATTTCACATTTCGTTCTCTCTTCGTCCTTTTCAAATACCAGAACCTTAGTTTTATTAGCATTCAAACGGAGACCTTTAATTTCACATTCCTCTTTCATACACGTGACTAATGCCTGCAGTTCTGCTTCTGATGGTGCAATAAGCACTGCATCAGCATACAGCAGACAATTAACTTTTATGTCACCCAATTTCACACCCAAACAGCTATCTTTCAGCTTCTGTAAACAGCTGTCGAGATACAGTATGAACAGCCAGGAAGACATGACACAACCCTGTTTTACGCCCACTTGGACGCTAAACATGGGTGACAGGTCATGCCCTACCCGCACACAGGCTTTACAGTCATAGTAAAGTGACTGCACAGCCCTTAACAATCGACCATCCACACCATTTCCCGGCAACAGTTCCCACATTTTCTTCCTTATAACCTTATCAAATGCTTTCTCCAGATCCACAAAGGCACAGAAAATCCTCTGGTTGACACTCAGAAGCTTCTCCGTGATCATGCGGAGAGAAAACATTTGATCCGTGCATCCTCTTCCAGGTCTAAATCCGCATTGTGCCTCCCATAAAAATCTTTCCGATTTCTCTTGCATCCTGCGTGTCAAAACCTTCGAATAAACTTTACTTGCTAAACTGGTCAAGCTGATCGCCCGATAGCACCCGCAGTCAAGATGTGAACCTTTACCTTTATATAAAGGCACAATGACCGCGGATCGCCAATCATCCGGGACATCTCCCGTCCGCCAGCACAAATTGCACAGCGGATCAAAGCTGTCCCATACGCGAGGCCCACCGTACTTGACCATTTCAGCAGTAACTCTGTCTAGTCCCGCAGCCTTACCACATTTCAAACTTCGAATCGCACGTTCAATCTCTTTCATGACCTCAGTGTCATCGAGGTCCGTGTCTGGCGTGCCAGTCACGGCGTCACCCCCGGATCCTTCACTAAGATCATGACACGCATACAATTCTCTATAAAATTCACTCCATCGCTGCATGACGTCAGATTTTTCTGAGAGGACGTCATTGGTTCTCGAAAGCACTTTGTTCATTCTTAAAGCTGTCGCACCACTCCGGGACCTTCCAACCTCTTTCCAGAAGAGTTTGGAGTTTTCCCTAAAGTTGTGCGACAACCTCTCGTCCGCTTCTATTCTACACCTTTCACGTACTTCCTCAATCAATGTTTTCGCATGAACTTTCTGCAGCTTATATCTTTCTTTCATCTTCTCTCTCATATGCTCATCGTTACTAGAGGCCAAGTAGTCTAACCATGCTTTTTTCTTCTTTTTTACAGCTTCTTTCACTTCATCATTCCACCATGCATCTCTTCTTTTACTACTACCTCTTTTTGTCGTACCACATACTTCTTCCGCTGCACTTACCATTCCATCCCTAAGGTTCTGCCATGTTCTCTCCACATATTCTTTCCTGCCATCGATGGTGTCAAGCTTTTCGGCTACCCTCGTGTGATATTTGTCCCTAGTATCCGCTTCCTGAAGCTTCCAGCTTCGGATGCGACAGACCGACTGTGGTTCTGTTACTGCTGTCCGGTGGCGCCAACCCGCGAACAAACCCCTGAATCTAGTAATTACTAGATAATGATCCGTTCCCAGGTCAGCACCCCTGAACACTCGTGTATCCATCACCTGTTTTCGCAGTCGGTCATCCACCAGGAACAAATCAATCATACTTCTCTCATTCTTTCTTTCTCTAGTGTACATATGGATCTTCCTGTGATTAAACATAGTGTTTGTCACAAGAAGACCCTTTTCCTTGCATACAGCCAGTATAAGCTTGCCAGAATCATTAACCCTTTTATCGCCAAACTTTCCAAGCACCGACTCGTATCCTGGTCGAGCGATACCTACCCATCCATTCAAATCACCACATACAACAGTTCTTTCGTTTCCCTTAACCAAATCTAGAACTTCTCTTACATTCTCCCAAAACTCCTCCAGCTCAGCCCTGGACGACGAAGCTACCGGCGCATAAACAGCCAAAAGGAATAACTTCGTCAGTCCCATTTTGAAGCGAACCCAGAGAAGTCTTGAGTTCACAACCTTGTATTCAGTCATAAGATCGACCAACCGGGACGACAACAGCACTCCCACTCCCTGGCAGGCGTTCTCGCTTTCCGGGACTCCGGACCATATAGCTAACGTCCCGCCAGGGAGCTCTTCAATACCACTGCCTTTCCGTTTGGTCTCCGAGATACACACGACATCTAATTCTCTTTCTTTCATTATTTCGATCAACTCATTCGTCTTATCTCTCATGCCCCCTCTAACATTCCACGTGCCAACTCTGCACTCCGTCCTCCACCTTCCGCCGTGTCGGGCTGTGCGTGACGGGTGGCGGTCCCCATCGCCGCTTTGCACGCTGCATTCCACACCAACGGGGACGAGCTGGTGTGTGTCGCCTTGGGGGGACGCCCTAACCCTCGTTCGCATGGGTGCGCAGCTGTGTAGAATTGCAGCCCTGAAAAGGGCTGGCAGGGGTCGCGACGAGCACGCTTCTACAATGACCCCCTCCCAGTGATAAGGTGTTTAAAAACGTTTGTTTACATACCTGTACTTTATTTGAACAATCTTTTTCAATCGGCAAAAAATATGATAGAGTTCCCTCCCGCCTAGATAGTTCACTAGCCGATTTAGTTTTCCGAGATGTACTAGATCGTGTCACCAATCCCGTAACGTAAAATCTCCGTTGATCCCAGGTTATTTTCTTCCAAAAATTGCTATGTATATCCTTTCGACAATCCTCAGTGAACCTATCACAGCCTCTTACCTTACTCTTCTTACAAAAATTGGAGACGCAAGTTGGTCTTAGCCGAACTTCTTATCTTTTAGTTTAGAATATCCTAGATACTCTTTACCTCGCATTCGCTTCAAAAAAAACAGGCCTGTTGGTCTAGTGATTAGTTACCCTGACTGCTATGCCGGAGGTCGTGGGTTCGATTCCCACCCAGGACAAATGTTTGTGTGATGAGCACGATCATTTGTTCTGTGTCTGGGTGTAATTTATCTATAATATTTATGTATTTAAATAAATAAATAAATAAATATCATTTTATTGCCACTTTAAAAAAAAACATGTATACATATAAACTAATTACTTAATCTTAATTTAATTTAGGCAAACGGAGGTGACTCAGCTTTTGCTTACATGGAACTAGATACCATGAAGCGCTGGTTTTCAGGCACTCCTTCTTCCCTGAGATGTTACACGGGTGTTATGAGAATTTTGAGTTCCCCAATCACCTCTTTCATTTACTCATCTGTCATTAGAATTTACCATGGTATGGTTGTGACATTTCATAATTATTAAAATTAATGATTCTTGCATTCGTGCGTGCGTGCGTGTGTGTGTGTGTGTGTGTGTGTGTGTGTGTGTGTGTGTGTGTGTGTGTGTGTGTGCGCGTGCGTGCGTGCGTGATTGTTCAGTTTATAATACTATTTAGAAATATATAAGTATGTTTATCAGTTGTCTAGTACCCATAACCCTTACAGACCGGCGCCGACGCCGCGTGGGTTAGGATCACATATTCTTTTTATTTAAAGTCTTCGAGGTATAGTGAAGACTGGTATGACCTGTTTACAATGATATAAGGCTTCTTTCAGTGTTTTTCAGGTGGCGTACAATTGTGTTTACCTGGGCCTTAGTGTTACTGCGTCACAATTGTGAGGGTCGCAATTGTTTCAACTGGGGCCATACTGTTCGTGAGTACAGTTAGAGACAGACGACTACGATTAGAGATTCTTGTGTGTTATAATATATTTATCTATTGTTATAGATGAAATAAAAATATGGAAATTTGAAATTTCGTTTATTTAAAGTCTTAGTAAAATAATAGGAACTTAGGACAATCATCAATCATAAAAGTTAACATAACTATTTTAACAGTCTTATACATTTAAAGAAAATTGTATTCAAACATGAGATCCATTTAATTAGGCGATTATTGAACAAAGTAGTTTTAGATATTATTATGAAAAGAAAAAAAACAATTCTTGTCTTTAGTTAAGCACAAATACACGTCGCATTTAGAACAACGAGCACGGGATCGACTGGAGCAGTTAGATAACCTGCATTTTCTAGGAGCTGGAAGTGTGTCGAATATGGGCCAATGGTTATAGCCATCATAGCGTTTGTCAACTGTCGGCATAGGAGCTGGTCTGTACTCAGATGTACTTGGCATTTCAGCAAGTTCCAAGTCGTCTCTGGTTCGTTTTCTGGTTGGTTCACCCAATAAATATTCCACAATGGACAAACGGAAGCTCAGTAAATCCATGATCTTAGACTTATGCAAATTGTTTCGTTTGGCATCTTCCCTGTACTCAAACCACGAATTTACTATGGCAAGGTCAAAAAGATGGATAATGACCTTAAAACACCATTTCCTTGTTTTGAACCATGTCCTATAAGTTTCTAACATCTGGTCACATAAATCCACGCCACCCATGTTTTGATTGTAATTTTGTACAACGCTTGGGCATGGTATGCTTTGATGTGCTCTTGTTTTTTTATCCCATCGTGATACAGTGCTACTTGGGTCCCCACCGTGTATTGATGAAATCATTAGCACGCTCTTCGTATCCTTCCATTTCACCATACAAAGTTTTCCATCCGGGCTTACGATCTCTTCCCATTCACCTCTCTTCATTGCAGAATCTTTTTTAAAAGTGTACAAAGTTTTCTTGAACCTATTAGCCATGATTGTGCCGGTTCCATCAAAGTGCCTGTCATTTAGTTCTCTGAGCAAAGGGATCGTCGTGAAGTAGCGATCAAAATATAAGCTTCCGCCAAGAAGAGTCCTTGCTAAACGCAAGACTACGGCGGGACCCAAACCAAAAGACCTATCGGGCAAGTCAGTTGTAGCACCTTGATATATTTCAAAATCAAGTACTAGGCCCTGTGGTTTTGTAATTACAAAATTTTTTAAGCCTACAGGTCTAGGTTTGTTTGGCACATATTGCTTGTCAGGACATCGGCCAGTAAAAGGAATCATTTGCTCATCTATGGAGAATGTAGTGCTTTCTCGAGGCAATGCCAGGCAACGATTTCTAACAGCGTCTATCACAGGCTGTATTTTCCACAAACGGTTCCTGGCCTTTTCGTCCTCATCAACGCTATTATAATCAACAACATGCAGATTAACTCGTAATAAAAAAAAACGATCACGAGACATCGCCGAGGCAATAGGATCGTATTTAAATTTCTGATGCCAGTACATCTTCATCCTAGGACATTTGACAAGACTCATCATACCATGAACCCCAAAAAACTTTTTAATCTCACCTGGCGAGCATTGTGGCTTCATTGCACACCCCTTTTCAGCTATATAGTACTGTGAAGTGGCAGTCGAAAACTGTTCAAATAATTCCTCAGTAAAATAGTTTTCAAAATACTCTGCTGGCGATTTTGGTGGCTCACCTGGGTCTGGAGGCTGTTGGACTGCGGTAGGCCTACCACGGAACTTCTTTTTAATCCATTTTCCATCATCAGATTCACGAGAAATCGGCAGTGAAGACAGAGGCATGTCGTCCTCAGAATCATCAGATAAACCGTCATTTTCAGCATCCGGGGCCCATGTGTCGTCCTCATCATCACCTATATCCTCTAGGTCAGATTGCTGCAGTAAATTTTCAATATCCTCATCATCGAGCTGAGACATGTTTCCCGCCAAAATGGTATTTTTTTATTGATTGGGGCCGGCGTGCAACAATTGTGACGGTAAATTTCTTACTTAATTTTTCGTACATTAAACCTAAAACAACGACACAACTAATTCAGCTTTGTGTAAAGTAATTAATACGTAATAAAATAATACCACAATTGTTATGATTTCTTTAAAAATAAGTAAAATATTCTTACCAACACGTGGCGTGACACAGGTGGCGATGATCGTCAGAATGAACGGGTCGAAACATGAAGAGCGGCTCGTACGCAACTTGTCTCACTCACACCAATGCAAAGTAGATAGCCGGCACAATCGTGCGAGCTTGGGCCCGTCTAAGTAATATTATTAATTTAACGGAAATTTTGCTTCAAACTACCGTCACAATTGTGTTCGGCAGGGATGTAAGGGTTAACACAAGCTCTGCTTAGCTTGGGACTAGATGGCGTTGTGTGATAGTTGTGGAATATTATTATTATTATTATTGTTATTAAAAAAGCCTTGTTCCTTTTCCAAGATTTTGGGTCAGCATTGTGACGACGTTTTCGACCTTCTTCCATATCTCCATAATCTTGTTGGTCCCCAGTCACCAATACTTCAGCAAAATTTCTTTCTTCAGGAATTTGGTAAACATCATCTGATGTAGATTCGATCTGATCCGGTTTGTTAAACGCAATCAATAAATCAAGATTACTGGTAATGTCCAACAACGCTGGAACCGATGGCGACTTTTTAGGGAACTAATCATATTGTTTGTATCATGCGTTAAATCAGATAATGACCAAGACCTTACTACGAGACGACGACGAGTGCTTGAATATAAAGAAGTAGATTCGTAATTATTATTGTCAAGGATTTCTGTGGGTTCAAAGCTACAGATTAATGGTGGACTTAAAACATTGATGTTGGCGTTGATAGCTTCCTTTGGGTTGGCATTAGGGTTGAGATCGCTTTGTTCAGGACTACAGCAATTGCCAGAAAAAGGCGTGTTGATGTTATCTTCAGACTAAAAATAAAAAATTTAATGATTATTAAATGTAAAGTTAAGGTGTTCTTACAAAGTAGGTTCCTATTTATGCACAGCGGAAGAACTTTATACCCAAAACCTTCACATGATTTTAATATCTTACCATTTCGTGTTGATGTCCAAATATCTGTTCATTTTCCTCAGCAGTAGAATGTCTTAGGTTTGTTACCAAATTATCTTGTTGAAGTTCGCTAAGAATCCTTTTGCTTCTCACTCCTTGTAGAAATCGAGCCATAGCGGTGGTAATAATATTGTCGGCCTATAAAAAAGATTATTAGGTAATATAATTAATGACTAAACATCAGTATTTTTTTGTTAGAACGAAATAAAAGTTATTATGGTTCTATACTAATTCAAAAGCAATTGCTTCCATCTAGTAAAAATGTACAAATCAAATTTGTACACTCGAACAATAACTTCTATGTTCTTGGAATACACCAATAAAACTTACGATAACATAATAATCTTATGATATTATTGTAGTATAAAACTTAATTTAAGTAGATGATTAACAAAAGCTGTATATTTTATTAATTTAGCTCGGAAAAACCAGAAGATTCATCAACTACAAAATGCCTACTTAGGTATTTGAAAAACGTATTCATTAACCTTAACAATTACAAAAAAAAAAACAAGAAGAAAACACTTCTGTTTAAGTTTTAACTGTATGAGCATTAGTTTAGGCGAAAAATAATTACCTGGTATAACAAAAATCCCACTATTTACATTAAAATTAATTTTTCTGGATGAAACATAATATGTCTCATAATATGCCTTCCATCGGCTCCATATTTCTTTATGTCTCTAATATAATGCCACCTTAGAGCCATAATATCGGGTCGCTCGATTATTAATTTAATCCCTAAAAAGAAGAGAATCCGGTGTTTTTGAAGATTGAGTATTGAAAATGAATAGAGTATTTTATACAAGAATAAATAAATAGGTGTTGTATGTATCATCTTTGGTGAAATAGTCTAAAATTGAATTCGTGGGCGAAGTTGCTAGTTGTACATTTCTTTATGTATGTATGTTCATTTTTCTTTTTAGTGCAGATTTACTTGCCTTTTCAGAAAACATTCTGTTTTTTAGAATACAGTATCTCTTAATTGTAATATGGAAGACACTATTGATTATGAAAGTTTAATTGTTTGTGTTCCATGCAATCTTCGAGGAAGTCATAATTTATAGAGCCCTTTAACAATTGTGTTATTATCATTTTAATATTCTCTTTGTATGCCTCTTTTTCTAAAAATATATTTATTATGCTGATTATGCTTGCACTTTTCGCTACACAAGCTATTAAATTATTTTTTATACATTTTCATAATTTTTGAACTCTATAAAATTATGCACTCCCTCTGGCGTTCCGGAGACTTAATTTTTTAAAATTACTACAACTTTTTTTTAATTTTTTTTTAATAATGAAGGCACAGACACAAGCACGCAGCGTGCTTGTAGTTCGCTACATCCTTCTTCCAAGGTTTCTTCCAGAGAGGAAGTTATACTTTCTTCAATTTCTTTTTCTATCTGGTATGCATGTTCGGATTGCTCTATATCAGTGCATATCTCTGTAGCTGGTGTCAGCAATGTTTTAAATTTTTTTATAATGGCACTGTTTGTGTCTCAATTTTTTGTCCTCTTCTTAGCACTGGTGTCGACGAGTTAACATCATTGAACAGTTCATCCATATTTGTTATTAAATTAGCTGTTGCCACGATAGTGCTGTAGTCAAGAGGTTGCAACACATGAGCTGGAAGCTTGACTATTGTAACCCATTCAGATGCGCTATACTCAATCACGTTTAAATCGACATGTGTCGAGTGGTCATCAAATATAAGAAGTAAAGGTGCTTCGTCGAGGTGTTTCGTCTTTGGTTGCAGGAACTAACACTTCTTTCATATTATTTTCAAAAATCGTGATCTCCATCCACCCTTTTTCACTGACAGCATATGCTGGTTTTACATTTTCATTGGTATAGAGTCGCTGCGTCCAAAGATGTTTCCCTTGGAATGTTATCAATGGTGGTAGTTCATCTCTACAAGCATTTGTTGCTAGCAGAACTGTTGTATTATTGCGCCCTGGTCCGCTAGTAGTTCGCGTTGAGTGAAAACCTTTTTTGCAAATAATTTTTCCTTTGACAGGATCTTCGCAAAATGAAGTTTCATCAAGATTATAAATCCGATGAGGTTTATCTTTGAGATCTAGCTCTTCTTCTATTTGTTCCAGAATTTCAAAATATTCGTAGACAATGTCACACGCGTTACGTCGCGATATCTCCACAGCTTGAGGTTTTTAATAGAAAGATTGTTTCGTCTTTGGAACGCATAGAACCTGTCTTTGCCAGGTGTATCATCCTTAAATGCGTATGTATGCCATTTCTACGTACATATTAAGATATTAAGAGGCTTCTTTTCTTGTCAAAGAAAATCCGTTTCTTTCCATTACATGAATACTTTCAGCAATGCGTTTTTCATATTCGAGCGTAAATACCGTAGGTCTGCCAGGAGTGTGTCGAAGACAGGTACAGTCTGTCAAGAAAATCATGAAAAAAAGGAGGGTGCCACTATCTTTTATA
Organism: Parnassius smintheus behrii; assembly: GCA_036936625.1. Classification (NCBI taxonomy): domain Eukaryota; kingdom Metazoa; phylum Arthropoda; class Insecta; order Lepidoptera; family Papilionidae; genus Parnassius; species Parnassius smintheus. Next base: position 47,875,406 of record JAUPFT010000010.1, on the reverse strand, counting down.
CGGCATCCCCATATATTTCAACCGAAAAGTTTTGATACTTTTTATTTTATAAACTGATTCATTATTATGGTCCATTTACTGTCATATTTTTTCAAGTGCGTGCTTATATTGGTATGCGTAATCCTTGAACCTTGTATATCCCAGCAACATTAATTAGCTAAATTCACATAGGTACTTAATAATTGAGATAATTTGACTGTGTATCTTACAAGTAGTTAGGGAAAGCAGGTTTTACACAAGACCAACCTTGACAGACAGCAGAGGCAGACATTCAAGGTGAAGAAATAAAACAAAAATTGTTGATACATAGTTATTATATTTTGATTATTAATTTGAGTCCAAATAATCTGAGTCGAGGTATTCAACTCCCGAAATGTTGCCTGAAGCTCCTGCGTAATTAAATTTGCCCATTTCTGACTCTTCTGGAACTATCATCGCTTACTGAGATGCCAAATTTGTCTATATCATTATACAGAGATCCTCCAAGGGCAAAATATTCATTTTCGATTTTGATGACATGGTCAACATAATTTTTCCATTCTTGTTGAGTTACTGACTGAAATACTTCTGTATCTCTTCGCAACATCTTGACCACAAACATTCTTTTGTGCGATTCGCTTTTTTACCATTGCCCAAACTAATTCATTCAATGGGGTTCAGATCACAATGATAAGGTGGTAGTCTTACCACTGTATGTCCATGTCCCCCCAGGAGTTTATCGATATAATACATCGGTTCAGATTTATGTTTTTTTACAAGCATCGATAAGGATGGTTTCCGCAACGTTTCTTCAAATGGAATATTATTTTCCAGTAGCCACAATTTGATTTCAAAAACTTTGATGCAGATGTAGGTGCCTGGGGCAAAAAAACTTAATCAAATAAAAAATAAAAAAATAATTCAGTCGTTGATTTTCACCTGCAACATAAAAAGATAAGTAATAATGTAAAACAAAAATAAAGTATAAGAAAGAAATATTATAATACCTTGTTGGTTATAATGCATGGTGCATTATCCATCATAATTATTGATGGTTTAGTTATGTTGAGCACTAACATTTCAGATACCTATTTTGTAAAATTATGAGCGTTCATCTCAGAATGGTAATCATCTTGCTCGTTTTTACCGGTAAATATTAATAGTACATTAGGCATCAAACCATTCTCACCTTCAGCATGCACAATTTCCATCTTTTCCCTTTAGATACATCTTGTTGGACACCAGAAATATTAATAGACTGCCAACATTTAGTTACATACTTTTTATAACGTATCTTCCCCTTTTTAATATGTCAATGATTATGGTAAGCACGTGTTTTGTTACTGCATAGCTAAAATGGCGTCCTGAATAAAAAAAATGGGTGTCAGTAGTCAACAGCGTAAGAGTTAGCGCTGCCATCTACATTTTAACAAAAGAATTTGTGAATTCTTTATAAAATTATAGATGTCGCTAGCGATAATACTTTCAAATAATGGAGTTAAAGCGAAACGACGTGTTAGCCCCTCCAGCGGAATAACCCTGCCCAATCTTTACTTTATGTAAAATTTGACATAAGGAATTAATAAATTTGACATAAGGTCAACCGGGGCTAATGCGTCACGATACTTTAAGTGGCATTTTTAATTGATCATATTAATTTAGTTGTATAATTTAAAACATATTTAATAAAATTTTTATATTTAAATATTATTCCGTGGTATTTTTAAAACCCTTGCTTGAAAACACCCATTCTTTACAAGTTGAGATTTTTAGACGCAAAAGCCCCAGGTGCCAAAAGGCGTGGCAAAAAGCCAAAGGCGTCTTTAGCAAGTACCACATAATAGGAAGCCTTCGTAACACAATTAATCGAAAAAATATATTAGATCGCTCATGATATAGCTAGTTATCATCTTATAAGCGATATTCTTGACTTGGTCTCTCCTATTAAGTCGAACAAAAAAATTTGGGGCTATGGCGTCTAATTTATACTTTAAGTGGTTGACGCATTCGCCCCATCCTAAATTCCAGGGTATGAAACGATTTTTTTCTCATTACTTGTGAGAAAAAACAGTTGACATTGACATAATTTGCAAACAAGTTCCACTTTTATACACCTAGCATTTATAAATAGAAAAAAAAATCAAACACATTGAAATTAGGTAAATAGTGTATAATAAAAATACGAGTTCTAATAGAAAATAAAAAAGCGAATACAAAAAAGTATGAGATGTTTTATTTAGTTAATACTGTCATCATTACTAAATTCTTAATAATCAGTTTTTTTTAATAGTGTAATCTTATATACCTATTGTATGTTGAATGTTGTATGTAAAAATTTGACTTTAATTTTGTAACATTCGCTAGGTGTGAAGTACCTTAACAAACATTATTATTAATTAATATTAGTTTCATTATCATTGTTATCACAATAATCAGGTAAAGAGATCACATGCAATTTTATAGATATTGTCACTCTCGCTCAGGTCTTCTTAATTACTAAATTAATTTGACAATCACTGAATGTTATACATTTTAAAATTTTCTTTGAAAGTAATATGCCCTCTTCGAGATATATCAGGCTTTTCAAGGAACATTATGATATCATCATCATTCTTTACTTCTGATATATCCTCCACGTCTGGATAATGAAAGGAAACAAATTTACTATTTTTTATTTTTCTTAAAAATTTGACGTTAGGAATGTTATTGTCATTAATAGAAATGATGGTCCCCACAAAATACTTCACAGACTTTTTTGTTGTCTAGTAAGATTACTAGTATCCAATCACTAACTTCTAGGTTCTTTTTGTTTAAATTCGGTTCAAATTGTTCAATATTTGTAGTGTCAACATCATTATTTACGTACGATTTGTCATTTTCTTTTTCTTCTGTTGTGGCTTGCAACAAATCTTCGAGAAAGTTATCATCACTTTTTATTTCCACTAAAAAGTTTTCACGATAGGTATCAAAATCTTCATCAGAAAGTTCAGCAGAACCGGAAACTTCAGCAAAACTAATATCTAATTCACTTTCAGATTCTTCGTCATAATCAAAATACTTCTTTTTTTTCTTAGCTTTCTTTTTAACATTTTTATTAGGTTTTTGCTTAGATAAGCTCTTACTACAAGGTTTTTTTTTATATCTTTGCTTTCATCAGTCTCATCTTGTTGTTGTAATTTTATACAATTTCTTTTTCGATTTTGGTCCAATTCTTTATTAATATTTTTTGTTTTGGGGATTTTTATGGCAATTCTTTCCTTTCCTTGCTTTATTTTTTCTTCGTTTCGTTTTTTTTTCTATAAACTGTTCTCGCGTTATTATTTCACACCCCCTAGCAATTTTAGTTTTTTCAATTTTATTGTTGAGTCACTTTTCTTTATTGTCTGCAATATTAAAGTTTCTAAAGAAACTCTTTCCGAGGGAGCCAAAATTCTATCTTCAATAATTCTAATTAATAATAATAATAATAATAATAATTTATTCAGATAGAAAAGTGATACAGAGTAAGAGTCAAACAATGCATCTTATATACTAAATATGTTCTTAAAAATGAACTTGCTTCCTAAGTTAGGGTAAACCCTGTGTTTTAGGTTAAGCAAAGCTCTTCCCACTTACATAAAACCTTAAATAAGATACACAAAATATAATGAAATAATACAAGTGACACAGAAAAAAAAATAGATCCTTAGAATTTAAAAGACATGCACAGATTAAAAAAAAAATATTAGCAGAGAAGTAATGAATTGACATCTATGAACACTTATGCAAGTACTGTTAACAAATTCTCCGTTTCTTCATAAGACTTTAGTTGAAGCCATTTTCTGAGGGCAATGTTGCATTCATGCTTATTCATAGAATATATATGAACAATTTTGTTTACTTTATTATATAAATATGGGCCAAGAAAGCAAAAATATTTTTTTATAAATTTTGTGTTGGGCTTAAAACTGGACTTAATCACAATGTCTTTACGACGCTTACATTTGATTTTGTCAGGGTCATAATTTATACACTGATGCTGTTTTTTTATAACATTTAGAACAAATAGTTGGCGAACAGTTAGTACTTGGCAGTTATTGTAGAGTAATATTGTAGGATATTGAAATGGTTTAAAAGTGGAGACCTTTAAAAGTGCTCTTTGAGCCCTTTCTAAAGAAACCATGTGCGTTTTTAGAGCCCCACCCCAACAAGAAATGCAATAAGTTAACAAAGATTCACACAGAGCAAGATACAGCTGTTTCAAAAGATATGGTTGCACTACATGTCTTAGATTTTTAAAAATATATATAAGTTTGCGGATACGATTTTTTAAATGTTGAATATGGTGTTCAAAAGATAGATTTTTGTCTAGAAGGATACCCAAATACCTGACAATCTCAACTCTTTCCAATAACGGACATCGGCAGAAAGTGAGAGAGCTAGGATTTTTTAAAATACAGCTATGTGCACGTAGAGAGAAAGCGTTTCCTGGTTGCGTCACATCACGAATGGAAAAGGTCAGATATTTGGTTTTCTCCGCATTTAAAGTTAATTTATTAGAGCACAACCACCTTTGTACAGTATTAAATGAATTTTGGGCAGCTTCAAAAGTTTTTTTCCAATCACCCTCTGCAAAAAGTAGCACAGTATCATCTGCATAGCAAATAGACTTTCCAGAAATGAGTTTCATTTGACAGAGATCATTAACATAAATTGTGAATAAGGTGGGCCCCAGTATACTGCCCTGAGGTACACCGTAGGTCACTGGTAAATCTGAACTCATGTGATTACTAATTTTAACACTTTGCAATCTATTTTCCATGTAACTCTTAAATAAATCTAACTGCTTTCCACGTACACCAAGCCTTTTAAGCTTTTCCAGCAATATAGGCACAGAGACCGTATCAAAAGCTTTCGCTAAATCTAAAAAGATCGCTAAACATCGTCTGCCTTTATCCAAATTTTCTGATATAAACTTAATTACATCATGCATAGCACCATCTGTGTTTTTGCCAGATCTAAAGCCATATTGGTTTATAGCGAATAGATTGTTCGTCTCTAAATAGTTGATAAGGCGTTTATTTATTATTTTTTCTAATAATTTGGACATAGCCGGGAGTAAAGCTATAGGTCTATAGTTAGTAACTTGATCTCTGTCCCCCCCTTTGTGTATAGGGATTATAATAGATTTTTTAAAAGCTTCGGGAAATACACTATATTCCAAGCACCTATTAAAAATATGCGTTAATATCGGTACAAGTATATTTTTATTATTTTTTAGAAAAACATTTGAAATATTATCCCACCCCGTGGAGCAATTGTTTTTGAGATTCATGATAAGTGATTCAATTTCAGATTCATCAGTATTCAACATAACGAAAGAATTACTAGAAGTCGACATGTCGCTTGAGTCGGTTAAATGGTCAGTATCAGCGGTTTTTTCAGCTAAATGTTTTCCAATGTTAACAAAGTAATTATTTACACTATCAACGGCTAAGTCAGCTGTTGCATAAGACTGCAACAGTTCGTCAGCCGATGATTTAGGTTTATTAGTATAGGTTATATTTTTTAGAACATTCCAGAGCTTCCTTTTGTTATTACCAGCACCTAAAATTAATTCACTTTCATACTTTCTTTTTATATTTTTAAGTAAGTTATTACAAAAACACTTATACCTTTTGTAAGTTATTTGTATGGTGTTGTTGTTTGGGTGTTTTTTGGCTTTCTTAAAAAGGTTATCTCTATTTCTAACACATCGAAGTAAGCCTGATGTCATCCAAGGTTTGATAATCCTAGTTCGGTTGGCGTATATAGATATATCTGTGTTTTTGTGATGTAGTTTAGTGATTATCTCAATTAACCGATTTACGGCGACGTTAGGATCATCAATATCATAAATAAAACTGAAATCTGTGTTTATCATATCCTTATTGAGGTTAGAGTGATTCAATTTAGAGTAGCTGTTAGTTTTTGGTTGAGAAGTGGGATCAAAATTAAGACAAAGTAAAACAGAGCTGTGGTCGGTAATATCAGACTGGATGATCAACGTAAGAGCGGGCTTTTTAGTTTTTAATAATACGTGATCGATACAAGTTTTGCTAACAGGTCTAGTAATCAAATAATGTGCTGGCATAAGACCATAAAATGCCGTCAAATTAAGATATTTTTCTGTATGTGTATCCATATTACTCGTTGAGATGTCGAAATTTATGTCTCCCATGATAACGACATTTTTAAACAATACCACCGATTCTAAGACTTGTTCCAAAGAGATGATAAATGAATCTGGGCTATTATTTCTTGAAGGGGAACGATATATCGCAATGATTGCGAGATCTACTCCTTTTTTAATTACTAAACAGCTTGCGCCCGTAAAATAAGGTTCCTCAACCGAGACACCGAGACTATTTCTTACATAAACTGCGACACCATCATTTTGGTTAAGACATTTTTTGTTAGTATATCCAATATAATTGTCTAAAGTAGGGATATTTGGGTTACATAATAGCCAGCATTCGGTAAGTATAATTATGTCGCAAACAATTTTGGTTCTTTCCAAAAGCAAAGCAAAATTATCAAAATTACAACCTATACTTTGTATATTTTGAGTTATAATTTTAAGGTAATTTTCAGTTTGAGGCACATGTGATTGGCAAGAGTCAACGTCTATTGAAACTGCTCTAGAGACCTCAATGGAGTCGAGATCACCAAAAACTGCTAATTCGTCGAAAACGCGTAAAAACAATATAATGAACCGTAATCTTTGTAAACCTCTTCGATATTGAGATATAATGTGTGACTACAAAAGTTGGTTAAATATGGTAAAAGTGACTCAAGCATTAATAAATAAAGGTCCCTAATTAGATCACAGTTAATCGAAATGGCTTCCTCATTATTACATTCACGTCTTGGTATCAATCTAAAACAGCACTCATCGTAATTAAGTAAATTAAGCCCTTGACAGGTATATTCCTTAAATTCCATATGTACAATATAAAAATAACTTTTTAATAGATTTTGTACCTGCAACATTGCAAAATTAATACAATTTTCATACAAGTCCAAAAGAACAATATGAGATGTGTTATCACCCGTATAATATAAGATATAAAATTTTAACAGTTTTTGTAAGAAGCATGCATCATATAGTAGTTTATTATAGTTACTTAGATATTGAGTTTTTGAGACTCTGAAGTTCCTTCTCATGGTCCACCCGAACATAAGGTTGTTTCTCGTCCTTACGCAAATAGACAACGCCCCTCGAGGTCCAACAGTACGTGAAATTATATTCCTTGGCAAATTCGCGGGCAACAAAAAATAATTTCTGCGTTTTGTGTGTTAATGCCTCAGAAACATATATTGGCTTACTAGTACCCGGTAAATTTAGGTGACTTGTATTAAGCTTTTCTCCTTTTCCCTTATTACGATTAAATTCTTTTATAGCATTTAATAAGGCTTCTTTTTTTATGACGCTGTTTAAGTCCAAAATAATAGGACGAGACGTTTCGTTTTTGGAGAGTATGCGATAAACATCCCTTATATCTGATTCTTGAAGACTGCAGTTCACCACCTTCGCCAAGATCTTGATAATTTCGCATAAATCAGTTTTGGACTCTGGTCTATTATTCTGCTGATAAATTCTTGGCGTGTTTCGTATTTCTACAGCTGTAGCTCGTGATCTCTTTTCCAAAAGCTCAATTTTGTCCTCCAAAGTCTGAATTGTTTTTTTGTCGTTTAAACGTTCTTCCTCCATCGTTTTTAATTTTTCCAATAAGTGGTCATACTTTTCATTCATAAAACTCAGACTTTTTTGCATGTCACAGTTTTGATCGGCGATTTGATTTACTGAAACATGCAGTGCTGCAAAGCGCTTTTCAATTTTAGTAGAGAAGGACGAAAATAAATCTTCTATAAAAGATGTAGTGGACAGAGAAAATTCTTGGCTGCCGCCCTCTAAGTCAAATTTACGCTTAACGCGTTTCGTTACAATATCGTCGCACGCTAAATCATTAAGTGACAGAGCCGTACGCGTAAGTTGCGACGGTGAGTCACGAAATTGATCTGTACTATGGGCCGCAACGGCGTCGGATTCGCCGCTTGTCTGAATGAACACCGGGGAATTCATCGTAGCGGTAGCAGGGCCGACGGGGGGCTGTAACGCGGAGCGGACCCGTTGCGTTGCGGAGGCGGGGGTCTTGGGAGGCGTGCGCCTGAGAGACATTGTTGATTGACGGGTACTAGGCGCGCAGAACTCAGGTAAAGTAGTATGAATCGAGCGTAGCTTCGTAGCAGTACCTGGGAGCCGACTCGTAGCACGCTACGACACTTTTGATGTTTGCTACACAATGTGCGGGACTAGAACAATACGTCACAATACTTTCGGACACTTCTCAGATTATGCACTCCTAGTATCGCACCGCGCCCTTAAACCACTTTAAATTCAATTATTTGACTAAATAAAATTAAAAATAAATCGGATCTTGTGTACACGAGCACTCTGTATGCGGTCCGGAAGGGAAGAGGAAGGGAATTACCTTTGAATCATTAGACTTATCAAATTTCATCTCCTGGTTTGGCAAAACTAATTTTGATGACGCTGCTATGGGATTTTTGGTAATGCTCGACTCTTGGATAACAGTCGCCAAACTTAACTTTTTTAATGTCTGAATCTGTTTTGGTATCGTTTTTTGTTCCCTGAACCTTTTCAATGATTCTGGATCAAATTTTTCGTCTGCAACTACGTTTCTGTCAAACGGATATATGCCCCCTTTTTTAAAGCCATTTCTCATTATTTTTGTGTCTAATTCACGCCACACTTCTCCAAGAAGGCGACTAAACTCATCTTTTGGTAATTTAGTGCCCACATTTAACCGTTGTCAATGCACAAGTTTTGCATCCCAAGTGTTTTTCATTGATTTAAAAACTGATAAATCTAATGGCTGCAGAAGATGGCTTGCATGTGATGGTAATTTTATAATAGTTACGCCTCGTTTTTGGGCTTCTTCTAAAATTTTAAGTTGGATATGGGTAGAATGGCCATCAAATATTAATAAAGCGGGTGGATCTTCACTTAAACGCGGTAGCACTGTGTTCAACATGTACTTTTCAAATACCATCCATCCATTTTTAGTGGCAGCATAGGATGTGTTTTCAAATCCTTTATCTGACAGCCATTGGTCCCACGTATTTTTTTCTCTGTGTATAATCAACCGTGGTAATTTGTCACCGATTGCGTTGACTGTGAACAAAATTGTGACATTATCTTTTCCAGATGACGCGATTGTGCATGTACTGGCACATCCACGGGCTCCAACCACTTTTGTTCGTTCGGGATCTTTTCCAAAACTTGACCCGTCAAGGTTCCAAATTTTGTCAGGTCTTCCTTTTAAATTAAGTTCACTCAAAACTCCATCAAGAGTATCAAAATACTCATTAACAATAAAAGGGTCACATGCCACTTTTCTTGACATTTCCACCGCCTGAGGTCTTTTTAAGGACAAATTGTGAAATTGTGTCTTGAAGACAGCAAACCAATCATAACCGGGTCTGTTGTTTTTGAATGGAGTTTTGTAGTTATTTTCACTCACGTGTACGGCAACTAAATCTAGCGTTTCTTTGGTAGTGAGTCCGAACCCATATTTTTCCATAACCCGTAAACCATTTGCAAGTTTGAGTTCATTTTCTCTGTCAATCACTGTAGGTGGTCCTCGGCTCTCCTTTACGATACCTTTTTTGTTATTCACTCTATCACATATAGTCATATGAGGAATGTTATACTTTTTTGCAGCTTGGTACGAATATATTTTGCCAGTTTTCACTTCATCTACTGCTTTCCTTAAGGTTTCAAGATCGTAAGTTGGTGTTGTTTTTCTTTTATATGAACGAACCATTTTAAAAAATCTAAAAGAAAAATTTAGGTTTAATTACAAAGACCATCTAGAAAAATGTGTCAAATAAACAGCGAAATTATCAAAAAAAAACTTCAAATATTACAAACAATATATTTTGTTTGTAATATTTAAAGTAATTCCGTTTCACTCGCGAGAAACCACCTACTTCTTCCAAAGTCTGTTAAAAGCCTATTATGTATTTATTAATCCAGGGTCTAATCTATCTCCATACCAAATTTCATCAAAATCTGTTCTTTCGTTTAGGCGTGAAAGAGTAACAAACATGCATATATTCATCCATCCATATATAAGTAGGGTATAACTATATTTAAAAAAATGATTTAGTGTATATGTATTTAGATCAATTATTGCATTATTGTTATCTTAAAATAAAAAGGTTTAGGACCTCATACAATGGGGATATTGCGTTACAATAGACGCAATCACCCCAATAAGGCAGATGCGATAGCCCCGATAAAGAAACATAACCTAAAATATTTTAACTGCACGTGGACAATTAATCTTTAGGCATTAACTAAAAATAATTAAAACAAACCGTAAAACATTTCAGAATGAAAGGTACTTACAGGTAAAAAAACACTGAGATTTAAGGGGATTCAATAACCACATATCACTAACGCGAGCTTCGAAGTGAAGTGACATATTCAAGATGGCGAAAATTTAAACAAAAATGAGGCCAATATCGACATCTACTAATTAAATATTTTAGTCTGGTGCTAAATATGTTTAAAAGATGGCGTGAGTAGTTCTTAAATTCGTATTTCATATGATATTTGAATGTGACGCCTTAACCCCTAAGACGCCTTAGCCCCGGTTGACCTTAAGTATTTATGTCAAATTTATTAATTCCTTATATCAAATGTTCCTTGTGAAACGAATTAATGATTGTATATATATATATATATATATATATATATATATATATATATATATATATATATATATATATATATATATATTTAATGATTATATCAAGTATATGACATTGAGCTATAATAATAATCTAATAATCTTACGTTGGTATTTCCTCTGATGCTGTATAATTTATTCTTATCAACTGAATAATTTATATGTTGTTAAAATTTCCATAGATATTGTTATAGTTACTTGACCATTCTTATTTGCACACTACTATAGTAGAATATGTAGAGCTAATTAGGTATACTTAAACACTATTTTAGAACCATATTGTTTCAAAACGAATATTATTATTATCATTATCACGTAGTTATTTACCGATTAATTGTTGCGGTATAATACATCATTTTGAATTTTTCTGTTAATAGTACTAATGTTTTTCCTACTTGTTAATTAATGATTTAAGTTTTCTTTCTCCAGAACTGTGTATAACATTATATAAGTAATAATACGATTTGAGATGTATATAATATAATTTGACTTATATTAGGCATTTTCGAGATACGAGTATGTCTTGTATCTGCTACGTAATTTGGCTAGCCGCCCGTTGTTGGGGCTGGATTTCCTCGTACGCTTCTTTTTTCTTTCATTTTTATTTTTTATAAAGTTGGTACTCTTCTCTTGAAGGAATTTGGATTAACCCTTCAAACCCCTTAAAATTTTAAAATTCCCTAGCGGTCGCATGCGTCCGTCGAATCCCGAGCGGTCGCATGCGATCGCACCCATCCACAGCACTATATATAAACCATAAAAATTTATATTTAGAGACTACTTTTCTATGAAGAAGTTTGGCATTATAGAATCTGTCGTATATATACAAAATTCTCTATTTTATAGTCTAAACAAAAGTCAGTTTTATTCAATTGATTTTCATTTTTTAAACGTCGCATGCGAACGCACCCACCCACAGCTCTTTTAACCATATAAACATATTAAGAGACTATTTTTCTATGAAGTTTGGCATTATAGAATCTATACGAAACTCTTTATCCTGTGGTCTAAACAAATCGGTTACTCTATGGATTTTTATTTTTAATCTACCGTAAAATTGCGCCATTTTCGTATGGTCGGCAAATGTCGCAAATTGACAGTAGAATAAAAATAAAAATCCATAGAGTAACTGACTTTTGTTTAGACAATAAAATATAAATTATGTATAAATTCTATCATGGCAAACTTCTTCATAAAAAGTAGTCTCTAAATAAAAGTGTTTATGGTTTAAAGTGCTGTGGGGGGTGTGGTCAGATCTGACCGCTTGGGTTTGTGGCGTTTGAGAGGAGATGTTTCTGGATCTTGAAATCTTCTTTCTCTATACTTGTCAATCTTGATTTAATAGCAATGTTACTAGAGCTTCTTCTATAATTTATTTTTCATTTCTTGACCCATAACATTTTTTCTTTAAGTGTATCATTTTTCTTTTTCATTATTAAATTGGTCTTCAAAAATCTTCTTTAAATATAAGTAAAATTGTAGTATCTGCTTATATTCGTGTTTTAAATTTTATTTGTCACGTCCGGTATTCTGTTCTCTTTGTTATTATTATTTATTTATATTGATGTATTTATTTTCTTACATAACTTAATTTATCTTCTATACAGGTCCCGGCGGTGCGCTTGCATTGTAGTGGCACATCGCCTGGCAGGGTCGCCATGTAATGTTGGGAGGTTCGGGGAATAAATAATAATAATACGTCATGTAGTAGTCTTGACTGTAGATTTAATACTCCTTGAATGTCTCTTATACTGTCGTATATGTACATGACCATACTACATGGCATTATAACTCAAAATCGACAATAAATTTATAATTATTTTTATTTTCCTTTAATCTTTATCTGCAATTAACAATATGGTTTTATATGCATGTGTGCCACAAGCATTAAACTTTTACGGGCTGACCCAAAAAAAAAAGAACGATGTGTGCCTATGTGTGCCCAGGAGTTGAGCATGGTTTCGAAATCGCAGGAAATCCGTTTATCTTTGTCGGTATGAGTATTTAAGATGGAATGATATATTTCATGTAATGTCGTAAACGCATGTAAACTAAAGGAATTTTGTAAAAATTGTATATAATGTACAAATGTTATAAATGTAAAAAGAAAGCTTTATATCTGAAAAATATTGTAAAGTTTCTAATGCTATTCTCTCTTCTTCTCTTCCATTTTGTGACAATAGTAAATTTTAATATAAAACACACACAACTTACGAAATTTTCATTTCTAACGTTAAAAATAAAGAAATTAGATTAATTTCATTTGTTTCATTTAATTTTCACATTTAAAAATAATGGGTGGGTTATACCAGTACATCCAGTCTACCTTCCCGAGCTTGTCTCAACAAAAGTCTATTAAGTGAAAAGATAAACCCAAAAATGAATTTCTCCCTGGGCTTACTGTTGTCGGTTAGAAGTTCGTAGTCTCAGTCATGATCTTTTTGCTGTCTGTGCCAAAAACATAATAAATTAAGTGCTCTGAAGTAAAGAGTTATAGAAAAATAAAAATACGTGGTTGGTGAAGAGTTAGAGATGAGATATGGATACCATATCATTATAGATATACCCATTCTCCACTAGATATGGGTGGAGAATGGGTCCGCCCGATCGGGGACGAAACACGCACTCACCAGCTCGAAACTGCAAAAATAATGCTGCTATCGTATGCTGAATGTAGAGAACCTGAGAACCTTTTCACTGGTAACGAAGTATTCCATCTTAGTACTCAGGAGTGACAACGCAACTGCATTTTGATCCTTAATCGAGGATAGATGTAGGTGTCTATGGGTCACAGCATTCACTTAACATCATTTGGACTGTGTGCAAATTTGATATCCTTTTTCTTTAAACAATTACCTCAATCTGCTTGAAGCAACATGCGATAATACGTAGAAATTATATTATATTCACTTGGTGTGATTATATCAAAAACTGAGTGTCTGGGACAGAGGTAATAAAAATGGTTTTTATCATAAAATCTCCTTGACGGTCGTCACCGACTCACCGACTTTCTTAAAAATCGGTCATTGCGTTATAAAGTAGCCAGTAATAAACACCAATAATTTCTAATAATATTTGCTTACGAAAGCGCAATGTTGGGAAAACAGCCGTCGTTACTGTGCATTGTGATTTTACACGTCGATAAAAACAGTCATGTCCAGTGCGACTGTGTTTCTGTTTTTACTCGATAATTTACCAGGTAATTTTTTAAATTTAGCATTAGTAAAGATTTTCATACGTGCTAGAATCACGCTGCAGCTATAATTATTATTGTTGTAGCACGAATGGGTAGGCTGAACCGGGGAAGGACCACGCTCTTATAGAATATCAGCGTGAACCACTTATCATCAGATGAACTGAGTGCTCGTCTGTCACCCTTAATCAATAAAAAAGTTTGTTATGCTTTGCCGAAAGAGACTCCATCAACAGAGTTCCTTTATTATATACCGAAGGACTACTCTACCATCGCTACATTTTGTTCAGTATTGTAAAAGACTGGCGTTATATCGACTATCGGCTTATAATCATTGAATACCGCTTATTTAAATCAAGTATTAATCACTTCACAGCCCCAGGAGTCTTATATGAACATTTAAATTGTTAAACTATTGTGTCTGTTAAATTGTTAATACTTGTCGCTTTCTGTTGTAATTTGATAAAGATAGAGAGTGCAGCTTTAAGCATCAATTATATTGATGTTGATTTTTTCTCTAAGGCCTTGAAAATCTAAGGCTGTGGCCACGAAGTTAGCCACGGTCGAGCGATGGCGGTAGCGGGGCGGCCGGTGTGGCGCGGGGCGATTCGAAAGCGCTCGGTCAGTGGCGCTAGAGTGGTGTGAATTAACATGAGTTTAAGTCGAAGAGAACTTTTGGAGCCTAGTCTACTAATGAGAGCGGAATTGTTATTAGCTAGAGATGGTGTTCATTCAATAAATCAAGAGAGAAGTGGTTTGGGCGAATTTTCTATCCTTTATTATGATTTAAGGTGTCATTCAAAGGAATGTTATAACTATACGAGAATGAGAATGAGTCGCAACTATAGACACATTTGATATTAATTTAGAGAAAATTAGATGCAATTTCGAATTGGTTATCGTTGGAAATCGTTATCAACTTCCATTATTAAAATAAAAAGTAAAAATACAATCTTATATACTCAAGCAAGGGGTGAAATCAAAATAGTTAGTTCCTGTCGCCATCGCCCCCACCGCCATGGCATCGCTCGATCGCTTCATGCTCGTCGCTATATTAAACTATGTTTGTGTTTATGTCGCTGTCGCATGAGCCGCCCCGCTACCGCCATCGCTTGACCGTCTCAAATTTCGTGCCCGCAGCCTAATGATTTTAATCAGACCATTTAAAAAACCCCGATATTAAAACATTTCAGTGCTTTATGTTCCCTGTACGGTATCATCCCGATTACGAAAGGAATAATTTTTTCAGAATTCGAAAATGCTTTGAATTCGACGTTATCGAAGTTGAGTGAAAACAACAATACATTTCTTGACTTTTCAAATGTGCAAGAATGTAATCCAGATATCGCCCAGTCTATGTTAAAGAATATTAAAAACGACATCGAACTTGAGAATATATCGACTCAGAAAGGCAAGTTAGATTTAAATGATTTTAAAGATGTGTATAAAGAATTATCACCAGAAGCACTTTATAACATAGGTACTGTATTAGACAACACCATCGAGGATTCTGAGAATGTCATTTCATTGGAAACAAATAAAAGTGTGAACGGAAACAGAGCATCACCACATCAAAAGTATTATCTAGGTCACGAAGATAAAAGTGAACGTGACAATGAAAGCACAATCGATACGAACAATGTTTTAATTGATACAAGTGTCAATAATAAAAGTACAGACCTTGGGTTTCCTGAAAATGCGCCATTTTTGGTTGCCATATTTGAATCAGTGTCGAACGTTACCGCGCAAACATGCGGCGGGACGCTGCTGTCGCCGTATTGGGTACTTACAGCGGCCAGTTGTGTAAATTTGCTGTCACATTTATATAGTAAAGAAAACAGGTAATGATTTAAATATTTTAGGTTAACAATCTAAGGGGAACTAAATTTCGATGTGAAACATCTATTGGCACGCCTTGGCAGTAAGATCGACTCTTATTACGTAACGGCAAACGGCATGATGCTCGCTTATGCCTTCATGCCCCCTCTTGTGTTTATTATACTTCGTTGCTTTTCTGTGTGATTTCTTTACCGCGTGTGCCTTTCTTTTCGACTACCACTTTGTTTATAGGTTTTCATCAATTGCAAATTCTATCATTTTTCACATCTGTCGAATAATATACGCGGTTGAGCCACGTTGCAGCTATATTATGGTTGTATCACGAATGGATCGGCTTGACCGCGGAAGGACCACGTTCTCACAGAATGCCAGCGTAAAATAGCAGCTTAATACTGTTGTGTTTCGTATGGTGAGTGTAGAGATCCCGAGAGACTCTTTTTCTGGAAAGGAGGCATTCCATCGTAGTCGTCAGGACAGAGATCCCTGATCTACATTTTGATTCTTAATCGAGGATAAATGTAGATGTCTATGGGCCATAGCATCCAGTTACCCTCAGATGGACTGTGTGCTCGTTTGTCACCCTTATTTTATAAAAAAAATTGCAATGACGGCTAACTTTTTTAACAAAATTAAAGGCATTAAAAAGTGAAAAATATGAATAGTGAACACTTAGAGGAATGAATGAAGGAATAGTGTAGGTTTTATGGGCTTCGATGTATTTTTAAAAGCTTTTATTTAACTTCACTTGTATATATGTCCTGGAATTTTTCGTAAAAAATGTTTCGTAAAAATTTGTTAACTTCCACTAAAGCTATGGGACTAAAATTTGGCACACGTTTTTGGATCTTGAGACAAAGCACAATCACTTTAATGCCGCCATTTTAGTGCAATATGGCGGACGTTACAAATTAGCGATTTATCATTTCCACTATGGAGTGTGGAAGTAAAGAGTACAGACTGTGTATTAAAAAGTGTCCATAAAAACCTTTAAATAAGGTGGCGCCACTATATAGCTACGGGGTAAATTTTAAAGAACGCACCGAAAAATATTAGTGGGATAGACGACTTTTTCTAGGTTATATTTACTAAATAAAATTATTTTAGATTTTGGAGCTTATGAGCAGTTAAGCAGCACACTTCAAACCGTCGAAACTGCTAAGTTCATTTCATCCCAGTAGCTACTCCAGCGCTGTTGTGGAGAGTTTCTGAACTGTTATGTACTGCTTACAGATGACCACTTTTTCAACTATTCTACTATGGGAGTTGGTACTCCTTACTTTTACACTCCATAATTTCCACAGAAACTCCTATGATATAGTTTGGTGGTGCTTGAACAAATGTTATAAGGTACAACAAGGGTTAACTGTTGGCAATAGAAAAAAATTGTGAATATAAGTACACAAAATACACAAATTGGCAAATATAAGTTGGCGATCAAAAACTAAGGTGCTCCCAATCCCCCTGTAATTTTGTAATCCCAGAGATTTTGGAGTCCCCGATTACGATTTTGGGTTCGCATTTTTTATGTCAAAATCAAACCCATTAAGTTATTACATTATACAATTTTTATGATATACAAACTTGTCGCGAAATTTACATGTGTACATAAACAAGAATACAGTGAAACTTGATGTAAATGGATATAGGTAATTCTAAGAAAAAAATTATGTTTTTTTAATAAAATAGAGGATTTAAATAACAGCTTGTTTTTAAAAATATTTTACTATTAATTTATTGTGATTATTTTCACATAAAAACAGATAGATAGTAAACATATTCATAGTGTCACACTTGTAATTCTCGAGGGGGTAACAGAATCCAAGGAGCAGTAAGTTACTCAGATCATGTTTAGCCCAAAACTAGATTTTTTCACTGTTACATTCAAGGAACACAGTTGCTAGCTTTCGATAGTATTTTGAGCCAATAATGGTCAAAATTAAATTACTTCTATATCCTGCCACGTGTGTTTACTAAATACCATTATTATGTTGAGAACAAAGCTGTAATGCTTATGTATATTGGTGTTTTTTTTTAACTAGGACTTCTAAAAATATAATGTTAAATATATTTTTGTAATTAATGTAATATATATGCACATAACCTAAGGATAATAAAATTGACGTAAAAACATAGGCCTTATCATAATTTTATTCGAACTCAAGATAATTTCTACTTCCCAAACCGAAGCTAGCATAACACAAAACTGAATAGTGGTTCGAATTGGAATTTTCAGAATGAAAGTTTTTATCTACCCGACGCTAGATGACTCTCATAGTCTCAAGGTACGAGAATGCTTTTTCTTGATAAATTTGTCCCAATTACAAAGAATTTTGAAGTGAATTTTTAAGTTATTTCAATGTTATAATCTCTGCAAATAAAATATACGGTTCTACCAAACGGCGCTGATAACGCATGATTGTAACTCGATCTTGCTTATCGATTCGAATTTAAATAAAGCCTTTATAATCAAATTTACTTTAAAAAAATTTAAACATAATGGGTTTAAAATTTAAATCAAAGACCGGAACGAATTCAAAATCAATTCGAGAGTAAACCGTTGTTGTTTTAAATTCACAAAATTTAGTATTGATTAAACATTAACAGTATTACATCATTCCAGAACAAAATTAGACCAAAGTGTATACACCATTATCGCTGGGGCTACCAACCCACTTATAGACGGTTCTGCGCATCACGTAACGGAAATTCAGCTCCACCCAAAAAGTTCGAACCCAGCCACCGTACAGCACAATAATGAAAGTCATTGGGAGAGCAAGAATAAATCTAACGACCGAATAGAAACGCATTCTAATATTCCTAGTTTAGCATTAATGAGAATAGAACCGGCAGCTAACGTTGAAACTTTGCAAATATCCAGGAATCATTCCAAAGAATCTAAAGACGTGCAAGTGTATGGATGGATGCTAGTGAAAGTAAGTTATGACTCTATCGTGACTGAAACCTTCATTATTTAATAAGTTTTCTATTAAATTTATTCTGGTTGCTTGTTAAGTTTTCTATTAAATTTATATTTTTCTCAGTCAAGTTTTATTTAAATTATTATTAAAATTGAATTCTATTCGACAATAGATGGCGCTTTCAATAGCTTTTTATTAATTGAAATAGAATAATATTAATTTTGAATGGCATTTCAGAATGGTACGGGCAGCGACACTATGAAAGCAACATCTTTTTCGGCTGAAATTTTGCAGTCGGACAACTGCATTGGAAATTACAGCTCTTTAGATTACGATTCAATAATCTGTTCGACTCCACAAAATGACGGTGACACGATAGCAAATCAGGTAATCATAATCATCATCGTGACTACGGCCCATCAAGTCACTGCTGAGCATAAACCTCCTCCAGGGAGTTCCACAAAGCACGGTGCCTGCTTCGATTACCTGCATCTCCTACCAGGTCATCAGTCCATCTAGACGAGACTTTCTCTAAAGAATCTTCCTCCATCATTGGTTGTCGGTTCTTCGAGCTACAGTGCCGGCCCATGGCCACTTCAGCTTACTAATCCGTTGAGCTATATCGGTTACTCTAATTCTACCATATGAGAAAGTTCAAGGTCGCTCAGCGAGCTGTGAAGAGGGTTATACTCGGAGTTTCTCCACGCGATAGATTTTGTAAATCGTAATGTAATAGGTATATGCTGCTATAAATAAAAAACTGCGGTTGACAACCCGGTTGCCAGGCGTGTTAACCGTGGCAAATATTAAAAGATCATCATTGGACATTTAATAGACTGTAACGGTAACAACGTAGATAACAAGATAAGCAAATTTATACATAAAATTGTCTACAATTTGACGATAAAAACACGTAACAATTTTTCAAGTCACATTATCTATAAATGGATATAAAATTTCCGTGAAAATTGACAACAACTTTTTTCTCGTCAACTTTTAAAGTGAATTTGCTTCCTTATTCGGGCAGTAGACCAGTAAATTTAAATCAAGTTATAAAGCAAGTTGGATACAAATTGTCGTAAAAAAATGGAAAAGTCGGAAGTTGACGGAATTTTGAAGAAAAATTCAAGGAAACTTTTGTGAAGTAATCTTTTGCTAAAGCAAACTGTGCTTTCTGAACTGTGGGATTCCACGTACCATAGATTACAATATGGGCTATATTGCAATCTATGGTACGGGGGGTACCCCTTTTAAACTAAAGTAAACATAACAAGTAAACTTTTGCTAAAGCAAGATGTGCTACATTCAAATCTGAAAGTTCAACCATCTTGTTCGCTTGTTCTTCATCATTGAGTATTTAATAGTTCTTAGATCCATGCTCATGTTCTGTCACAGAAATTATTTGTCTACGAATGGCTATTGAATGTACATAACTGACTTAGAGGCCCTACCTGTAACCAATGCTGCCCCACCTCAAATTCGACTCCAGCTACAGCCCTGTGTCAGACTATGGAATGACTTGCCGTTATCAGCACGACGCGCTCAATTGGTTTTTAAGAAACATCTACATAATTTTTTTTTCAACTTTGATTCTATCAAATTCATATGTATATAATTAGTTTACCTTTATCTAGCTACACTATTTGTTTATATGTATAGCATATTTATGTAATATGTAATAGTTTCAAAATATATATTTGTACTTTTATATATTTATATTTATAAATGTATATATTAATGAGTATGTATATACTTATCTTATCTATGTACTTGTATACCATTCTATATTATGCATCCTTATTTCTATTTTATAGTTTACAATAAAAATAACATTATTATTGTCGCCAAACCACACATAATATGTTTTTATTGTTTTCTTGCAATCTTGTCCATCTAAAGGTTGTCTGGAAGAGATCGCTCCTAGCGATAAGACCGCCCATTGTACCACATTTTTTCTCTCCTTTTTGTTAATATTTACGTTTTTTTTGGCGTACAATAAAGTGTTATCTGGATAGATATATCTATCTATGCTCAAACACAACCCAATAACAGATTTTGGCCCGACTCGGGATTTGAACACGAACCTCGTTATCAGCAAACGCGTTTACGACCACTAAACCATCGAGGCAGTCAAGAAGTGTTATAATGTAATATGGATGAAAGTATTAAATGTATTTTTTTTTTTCAGATGAACTCCGGCGGGCCAGTACTGGTGCTGCAGAATAACGAGGTTCGAGTTCTGGGTGTCGCGCAGCTCGATCAACGCACACCTTTACACGCGTACTCGCTGACAGCCCATGCGGCCTGGATAGATAAAGTTGTGGAAAATAAATAGTAGTTTTTAAAGCAAAGTATTTTTATTTTTCTAAAAAAATCTTGATACGTAGTAGAGCCACGCTGCGACTATATTATGGTTGTATCGCGAATGGGTCGGCTCAACCGGGGAAGGACCACGCTCTCACAGAATACCAGCGTAAAATAGCAACTTAATACCGCTGTGTTTCGAATGGTGAGTGAAGAGATCCGGAGAGCCTTTTTTACTGGAAACGAGGCATTCCATCGTAGTCATTAGGACAGTGATAACGCATCTACGTTTTGATTCTCAATCGAGGATAAATGTAGATGTCTATGGGCCATAGCATCCAGTTACCCTCAGGTGGACTGTATGCTCGTTTGTCACCCTTATTCCATAAAAAAATTGCAACGACGGCTAACTTTTTTAACAAAATTAAAGGCATTAAAAAGAGAAAAACATGAATAGTGAACACTTAGAGAAGAAGCATTTAAAGGAATAGTGTAGGTTTGTTGGGCTTTGATGTATTTTTTGAAAGCCTTTATTTTACTTCATTTGTATGTATGTCCTGCAAGTTTTCGTAAAAATTTGTAAATTTCCACTACAGCTATCGGACTAAAATTTAGCACACATGTTTGGTTCTTGAGACAATGCACAATCACTTTAATGCCGCCATTTTTAATGCAATATGGTGGTCGTTGCAAATTAGCAATTTATTATTTCTACAGCAACCCCTATGATATGGGTATATTAAATAAAAGAGCTTGATTAACGAAAGAATAAAAAAGTTACGTCATTCTAAATCCAATGTAAGCGGACGTCTTATATGGTAATGTAATATGATTATGACTTAAAAGAATGGTTGGATTCACTTAGCTATGAAGATGTTGAAAACCTTTTCATAAGAATTTGTTAAAATGTTTGGTTCAATTAATGCTGGTTCCTGTATGCGGAATGTTCATACCGATCCCAAGGAACCTTATCCGTAGGGCATACGTGTAACCAACACATGCACACATGCACACTCCCAAACAGACACGAGCTCGTATACACACATACATACACTCATTCACACACTACGTGCACATATACATGTATACACACACGTACACACACACACACACACACACACACACACACACACACACACACACACACACACACACGCACACACATGTACAGACGCACACAAACATATATACACACTCACCCACATTTTATATACTACCATACATGCTTACATGAAAATAGTTCATTGCCACTAGAGCCGCAATTTAAATTTAAATTTGAATTATATCAAAAATGTTATATTTCAATGTAAAAAAAAAATGTAAACCATACCATCCTAAACTAACCTTTTAGATATAATATACCTACCTAGTTTATCTTATTTAGCCAACCGTAAGGGAAGTAGCGAGTTATTCCCAACACAAGTGTCTCTGACTACTTAAAGGGAAGACTCGACAAATATTTGTAATAGGATTTTTGGAAATAAAGGAAATTTTTAATTTTTTAATTTTTTTTTAACTTAAAGTTGATTTGCTGATGGTACTGGAATGTTGCCATGGCTAAAAAAGACGGGAAACAAAATGGCCGCCATACCAATTTTAAAGAGTTATAACTCGGCAAAGGTTAGGTATAGTTTGGTGGTGCTTGAACAAATGTTGTAGGGTACAAAAAGGGTTAACTGTTTGCAATAGAAAAAAAATGGCGAATATAAATACACAAAATACACAAAATGGCGAATATAAGGTGGCGATCAAAAACTAAGGTGCTCCCGATCCCCGTGTAATTTTGGAGACCCCGATTACGATTTTTGGTTCGAATTTTTTTGGTCAAAATAAAACCCATGGAGTTATTACATTATACAATTTGTTATGATATACAAGCTTGTCCCAGGATTTACCTGTGTACATAAACAAGAATACAGTAAAACTTGATATTGGCATAATTATGTAATTCTAAGAAAAAATTTATGTTTTTTAATAAAATAGAGCATTTAAATAACAGCGTGTTTTTAAAAATGTTTTTTACTATTAATTTATTGTGATTAAATTCCCTATCCTTGTACCTATACCTGTAATTCCTGAGGGGGTAACAGAATCCAAGGAGCAGTACTCACATTACGTTTAGCCCAAAAATGGATTTTTTTTACTGTTACATTCAAGGAACACAGTTGATAGCTTTCGATAGTATTTTGAATCATTAATGGTCAAAAGTAAATTACTTCTATTTCCTGCCACGAGTGTGTACTAAATACCATTATTATGTTGAGAACAAAACTGTAATGCTTATGTATGTTGGTGTTTTTTAACTAGGACTTCTAAAAATATAATGTTAAATATATTTTTGTAATTAATGTTATGTGCACATAACCTAAGGACAATAAAATTGACGTAAAAACATAGGCCTTATCATAATTTTATTCGAACTCAAGATAATTTCTACTTCCCAAACCGAAGCTAGCGTAACACACAACTGAATAGTGGTTCGAATTGGAATTTTCAGAATGAAAGTTTTTATCTACCCGACGCTAGATGACTCTCATAGTCTCAAGGTACAAGAATGCTTTTTCTTGATATATTAATTTGTCCCAATAACAAAGAATTTTGAAGTGAATTTTTAAGTTATTTCAATATTATAATCTCCGCAAATAAAATATCCGGTTCTACCAAACGGCGCTGATAACGCATGATCGTAACTCGATCTTGCTTATCGATTCGAATTTGAATAAATCCTCTCTAATCAAATTTACTTTAAAAAAATTTAAACACACTGAGTTTAAATCAAAGACCGGAACGAATTCAAAATCAATTCGAGAGTAAACCTGTCATTTTAAATTCACAAAATTTAATATTGATTAAACATTAAGGGGAAATATAACCTCAAATGGCTTAGCAAGATCCTCCGTTATGCCGAAAATATTGCAGCATTAATTTTGAAATAAATATATGGTGAGAATTAATGTTAAGAACTATGTTAGACGAAAACACGATTCCGTAAAATTTTCCCGATAGAAAAAAAATCCAAAGTTACCTCCAAAATAAACAATAAACCGCTGTTATTCATAAAATACTTTAAATAAGATCATGAAACTTTGCATACCAACTGAAGTAACTATAAAGCAGTGCTTATGTTATTTACTTTTTTAAAATACCATTATTTTCACTGTAAAAAGAAATTACCTAAACTATCGGCATCTTGAAGCGTGATTCCTGCCGCCCGGTCAGTTTCGCTTCGGCCTTTGAAGGGGGAGGTTGTGCTGCTTACGATCAAAATACACATTACGCAACAGGACGACGTAATTTAAAATGGGAATTAACCGTAATAAAAATAAGAAGCGACTGGCTTGGCGTTAAGAAACAGGCATAAATATGATAAACCTAACGAAATAAGTGTCTAACGCCCTATCTACTTACAGTATTAGTGATTACAAACATGTCGGTACATAGCATACGACGCGCGGGGAAGTGGGGGCGAAATTAGAATTTGTGCTGACTTACTATATTATCCCCTTAACAGTATTACATCATTCCAGGACAAAATTAGACCAAAGTGTATAACACCAATCATCGCTGGGGATACCAACCCACTTATAGACGGTTCTGCGCATCACGTAACTGAAATTCAGCTCCACCCAAAAAGTTCGAAATCCACCACTGTACAGCACAATAATGAAAGTCATTGGGAGAGCAAGAATAAATCTAACGACCGAATAGAAATGCATCCTAATATTCCTAGTTTGGCATTAAGGGGATATAGTTTTATTACGGTTATTTCCCATTTTAATTTTAAGTCGTCCTGTTGCGTAATGTGTATTCTGATCGTAAGCGACACAACCTCCCCCTTCAAAGGCCGAAGCGAAGGGACCGGGCGGCAAGAATCACGCTTCAAAAGGCCGATAGTTTAGGTAATTTCTTTTTACAGTGAAAATAATGGTATTTAAAAAAAGTAAATAACATAAGCACTGCTTTATAGTTAGTTCAGTTGGTATGCAATGTTTCATGATCTTATTTAAAGTATTTTATGAAAACAGTGGTTTATTGTTTATTTTGGAGGTAACTTTGGATTTTTTTCTATCGAGAAAATTTTACGGAATCGTGTTTTCGTCTAACATAATCCTTAACATTAATCCTCAACTTTACCATATATTTATTTCAAAATTAATGCTGCAATATTTTCGGCATAACGGAGGATCTTGCTAAGCCATTTGCGGATATATTTCCCCTTAATGTGAATAGAGCCGGCAGCTAATGTTGAAACTTTGCAAATATCCAGGAATCATTCCAAAGAATCTAAAGAAGTGCAAGTGTATGGATGGATGCTAGTGAAAGTAAGTTATGACCCTATCATAACTTCAACCTTTATTATTCAATAAGTTTAATTCGGATTCCTTGTTAAGTTTTCTATTAAATTTATATCTTTCTGAGTCAAGTTTTATTTAAATCATTATTAAATTGAATTCTATTCGACCATAGATTAAATGTAATTTCAAGTTTTCTATTAATTATAATAGAATAATATTAATTTTGAATTGCGTTTCAGAATGATACGGCCAGCGACACTATGAAAGCAACATCTTTTTCGGCTGAAATTTTGCAGTCGGAGAACTGCATTGGAAATTACAGCTCTTTAGATTACGATTCAATAATCTGTTCGACTCCACAAAATGACGGTGACATGATAGCAAATCATCACCATCTTGACTACAGCCCATCACAAGTCCACTGCTGAGTGTAAATCTCCTCCAAGGAATGCCACAAAGCACACCTGCTTCGACTTCCTGCATCTCTTACCAGGTCTTCACTCCATCTAGTGCCGGGCTTAACTAAGCTTCGCATACCGGTACGAGACTTTCCCTGAAGATTATTTCTTCCCCATTGGTTGTCGATATTCGAGTTACATGGCCGGCCCATTGCCACTTCAGCTTACTAATCCGTTGGGCTATATCAGTTACTCTGGTTCTAACGTATAAGGAAGTTCAAGGCCGCTCAGTGAGCTATAAAGAGGATGATTATACAGGAGTTTCTCTACGTGATAGATTTTGTTAATCAGGTAATATTACGTTGACATTAGTAGATTTGATTCAGAGTAGGTAGGTTCTCTACATTCACCATACGAAACACAGCAGCATTAAGGTGCTATTTTACTCTGGTATTCTGTGAGAGCGTGGTCCTACGGCGGTCGAGCCGACCCATTCGTGGTGCAACCACAATATAGCTGCAGCATGACTCTACCACGTATAAATAATAAAGCTAATAAAGTCACGTTATAATTATTATACACGTAAGTTTTTCGGTATCTAGGGTATGGCGAGTATATACCTACATAAAATAGTGCCACAGTGCCGAGTGTTTAATTATTTATATATTTTTAACTATCTTTTATTCTTCTACTTTAAGCAACGTCCATAGTTTGGTTTATATATTTCCAACCTTATAAATATTTAATATATACCTACATACATATCTTAAACGTTTTGTAACTTAATAAATATTATTATAACCTAATAATAACTTTAATTGCTTAATATGACTTAATTATTTAATTGGTCGCGGTGGATTGTCCGGAGAAACGCGAATCTGTATAACTGAGGGCCGGATAATCGAGTTTCTACTGCACTTACAATTTTTATTTGAAATAACATAAGTTTATGAAACCCACTTACTCAAATTATTAAATTGACCTTATTACTGACCCTTGAAAAATGTCGCTTTAGATTTCAAAGCAAAGTTCTAAAAAGTGAGTTGATACTTATGTGCTTTGTAACCTAAACAAAGTTTAAGATCCGGACCACGGCCGATCAGCCCAATAATGGGCACGGTAGGAAATATTTCGTATCAAAAAAATCGCTGGTCGTATTCTATGCAATAAAATCCTCGGAAAGATCGGATCCGATCGGCGCATCGCTATTAATTACATAATAAATACCTATAAGTGACAATTAAAATCGATTCCGTATATTTTTAATTATACCATTAAAATGGCTCGTTTATAAAGACCGGTTTAAAATTTAAGGAGAGTCCACAGCTCCGTTATTAACTTTCTTTTTAATATTATATCCTTATCTTTGAAATTGCTATTTTCTAATATATACTCGCTTGTTAGTAGTGTTACGCGCTCCAGTCGACGACACAACTAGCGCCATCTAGTGTCAGGAACGAGAGCGAGGGGAGCGTTGCAGTTTATGACAACACAAATCTTTCGACCGACAGCGCCACCCGAAGAACTAGAAAATCTATGCTCGAACTCTCGGTACCTTGCGCGTGTTTACTTGAACATTCCGGATATTTTGCTAATTTAAATAAATAGGTGGCGCAAGATGCGATCGGGGCAGAGTGAGAGTTGAACTCAGCGACACAAGCGAAGCTTCGGAGCGGAATTAAGTGAATTAGTGTGTTTAATTATTAGTGTTTTAACTTTAATTTGTGTAAAGTAAATTAAAGTGTTAATTTAGGTAATTTTATCAGCAATTTTTATTGTCACGAACCCTAAGCTCGTAACAATTGGTGTCAGAAGTGGGATAAAATAATGCCGATTTTACCTAAGGAGGAAACGGAGGGTGTCCGTACCCGAAGTCAACGCCAGCAGGAGACGGACCAGAGGAGATTTGGTGGTGCAACGCCGCAGATGTCTGAGGGCCAGTCGCCGGCCACGCAAGTCGGTCCGTCAGCAGCTACTACGTCTGTGGCACCTGACTTAGGTGCTCTGATGGTGACGCTGCAGGAGCAGGCTCGCCGACAGGAGGAGCAGGCTCGCCAACAGGAGGAGCAGGCCCGTCAGTTGAAAGAGCAGCTGCATAACGGACAAGAGGAACAGGCCCGCCGGCAGGAGGAACAGGCCCGTCAGCAGGCGGAACAGGCTCGTCGGTCGGAAGAGCAGATGCTCCTCATGAAGGACCTTCACGCTACCTTTGGGAAAGAGATAAGGCAGGTGAAGGATAGGGTTGCTCAACACGACAACCGCCTGTCGGAAGCTGAAACCCGAATCGAAGAACATGAAACCCGAATCAACCATGTGAACAATCGGGTTGACAACGTGATGGCTGACGTGAAGAAAACGCTAAACGACCTCAAACTTGGGGATGGAACTACAGCTCCCGTAGTAGCTGCAGCACCTTCGCTACGTGGATTCAAAGTGCCGCCGTTCGACGGGACCTCTTCCTGGTCGGCCTACAAAATCCAGTTCGAGGCCGTCATGGAGGCGAACGGCTGGAATAAAAGCCAAGCCATGACTGCACTCACCCTAGGCCTGCGCGACCAAGCCTTAACTGTGTTGGAAGCTCTCGGTAAGAAAGTGACCTATGAGCAGCTTCTTGAGGCCTTGGAGGCGAGATATGGTGACGCTCACCTGGAACACGTCTTTCGCGCGCAGCTTAAAGATCGTGTGCAACGCAGCAACGAAAACCTGCAGCAGTAGGCCCTTGAGGTGGAGAAGAGTGGTAGAGCCTTGCGGCAGCTTTGCTGTTGCACGTATGGGCCGGCTCAAACCGGGGTGGTACCACGACCTCACAGAATACCGGCGTGAAGTGGAAGTTCTGCTTCCGCGTTTCGTCTGGTGAGTGCAGGTGGCCGGAGGCCCAAATCCCCCCCCCCCCCCCCCATCAACATGGTAGCGGAATTAAATAAAGATAGACTACCCCAGGAGGGTACCAGCACCCCTGGAGAATCCCTCGCTGAGCATCCACGACCATGTTTCTCCACTTCTGAGCGTGGGTGCTCAGGCTGCCCCGCGTATTCTGGGGGGGGCGAAATTCCGCTGAAGACTACAACTGCTCGGGGCAAACGGAGCAACAAGACCAAGGCGACCCCTGCCACGCTGTCCGTGAATTTCTGCAATATCAGGGGACTCCACTCCAACCTAAACGCCGTCCACTACCATCTCGAGACGGCGAGGCCGGCTCTGCTCTTTCTGACCGAGACGCAGGTGTCCTCTCCGACTGATGTTTCGTATCTCTCCTACCCGGGGTACAAACTGGAACACTCCTTTGTGCCTCGGGCTGGAGTTTGCGTTTACGTCAGAGAGGACATCTGTTCTCGACGCCTCGGCAGACTTGAAGGTTCGGACCTGTCCATCCTTTGGCTACGCGTAGACAGCGACGACCATCCGCGCGTCTACGGGTGCCTCTATAGGTCCCACAGCGGTAATGCCGAAACAGACCGACTCTTCGACCACGTCCAAATGGCTGCAGATTCGTTGCTACAGCAGATCCCCTCCGCAGAGATCGTGATCCTCGGCGACTTTAACGCCCATCACACCGAATGGCACGGTTCACGTTTAACCGATCATGCGGGGAGATCTGTTCATGATTTTGCCTTGGCATATGGTCTGACACAACTGGTTACTTCGCCTACGCGGATTCCAGATGTGGAGGATCATGCACCTTCCCTGTTGGACCTTCTGCTGACCTCTCACCCGGACGGATATCAGATTTCCGTCGACGCCCCTTTAGGCTCCTCGGACCATTGTCTGATCCGGAGTGTTGTGCCACTCACGCTGAAATCGCGGTTGCATTCTGCAGGCTGCCGCCGTGTTTGGCACTATAGGTCAGCCGATTGGGATGGGATGCGGTCTTTCTTTGCATCCTACCCTTGGGGGCGGGTTTGCTTCTCGCCGGATGATCCCAACGTTGTTGCGGATTCTGTTACTGATGTGGTACTTCAGGGTATGGAACTTTTTATTCCTTCCTCTGTGGTGCCCATTGGAGGCAAATCTCAGCCATGGTTTGGTCGCTCCTGTAAAATAGCATCATGCTATAAGCAGGAGTGCTACCAAGCCTGGGTTGATGCATCAGCGTCCCGGGATGTAAACACCAGCGCTCTAAAAAAGAAGTATAATTCCGCCTCTAGGTCCTTCAAAAGAGTCATTGCCAAGGCAAAGTCAGAGCACATAGGCAGAATTGGCGAGAAACTAGTTCGCCTTCCTTCTGGAACCCGTGCATTCTGGTCTCTCGCCAAGGCTGTCCAGGGGAATTTCTGTCAGCCATCTCTTCCATCTCTGCACAGGGAGGACGACTCACTGGCCCATACTGCAAAGGAGAAAGCCGATCTTCTAGGCTCCTTCTTTGCGTCTAACTCGACTCTCGATGACGGGGGGAGTACGCCGCCGACCATCCCGCGGATTGAGTGCTCCATGCCGGAAGTGCAATTCACATAGCGCTCGGTTCGCAAAGCACTCCTCTCCCTGGACATCCACAAGTCGAGTGGGCCTGACGGAATCCCCCCAATTGTGCTGAGGACGTGTGCTCCAGAGTTGGCACCAGTTTTAACGCGTCTTTTCCGGTACTCCTGCTCCCTAGGCGTAGTCCCAAAATCGTGGAAGACGGCTTTCGTCCACCCGATCCCTAAAAAAGGCGACCGCTCAGACCCGTCCAACTACCGGCCAATCGCCATCACCTCCTTGTTCTCCAAAACAATGGAGTCCATTGTAAACTGCCAGCTCATGAGGTACCTTGAGGATCACCAGCTGATTAGTGACCGCCAATACGGTTTTCGCCGTGGTCGGTCAGCTGGTGATCTTCTGGTCTACCTCACTTACAGATGGGCGGAGGCAGTAGAGTTCAAGGGGGAGGCATTGGCCGTTAGTTTGGACATTGCGAAGGCCTTCGATCGGGTTTGGCACAAAGCGCTTCTTTCGAAGCTCCCTTCCTATGGGCTTCCCGAGAAATTGTGCAATTGGATCACCAGCTTTCTTGCAGATCGGAGCATCAAGGTCGTTGTAGACGATGCAAGCTCCGATTGCAAGCCTATTAATGCTGATGTTCCACAGGGCTGCGTGCTATCGCCAACGCTGTTTCTTCTGCATATCAATGATATGTTGCATACCCGTAACATTAATTGCTATGCAGATGACAGCACTGGTGATGCTCTTTACACCGGCCGAGCCAATATTTCTCGGGAAAACGTCTCCGAGTGCCGGGACAAACTTGTGTCTGAAGTCGAGTCTTTGCTGAACAGAGTCTCGGATTGGGGACGACTAAATCTAGTCCAGTTTAACCCCCAGAAGACACAAGTTTGCGCGTTAACCGCTAAAAAGAACCCCTTTGTCGTATCCCCTCAGTTTCAAGGCACTCCCCTTGTTGCCTCAGCCAGTATCAGAATCCTCGGCGTCGACATATCGAGTGACGTGCAGTTTCGTGGTCACTTGGAAGGGAAGGCCAAATTGGCCTCTAAAAAGCTTGGCGTGCTCAGCAGAGCGGGACAGTATTTCATGCCGGCACACCGCCTGCAACTTTACAAGGCGCAGGTTCAGCCGCACATGGAATACTGTTCCCATCTCTGGGCTGGGGCTCCCCAGTACCAGCTCCTTCCACTTGACCATCCAGCGCAGAGCGGCTCGAATCGTCGACGACCGAGTGCTTTCCGATCGGCTCGATTCACTGGCGCTGCGAAGAGATGTTGCATCTCTTTGCGTATTTTATCGCATCTATCACGGGGAGTGCTCTGAGGAATTGTTAGGATTAATCCCAGCCGCCAAATTTCGTGAATGCACTACACGGCAAACGTCCCGATACCATCCACACCATCTGGATGCTTGGCGGTCCACCACTGTACGTTTCACAAGGAGTTTTCTTCCACGTACAAAATCTCTGTGGAATAGTTTATCATCGGCGATTTTTCCGGACCGATACGACCTGGGGACCTTCAAGAAAAGAGCTTACTCCTTTCTAAAGGGCCGGCAACGCACCCGCAATTCTCCTGGTGTTGCGGTTGATCATGGGCGGCGGTAGTCACTTAACATCAGGTGAGCCGCATGCTCGTTTGCCCCCTCTTCTATAAAAAAAAAAAAGAAGATGGTTCGTAAAGCATACCAGTCTGTACCTGCGCTCATTGGAGGGAACCTGGTGCAAACATTCATCGACGGCATCCGCGACCTGGAAGTCAGAGCTGCTGTGAGGCTCGGGCACCACGAGACGCTTAAGGACGCCTTGGCCCATGCACTGGAGGTAGAAGCCGTGCGGCAGGATCATCGTTCCCATCGCGTCAGGGAGGTTGCAGCAGCCACAGTTCGCGACCGCAACAAAGGATACAGCCCTAGGTGCTATGGCTGTGGGGAAAAGGGCCATCTTCGATCCAGCTGCCCTAAGCGAACTCTAGAAAAGGAAGGTGAACGATCCCAGGAGGGTAGTGCGGCCAACAGCACCGCCCAGCAGCAGCAGGGAAACGAGTAAAAGCCAGAACTGCGGGGCGGGTGCTGGCTGATGTTAAAAGAGCCCCAAGGATCTCGATCTCACAAACCCATGATGGGAACAGTCTAATCATCAAGGGCGAGGTCAACGGAATGCCGTGTAAACTGACCATAGACACTGGAGCCTCTCGTACGGTTGTTAGTTCCCAACTTATAAGTCAGTTCCTTGGGGACTCCACATACAACCGAGAACGCACTAATTTGGTAACAGCCACCGGTCAGCGTATACCCGTCCGTGGAGAGAAGGAGATGGAGTTGAAGCTTGGCAACGTGATCTACCTGCATAATGTCATCGTGGCTGATATAATGGACAACTGCATCCTAGGCCTAGACTTTATGAAGAATAATTGTTGTGAGATCGACGTTAAGCAAGGTGTTTTGAAATGTGGACAGGAGGAACTTTTTATGGAAGCTGCGTTACCAGGGAACGTGTACAGCATTAAGAAGATTGTTCTTCCGCCGAGATCGGAAACGATTGTTCCGGTTAGTCTTCCCCAAAACGCTGGGCAAGCTCACCGTTGTGTACTTGTGGAAAGGGTAAACAATGACCTTCCATGGAAAGTAGCTCGAACCTTGGTCAGGACCACTGACATCTCAGGAGTATGTGTAATGAACCTTTGCGACCGGGACCAGATTATAGAAAAAGGCACATTAATTGGTACTTGTGAGGAAGTGGATTGGTTGCGTCGGTGCCAATATATATCGAGTGGGACCCCCAGCAAGGATGCAGAAACGAGAGTGACCACACTTTTGGAAGACTGTCGCAGTGTTCTGTCCCAGAACGAATTGGTCAAGGCGAAGAAGTTGTTACTCGAATACGCCGATGTATTCTCATCAAACGATGCTGACATAGGAAAGACTGGTTTAGTTCAACACAAAATAAACACAGGTGAAGAGTTGCCTATCCGTCAGCGGCCAAGACGATTGCCGGTAGCACGTGAAAAGGAAGTGGAAACCATGATTGAAGGAATGGTGAAGGATGGTGTTATTGAACCTTCCTCTAGTCCATGGTGTTCGCCAGTGGTGCTGGTGAAAAAGAAGGATGGCAGCATGCGGTTCTGTGTTGATTACCGCCGTCTGAACGACGTTACAAAGAAGGACAGCTATCCCTTGCCAAGAATTGATGACACGCTGGACACGCTTACAGGAGTAAAATGGTTTAGCACGCTGGAACTAAAAAGTGGCTACTGGCAAGTTGAAATTGACCCTAAGGACAAGGAGAAAACTGCGTTCTCGACGGGAAAGGGTCTGTGGCAATTCAAAGTAATGCCGTTTGGGTTGTGCAATGCTCCAGCAACGTTTGAAAGGCTGATGGAACTTGTACTTACCGGGCTAATTGGCGATGCCTGTCTGGTCTACTTGGATGACATCATCATCGTGGGCCGTACGTTTGAGGAACACCTTCAAAACCTGGAACGCGTGCTTATGAAGATTCAGAGTGCCAACCTCAAGTTGAACCCGAAGAAATGTTCACTATTCCAACGGCAAGTTAACTTTTTGGGGTTTGTAGTATCGGAAGAAGGTATCCGCACAGATCCAGAGAAAATCGCCGCTGTCAAGGATTGGCCGGTTCCAAAAGACAAGACGCAGGTTAGAGCATTTTTAGGTTTGTGCTCCTATTACCGGCGATTCGTGAAGAACTTTGCAGATATAGCCAAACCTCTGCACAAGCTAAACGAGGAGAAGCGACATTTCTGCTGGGATGAAAGTTGCAATATCGCATTCCAGGAGCTCAAGGACCGTCTGTGCAAAACACCTATTTTGGGATACCCTGATGCAAGCAAAGAATTTATAGTTGACACAGACGCAAGTGATATAGGACTTGGCGGTGTGCTGTCTCAACGGAGTGGTGACCAAGAGGTCGTGATAGCGTACTTCAGCAAGTCGTTGTCAAAACCGGAAAGGAACTATTGTGTCACAAGACGCGAATTGCTCGCTGTGGTAAAGTCGTTGCAGCATTTTAGCAAATATCTTCTGGGACGAAAGTTTCACTTACGAACTGACCATGTTGCACTAAAATGGCTATTGCAGTTTAAAAACCCAGAAGGACAAGTTGCGTAGTGGATTGAACTACTGCAGGAATACGACTTTGAGATCGAACATCGCAGCGGGAAATCTCATGGCAACGCAGATGCATTGTCAAGAAGACCTTGTCCTGAAGATTGCAAACATTGTACTAGGCAAGAGAGTAAGGAAGTGGTATCCGTGAGGATGCTCAGGGCAGACCACCTCAGCAACGAGTGGAAGGACAGCTTACTACATGCACAGCAGGAAGATCCGGACATCAAGCCGATTCTGGAATGGATAAAGACCAGTGCTCCCAAGCCCAAGTGGAGTGACGTCTCAGCGATGAGTTCGACCACTAAAAGCTATTGGGCCCAGTGGGACAGCTTGCTGCTTCAGGATGGAGTTCTGTGTCGTAAATGGGAAAACGTTCGGGGAGACAGCTGTCATTTGCAAATGGTTGTCCCTAAAGCTAAAGTACCGGATGTTCTACGGCTGTACCATAATGATTGTTCAGGAGGCCATCTGGGAGTTAAACGAACTCTACTGAAGATCCGAGAACGGTTTTACTGGGTCCACTGTCTAAACGATATCGAGGACTGGTGTCGCAAATGTACAAGTTGTGCGGCTGTAAAGGGACCTCAGACTCGTAGTAGAGGTGCATTGAAGTTGTACAATGTGGGTGCACCATGGGAGAGAATAGTCATTGACGTGGCGGGGCCGTTTCCGGAGAGTGAAAGCGGTAACAAGTATTTCATGGTTGTGATGGATTACTTCACTAAGTGACCAGAAGTCTTCGCCATTCCAAATCAAGAAGCTTCAACAGTTGCAGATAAACTAGTTCATGAAGTCTTCTGTCGTTTTGGAGTACCTTTAGAGATTCACAGCGATCAAGGAAGGAATTTTGAGTCTCAAATATTCCAGGAAACTTGCCGAGTTATGGGTACTCATAAAACAAGAACGACTTCTTATCACCCGCAATCTGATGGAATGGTGGAACGATTTAATCAGACATTGAAGAGGTACCTAGCAAAAGTTGTAGACAATCGGCAACGAGATTGGGACAAGCACATACAACCGTTTTTGTTGTCATATCGAAGTTCTGTTCACGAAAGTACAGCAGTGACACCAGCTTTCGCAAACTTCGGAAGAGAATTACGGCTGCCTGCGGACCTGATCACCGGGATACCACCTGATGCCCCACGCAGTATAACCGATTATGCAAATGACTTGCGGAACAAAATGAATGACATTTATGAGCACGTCAGACAATCGGGCCAGCAAATGTCTGAGAAAATGAAAACCCGGTACGACCGCAAAATGAACAATAAAGGGTTCAACGAAGGTTCATTAGTGTGGTTGCACAATCCAGTCCGCAGCAAAGGGAAATCTCCTAAGCTTCAAGCTAAATGGGACGGCCCGTACCGGATTGTAACCAGGATCAACGATGTGACCTACCGGATACAGAAAGGCACAAGAGGGACTCCTAAGTTCGTCCATGTGGATCGCTTGGCGCGTTATTATGGGACCGATAATGCTCGGGACGAGCATGTCTTAGGAGGGGGCAGTGTTACGCGCTCCAGTCGACGACACAACTAGCGCCATCTAGTGTCAGGAACGAGAGCAAGGGGAGCGTTGCAGTTTATGACATCACAAATCTTTCGACCGACAGCGCCACCCGAAGAACTAGAAAATCTATACTCGAACTCTCGGTACCTTGCGCGTGTTTACTTGAACATTCCGGATATTTTGCTAATTTAAATAAATAGGTGGCGCAAGATGCGATCGGGGCAGAGTGAGAGTTGAACACAAGCGAAGCTTCGGAGCGGAATTAAGTGAATTAGTGTGTTTAATTATTAGTGTTTTAACTTTAATTTGTGTAAAGTAAATTAAAGTGTTAATTTAGGTAATTGTTGACTTGTTTAAATTAGTATCATTTTTCTAGTGTAGATGGCGTTGAGCAACAAATAGATCGCGATATAAGGTAGGCATGTCATTTACAATAAGTGTGAACTGTAAATTTTTATTGTTACCTAATAAACCAGATCAAGTATAATACTTGTGAGCACCTCTGGTTTTTTTTTGTCATACAGTCCATACCCAATTTGTTCATGGTCATTCGAACCGGACGTGGTTCATATCTGAACAGGTGCTTTTAGGAACAGAATTAAACCTTAAAGTTATCACCCTCGTATTCCGGTGAAGTGATACCTGGCACAGTCTAGTTACACTGTGAGGCAGTATATACACAGGAATCAGACGCGAGAGTACGCCATATTATAGAAAGTCAAGCAGTGGATTATATAGACGGCAATTTCGACCCTATTTATTGTGCAGTAAGGAAAGTGCGGAGCAGAAGTGAGTGGTAATCATAAAAAAAACTGTGAGTACATTTTTAAAATTCATTATTGTGGAAAAGTGAGCCTTATTTACCAAGCAAGCGTAAATTTCAACCTTTAAAGGATTTCATTTATTTTGTTGAAATTTGAACTTTATTTATAAGAAAAATTAAACATAGAAAAAGTGCTAGTGATTATAAGACTTTAGAACGTAGAAAATAAATTTAATGTAAATTGTAGACTTAGTTAATTTTAAGTAAATTTTGGTTAAGACGGGGAACCTATGCCCGATTTTTTCTCAGATATAAGTTGTTAAAACACTTGTAAAAATTTCATAATTACTTGGGACTTGTAATTTATTTCAGTTTGATGTGAGTAGTTAAAACAGTTAATACAATTGTGAGAAAGTTATTCCAATATACTCTCCGAACCTTTGTGATTTACTAAATTGTTGTTACTTGCTTTTATCAAAGATGTCTTTACAAACACTTATTAAGATTCAAGAGGATATTTATAACAGATTGTCTAAGGCGAAAAGTAATTTTAAGAAATCGCCCAAAGATAGGATTACTAAACAATATGTTGAAACTAGATTGGAGAATATACAAGAATTGTGGTCTCAGTTTACATCTACACATATTCTTATTATAAAAGATGATTCTATGGATTTAAACTCAACTTCATATGTTAGGAATGATGTGTACGATAAAACCGAGACTATTTACTTAGACTTAAAGTGTGAATTGAAGACTATTTTATCTAGTTTAGAAGGCGATATCCATCAACAACCTAACAAGTCAATTTCAAATGAATTAGGAATTAGCAATATGGGCGTTAAATTACCTAAGATAGTTGTACCTACTTTTTCGGGAAAGTACACTGAATGGCCGACATTTAGAGACTTATTTATTTCTTTAATTGACAAAAATAGTTCGCTTGCTAAAGTTCAGAAACTTCATTATTTAAAAAGTTATCTGACCGGGGAAGCCGAGCAATTGCTGAGGCATATTCCTATATCGGAATGCAATTATGACAAATGTTGGTCTCAGCTTGAAACACGGTATAACAACAAAAAATATTTGTCACATTGTATATTAAAAAGATTATTAGGTCAAAAGAATATTCAAACCGAATCATCTGAAGCGCTTAAGGAGTTGATGGATACTACCTCTGATTGTTTGGGTGCCTTATCGAACTTAGGCATTGATATAAGTTCATGGGACATAATTATAATTCATATCCTTACACTAAAATTAGATGGTAATACTAGAAAAGATTGGGAAATAAATGTCACTAGCAATGTCGATTCTGATAAGTTACCTACATTTGCACAATTTAAAGAATTTTTGACGGGTCGATACAGAGCTTTTGAGTTTTTAGAACCTGATCCAACGCACAAAGTAACTAAAAATAATTTTAATAGAAATAAATCTTTACATGTTATGAATACTATTATGTTGTGTCAATTTTGCAAGGAAGAACATAAATTAGGCTTTGTAAACAATTTTCGAAACAAGATATTGACACTCGGCGTAAGTTTGTGCAGGACAATAATTTGTGTTTTAATTGCTTGGGCCAGAATCACTCTGCCAGGTATTGCCGCAATGCAATAACATGCAGAATTTGCAAACGCAGACATCATTCTTTGTTACACCCAAAAAACACAGATGAATCTGTTCATCATACAGAGGTCCAAGCGCAAGAGGCATCCGTATCGGATGCAGAAATATCATATGAGGCAGTTGAAGAACAAGGTGATATGGTTGCCTGTTTTTCGAAAGGGCACGCTAGTCAAGTGTTGTTAGCTACAGCACTGGTCACAGCATTGTTTAAAAACGGAGCTGAATTCACAGTTCGGGCGCTACTAGATCAGGGCTCTCAAGCTTCCTTCGTAACTGAAAAGATAGTGCAATATTTAGGTTTAAAGAAACAACCCACCAAGGGAATCATTTCCGGAGTTGGCGGTGATAATAATTTAATATCAAAATCAATGGTTTATATAAAAATTCAATCAAAATATGATCCGACTGTCGAATTTGTAGTTAAGGCTTACGTCTTGAAGTCAATTACATCTCTTCTTCCTGCAAGAAAAATAACTGAATTAAAATGGGTGGAAATAAACAATATACCACTAGCAGATCCTCAATATCATACACCTCATGAAGTTGATATGCTATTGGGAGCAGAGGTTTACTCTAAAATACTACAAGATGGTGTGAAAAGGGATCCGGGAAGTACAATAATAGCACAAAAAACTAGTTTAGGTTGGATTTTGTCTGGAGCAATTCGATCAAGTGATGTTGGTACATCGCATCTTAAAATTTTGCATATCCACATGAATGAAGATCAGGTATTAAGAAAATTTTGGGAATTGGAAGCAGAGCCAAATAATAACAAAAAGATTCCCACAAAAGAAGAATCTTGGTGTGAAGATCTGTTTCGTCAAACTACAACAAGAAATGCAGATGGTAGATACGTAGTTCGTTTACCTTTTCGGGACGACGATCCAGATTGCAAATATGGCCAGTCTAGGGATATTGCACTGCAACGATTTAAGTATTTAGAGGCGAAATTGAACAAAAATATTAAATTAAAGAATGAGTATGTAAATGTTATCAATGAATATATCAAACTTGGACATATGGAAAGGGTAGATCAATCCCAATTACAAAATAAGTTTGCTGTATACTTGCCACATCATGCCGTAGTGCGTAATGATAAGGACACCACAAAAGTTCGGGTTGTATTCGATGCTTCGTGCAAGGGAAAGAATGGAGTGTCGCTTAATGACGATTTATTGATAGGACCTCCTCTTCAATCTGAATTAAGGCACGTCTTGATGCGATGGAGAAGGCACCCAATTTGTTTGGTTGCGGATGTCGTAAAGATGTATAGGCAAGTAAGAGTGGCTGATGAAGACACAGACTTCCAAAGAATATTGTGGAGAGAAAACGGTAATTCTAGCATACAGGATTACAAATTACTTACAGTTACATTTGGTACTGCATCAGCTCCATACTTAGCAGTAAAGGCAATGCAACAAGTAGCTCAAGATGAAGGTGACGAATTCCCACTTGCCGCTGAAAGAGTCATGACGGATTATTACATGGATGATCTCACGACAGGGTGTGAAAATGTGGATACGGGCCTAAAAATTTACAATGAAATGAATTCTCTTTTAGCAAAAGGAGGTTCTCCGTTGCAAAAATGGTCAAGCAATAGCGATTATCTGCTAAAAATAATAGAAAAGGATTACTTGGATAAGGATAGGAGTGAAACATTTAATATTAAGCAAGACGAAATAATTAAAACACTGGGACTTACCTGGAACCGATGCCTTGACTCTTTTCAGTATGCAGTAAAACTTCTTCCT
Source organism: Parnassius smintheus behrii (assembly GCA_036936625.1). Classification (NCBI taxonomy): domain Eukaryota; kingdom Metazoa; phylum Arthropoda; class Insecta; order Lepidoptera; family Papilionidae; genus Parnassius; species Parnassius smintheus. The sequence continues at coordinate 47,835,482 of JAUPFT010000010.1, read as the reverse complement.
CTGAGTGAACCGATAACAAAAAGAAAGGTTATTTCAGATATTTGTAGACTTTTTGATCCCTTGGGTTGGGTCGCTCCTTGCGTAATATTAGCAAAAATTGTCATTCAAAAGCTCTGGATTGCAGGAATTGGATGGGATGACGTAGTACCGGTAAACATAAAAGATGAATGGACGACTTACCGAATCGATTTACTCAGGTTAACTGAATGTTCTGTACCGAGGTGGATGGGAATGAAAGAATCTGATAAAAGAATTGACTTACATGGCTTCTGTGATGCGTCAAAACAAGCATATGCGGCGGTCGTGTATGTCAGAGTAGTGGACTCTAAAGACAAGGTACACGTTCATTTAATAACCGCAAAGACAAGGGTCGCCCCTATCAAAACAATATCACTTCCAAGATTAGAATTATGTGGCGCAGTCTTGCTAGCAAAATTAATAATTGAAATCGCAGAAGTACTAAACATAGATAAAACTAACCTCTTTGCTTGGACTGACTCTGAAATATTGTTAGCGTGGATAAACAGTCACCCAAGCAGATGGAAAACTTTCATTGCAAACAGAGTTTCCGAAATTTTAAACGTAATGGAGCCACAGCAATGGGGTCATGTTCAATCTAAGCAAAATCCGGCTGATTGCGCCTCTAGAGGTATTTTTCCATCCGAACTTGTGCGAAAAAAGTTATGGTTTCGTGGTCCGGATTTCTTATATCAGTTGAAAACGAAACCTGTAAAACCAAAAACCATATCGACTTCATTAGAGCAAGTACAGGTATATAATACTGAAACATCAGAATGTAATAATGAATTCGAAGAAAATGAATTTATTTTGCAAAATTGGTCCCCACTTACCAAACTTGTTAGAATTGTAGCATATTGTAGGCGATTTTTAGAATTAAGGAAAATAAAGGTAAACAGGAATATAAAAAATTACTTAACCGCTTTTGAACTGAAACAAGCATTGAACACTTGCATAAGGATTTGTCAAAATAAAAAATTTAAGAAGGAAATTCATAAATTGAAATTAAAAGAATATATTACTCATGGTCCATTAAAACCAATCAACCCATTTTTGGATGATGAAGGTATATTAAGAGTCGGGGGAAGGTTAGAAAACGCCGAAATCCTTTGGGACAAAAAACATCCTATTGTATTACCAAAGTGCTCAAGTCTTACTAACCTTATAATTGCTGATGCTCACTATAGAACACTTCACGGAGGCCCACAACTAATGTTGAATTTTTTAAGATCTTCATATTATATAATAGGAGTCAAACAATTAGTTAAGGCTTTTTATCGTAAATGTATAACATGTATTAGATTTGCAGCAACAACGAAGAGTCAACTGATGGGTCCACTTCCTGCCGTAAGAGTCACCCCTACTAGACCTTTCAAACGAAGTGGAGTAGACTATGCGGGCCCTATCAGTCTAAGGACCTCAAAGGGACGTGGACATCATGCGTACAAGGGATATATTTGCTTATTTGTATGTTTGGTTACCCGTGCGGTGCATCTTGAAGTTGTCAGTGATTTTTCCACTCAAGGGTTTCTTGCAGCCTTTAAACGTTTCGTCGCACGACGTGGTAATTGCAGCGAACTGTGGAGTGATAATGGGACCAATTTTGTAGGAGCTTCGAGAGATTTACAAAGGCTATTTAAATCTGAGCAGTCAAGAATTGCCAAGGATATAGCCAAAGCTTTAGCCAACAACGGTACCAGTTGGCATTTTATTCCACCTCATGCCCCAAACTTTGGGGGAATTTGGGAAGCTGGCGTTAAGTCCTGCAAGCCTTATAGATATAAGACTTTTGAAGAAATGTCAACGCTTCTGAGTCAAATTGAAGCTTGTCTTAACTCACGGCCGATTTCAAGATATAATGATAACGATGAAACAGTCGAAGCATTGACACCAGGTCATTTTCTAATTGGTGAACCAATGTTAACAGCCCCGGATTACAATTTCGATTCGTCTAACATTACGTATTTGAAAAGATGGCAACAGGTTCAAAAAATGACCCAGGACTTTTGGAAACGCTGGTCCCAGGAATACTTAACTAATTGCCTGAAACGATATAAATGGACAAACCAAACAGCTGAACCAAATATAGGCGACATTGTTATTGTAAAGGAGGACGATCTACCTCCCTGTCGTTGGCTTCTTGGTAGGGTGATTCAGAAACATCCTGGCCCAGACAATCTTACACGAGTCGTCACGTTACGTACAAAGGCCTCTGTGATTAAAAGACCTACTTCTAAATTGTGTATTTTACCTTTAATGTAAAATGAAATTTGTGAGTTACTGTATTAGTTATAATTATAAGTTGTATTTATATTTTATGTGGGTTTTTAAGTTCTTAGATTTTTAAATGATGTTAGTTACATAAGATAATATTAATAAGTGTTTTTTTTGTCATGGTGGGGAGTAAAATAAAGGACAATTTGTCAATATGTCCTTGGGGGGCGGTATGTTAACTTGTTTAAATTAGTATGATTTTTCTAGTGTAGATGGCGTTGAGCAATAAATAGATCGCGATATAAGGTAGGCACGTCATTTACAATAAGTGTGAACTGTAAATTTTTATTGTTACCTTATAAACCAGATCAAGTATAATACTTGTGAGCACCTCTGGTTTTTTTTTGTCATACAGTCCATACCCAATTTGTTCAGTAATTTTATCGGTAATTTTTATTGTCACGAACCCTAAGCTCGTAACAGTAGGATCGATATTTTGCGTTCGACTTGATTTTTCAATTGAAGTTATTGTCATTCATCCGACATCGAAAAAGCACGTTCTCATTTCGACTCTATGTCCCATATAAATTTCAGGAAATTTGGAACTATTTAATAAAAATGAAATAAGTTCACAACTGACTAATAAATCGCATAACATACATTTGTCCATAAGTTTAACTATCTGTTTCCCGTAACCTCGTACGCGTGTGGTTTATAACGATTGAATTTTATGGAATTTAATTTTAATTATTTTTCTAAAATAAAAGTAGCCTAAGTCACTCCTTACAAAATCAGCTATCTGCCAGTGAATGTCCCGTCAAAATCGGTACAGCCGATTCGGAGATTACCCGGAACAGACAGACAAAAAAACAGACTGATAAAAATTTTAGAATATGTGAGACAAACGAGCACACAGTCTACCTGATGGTAAATGGAAGCTGTAGCACATTAATATCTACATTTATCCTCGATTAAGAATTAAAATGCAGATGCGTTGTCACCCGAGAGGACTACAATGAAATGGCTCGTTTCCAGTAAAAAGGGTCTCCGGTTGTCTACACTCATCATACTAAACATAGCATCATTAAGCTAGTATTTTACGCTGATGTTCTGTGAGATCGTGGTTCTACCCCGGCCGAGTCGAATTATTCGTGCTACAATATACTACTAATATAGCTGTAGCATGGCTTTACCATGTATATCACGTTTGGAGTATTGTAATTGTATTCTCTTACACCGCAACTACACGACATCGCATTAAAGTTTACGAAATGGCCAACGTCGATATAGTTACAGCTTCAGCGCTCTTTCACTCTCTCGAAGTTCTTTATTATTTTGTCGTTGCTCTGATCCACTTGCATTGGTAACTGAGCATGAGCAGTGGAGCAGTATATAGACACTAATTTGCGATCGCGCTGGGGTTCCTACTGCCAATTCAAAGCTTTTTGCGCAAGATAACGCGAGCCACAGCGGCATGTTCTAAACTGACATTTCGGTCACAGCGGCCAGTCTCAACGTCAGACTAGCCATCCGCGCAGGACAGGATTATAGTGCACAAGTGTATGCGCAAGCATAGGGTACTCTCTATTCCCTCGCTCTCTTAATCCGACACGACCGGAGAAAGATCAGGAGTGCTTATAGCTGCAGCGTGGATTTACCACGTACCACGGGCTTTTGATATTCTGTTATCCACGTAAAAGGAACAAAAAATCTAATTTTATGTTTTTAATCAATAATAATATAATAGTACAATTAATCAATCAAAAAATTACTGAACAATGCCGGCCATTTTGATAGTCTTTATCTTTAAATGTCTTAAAAGTTCTAATTGTGATTAATTTAAGTATTCATTAATAACGCATAAAATGCATTCTTGATGTTAAGGCAATGTTAGTGCAAAGTAAACAACAAATTGTCTATTGGTATTTAGTTTTGAATGTGGATACGTAAATGTTTTATTTTATATTATGACTTCTTACGTGGTAGAGCCATGCTGAAGCTATACTACTAGTATAGTTGTAGCACGAATGGGTCAGCTCCACCGGGGAAGGACCACGCTCTCACAGAATACCAGCGTAAAATAGCAGCTTAACGCCGCTGTGTTTCGTATGGTGAGTGTAGAGAACCGGAGACCCCTTTTACTGGAAACGAGGTATTCCATTTTAGTCCTCACGGGTGACAACAAATCTGCCTTTTGGATTCGTAGTCGAGGATGAATGTAGATGTCTATGGGTCATAGTAACCGCTTACCATCATGTGGGCTGTGTGCTCGTTTGTCACCCTTATCGTATAAAAAATAACTAGCTGTTCCCGGCGACTTCGGACGCGTGTAATTTTTTACGATGGACTTTCATGGTTTTTAATATTTTTGCGTGGAACCTTAATTCTTTTTCTAAACTAAGCTCAAGTTACTCCTTATAGTATCAGCCAGTGAAAATCCGTCCAGCAATTTCTGAAATCAGCCACAACATACTGACAGACAATCATTTTAAAAATTGTTGTTTTAGTTTCAAAAGTAATGTATACACTTTTATATGCGTTTAGTAAAAAGCTGTTTTTTTTTAATTACAAACAGACGCTTAAATTCTATTTGTTTGTATAGATATGAGGTAGAGTCACACTCCAGCTACTCATTGGCTTTACTAATGGTGTTACTCCAGCATAAAATAGCAGAGATAACAGAGATAGTCTAATAAAAAAAATATAATTTCTGGTAAATGATTTTATTACATAAGATTTAATGAGTAAAGGTCATCTCTTTAAATTTATTTTCTTTTTTTCTAGGTCATAAAAAAGGAAAAGTAAAAGACTGTTTAGTTTCTTGCGTTATCCTATCGAATTTCACTGCCCTACGTTACGGCTTGTAAAAAGATCGCCTGATATTAGGGTTTCCAGGAACTTTATATTCACGCCGACAGTCTTGTAAAATCAATGCGAACTGATCGAGTAAAATAATATGTCTTTGGTAATCGATGGCAAAATCAGATATAATGGAATTAATAGAAAATAAGCAGGTATATAAAATAAAAACAAGAAGTCAATGAATGCAGATGGCTCAGGATCGAGTTTTGTTAGCATTCCTCGAAGTGCCCTATATTCAGCAATGGAATAATGAAAGCTTGTAATGATGTAGTTAAGTATCTATTATTATTTTATTTTTATTGTTTATTTATTTCGGAAACTTACATTTTATTTATTATATAGGGATTAATTATCTAATGCGATAGTATAGCTCTCTAATCCTCCCTCTCTCCCTATCTACCTAAAATTATTGTGTTGATCCGTAACCAACTTGCATGTATGCGTAGATATATGGATATGGAAAAAAAGCGAAAGCTGTATCAGGATAGTGCTAAATGGAAGTCCGTAGTCTCTGCATACCACTCTGGGTAAAAAGCGTAAGTATCTATGTTAGAGATATATTGTTCATTTAAATATTTGATCTCTGTGTCTAAAAAATATGTTAATATCTTCTTACGGGTGAACTGATAGAAAAGCTTACAAATGTTCACAAGGCACACACAAGGTACAAAAGCGACATCAAGACCTCAAATTAATAATTAAAAACTGAAGGTGGCTTAGGTTGACAATTACACGAACACGTCCAACACTTCAGCTCTACCATGTTATTGCATGTTTGTAAGTAAAATGAAATGGGATATAATCTATGCAACTAATCTTTTGATGCGTACGTAATTTTCGCATTAGTATAAACCAAGGCAAAGGCCGTCAAAATCTTCTGCGAATTTTATTGTTTGAACATCTACATGGAAAGTTATTAAATTTCAGGAATTTGTAATGACAATTATTTTGTTTTGTACTACGTTTAAAAATAAGCAATTAAAAGCAGATTTCGTTAACACCTATGCAAAAGCTGTGTCCGGAAATTTACCACTAATTTGTGGTCATCCTGAGAGAAATTCACATGTACATGATGTCACTAACGAAGAAAGTGTCCGATGCACGGCGTGGAGGGCTGACCGCAGCCTGTTAACTCAGTCGGCACCGAGCACACAGACCGAGCAGTCGAATCGAACACGCGTCATGGACGAAAACGTATAGCAATGTCATTTCGAAGGCTGTTGAGCGCGGTGCGCTCCGCGAGGGAAGCCCTCACCAGAGGTGCGCCTTTAGCAGACGGTATTCTTAAATCGTTGATATCGGTCTTTGTGATCTGCTGCATAGCTGTGTCCTCGCCGCAGACAGCATCAGCAAAGCCCTTTGCGTTTAGTTTCCCAGCGGGCTGGTCCCTGGCTGGGCTCGTTGGGACCGTCGGAGCGAGATCCGAGGATACTGAAAGGCGAGAGCCCGCGGCTGGAGTGAAGCCCTACACGGGACGCCGTGTGGGCAACGACACATTGCGAATGATCTACCATCACGATCAGACGGTCGCAGTGGTAGAGCTGGGCCCCGGCAAGCTGCTGCTCAACTGTGAACTCATCGAGACTTAGTAAGTAGCGAAAAAAACGATTATTAGAAATTTTACCAAAATTATTATTATTATTATTTGAAATTTGAACGACAGTTATTGTAGGGAAAAATTATAAGATTATTTTAAATTATTAAAAAAATTACCATCTAAGAATACCAAGAAAATTAGAATAAGTCTGTTAAAATTTTGTGTTGAAATCATAAGCTACGTACTTATTTATTAATCTCTATTAAGACTAATACATCTCTTTTGTTTAAGCTTTTCATTTTTTGCCCTATACTTAAAATAAAAATAAAACACTATTTTGGCTTCTACTACATGTCTTTTTTTTAAACGCTAAAGATAAATTGCTTAATTTTTAGATTCAATTAGGTTACGTGTACATTTCAATGATTTAATTACTGTCTATCTAATCGTAAATGGATTCCGAAAAAACAATTACCATCGTGCAGCAATTTACGTTTTAAGCGACAAGTCGGTAGTTTATAATGGTCTTCCATTGTATAGGTATTTACGAATAAATTATATATTTGTCTTTTATAAAAATAAATAATGTTTTAGGTTTTATTTAGTTAAGAAGCAAAGAATCAGTGCATGGAGCCTTAGGTCTACTGTGTGTGATTTACTACTATGAAAAATCAATCAATTATATAATGTCAGTCAATTATGTATCTAATATTTGCAGATGGGGCTGAAAGGGATAGGGCTGTATCTTCTAAATAAAACCAAACCAGCAATCAGATCAGTATTCTAAATGGATGTCATTTTAGTATGGTGGGTAGACACGTGATAGGGCGGAATTTAGCCAGATCTTTAGTACCTGATCTTTAAGAACCAATTGAGTGATCCCAGTAGTGAAGAGACATGGGAGTGATGACTGGTCGAGAGCCTCCTGAAACTGTCGGGCGAGCATAGCGTGATATACCACGAACCCCCTCCGCCAGGAGTGATGCAACCCGTCGAGTCCCGGACTTATCCAATTTCAGACACTAGAAATAGCATTAGAATATCTAAATAGGCCATTGTGAACAGTCGTAGTGTCAATCTCATAGTCAATTGTGTTTAATTTAAATTATAGCCTAGCGACGACGATGGCTTTGACCATTGATTGAAAAATTTATTTCAGTGCATTTTATACGTTAAAAAAGGCGGAAAATGAATGTCAAAAGCTTTTTTTTTATTAATTCACAGAATACCAGCTTAATGTTTTTGTTTATCGTACAGTGAGTGTAGAGAACTATAGACCCTTTTTACCGGTAATGAGGTATTCTTAGCACGGAACGGTGATAATTGACAACATCTACATTTTCATTCATAATCGAAAATGGATGTAGGGAATCAATGGGCCACGGCTACAGCATCCGCTTACCATTAGATGGGATGTGTGCTCGTTTGTCTCCCTTATTCTATAAGAAGAAAAAATCAAACTCGTTTTGCATTTAACTACTTTCATTAATGTCCACATACGAGTACATATGTATTATATGTCATCTATTTCTATCTTATCGTGATTTTTATTAAATTTGTGAATCCGTAGCATAGCAAATAATATTTAAAACATTTAGTTGGCTCCAGGCATAGATGAGTTTATAGATCATCATCAAGCACGAAGAATCAGCCTTAGCGACCCTGCTATATAATATAGTTACCTTATATCCTAATATATTGGATTCTTAATATTATAATTTTGTAAGGCGAAACTACTATATATTTATAAAGGCTGACTATAGTTAAAAAATTATGTGTGTGTATTATGTAGAATGATTTTTTTATTTTTAATAAACAATTTGTTGATTAAAACTACTATTACGGATTTCATCGCGTTGAATTTACTTGGTTTTTAATTCCCGACGTTTTGAGCGCTTTGCAGTAGGTAGTACCCAGTCTCCTTCTCTATTGATCCTGTAATTAACAAAATTAAAACTAAACCCAAGCATACCACTGCAAGACTGCAAGATGAAATTTATTCTGCGTAGATCGGACCATAAATAATAATTAAGAAGCTGAAAGTACTCCGAGTTAACACTTTTTTTATAGAATAGGGTGACAAATAAGCACACAGTCCACCTAATGGTAACTGGTTGCTGTGGCCCATAGACACCTACATGTATCCTCGACTACGAATCAAAATGGAGGTGCGGTGTTACCCGTGAGGATTAAGATGGAATGCTTCATTTCCAGTAAAAAGTGTCTCCGGTTCTCTACACTCACCATACGAAACACAGCAGCATTAAGCTACTATTTCACGCTGGTATTCTGTGTGAGCGTGGTCCCTCCCCGGTCGAGCCCACCCATTCTTTCTACAACTATACTACTAATATAACTGCAGCATGGCTCTACCACGTATAATGTGAGTTGACTGACATCGGAACGTCAGTCAACTCAGTCACCCGTGACCATGGGTGCTGAAAAGCATCCGAAACCTCAGGAATCAAAAACCAAGTAAATTAAACTCGATAGAAGTAGTAGAGTAGTAGTAAAAGTAGTTTTAATCAATGAGTAGTGTTCGCATAAATATAAGAAATAATTACACAATCTGTTTTTATATGTAATATATTTTTAGGATCTCTGAGAGATTCTACAAATAATCCTGACTCAATTTTACATAAGCCACCGCTGAAGGTAAGCCTCCCCCGTAGATTGCCTAATAGGAGGCAATCGTAAGTTTTATTATATTGCGATGTTATCATGAAGATATAAGGGCAGTAGCCCATCTTCTGTCTCGGTTTCCCTCTGTCTCTTACGACACCCACGGGACGATATGGGGTAGTGGGTATTCTTGTACCAGCACTGGGCAGTATTAAGCTTTAGCCAAATATTTTACCGTATAATCGATTTTTAACAAATTTATTCGGGTAATTTTTATTAAGATCAATTTTACTCGACGTCGTACACCCACTAGAATATAAATTCTTGATCTGCTTGTCTGTCATTAAACGGCGGGATTTGTAGGCTTTGCTCGCTTTACTCTGTATTACAAGCGAATCGAGTTATAGTTATTCTATTTCACGATGAAGGTTTGACTTCGGTTGTTGTTAGCCGTGCAAAACAATACATATTTTGTTAGTGTGCGTAGGCCTCGGGAGCGCTCATTCACGATCGCGAGTCGAACGAATCGCAGTTACACACACACACACACACACACACACACACACACACACACACACACACACACACAAACGCGCCTTTCGGTACACGTCACTACGCAGTTACACACACACACACACACACACACAAACGCGCCTTTCGGTACACGTCACTACGCAGTTACACACACACACACACACACACAAACGCGCCTTTCGGTACACGTCACTACGCAGTTACACACACACACACACACACACAAACGCGCCTTTCGGTACACGTCACTACGCAGTTACACACACACACACACACACACAAACGCGCCTTTCGGTACACGTCACTACGCAGTTATACACACACACAAACGCGCCTTTCGGTACACGTCACTACTACAATCAAGGCGGAACGTTTATCGTGAAATAGAATAAATATACCTGGGTAAACCCTAATAGTTTCTGACCATAAGATGTCTGGCTGGCACCTGGCACCGCCTCACATGACAAGTACGATAGCTCCGATGATTAAACTGAATATTTTGGTGATGGTATTACCTGAATAGTTTTTGGAGATGACATAATCTATGATTGCGATTATTGTAACTTATTGAAACTTCATCTTCATTCTTGTGATTTGGATATACACTTGTAATTGTTTCAAAATCATCTTCGTCATCATTATCATCATCATTATTATATTATATATATTATTATACAATTACAGCCCATATTGTTTTACAATTTATATTTTAAATTATTAATTTATTGACTATAAAAATGGTTTCGCCTCACGGCATCATCAGGTTGTATAAGGGTTATGTACCCCAAATTATAATAAATATTGTGAAAGAAGTACATGTGTATATCTAAATCGCAAAAATGAGCTCTGTCTCGCCAGCGACGAAGAGTGAGAAATTTGCATTAAAAAAAGCCAAAATTAGGGGCTTTTAGGTGCTAATTAGTTTTCAAGTTTAAAAATTAGGTGCTCTAAAATTTTTACCGCAACGAACTGTTAAGTTTGCGTTGCTGGTAAAAAAATATCGCTAGGAACGTAGTGACGATAATAGATATAGGATAAATATTAATAGCAATGAATTAAGTGCTAATTAAGTTCAGCATGTATAGGTAGTATATCACTATATATAGTGAAGGCAAACATCTAGATCCGGCATAGTTATTAGTAGACCATACAAACTTACATACTTGTATAACAATATTTGTGCTAAGCCATTGCGCCACGGAGCCGTCAAAAATGTAAATTCATAAATTACAGACAGAGCTACCTCTATCTAATTCAGTGCGATAATAATCTGCGATTAGGGCCTGCTCTCACAGATGGCACGGCATGGCACGTCGTGGCATACTTCGGCATGCCGAAGAATCCTGTGGCATCCCGCGGCATGCTGAAGGCCCCTGTCAAATAAGTAAAGACGCCCTCGTGTGCCGGGCGCTCGCGCAAGTCGCTGCGATCGCCCCCGAAACGGGCTAGATTCAATCTTGTTTCAATTACATAGCAATCACATTCCTTTAACAACATAAAGTAACTTATGCGTTTCACGTGATGCAGCGACGTGCCGCGGCATCCCATGAAATGTCATGACATGCCGCGGCATCTCTTGAACGCCGTGACGCGCAGCAGCATGCCTTGGAGTCACGCGAGACGTTTCGAGCTGTTCGTGTTGAAATAAGGGAATATCAGTGCTTAGATCATTAAAATAACATCAAAAATCTTTTTTCACCATGAAATAAATCCTTTGACAAGCCGCGCCATGCCGTGCCGTCTGTGAACACAGGCCCTTAATAAAATAAAACTAAAGAAATTTGCAAATGTGAGATACTTATAACGAAATAGGGCAATTGGTTTGATTCGCTGAAATAATGTTGTTGGGTTCTTATTAATTAACGAAAAAATAATTAAATGACACTAAAGTTAGGTAATTAGTTACTAAGTTTTATTACATGTTTAGTATTACTATACTTATTACATTTTTAGTATTACTATACTTATTATAAAAAATAATTATATTTACAAGAATACTATACATATAATAAAACTAATTTTACGGATATTATCGCGTTTAATTTTAATTAACGACTTTTATTGTACCATTGGACCAATGTAGAGTTTGTGGAGTGTTATATTCATCCTAACCTACCCTAATGTAACCCGCTATTGCGGGTTACATCAGGGTAGGTTACATCGATCACTGATCGATGGTAGGTTAGGATACATCAAGGTTAGAATCAGGTAGGGTTGGCAACCTTTTTGAGAAGTAATGTAGTATTATTTATACACAACAATTTTAATACACTCATTCTCAATTCTATGATTTTATTTTATATAAGATAAGGGTAGGTAGTTGACGGGCACGCAGTCCACGTGATATTAAGTGGATGCTGTGGCCCGTAGACATCTACATTTATCTTCGATTAAGATGACACCTCTGAGAACTAGGGTGGAATGCCCAGTTTTTAGTAAAAAGCGTCTCCGGATCTCTACAGTCACCATAAGAAACACAGCAGCAATAAACTGTTATATTTTTACGCTGGTGTTCTGTGAGAGCGTGCTTGTACCCCGGTCGTGCCGACTCATTCGTGCTGCATCCATAATATAGCTGCAGATTGGCTCTTCACATACAAAACGGTTTATTTTGTGTTAAATCGGTGCATTTAACCGACTTCAAAATAAGGAGAAGGTACTCATTTCGACTGTATTTTTTATTTGTTTAACTTCAGAACTTTGTTTTAGGTGAACTGATTATGATGATTCTTTTTTAGATATGATTAGTAGCTTTAGAGTTATCCTTAATAATGCGTATTTAATTGACTTCGAGTACGGTGGTATTTAATGATTTCTTAAATTTACGCGAACACTACACATTGAATAAAACTATGTAGTTATACGGATTCTATCGCGTTTAATTTACTTATTTTTATTATAACATTGATGATGTTCCCATTTTATTTATATTGGTCGGTTGTACACAATTTTTAATTTTGTAAAACCACTTGTTTAGTTAAAATCTCAGAGTAATCTAAATAGAGTATTTAAGCGTTATAAATTATAAAGCACCGTTTCCGTTACAACCTATAAAAATCCATTTCTGAACATAACCCCCCCCCCCCATTAACTGTCTCATAAGAGAACATTTGCCATAGTTGCCACGCTTGGCGGCAGGCTCACAAAACGCAAGTGTTGTAAACTGCGTTTTGAATTGATAAGCACTATTTTCTATGTAAATGTGTGTATATATATATATACGTCAATGTTGTTATAAATTCCAGTAGTTATCGCGATATTTAAAAATATTAATGACATTCTTGCGTATTTCAAAGTAACTTGTTTGAAATTTTTTTTAAACAAAACCATTGTGTCTTTGTTTAAATATTTCAATAATCTCCGATTGCTTTGATATTCTATTCGAGGATCCTTTGATACTTTTTATTAGTTACAGAACTAGTTGGTGATAACTTTCTGTTAAGTTATTTTCAGCTTCATCCCGCGGCAGTAAACAGGAAAGTGACGGAAGGCAATAGCGCGAGTTTAGAATACATTTACATTTAGTTAAGGAATGTAATACACACATACGGGACGTTGACTGCTGTTTTGGTCTGGTGGTAGTAAATGCGGTTGTTGATCATGAGGTCCTGGGTTCGAATTCCGGGTCGGATCTAAATCAGTTATCGGGTTTTTCGGTAAAGCAATTCTCAGTCGCAGCCCGGAGTTACTAAGTTGACGGTTTTTCACCCCCGTGCCTTGGAAAGCACGTAAAGCCGAAGATCCTGCGCCTGATCTCTCTCCGGTCGTGTTGGATTAAGAGAGTGAGAGAATAGAGAGTGCACCTGTGCTTGTTCATACACTAGTCTCCGTTAAGACTGGCCGCCGTGACCGAAATATCAGTTTGGAGTACATTATTATTATATACGAGAACATGCTGCAGTGCCGTCGCCGGGAACAGCAAGTTTTTTTAATAGGATAAAGGTGACAAACGAGCACACAGCCCACATGATGGTAAGCGGTTACTATGACCCATAGACATCTACATTCATCCTCGACTACGAATCCAAAAGGCAGATTTGTTGTCACCCGTGAGGACTAAGATGGAATGCCTCGTTTCCAGTAACAGGGGTCTCTGGTTCTCTACACTCACTATACGAAACACAGCAGCGTTAAGCTGCTGTTTTACGCTGGTATACTGTGAGAGTGTGGTCCTTCCCCGGTTGAGTCGACCCATTCGTGCTACAACTATACTAGTAGTATAGCTTCAGCATGGCTCTACCACGTAAAAAGTCAAAATATAAAATAAAACATTTACGTATGCACATTTAAAACTAAAAACCAATAGACAATTTGTTGTTTACTTTGCACGAACATTACCTTAACACCAAGAAAGCATTTTATACATTATTAATAAATAAATTAATCACAATTATAACTTTTAAGACATTTAAAGATAAAGACTATCAAAATGGCCGGCATTGTTCAGTACATTTTTGATTGATTAATTATACTATTATATTATTATTGATTAAAAACATAAAATTAGATTTTTTGTTCCTTTTACGTGGATAACAGAATATCAAAAGCCCGTGGTACGTAGTAGATCCACGCTGCAGCTATAAGCACTCCTGATCTTTCTCCGGTCGTGTCGGATTAAGAGAGCGAGGGAATAGAGAGTTACGCAAACACTTGTTCACTATAATCCTGTCCTGCGCGGATGGCTAGTCTAACGTTGAGACTGGTCGCCGTGACCGAAATATCAGTTTGGAGTACATTATTATTATATACGGGAACATGCCGCTGTGGCTCGCGTTATCTTGCGCAAAAAGCCTTGAATTGGAACTCCAGCGCGATCGCAAATTAGTGTCTATATACTGCTCTATTGCAAAAAATAATAAAGAACTTCTAGAGAGTGTAAGAGCGCTCAGCCATTTCTTAAACTTTAATGTGATGTCGTGTAGTTTCGGTGTAATAGTATAAATTTACAATATTCCAAATGTGGTACGTGGTACAGCCATGCTGCAGTTATATTAATAGTATAGTTGTAGCGCGAATGACACGACTGAGGAAGGACCACGTTCTCACAGAATAACAGAGTGAAATAACTAGTTGTGTTTCATATGGTGAGTAAAGAAATCCGGAGACCCTTTTTAATGGAAAAGAGGCATTCCATCTTAGTCCTCACAGGTGACAACACATCCGCATTTTGATTAGTAATCAAGGACAGATGTTTATGGGCCATAGGAACCACTAACCATCAGGTGGACTGTGTGCTCGTGTGTCACCCCATCCTATAAAAATATCTTTATCGTAAGTGGCGTCAGAGACGGATGTATATAATATTACAGGATATTGGCAGCAGCATTGTTCTGATAACAAAGCAAAAAACTGCGGCAGCTAACCCTGTCTGCCAAGCGTGACATGTCTGGTATCCAAAGGCCCCATGTTCATCAGTGAAATTTTGATGGGCTGAAATGAATGATACGTACGCATTAGCCGCATTAGCCCGCTTGCGTTTGCAACACAATGGATGTTGAAACTGTGGCAGCATCCGCGATATTTGTCATGCCACTCGACGAGTATTAGCAAGGTTATAATCAAGTATCCCCACTCTCCAGTTTCCATTTTAAGTGTGCAGCAGTCATATGCAAAATCCCAATGCTCAATGTTGATACGTTATCCCAATTCTTCAGCAGACAAACATTAAAACATTTGTATAAACATAATTACAGTCGCTATGATACTCTTGCATTTTAAAACTGTTCTGTGTTTGTGGCCCTCTTAATGTAATAATAGTGACGCAAACAGTTGTGATTGATGTAGAAAAGCATCCTGTGACTGGATCAGCGATTTAGTAGCAGAATGGACCTCTCGACCTCCTCCTCGACCCCGACCTTGACGAGAAGTTTCCTATTTTGTAAGCTACGTTCTTGTAAGAACAGAACAGTTTAATAAAAATCTATAACACCGTTTATTTCATGTTTAAATTAAGCATTTTATTTATCAGTAGAGTCAGTATCATGACTTTTGATACATGTTTAAATCATAAACAATTTAAATGGTCTAAGGTTTAAATGTGTGACTGCGTGAATAAATGATATTTAAGCTTAGACCATTCAAGGTCTAAGTATTTAAGTCTAGACCATTCAAGGTCGAAAAGTATTTAAGTCATTTATTTATCTATTTATAATCTGTAATCTTAAAATAAATGTAATCCGTAATTTTAGTGTAAAAGGCTTATGACAGAGTGGACAGGACTGTGTTATGGCAAACACTGAACTCATTTGGGTTCTGCGATGGTTTGATACAGGCATTAAGGTCTCTTTATATGGACTCTAGTGCTGGTGTCAGGATCAACGGGGTCTACTCTGACTGGTTTGGCATCCAAAGAGGTGTCAGACAGGGCTGTGTAGCTCCCCCTTGGCTGTTCAATCTATTTATGGACCGCTGTTTGCAAACTTTGAAAGATGAAGAACGTGGGTTAAGAATGGGCGATTTAACCGTCAAATGCCTTTTGTACGATGATGATCAAGTCATATTTGCGTCGTCGGCGGCTGCGTTGCGAGCGAAGAATGAACTGGGCTTTAAAAGAAAGGGGAATGAAAGTGAACGTAAGTAAGACGAAAGTGATAGTTTTTGAAAGAGAAGAAAGCAAAACGTTATGTGAAATAAGAATAGAAGGAGAGTTAATTGAGCAAGTGGATGAGTTTGTGTATTTGGGATGTATATTTAGCAGGGATGGTAGATATGATATAGAACGACGACGAGTAAGGAGCTCTACACTCAATTATGAAGAATCAGAATGTGTCAAAAAAGGCACGTATGGTAAATTCAAAATGCTATGTTAATCCCTACTATATATATATATATATATATATATATATATATATATATATATATATATATATATATATATATATATATATATATGTACGTTTTTATAGATATATGCTGCAATGAGGTTCCACGCTTCTCACTTTTTCATATAGTATTGAGTTTCGAATGCGTGACGCTGTAGTCGCCAGTCAACGCTAAACGAATCGGCAGGCTTTTCTTCGATAATCATTCCGTCGGTGATTTCAAAACTAATTTCATCATCATTCTGAGGGACGATAATTGAATAACAAATATCTCTCATTGGTATTCCGTTGTGGTTTTTAGCGACTATCTATAGTATTGTAGAAACAATTTTCCGTGGTAGAGCCATGCCGCTTTTATATTATGGTTGCAGCACGAATGGGTCAGCTTGAGCGAGGAAGGACCACGTCCAAACAGAATACTAAAAGTAAAAAAAACAGTTCAATGCTGCTCTTTCGTATGGCGTATAGAGAACCGGAGAATCTTTTTGCAGGAAACGAGGCATTAATATTAGTCCTCAAGATTGACAACGCATCTGCTGATTCTAAATAGAGCATAGTGGTACGTAGGCGGTCCCATAATGAATTGGCCTAACTATGAACCAATGAAGGAAATGAAACGAAACCAATTTTATTTTTCAATATAATCACCATGAATACTAACACACTTCTGACATCTGTGAATCAACATCTCTAAACCTTTATAAAAATAATCACATTTTTTATCCTCAAAATGACTGAAGACGGCCGCTTGCAACTCTTCATCGCTTGAAAATTTTCTTCGTCTTAAGTCCCGTTTTAAATTTGGAAACAAATAATTGTCGGACGGGGCCATGTCTGGACTGTAAGGTGGATGTTGAACTTCTGTGAACCCGTATTGACGAACTGCATCCTTCGAAACACCAGCGGTATGAACAGGGGCGTTGTCATGGAGCAACAGGACAACTTTAGACAGCTTGCCTCTTCGTTTTTCTTTTATCTTGTCTCGTAATTTATATATTAAAGAAGCATAATATTCGCCGTTCACGACTGTATTACGTTCTTTAAAATCCACCATCAAAATGCCTTGAAAATCCCAAAATATTGTGCACATCAGTTTTTTAGTCGATTGTTGCACCTTTGCCTTTCTAGGGGGCTTTTCACCCTTATAACGCCATTCCATTGACTCGCGCTTGCTTTGTGGATCAGAATACAAGATCATAGTTTCATCACCAGTCACTAGCTGCTCGATCACAGTTTTTGGATTTTCGCCACAAAGATCCAGAAACTCCGAAGCGCAGCGCACTCTTTCCTGTCTCTGTACCGCTGGAAGAAGTTTCGGTACCCATCTTGCACTCACTTTTTTCATGTGAAGATGTTCATGGATCGCGCGATGAACGGTACTCTTAGAGAGCCCAAGCCTTGCTGCAATTTCTCTAATCTTCAAACGGCGGTCACTCAGAACCTCCTCTTTGATAAGAGCAATCGTTTCGGGAGTGAGCACTTCCACAGGTCGACCGTCGTGGCCAAAGTCTTCGACGGTTTCTCTCCCGAGGCGAAACTCTTTCACCCAATTTTTCACTGTGCTATAGGAGGGGGTAGACTCCTTATACACGCTATCCAATCGTTATTTTATTTGGGCAGGGGATAAACCTTCTTTAAACAGAAACTTTATGACACTTCGATACTCAGTTTTCGACATTTTGAAAAAATACGCGACTCTCGTTATTCAAATGCCTGTTAAACTAAGACTAAGCATTTCATGTCGATGCATGTTTCTTATATTAAGTGCACGATAAACGTACTATTTAATGCAACACAACATGTAGCGACATGTCGCGTTGAACTGTATCAGGCCTGTTCATTATGGGACCGCCTGGTATATATGCCAATTAGCTACAACATCCACTTACCATCTGGACTGTGTGTTCGTTTAAAGGCTGTCGTTGGCGCATACCTTAGTTTTGACACTTTGCTACACATCTTTATAATTTTAAGATATTCGTGGAACACGATTTAAGTCCGTCTCCTTCATATTTGGCGAATTCGCAATCGCAGTGCTAGTTCTCACAGGTGAAGTACAATAATATCCTCGAAAGAACTTTTCCGGAATAAGCCCGACAAGTTCACTCGGAGCAGTTCCATTATCCACAGCCAATGACAGTCAACTACTGAACATAGGTATCCCCTATAGATTGCCTCTGAGGGGAGATTTTGCCATAGTTGCCACGGGTTGTCAACTACAGGTTTTTATTACTTTGCGTTGTTATCAGGAAGATGCTTCTGCCCATCACCTGTTTCCGTTACTCTCTATCACCTCTTACGACACCCACAGGACAGTGGTAGTGGATATTCTGACGCCGCCACTACTCGGTGGCTGCGGACGGTGCGATTATCTAATAACGATTATAATAAAGAGTACAACAAAGGAGTGAAATTATTTGCCGGCGTCTTTCTTTCCGTCCGAATACAATCTGGGCGTCTTCGAAGCAAGAGTGAAAGGCTTTTGTTACGTTGAGATAGTGCGATTTACCATCTTTGGCTTTCATTACCACTTACCACCAGTGAGATTGTGGTCTAGCTTGGGTTATGATAAGAATATGAGTTTTTTTTTGATAATAACCCTGGTAATGAGATGATCGCTAACATGTGGTTTCTAAATGGTTTCGCATTTGATTGTACAACATATTACATGAATTGCAAATGAGATTTATAAGAGAGAGCAAACGAGCATGCAGTAGGGATGATCGATGTTGCAGAAACATCGATGATGACATCGATGTTGGTATCGATAGCTTAACATCGATGTTCGATGTTTATCCTACTCATAACATCGATGTTGGCCATTATCGAAGTTTTTTGCGCGTGTGTACTTATTTAATAGGTGAGAAATAAAAAAAATAGTCACGTGGTCTATGGTTTAGTGTCAAAAATTTAAAAAATGAGAAGAAGTTAACAAATATCTAGTTCATTTGTTATAATATTATAGTCTAATATTTCTTGCCGATCATGATGAAAGTTACTATTTTGATTTTTAAATATCACAAATCTGGTATAAAAAATTTACTATGGGACTTAATTTACGGCTTGGACTTAGTTTTTATATCAACTACTTTTATCGCGAAAGAAAAAAATATGGTTTTAGAGAAAAAAATAAGAAAATAATAGAATTTTCCATTTCCGACCTTCGTCCACAAATTTTAATCAGACAGCCCAAGCAGTAGGTATCCACACCTGTTTATAAAATGCACTGTCGAATGCACTATGCTGTGAAATTGTTTATGCTCACGCTCCTTCAGTGATCTATTTTCATAAACTTCAAGTTCAAGCAAAAAATAAACTCATTATGATAAGCTAAAAAATGCAACTAAATGTAATTGAATTGAGAAGATACTTACATATTGTTTCAAAACTATGTGGGTATAGACAGCAAGGGAAAAACAATTCATTTGAATAAATATTTACGTAGAATAGTTGTTAGGCGACAACCCACAACGTTACTACAGAATAACGAACCGAAAGCAGTTACAACTGTGACATTACAATTCACACTTGACAGTGAAGTTCGACACACTATAATGATATTTTTAGGTGATCGATGCATGATGAATTATTCTAAATTTTAAACCTTTAATAGAAGATGCAAGGTTTAGTTGATATAGACTTTGCGGGTTCGCGTTTTTCAGAGGTTCCTATTAATCAGTTATGGGTTCATTGACATCGATGTTTGACATGTGGCGACATCGATGTTAAAACATCAATGTTATAATTTTTAACATCGATATCGATGATCATCGAACATCCCTAGCATGCAGCTCACCTGATGGTAAGTGACTACCGCCACCCATGAACAACTGCAACACCAAAGGAATTGCAGATGCTTTGCCGGCCTTTTCGTATGCTCTTGAAGGTCCCTAAGTCGTATCGGTCCGGAAAAATCGTTGGTGGTAGACAATTACACGAGGAAGTCTCGCATCTTTGACGATGCCACTCGTCGCCTTCTGTGCCACTCTCGTGTAGGTGGACCCTCATATTCTTCTCCATAAAATAAACAAAACACTGCATCCGTCTCGCCTTTCCTTTTCCTTAAATGTTGTTCCATTACATTTTCTTTTCTCTTCTCACCTCATTCTAGTTCTAGTTTGTCTTTCCTTAACTTATTCTTATCCTTATTACAGTTTTAAGCGATAAACTGGTTAAGTAGTCTCTGATTTCTGGCATTTAAATACCTACGCGTTTCTTAATTATAATTGATTACTTAAACTACATTATGCTTGTAGATTAGGCACTGGAAATAACAACTTTTTAATTCATTTCACTTATACGCTAACTAACATGAGGCAACTTCAAATTTAATAATAACAGAATATTTACTGAATGTCCCTATTTTTGTATTCATTAGCTAACTAGTGCTAGTCTTTGTACCGTAAATTGATTCCATTGAATTATTTAAATAAATCAATATACCGTAGGTGGATGAATCGTCCACCTATTATTTTTACTTGATCATTAGTGAACAACCTTGACCTGACTACCCTCGAAGGAAGGCCTTCGCATTTGCAATCGCTGTTCGAACTTAACATCGATCTGTATTATTAATAATTGAAAGGACTGACCATTTCCTACACGGACAATTGTATTTATAAAATTTAAGCAAAAAAATGTAGCTTTTTTATAGGAGAAGTGTAACAAACGAACACACAGTCCACCTGATGGTAAGTGATTGCTGTGGCCCATAGACATCTATCCTCGATTACGAATCAAAATACAAATATCACCCGTGAGGACTAAGATGGAATGCCTCCTTTCCAGTAAAATGGGTCTCCGGTTCTATGCACTCACCTTTCGAAACACAAAAGCGTTTAGCTGCTATTTTACGCTGGTATTCTTTGAGAGCGTGAACCTTCCCCAGTCAAGCCGACCCATTCGTGCTACAACCATACTAATATAGCTGCAGTATGGCTCTACCACGTAATAAAACTAGTAGCTTTTTATAAACAATTAGGAGTCATTCATCATTCACGTAGTTCATTAATTACGTAAGGATGACTTTGGCGATTTTTGACCCCATTTAAAGGTACATAAGGTTGCTCGAACCTCCCTTTCCCTCATTCCTCTTCTTAAGATTCTAAAATTTTTGTTTAGATAAAATTAATATGCGAGAAGTATGTGCTATAATCATTATTTATAACATTTAAAATTGATAAAAATAAGCACATTGAGGATTTTAAAATTTTAATAAGCAATAAAAATTTGTAAACTAAGAAGTAAGTCGAAGTGTACATTATATAATGAAAAAAAAAAAACAATCAACAACAATCGGCATCCGAAATGGAACTAGATGTCTAATATTAAATTTCGACTTACAAATTAATACGTAAGAATGGGTATTATCTCCTTAAGTTTAGGAAAAGAAATAAGTCGGCTGGAGCCATAGGTATCTGGTGAATAAGGTGGTTGCTCGATGGTATTTGTTGAGTTCTTGGTCAAAAATTCGTAAACAATTCGATGGCCTTGTGCGAAGGGATTGTCGTGGTGCAAAATCCAAGAATTTTTTCCACAAATCTTGCCTTTTTCGTTTAATTTGCTTTTATTTTTTGCCAATATTATTTATTTACCGTTTGGGTAAACGGAAATAATTCCGAGTGCACAATACCGCGATAGTCAGAGAAAACAGTCAACATGACTTTGACTTTTGATCGACTTTGGCGTGGGTTTTCGGTTTCGGTTCAGTTGGAAGGCGCCAATCCAAAGTTTGTTGACTAGTTTGCATGTCCAACTCGGAAACCCACGACTCGTCACCAGTAACAATGCGTTTCATGACTGTTGAGTCGGAATTGACTCGTTCTAGATGTCCTCAGCGACTCTTATGCAATTGAGTTTTTGGAGAAAATTCAGGTCTTTTGGGACTAGCTGAGCAACAACATGTTTCATACCCAAGTGATTATTTAAAATGATACGGATCGACTCGTGAAACAGAAAGTTCAGCGGCTATCTCTCCCAAACTTGAATGAGAATTTTCAGTCACTATTTACTTCACTTTTGCGATGTTAACTTCAATTACAGTCGTTGATGGCCTACCAGAGCGAGGCAAATCTTTCATAACATCTCGACCGCTTTTGAACGTTTTGTAACACTTATAGTGACGTGTTTTTGATAAAATCGATTTTATAATATTTTCAGCGATTCCGAACACTAAATTTTATTAGCAATGTAAAATTTAAGACAAACTCTTTGTTCAATGTTTTTGTGAGATTCGCAATACACACTAGATATAACTAAAACGGCACTGTATTTAACCTAAATAACGGATGTAACTCAAACTCCGCGCCAAAATGGAAAACAGTTGTACCAATCTAACAACAACAAAAAAAAATTGAATTTGAAACCACAAACTAAAAGAGTACATTTGGAACCATAAACATATCATCCATTCCCGATACTTTTTTACATTGCATTGGCAACGATTTCTAATGTGACTGCAAAACCAAACCCTGTATTTCCCGTTAAATGTACGAAACGAATAGTCGTTATAGCGAATAGTCGAATATCGATTAATCGCCATAGGTAATGGCGATTAATTGGTATTCGACTACTCGCTATAACATTTAACTATTCGCCATTCCCTATGGCGAATAATCGAATAACTCACCATTATTATTCGACGTAAAAAAGGAATATAAACAATAATTTCTTTGTTATCAAATAACACTTGAACTTACTGATAATTTATTTGTTACTGTAATCTAAACATTTTCTGAGGTTAGAAGAAAAGAAAACAATTAAGTTAAAGAAATCAGTCTTATATTTGGCAACCCTTTTCTTGTATCTATTTTATGGGGAATAGTTCATTTTGTGTAACTCAGATTCGCTCATCAATCGATTTCGCTTGTGTTTAGGTTGGGCGGCACGCATTTTTGTTTTTCACTTCCTTCAGAGCGTTGCTTCATACTTACTCTCCAGCTGGTAAAAAATAATGCGATAAATGGCTAGTGCCCGCCGCATTGTGACAAATTTTAATCACAACCACAGAATAAAATACCTAATAGTACTACGTATCGCTACACACACTGATAAACAAAACTTAAAAGTATTCAATCTGAACTCGGACTGTCTAAACATAAACTGATTCATGATATTGAATATCTTGAATCAGTTTGAACTCGTTAGAACTCAACATATTACCTAAGGATATTTTTCATATTGTATTACATATTATATGTTACATATTATGTAATATTATCTATACATATAATAAAACAGTAACAAAAGAAAAGCTGTACATTGAGTATTTTCGAGAAAAAATAAGTGGCTTTTGTTAGAAAAACGTAACTGATGACAAAAAGTGACTTTTTAGAATTTTTGTCGGTTTGTCTGTTTGTCTGTGTGTATGGTACGGCTTCACGCCAAAACTACTGGACATATTGAATTGAAATTCAGCAAAAATGTTCTTTGTAAACCAAGGAAGGCTTTAGGCTACATATTATCACGCCGTATGTTATAGGAGGTAAGCAGTATTGATTTTAAAAGGTTTTTCTTCGTAATTGAATGCACAAAATAATTGAATGTACAAAATGACATGTTATTAGTTAAAATAAAAATAGAAATTTAACTCTGGGAACATAATAATCACGCTATTTTTATAAGGGAGCGGGGCAGTAATATTATAAATTGCAAGGGAACAGCTATTTAACAATATGTCAACGGGGAATTTAGCGGTAAGGCAGCATAAATATAGCAGCAGGTAGCATAAATGTGACACTTGTTTGTTATGAATGAATATAGTCTCAAATGATCGGCAAACTTTGCTCAATGTTGCTTTCATTCGGTTTTCAAATTCGAGTCAGAGAGAATTCAACTCGAGTTGGTTCGAGTTAAGCCCAACTCGAGTTAACTCGAGTTAGTTACTCGAGTCGACCATCACTACTTTGTTGTCTGTGTTGGTTGATGTGTTTAATTTTCCTGCGAATAATTATTATTTTTCTACTTACTAGCAATTCTTACGTACTTATTCGATTACTTTTCATTGTTTTGAATATTGTTAGTATCGGATTAAGAAGGAATTTTAGCTATGCCTTTTAGAAAAAGATCAAATCTGTCTCGAAACTCAAGGTATTCTAAGATGCGCAGGTTAGTTAGTAGTAGCAGTAGTTTCTCTCGAACCCACGCAGAGCGTGAACAACGGCTGGGTGCTAACCGTGAGCGTAATGCACTAAGTTTGTCCGTTGAAAGTAGCACGCAGCGCCAATTACGACTAGAATTTAAACGAGTCCGCACTACTGCTTCTCGATCTCAGGAAAGTGTGGAACAACGAGAAATGCGTTTAGCTATCGACCGGGATCTTCATTCTTTGTCTCGCGCATCCGTAACGGTTACACAGAGGGATCAGAGGTTGAGTTTTCAGAATATCCGCTCTGAGACTGCTCGATCACTTGAGAGCAGTCAGGAGCGTGAGATACGACTTGCGCGTGACCGAGAACGTGGGCAAAGCCAAGTGTGTTATAAAGAATTTTTTTAAAGTGATTTGCAATATTATTGTTAATTCAGTGTACCCTTGGGATCCGGTGCATTCCGCACCGGATCGGTGAAATATACGGGATGAAAAGTTTTTTGTTGTATAGGTGTTAAGTCTAGGTAACATATATGCTATAATTTATTTTGGAAAATGGAACACCTGATGCAGAACCGCAATAGACCAGCTAAAGTATAAGAGATATAAAAATGGTGCCATTGCAAAAAATGTTCTACGTGAAGAGTTTTTTCTGCTGTGAGAATAAATTTGAAGATCTGGAACACCTGTTGTGGAACTCGAAAGTCCAGCGACATTATGACATATGTAGGAATGACGTCTTAGCAAAAGTGGTTTAGTCTGATGGACATTTCGTGTTGAATTACAAAAATGATAGATCTGGAACGTCTCGAATCGTCTCGCGCATCACGTTGTTTTCCCGTCCCCGGGCTCTTAGAATTCGACATCAGACGTTTCGGATCTTCGATTTTGACGACCCCGTGGTCGCTGGCATAAGAAACATCATCCGCGTACGAAGTCGCGGGCAGCAGCTAGTGTATTATATAAGAAAAATGAAAGTTTGTTTATTTTTAAGTCTTCATTAAAAGTTTGTTTTAGGTACCGTAGAACGTGGCAACATTACCAAACCCGTGGCCAGATTTCCATATTGTAGGTATTTTACTTAAAGTTGCCTACCTTAGAAAACTGCAATTAAATAAACGGAATTTAAATAGTACTATTATTTAAATAGCGTAGGGTAACATTTTTTATAATATTCTTACTGGTAACACTGACGATTATTTCAATATGGCTGTTCATTGTGTGCTCCTGTGAAAGCGTCGTCCAACAATTGTGGTGAAATTGTGTCTTCAGAGTTTAAACTACTTGTGAGAGGTGAGTGTAATTTTGATATTGTATGTAGAAAATGTTCGGGATTGCAGCTGTTATATTGTTTGATCGCTACTTTCTTTTTTCATTGGAATATTGGTATAGGTAATGATGTTTGAGGTTAGGTAAAGTTGACACCGACTGCTTTGTGGTAACTTTACCTACAGCTAGGGTTGGCATAAATTAAGTATTTCATGTATATGTGCGTGCTTTGTTTGATACGTGTGAATGTTTTGTTTTTATATAGGTATGTGTATAATATGAACATACCGCGCTACTAACGCATTAAAGTGCATTAATAACTTCGATTATTTTCATGATGAAAAACTTTTAGAATAAAGTAGTTTCAAATGACAAAATGCTCCCATGATCTGGCTGATCATGACGAGCTTCTCGGGAACTTTTTGAATGCTTTACGCTTATGTGTGCTTATCTGGTAAGTATCTTTTTGTTTCAGAATGCCCCCAAAAAAACGAGACAGAAGAAAACTTGGGGCAAGGCCCTATAAAAATTACACCGACGAGATGATGGCCTTAGCTATTGAGATGGTGGAAACAAAAAGAATGACTTCTTACGAGGCCGAAAAAACCTTTAGCATACCAAGAAGAACTATTGAACAAAAAGTTAAAAAAATTCATTCTGACAAACCAGGGCCACCCTTCAAATTGACGCTAGAAGAAGAACTGAACTTTGTGAAAGTTCTTATTGTGGCCTCAGACTACGGAGCTCCACTGACGCAACTTGATCTCCGAACTCTGGTCCATGAATATTTAAATAAAAATAATAGGAGCGATACTTTTCATAATAAAATGCCCGGTGAATGGTGGGTAAAAAAATTTATTGAGCGCTACCGCAACAAACTAAGTCTGAGAGCAGTACAGAACATCAAAAGGGCTAGAGCAGAAAAAACACTGTCAGAATTTCAGCAGTTTTTCAATAATATTGAGTCTGTATTGGAAAACATGCCTCCAACACACATTGTGAATTATGATGAAACAAATTTCAGCGACGACCCCGGCTCTGCTAAATGTATTTTCCGTCGTGGTACTAAGTATCCGGAACGCGTAATGAACAGTTCTAAAGGCTGTATATCAGTAATGTTTGCAGCTACAGCCAACGGATCAGTGATGCCTCCATACGTTGTTTATAAGGCAGAGACCATGTGGCGTCAATGGGTCGAAGGAGGACCTGAAAATGCGCGGTTTAATCGAACCAGAAGTGGTTGGTTCGATTCAATAACGTTTCTTGACTGGTTTAACACCATAATTGTGCCATGGGCACGCAAACTAGAAGGTCCAAAGGTCGTGATTGGGGATAGCCTTTCCAGCCACATCAATACGGAAGTCATAGAATTATGTGAAAAATATAATATTCGATTTGTGCTTCTGCCACCAAATTCGACTCATCTGACTCAACCGCTGGATGTAGCTTTCTTTGGCCCCTTGAAAAAGGTTTGGCGAAAAGTTTTAACTACTTATAAGATTGAAAATCCGAAGCAAGCTGGGCTTAATAAGACCCATTTTCCACCTCTGCTTGCAAAGGTGATGGATGAAGTTAACATGAAAAAGAAAGAAAATGTCGTGAGTGGATTCAGAGCGACAGGTATCGTTCCATTCAATCCTCAACAAGTGTACAAAAAAATTCCCGAATGTCTTCCAAGCTTAATCAAGTTGAAACAGACAACAAAAAACCAAAGAAAAATAGATTAGAAAATGAAGCAAAAACTAAAGAAGACTTTGACCTGATAACGTCTGAAGAGGGATATATACTTGATGCTAGAACACCTGATACAAAACTTGATGAGTTCAGTGGGAAACTAGCCGCTACCCAAGTAAATATTTGTGGAAATTTAAACGAAGATGATATTTCCCACGGTGAACATTCAATTAAATTTAACGAAGCAACAGTAAACCAAATTAAGCGACGCAAGCGATCTCTAAAAGAAAAAAACTTAAAAAATAAAAAACCGGCAAAAAGATGCAAGCACATTGGGTCAACCACCACAGAAGATTCAGAATATAGTGTTCACAATGAAATAGAAATATATGACTTAGAAGATTTAGATGATGAGATTGATTACGATGTAAAAAAAAGAATAGACACAATTGAATGCAAAATATTTGAGGAAATAGCAAATATAGAATACATGGAAAACAAGAATGACAGAGCAAAACAGCAAATAAAGCAGAATAAAATTGAGACACATCTAGAAAAACCAAATAATGATAAAGAAGACAAGAAAAACATAGAAAATGAGACAGAAAACCTAAAGGATAAACAAGAGAAACAAGAAAACAAAGAAAATAAGACTGCGAAGGAAAAACAAAAGACACAAAAAAGAAAAAGGAAATCACAGGGAATGATTACATAGAGAAAGAAACTGAGAATGAAACCAAGAAAGAAAAACAAAAGGACACAAAACAAGAAAACGATCCCATAGAGAAACAGAAAGATACGGAAAATGAGTTTGAGACAGGACAACAGAAAGATACAAAAAAGAAAAACACACAAAATGAAACTAAGACTAAGAATAAAATAAATAAAAAGGAATTTCTAAAGAAAAAAAGGATGAATCAGAATAAAAACAGATAAATAAAGTACAGAAAAAGATTGAGATTGATGGAGTTAGCTGGGATGAAGGAGACACAATCTTAAGGAGATATTATTCACGAAAATGGAAGTATTTCGTCGGCATTATCAAGCATGTTAACAGACACGAAAAAATATATTCAGTTTCTTACCATAAAATAACACGCAAGAAAGATGATATTGAGTTTCTCATGCCTAAAAAAGCGGATGAAGATAATTATCTACCAGAAGATCATATAGTAAAATCTGTTCAATTATTGCAAATATCAGAATATCCTGAAAAATATGTTCTTATGAACGAGGAGGATAATATTTATTTTGATTAAATTTTAATTGGTTTTATCCCTTGTAATCTGTGCCATTTAAACTTCGAGTCCTATAGTTTTTAAGATTAAATTTTAAGGCCATTTGTTATAGTTAAAACAAGTAAAAGTGATTAAGACTCTTTTTACTAGTTCCTACTACTATTTAGTTTAAAAGATGAGCCTGAACTAAGAAGTACAAAAATGTGCCATTTTTATTTTCACTTTTAGCTTTACAATAAAGAAACAAAAGTATTTTTTTTTGTTTTGCATTTAAATATTGTTTTCCCCTTTTTCAAAATATAAAAATATGTTATATATAATTAGGTATATTGCAAAAAACAGTTTGTTGTTCCCGTTTTTTGACAACCCTATGAGTCAAATCATGTTTGTATGTAAATTGCAATAAATCCCTTGGCAACTTTACCTGTTGATGGTATTGCCACTTTTTAACCTACTTTTCTTCTTTTCTGTTTCAGTATAAAAAACTAACGGCTGTATTTTTTGTCATCTTTGCCCAATGAATTATTTTGTACGCAATAATAACGGATAGGTAAAGTTACCAAAAATGTGTCAATTTTACCCACATTCTTAATTTACGGCTACAGCTTAAATTAATGAGTTTTGTGTAATATAAATAGCAAAAAACGTAAAACAAACATATAATAAGTGTATAACAAAAGTTTCATATTTTTGCGTCTATTAGATAAAGAAGTACATAGATTTCTTTCTAAAAATAGGGTAATGTTGCCACATTTTACGGTAACTATTCGCCGAATGTCGATTTTTATTTTGTATTACGAATAACAAAAAAATGTCGAATAATGTAATAACGAATAATAGCGAATATTCGCGGCATCTCTAATTCAAAAGTATAGAAATAACTTTACTAAAAATTAATTAAATTGAAATAAATTTTTGTTTGTATGTGCGGTTTTGTTACCTATGTCACAGAATAAATAATAGCCTCTGTATTGGCCGAGGACATGGAAATACATGTACTTCGTATAAACTGGAACCCGCACTCTCGAATGTCATAAAAAATACAGGAAGACGACCTTGAAATTTTTCATTACCCCTCAGTCTCTTTCTAATTAGGGTGAACACAAAATACAAGAATTTGGGATATTATGAAAAAAGTTTATGTTCATTATTTTTATTTAAAAACTTTATTGTTCAAACCAATAAAAAAGGTTACAAAGGGCGGACTTAATGCCAGTTAGCATTCTTTGCCAGTCAACCCATGGCGTGGTGGGAAATTAGTGGCAGGTGACTTAAGTAACTAAATACAATAAATTTATATAGATATAAATTTATTAAAAATTATATTCATTTATAAAATATTAATTTATAAATGGACATCATTTTTAATAAGTTTTATATTCCTTCAGTAGCTTGCTCAGGATGATGGTCATGATGAGTTTATGGTTAAAGTTTTCGGGAGGCTGTCTTTACATCCCTTATAAAATCATCATCATCATCATCATTACAGCCTTTCGTAAGTTCACTGCACTCATACGGCTCCCCCAAGGAATGCCACAAAGCACGGTCCTGAGCCACCTGCATCCATCGACTTCCTGCATGTCTTACCAGGTCGTTACTTCATCTAGTGTATAATTTACTAGTATAATTTAATTAATTATATTTTATAAAACATCGTTAATTAATTCGATGGGGAAGAAAGGTTCTCGAGTGGCAGCCTCGTATCGGTAGGCGAAGTGTAGGGCGACCCCCCACTAGATGGAGTGACGACCTTATAAAATAACATAAGGAAATAATAAAAATAAAATAACAATCGTTTTTATTTACATTTATTATTACAATAGCAATAGTTTCTACAAAATTGAAAGTTACAATAATAATAATTAGAAGCCAAGGTTTTACAACACAATTTTTTATACATGATTCATTGAAGTAATATGTACTTATGTACTAGAACAGTAATTTCAAACAAAACATGTGCGCTACTCTGTGTTCGCGCGGTTGGTTTTTATCATAGAATAAACATAGGTAGACTGATCAGTAGGTAATAATAGATTGTATTGTTAAATAGGTAAATTATATCGAGAACAATTTTCAAATTTTGTCATTTATTTTGTATATTATATTTGCTTATTCAATATCATATTACATAATATTATATCACAATTACAATTTAATGATATTTTTATCTGAATATTTTAAAAGGTATCTAAGGCAAATATAAAAAACATGCTAAATGTATGTTTAACAAAACTTATTAATATAAAATTTAAATTACAAATATATTTATTTAAATTAGAATAAGAGTCGTTCATAAACGCACGCGAGAGTTAAAAATGAACGAATTTATTCCACTTTGACTTTGATGTGGAAACCTAAAAATAATATAAAAGAATAGTGAGCAGATTTAAATATATATATATTTAAATCTGCTCACTATACTATATATAACTCATATACGTTTCTACAAAAAAATGTGTATAATAATATATTCGTCCTATACTTAAGTACCCACAGAAATGTCGCATCTGAACAAATTAATTTCATAATCTATATTACATGACACGAGATGGCGTCTTAGGAATAATTTGTTTTATTATTAATTTATAATACTTTTTTATTGATTAAGTATCTTATTAATCGATGAAAAGTAATACCTTGGTTTTATTGACATTTCTTGAATTATTTGTGCAATATCTAAATACACACGACGGCATATTTTTATCAAGACATTTTTTTTAAATCAACACAACACGTGACAACTCTACAAGCGCCTAACGAGTGACTGATTAAAGTGCGGTGCATGCACCGCAGTTGAGTGAACAGAGTAGCTGAATGCAGTGTCGCCTCTAGTACGTAGTACATAATAGCTCAATGTTTACCGATGCACGTGTTAGAGGTTATAAAACCACATACCTAATGTGTATATAGATTGCAAATAAAAGTTAATTTTAAAAATTTCAAAAGATATTATGTGCAAATTATATTATTTTAATTTCTTAGTTTTTGAAGTCTGTTTTAGTTTTTTTTTTTTTGAAAGGTTAATTATTTTATCCTTGTGAGTAGTTTCGGACGAAATTATTTTCGTTACCTTGTAATTGTTCAAGGTAACAGCTAGAATGTCGCGTAAATAGGTAGGTGCATTTGTCGTGAAGCGACAATAAAAAAACTAGAGAACCTAACTTAACTACAACGAAAACAACCAAAATAAAATAAATTATTTAAAAATTTGAAAAGTTTTACAGTTTCTTTTATAAAAAAGGTATGGAGGTGATGATGGGTTGTAATGAAGATAGTGATTTACAATATTATTAAAAAAAAATAACAAAGATAAAGATACTGCAACGAAGTATGCACAGGCTATGCCTATGATAGGTGCACAGCTCCTGCTCTAGGTACACGCAGAATCTGGAGAAAGCACACGCAGCGTCTGGAGTAAGTACACGCAGCGCTTGGAGTAGGCACACGCAACGCCCGGAGTAAGTACACGCAGCACCCGGAGTAAGTACACGCAACGTCTGGAGTAGGCACGCAGCGTTTGAAGTAGGTATACGCGGCGCTTGAAGTAGGCAAACACAACTTCCGGAGTAGACACACAGCGTCTGGAATAGACACGCAGCGTCTGGAGTAGGTCCACGCAACGTCTGGAGTAGGCACGCAGCGTTTGAAGTAGGTACACGCGGTGCTTGAAGTAGGCAAACACAGCGCACTAGTAGGCGGAGGCGTAGGCGTGGCTAGGCGACGACTTAAGGAGCGGGCAGAGGCTTGCAGGATCCCGAGGCAGTGCGGAAAAGGCCTTTAGGAGATGCTTCAAGTATCAAAGCTCAAGTCAGACCCCCCATTCGCCGATTGTTCGGCTTATTTTCCCTTTTTGACGGATCTGGCATAAGAACGGAAAATTATTCTCATTAAATTTGAAATTATTTAAATTAAAAGCAAATTCTTGTAAATGGCCAAGAAGAAAGGAGTATTTTGTAGTAAAAACATCAGGCCGGTAACGATATTTGAATAAAAATTGCCATGACAACCTGATAAACAACGATGTCAAAACATGTCAAATTTTGGTTTTAGGCTCGTAATACAGAAACGGCAAGATTTAAGTGAAAAATGAGATATTATTTATATAGGAAAAAAAAGTAGCGCAACAGCGCGCACGAAACCCGAAATTGCAGAGTTACGGAGAACTAAATAAAAGACCGAAAAAGGTAGACTCCATTGACATCGATTTAAAAAGTGCTAAAAAATACGACGTGAAAATGATTTGTTATTGTGTTCTTATGGTTTAAAAATGTTACAGGTTCCTATGGAAATAAAGGTGATGCAAAATATCTAGTTTTGAGATGAATGCAGAAAATAGAAAACAGAATGGAAAAATAAATTTAAAATAGTTAAAATGGTATGTAAGTAACATAACACTACACATTAAAGTTTTCATTCCCTATTTATCCACTCATAGGGATGAAATTTCTACTCTAAATTCATATGGACCCCCTGAAAGATAACCTATTTAATAATAAGAATCATTTAAATCTGCTCATCAGTTTCCGAGTAATCGAAACCTTTTTGCTGAACTCACATTTTTAACTGAGAAATGTTCATAGAACATTCCGTTTTAATGTCACGTATCACAACGTCAAGTACTTACTTATTTTGGGTGTGTTCCGATATACACTGTGACCACTGTAACATGTGACGTCAATTTAGTACTGTGAAGCCGTTCCTTTTTAGTTTGCTGTATCTACTGCTTACTGTTTAAAACGGAACGCAGTCCAGTATACTCTCATCTCCACTTTTCGACATTGTTTCCAAATGAAAATAAAATACTTATCATTTACACGTTTTCTGTTCAACAAGAATAATTATTAATTGAATTTTGTTGCTTTTAAAACTTAATGTATGAGTTTATTAGAATGACAATATTAAATAATAATTATGTTTGTAAATTGTAATGATGTTTTCTGATCACGTGATCAAAGTACTGTGAGAAACTGTAATGATGATACACTTGCTGCTGAAGTTATACCCAAGAGTGCTCGGTTTAAAAAAAACTGCTACTGGATGTGTATGCTCATATTTAATAAAATACCCCAAAATATCAAAGATTTACCCCTTAAAAGATTTAAAGGCGCTCTTTACAGGTGGCTAAATGATCATTGTTTTTATCATGTGAATGACTACCTAAATTTGACATGATGTGACGATTTTTAATTGCATTTTCAATTTTAATTATTTTTAAATTTGTATGTATTGGTATTAGTATTGGCATTTTGTAAACGATGACTATTTTATGATGAATATTTTAATTGAAGTCGATATATTTTAATACAGTAAACTTAATTATAAAAAATGTATTTGCATGCTATCCATAGCTGAAAAAGCTGAACTACACTTTGTAATAACCACCTTAATGTTACCTTTTTCAAAGCAAATAAATCTTCATTTCATTTTATTTCATGAATAAATAATTTCAATTTTTTCCGTTGGAAATTCAGTCAGGGGTATTTGACGTAAACTTTTATCTGATTGAAAAATCAACCCTCAATAAAAAATTCCAAAGAAAAATTTATGTTTTTATAAGCGAGTAAATAAATATATAATAGTATATATAGAAATAACATTGTTCGAATTCATAGCAGTTAAATTGTCTCGAGGAGTAAACGTAGCGTGTTTTATAATTTAATCAAAACGTTTTCTTTGCAATGTCAAGTGCATTGGTTCCGCACACGCGATCAGTTCTAGTTAATACGTGTGTTGTAATAAGAATAGCTCTAACGCCCGGTTTCACTTTCTTAGCTCACAAGAAAACCTTATCAAGGAAATATAAATAATTTAAGCTTGTTGGGTCCAAATGCCACCGAAACAGCTGGTTGCTGGGCTTACGAGGTTAAATATTTATGCGGGAGTTGGCTATCGTTTTTACAGAATGGAGCTGTGACCTGTAACTGTAACATTTTCGGGGGCTTTCCTAGTGCAAAGTAAGACTTGGCTATACAGCGTGTCAACGCCATTAGCATTATGGCCACCCTTGCGTTAGAAACGTCACGAGTCTGTTTCTTTGATAAAAAAAATCGTTAATTATTTAATTTAAGAAAAATTATAAAGTTGTTAATGGTTGTTACTTATATATGCTATAATTACAGATCGTTTTTAAAATAATAAACTATCAAAAATTACATTTTATATTGCATATCTCCTCCTTTACTATAATATATACCGTTTGATATTTTGGACGGATACTAACTTAACATATTTTTTCTATTCATTTTTTTATGGGATAGGGTGACAAACGAGCACACCATCCACCTGATGGTAAGTGTTTGCTGTGGCCTATAGACATCTACATCTATCCCACATTACGAATCAAAATGCAGACGCGTTGACCCGTGAGGACTAAGATGGAATGCTTCGTTTCCAGTAAAAAGGGTCTCCGGTTCTCTACGAAATACGAAATACAGCAGCATTAAGCTGCCTTTTTACGCTAGTATTCTGTGAGAGCGTGATCCTTCCCCGATCGAGTCGACCCATTCGTTCTACTACTAATATAACTGCGGCAGGGCTCAACCGCTTATGGTATAATGATACCAGCTTTGATATAAACGCTATATGTATGTAATGTTTTTCCAATTTAATATTCAATAATGTGTTTGTGTTCTATAATACAGATGGACAGACAATAAAGCCATATGAGTACTATTATTTATTCTGTGATATGACATAGTAAAGAGTGAAACAATGCGCGTGCGGACAATGATCGCGTGTATCTAATTCGTTGATTGTTTATACGTGTTGGATCAGCCGATATCGTGATCTAATGGCGATTTTGACTGTGATGAAATTTACTATGTATGACATGCAATGCGTACATTATGTAATCCCACTAATATTATAAATGTGAAAGTTTGTTGGATGTATGTATATATGTGGCTTATAAATAACAAACAAGACTAGGACGTAATTTACATTGATTTCTGTAAAAAGTTATAATTTATTCCTAATCAGAGTATTTTTAATCTATTGTGAAAAATTGGTAACTTTTTAATAAAACGCGAGCGTAGCCGCTGGAAAAACTAGAATTTTAGTACCTTCATTATTATTATCAAATTAATTTGCGTGCAACTTAAACCACAAGAGTCCTTACTCTGTGACCTGAACCTTCCATACGAGACAGAGAATGGTCTAAAGTTATCAATTGACCGAAAAATGCAGTTGTAACTCAGTAATCTGAAACTATCAGGTAACTCATTCGGTATTAAATTTGAACCGGCTGTTTCGCGTGAAGAAGTTAAGTGAATAAATCATGGCGGATGTGACGACTGGATGTAACGAATAGCAGGGTAGAACCACGATTACGTCAGACTTAAAATAAAAGACCGACCACAGGCATCAGAATCAATGGTGCGAGAGATCTGGTCAAACAGTACTCTGTGACTGTGCATCTGGTATTGAAATCGATAATTCACCTGCCAAGTTTGAATTGTTAAAAGTTTTTCCCAGCCCTATAAAAAATGTGATAAAAGAAAGTAACTAAGTATTTATTCTCGCTAATGTGTTGTTCAACCACAAGTTCGGTGTAATTACAAGTTTAATGTCATAGGACATAGAATAATTACGAAGTGGGTAATAATTCTACGGTTATAGATTATTATATATGATACAGATTTAATGTCAAGCAGTCCCAATAATGCCACTCGAGCGCAAAATGGAACTTTGGCACTTTTTGTAGGTGGTGGTCAGTAGCGTAGCGTGCCTCAGACGAGCTCTGTATCAAAATTTAATGGGAGGTCCATATGAAGGGTGAAGATTTTTCACAAAAGGAACAAAACCGCTTGCATTGAATTAAAATAATTATAAATTGATTATAATATGTTATTTACAATTAATACTCCTCGGAACTGGTTTATCATTGTCATTCATTTAAACGGGGGAATCCTGAAATGAAAAAATCCTGAAACTGATGTATGCTGTACGCGGCACGCGTTGCGGATTCAGTAATCGCGACCAGAGAGGGTCAATCGTGAAGTAAGACGTGTTGCCAATTTTTGGGCGCCCACTTGACCCGGGGAAAGAGAGATTCCTTTTTTGACTTTCGTAGTTTTAAAAGTAAAAACTTCTTTAGGGACGTTGGGCACTTTTTATCATATGATTTTTTTCTAGGGAAGTATGGCCTAAGAGTTTATTTGTGATTGTGGGTCACATTTTACAAATTTTTCTTACACACGTTCGAGGCCCTTGTAGCCCATATGGAGGAGCATATCGTTGACAAGGCTGGTACGGCGGTAGCTACGCCCCTGGTGGTGGTAATAATGTAAAAATATTTAATAAATAAATGTAAAAATTAAGAATCCTTACATCGTGATCATAGATATTTACGGCATTTGAGTGTTCCAAGCAACCCGAGCACTTCTGGTTACATAAGGGGGCGTCCATTAATTACGTGAGGCGATTCTGGCGATTTTTCTACCCTCCCCTTCCCC
This sequence comes from Parnassius smintheus behrii, assembly GCA_036936625.1. NCBI lineage: Eukaryota > Metazoa > Arthropoda > Insecta > Lepidoptera > Papilionidae > Parnassius > Parnassius smintheus. The sequence continues at coordinate 47,798,154 of JAUPFT010000010.1, read as the reverse complement.
CTAATGTCATAAGATATGGCTCGACCACCTCACCCAAATCAAAACATAAACCAAAAATAAACACCTCACGAATTATTTAATCGACGTCCCCTAACAGGAAAATTGCTAAGCCAAAAGTGATAGAACTATAATAGCCCACAAATTATATGTTATTAATTAGCATATTTTATTTAAAAAAAGTTAGACACTGTACTTATATTATATGCCTTACAGCTGGGCGCAAGCCTTTTCTGATTTCTGAAAGGGTTTTACAAGTAGGTATCATTGGTGCCGGCGGGGTTCTAAATCCAGTTGTTTTTTTTATAGAACAAGCGTGACAGACGAGCTAATAGTCCACCTAACCTCCATTTATCCTCTATTCTCTCTCCATCAAAATGCAGATGCGATGTCACCCCTGAGGACTAAGATAGAATGCCAGTAAAAAGGATTTCCGGATCTCTACACTCACCATACGAAATACGCTGCTTTTTTTCGCTGGTATTCTGTGAGAGCGTAGTCCTACCGCGACCCAATCGTGCTATGACTATAACGTAACCGCAGCTTGGGTATACTCAAAATATTTATACGAGGTATACCTCGTATAAATATTTTGAGTTACTTGCGCCGTGTGAAATTTGCTTCGCTTTGCTCCATAACACGGTTCTTTAGATTATTCTTGTTTATCACTTAGAGTGTAGACGATGCATCGCTCCGGCCAATCGAACAAGCAATAAAGTTGGCGGATCTCAAATTCGTGACCGCATCCCGTCGTAACTCGCGGTGTCGGCCATTATGTCCGCCACAAAAGGTACCTACAATGGCGTCGTTGCGGCAGTGTTGCCAGGCCAATTGTTCGCTGATCGCCCGCGTTCCGTGTATAAGCGCGATCGAGCAAGGCCGCGAGGATTTGAGTTCATTCATGATATAAGTCCGTTTGAGAGGTCATGAACTCTACTGAATAGTTGGCGAAAATATTAAGTTCTTATTAGCACCGTTATAGGCTTCACATAAATGTAAGGTTTTATTTGATTGAATTTTCTACAAATTAAGTAATTTGTTTTTACCCGACTGCCAAGGAAGGTTTATGTTTTTCGCGCAAACTTGTGTTTGTAAATTTATTTATTATCTCGTATCTTCCAAACGGCTGGGTGGATTTCAACAATTAAGGTATCCTTTTATTCGGTTTAAAAACCCAAGTCATCTTAGATAGCTTTTTTTTTTAATAAACAACATGGGACTAAGCAACGGGACCCAATTACAGATTATAAACCGAAAGAAAATTAATGGGTTCCGCTTTTATTTTTGTATTCTCCATCCATCGACTGCCTGCATGACTTACCAGGTCGTTACTCCATCTAGTGGAGGGTCGTCCTACACTCTACCGGTACGAGGCTGCCACTCGAGAACCTTTCTCCCCATCGGTTGTCGGTTGCTTGAGCTATATGGCGGGCCCATTGCTACTTCAGCTTACTAACCCGTTGGGCTATGTCGGTCACTCTAGTTCTACAGAGGATATCCTCATTTCTCAATTTATGACGCAGAGAAACTCCTAGCATAGCTCTCTCCATAGCTCGCTGAGACCTTGAGCTTCGTTATACGGCCAGCAGTGAGGGACCACGTCTCAGATATGGATCTGACACGTTTAAACCGACATTTCATTTAAAACTTTTAATTTCAGTTCGTGGCTTTATCTACTCTATTAGCTATGGTTGGTGCTAGGTCACAAGCCAACAAATTCAACGCATTAATTTAAAAAATTCGAATTTGAAATTTGAAGGTTCAGAATAAGTAATATAGGCAGATCATCATCATCATCGTCGTCGTTACAGCCCTTCTTTCAAAATCGCTGCTGAACATAGGAATGCCACAAAGCACGGTCCTGAGCCACCTGCATCCATCGACTTCCTGCATGTCTGACCAGGTTGTCACTTCATCTAGTGGCGGGTCGCCCTACACTGCGCCTACCGGTACGACGCAGCCACTCGAGAACCAGTTTTCCCCATCGGTTTACCCCATACTCATTTCTAAGTTTATCACGCACAGAAACCCCGAGCATAGCCCTCTCCATAGCACGCTGTAGTGTCGCTCGCATTGAGTGTCCTCATACGGCTAGCAGTGAAGGACCACGTCTCATATCCATATGTCATCACTGGCAACACGCACTTGTTGTGTAATCTAGTTTTCAGGTTTTAAGGTATATATACCTGACGAGAACATGTGTCGTAATTTCCCGAACGCTGCCCAGCCGAGTTGAATCTGTCGATTGACGTGATTGAATATAGGCAGATGGTAAAGAAAAATGAATTAAAAAAAATCTCAAACATTCTGTACTTTTATCTTTTAGTCAGTTGTCACTCGCACTTGTCACTTCTCAAAATGTAAACCGGGCCTAAGTAAAGACTGTCAAGTGACAACTAGCAAGTAGTTGTTCACATGTGTGGCAAGTGGAATGTGGAATTTCGAACCGCAGGTATTTCTAGTGCCCAAAATGGATTGCCACTGCGCCTACAAGTTCGTGGAGTAATCAAAAGTCATAAATATTGTTATGTACAGTAATGTTTCAGTAATTCTAGGACAAATTAAATGTTGTCGTTCTCCGACCACTTCGTCATTGTTAAAATAATAGCGCAAACCTATATAAGGGTACTTTATGCGCAAACTAAAATTATTCACTAACGCGTGCATGTCATGCCATATCGGCTAGAGCTGGGGCGGAGGGCGAGTGTGGGGAAAGCGAGGGTAGCACGGGGCAGTGTTACTTGTCAAAGAATAGAGCTGGCTTCTATTTACTTGTTACTACTCGTTTCATACTTATCACTTGTCAGCTTTTCACTCGCACTTGTCCCTGCCTGTATGTCATTTGTCAGTTTCACTTGCCACTTGCACTTATTACTTCTCAAAATGTAAAACGGGCCTTAATTGTTAAATTGTTCACGATTGAACACGGTAATATATATCTGTTAATTTCAAGTTCTTGATTTTAATGTTGACGATTTTTCTTAAAATTTTCTAGACTATTTGTTGATATAATATGTAGGGAATATGCTTTTTTGGTGACGCTTCTCTGAAAATAATGACAAAAATTATTTAACTAATTGATAATTTTGCTGCGGGACAAAAATATTAGTATATTTGTACTTTAAGTATGATTAAGTATATTTTATCATATATGCATGTGCGTAGAAGACAGGTACGTGTACGGCTTTGCTTCTTATAAAAAATATTATGAAATTTTACTGTATTTTTAATTAATATTCATCAACCATAAATAATAGTATGTCACCATACCTATGCATAACTTATTCATCGTTAATTTGTTGAAATCATTAAAGCTATAAATTAGCGTTCGTTTAATTTCGTTTTTAATTTTTATCCCGTTTTTATAATACACCGTTTGGTACACCCTATAGCCAACTGCACTTCAAAAGCTTCGATAATTGGGACAGTCAGTCAGGCTTCCCCTTCGATTTATCTATCCTTTTAATAGGTATAATGCCAATCCACTAGGGAATTATTTTTCCATCTTTGCACAGGGCCATGTCAGTCAACGTCTACGAGCCACGCTTCAGCTATATTATAGTTGTAGCACAAATGGGTCGGCTCGATCGTGACGGGACCACGCTATCACAGAATACCAGCGTAAAATAGAAGCGTGATGCTGCTGTTTCATATGGTGGATGTAGAGAACCGGAGGCCCTATTTACTGGAATCGAGCCATTCTATCTTAGTCCTCAGGAGTGATAATGCATTTGCATTTTGATTCTTAATTGAGGATAAATGTGGATGCCTATGGGCTACAGCATCCACTTACCATCAGGTGGACTGTGTACTTGTTTGTCATCGAATGCTATAAAAAAGTAACAACTGTAACAAGATTCGGCAAAATGTACCTTATTAATTTTCGGAGCTGTATTCTCCTAGGTTTTTTTTGTTACGCCGCAACTCTTGCTCAGCAATGACCTTTTTGGCACGCCTTCGACGTACAACGCCTAAATTAATATTTCGGTTATCAATGTTCTGTGCCAAAATAAATCGTTTCTTTCTTTATACTTCCCATGCGCAAAATGAACCTATAGACGTATAATTGTGAATACCAGCCCGGCTCAATCAAACAGAGTAATGTTATCGTCCTTTCACATTTGTGATTCTACATTGATAATTCTATAGTTTAATTTTAATGACATATCGTTATAAATTACAAAATAATTTTTATAGTCTGTAAATTTGAAACAAAATTTCTACGTCCGTAAAGACAATTGGTTAATTAAAAAAAATATTTGACTTTTTTACTTTACTTATAAACTAGGTTAAATAATGTGAGAGATAAATAACTAAAAACATGTGTGTGAATATAAGTGCGTGTGAATATAAGTTTCTGGCTCTAACTGCAGTTAACCAATGTTAACAGGCCACTTTCTCGGTCATTTTGCGTTTCTTCGAGACAAGCACCGTTAAAACTTCACAGGGAAGTTCACATCCGTCATAATAAAAAATGCTAGTTTTATTATACAAATGTCCCGTAATTGTACTACATAATATATCGTGGAAAATATTATCTACAATGTTAATTAACTGCGTTTACGTTCCACAACTGGCCATGGGGCTCTTCTCATTTCTTAGAGGGTTTTGGACTAAGGGAAATTAGGGAAAGTTCGCCGTGCTGCCCCAGTGCGTGCGGACAAACTGCACATGTCTTTGTTTTTTTTGTTTCTTAAATATGCAAGCTTAATCACGTTATTTTCTTTTACCGCCAAAGACGTGGTAAATCGCCAGTCAAAATTGCAATTAAAATTTTCATTGGTGCCCCGGATTGAATCCGGGTTGCTCGCGAAAACGTGAACGTTTAGCCCCTGGCTACGACGGCTCTCTACTAAATCTACTCAAAATCAGCATTACGTGAATTCGTGACTTGAAAGTAAAACTATTACACCTGAATGTTGAAGATGGAAAGTATGGCTTTCTGTCGTGTTTTGTACTGTTATTTCGCTTGAACCAAATAAAATTGTATACGTTTATTTTATAAAATTAAAATCTATCGAACTAACAGTTTACCTGATGGTAAGTGACCTGCAGCCGATGGACAATTGTAATCTACTTCAAATAAAAGCTACAGATGCGTTATCGCCTCTTAGGACTAGGATGGAATGCTAATAATTATACTGGATCTCCATATCCTTTGGACCGGAAACTCAGCAGTGCACGCACAGCTAGGTGGCGGAATGCGGTCAGGAGACAGAAAAAGAATCCTACCAACTAGAAATGCTGGAACTAGCGTTAAGTTTTATAGTACTTGAGCAAGTTCTTCTAAATAACCTCATTACTAATATTCCCTTTCTGTCCAGGATGCCACACAATTAGTGTGCAGTTAGGTTTGCCAGATCGGGAGACCCAAATATCTGGACTAATTTTTAAAAATTCGGGATTTTTGGATTGCTGTCGGGAGATATAAATATTAAAAATAAAAAAAACAATTTTCTTTAATAAGAGGCTACAAAAATACTTTAGACAAAACTAATTTAAGTACACTTAATTTTTTAGTTTGCCACAAGTATTTGGCACTAGAGTACACCCAGGATCCTTTAGTAGTATTCAGAAAATACTTAAAATTCAAACAATCTACCACAAAGTTCAGTCTAATTACTAACTCAGCTTTCATATGCTGTTTGTCTGGAGAATTCGAGTTTTGTTGGGAGTCTGGAGATCATTTAAAATGTCGGGAAAATCCAGACGAATCCCAACCATCTGACAACCCTATGTTCAGTGCCGTCAGTTGTTCCCCCAGCTCCTCCCAGCTAAATTATTGTTACGAGCTTGAGGTTCGTGACAATAAAAATTGCCGATAGAATTACCTAAATTAACACTTTAATTTACTTTATACAAATTAAAGTTAAAACACTAATAATTAAACACACTAATTCACTTAATTCCGCTCCGAAGCTTCGCTTGTGTCGCTGAGTTCTACTCTGTCTCGATCGCATCTTGCGCCACCTATTTACTTAAATTAGCAAAATATCCGGAATGTTCAAGTAAACACGCGCAAGGTGCCGAGAGTTCGAGCATAGATTTTCTAGAATCTTAGTTCTTCGGGTGGCGCTGTCAGTCGAAAGATGTGTGATGTCATTCACTGCAACGCTCCTCTCGCTCTCGTTCCTTACACTAGATGGCGCTAGTTGACTTATTCACGCAACACTGCCCCCTCCTTAGACATGCTCGTCCCGAGCATTATCGGTCCCATAATAACGCGCTAAGCGATCCACATGGACGATCTTAGGAGTCCCTCTTGCGCCTTTCTGTATCCGGTAGGTCACATCGTTGATCCTGGTTACAATCCGGTACGGGCCGTCCCATTTAGCTTGAAGCTTAGGAGATTTCCCTTTGTTGCGGACTGGATTGTGCAACCACACTAATGAACCTTCGTTGAACCCTTTATTGTTCATTTTGCGGTCGTACCGGGTTTTCATTTTCTCAGACATTTGCTGGCCCGATTGTCTGACGTGCTCATAAATGTCATTCATTTTGTTCCGCAAGTCATTTGCATAATCGGTTATACTGCGTGGGGCATCAGGTGGTATCCCGGTGATCAGGTCCGCAGGCAGCCGTAATTCTCTTCCAAAGTTTGCGAAAGCTGGTGTCACTGCTGTACTTTCGTGAACAGAACTCGATCGAGTCGATATGACAACAAAAACGGTTGTATGTGCTTGTCCCAATCTCGTTGCCGATTGTCTACAACTTTTGCTAGGTACCTCTCCAATGTCTGATTAAATCGTTCCACCATTCAATCAGATTGCGGGTGATAAGAAGTCGTTCTTGTTTTATGAGTACCCATAACTCGGCAAGTTTCCTGGAATATTTGAGACTCAAAATTCCTTCCTTGATCGCTGTGAATCTCTAAAGGTACTCCAAAACGACAGAAGACTTCATGAACTAGTTTATCTGCAAAAGTAGAAGCTTCTTGATTTGGAATGGCGAAGACTTCTGGCCACTTAGTGAAGTAATCCATCACAACCATGAAATACTTGTTACCGCTTTCACTCTCCGGAAACGGCCCCGCCACGTCAATGGCTATTCTCTCCCATGGTGCACCCACATTGTACAACTTCAATGCACCTCTACTACGAGTCTGAGGTCCCTTTACAGCCGCACAACTTGTACATTTGCGACACCAGTCCTCGACATCCTTTCGACAGTGGACCCAGTAAAACCGTTCTCGGATCTTCAGTAGAGTTCGTTTAACTCCCAGATGGCCTCCTGAATAATCATTATGGTACAGCTGTAGAACATCCGGTACTTTAGCTTTAGGGACAACCATTTGTAAATGACAGCTGTCTCCCCGAACATTTTCCCATTTACGGCACAGAACTCCATCCTGAAGCAGCAAGCTGTCCCACTGGGCCCAGTAGCTTTTAGTGGTCGAACTCATTGCTGAGACGTCGCTCCACTTGGGCTTGGGAGCACTGGCCTTCATCCATTCCAGGATCGGCTTGATGTCCGGATCTTCCTGCTGTGCACGTTGTAAGCTGTCCTTCCACTCGTTGCTGAGGTGGTCTGCCCTGAGCATCCTCACGGATACCACTTCCTTACTCTCTTGCCTAGTACAATGTTTGCAATCTTCAGGACAAGGTCTTCTTGACAATGCATCTGTGTTGCCGTGACATTTCCCGCTGCAGTGTCTGATAGAAAAGTCGTATTCCTGCTGCTGCTGGGCGGTGCTGTTAGCCGCACTTCCTTTCTGAGACCGTTCACCTTCCCTTCCTAGGGTGTGCTTAGGGCAGCTGGACCGAAGATGGCCCCTTTCCCCACAGCCATAGCACCTAGGACTGTATCCTTTATTGTGGTCTCGAACCGTAACTGCTGCAACCTCCCTTGCGTGAGGTGAACGATGATCCTGTCGCCACCAGGCAGTGCCGTTAGCTGCACTACCCTCCTGATATCGTTCACTTTCCCTTTCTGCGGTTCGCTTAGGGCAGCTGGATCGAAGGTGGCCCTTTTCCCCACAGCCATAGCACCTTGGGCTGTATCCTTTGTTGCGGTCGCGAACTGTAGCTGCTGCAACCTCCCTGACGCGATGGGAACGATGATCCTGCCGCACGGCTTCTACCTCCAATGCATGGGCCAAGGCGTCCTTAAGCGTCTCGTGGTGCCCTAGCCTCACAGCAGCTCTGACTTCCAGGTCACGGATGCCGTCGATGAATGTCTGCACCAGGTTCCCTTCAATGAGCGCAGGTACAGACCGGTATGCTTTTCGCACCAGCTTCTCCACCTCTAGAGCCCACTGCTGCAGGTTTTCGTTGATGCGCTGCACGCGATCTTTAAGCTGCGCACGAAAGACGTGTTCCAGGTGAGCGTCGCCATATCTCGCCTCCAATGCCTCAAGGAGTTGCTCATAAGTCACTTCCTCACCGAGAGCTTCCAGAACTGTTAAGGCCTGGTCGCGCAGGCCTAGTGTGAGAGCAGTCATGGCCTGACTTTTATTCCAGCCGTTCGCCTTCATAACAGCCTCGAACTGGATTTTGTAGGCTGACCAGGAAGAGGTACCGTCGAACGGTGGCACCTTGAACCCACGTAGCGAAGGTGTTGTAGCTACTACGGGAGCTGTGGCTCCATCTCCAAGTTTGAGTTCGTCGAGTGATTTCTTCATGTCAGCCATTACGTTGTCAACCCGATGGTTTACTTGGTCGATTCGGGTTTCAGCTTTCTCGATTCGGTTTTCAGTTTTCGCGATTTGGGTTTCAGCTTCCGACAGGCGGTTGTCATGCAGAGCAACCCTATCCTTCACCTCCTTTATCTCCTTCCCGAAGGTAGCGTGAAGGTCCTTCATGAGGAGCATCTGCTCCTCCAACCGACGGGCCTGGTCTTTCTGTCGGCGAGCTTGTTCCTCCTGTCCGCCCCACAGCTGCTCTTCCAATCGGCGTGCCTGTTCCGCCTGCTGGCGAGCCTGTTCCTCCTGTCGGCGAGCCTGTTCCTCCTGCTGCTCTTTCAACCAACGGGCCTGTTCCTCCTGTCAGTGAGCCTGTTCCTCCTGTCGGTGAGCCTGTTCCTCCTGTCGGCGAGCCTGCTCCTGCAGCATCACCATCAGGGCACCTAAGTCAGGTGCTGCAGATGTAGGGGCTAGTGACGGGACTGCAGCCGGTGGCTGGCCCTCCGACGTCTGCGGCGTTGCACCACCAAATCTCCTTTGGTCCGTCTCCTGCTGGCGTTGACTTCGGGTACGGACACCCTCCGTTTCCTCCTTAGGTAAAATCGGCATGATTTTATCCCACTTCTGACACCAATTGTTACGAGCTTGAGGTTCGTGACAATAAAAATTGCCGATAGAATTACCTAAATTAACACTTTAATTTACTTTATACAAATTAAAGTTAAAACACTAATAATTAAACACACTAATTCACTTAATTCCGCTCCGAAGCTTCACTTGTGTCGCTGGGTTCTACTCTGTCTCGATCGCATCTTGCGCCACCTATTTATTTAAATTAGCAAAATATCCGGAATGTTCAAGTAAACACGCGCAAGGTGCCGAGAGTTCGAGCATAGATTTTCTAGAATCTTAGTTCTTCGGGTGGCGCTGTCAGTCGAAAGATGTGTGATGTCATTCACTGCAACGCTCCCCTCGCTCTCGTTCCTTACACTAGATGGCGCTAGTTGACTTATTCATGCAACATTATGTTTAAATTGTTCATGGCAGTTGCGGTTAGAAATTTTCATGCGTTTTTCCCGGGTGGTATTTGAAAAAATAGCATAAAATAATTATAAAAAAATCCCCTATAACCTATCCAGTATATAAAATTTCATATTCTATTTTATGTGCTGCCATACCGTTCATCAGATTGCGGTAAAACTTTGTCAACATATTGCCTGCACTTCCGCGAATGTTATGGACGACATACACAGTCAGTTCAACTGATCGGTTCAAACTAGGCCTGTTGATATTTTTTAAAATATCGGTTTTTCGAGATATCGATAATTATGAATATTATATATTCATAATTATAGATATTTCGAATATCGGAGTTTTATATCTAAGTTTATTTATCGATGTATCGAAAATCTTAATATTAAAAAATATCATCAGTCCCCGTTACGGGCGCTGTTGTAGAATCCAGATATCACCCGTGCGAAGCCGGGACAGGTCGCTATTATTTAATAAAATTGGTTTAGACATACGAAGCGTTTAATAGATGTTGGTGCAGACTACTTTGAAAATATTTGATAAAAAACATTAAGCCCAGATTTTTCTTAGTTTCGCAAACTTTTTGAACGACTCACTTTTATTTCTAAAATACCTAATTCGATATAGTAGTAAGTTTTAACGTTGTTGTAAGAAAGTACCAAATATGGATAGTTGTTAACGGCGAGTTTTAAATTGTAACTTATTGTGTATCGTATTCACTGTTAACTCCTAGAGCTCATTCTAGAAGTAGCACGCAGGAGGGGAGACTGAATACGGTGAGGGGCACTCGGGTCTCGCTGATTGGATCATTGGACAATTGCTGCATGCTTGTCTGCGCGTACGCTATTGTGTTATTCAGAAGAGATGAATTTTAAAGATGTAGCATCTCGAGCACCAGACATCGATATAATTTTTTTTCTTTAATCGGTGCTCCATCCAATCCATGCTGCAGTTATATTATGGTTGTAGCACGAAATGTTCGGTGCGACCGTGGTAGCACCACGCTCTCATATAATACTAGCGTAAAATAACAGCTTAAGGCTGCTGTGTTTCGTATGGTAAGTGTAGAGAACCGGAGACTCCTGTTCCGGAAATGAAGCATTCTATCTTAGTCCTCAGCGGTACAACACATTTTGATTCTTAACCAAGGATATAAACGTATATGTTTATATGCTACAGTACTCACTTACCGTGTGGAGTGGATATGGAATGTGTGGTCGTTTATCAACCTTACTCTATAAAAAAGGCGCTCGCCGTAAATATACAGTACGCAAGCAACCCGGTTTTGATTAACCCGGCAGTCCGACACTAACTTAATTAAGAGTATTTCAGTGTTGGTTTAGAGATAATTGATTTAAAGGCTATAATTTATATATATGTATATATATATATATATGTATGTATATATATATAGTATAATTTATATATTTATATAGCTATAATAAATTGAGCCATATTCCTAGAAGTGACACGTATGTATGCTGCAACTTTAATATTTTTTTGACGTGAGGAATGTTCACTATGTTTTCACCATACATTTTACTGAAGATCAGAGGGCCAATGCGGGAAATGTGCAGCATGTAATAAACGCCAAAAACCCTGAGCTACAGCGTTAAAATTTTAAAAAATATAGATAAGCAACAAATTTCTTGCTAAGCTATTAAATAACAACATCCACAATTTGCTCACTAGCGAATGTGTCACTACGGGAAGAACGTACGAGCCACACGTCATTACACAAGCAGACAAGGTTCGCTAGTGCAGACTCCACGTGTAATTCACACGGCAATAAAACTATTACCCTTGTTATTGATCGCTTCATAACGAGGAAAACAAAAAAAAATTGACATATTTTAATATTATTACAATAAATACAAAAATATATATATTATATTGTGAATCAAATTAAAATGGTATAAAAATTTAATTTTGTATGTCACAGTAGTTACAGAAATATTTCCGATAATTGCTCGGTTTATATGAGGCAACGACAGAATAACAGCGTTGTGACCGTGGCAACACAGGTACAGCATCATGCTGAGTCGTACGCCTTTTAAATTAGATTTATTTAAATTAGAGGAGGCAAATGAGCATCGTAAGTGACTACCGGTACCGCCACCCAAAAACATCTGCAACACCAGAGGAATTGCAGATGCGTTGCCGGCCTTTTAAAATACGGTAGACTCTTTTCTCGAGGATCCCTAAGTCGTATCGGTCTGGAAAAATCGCTGGTGGTAGTCGATTCCACAAGGAAATTGTGCAAAAAAGAAAACTTCTTTTGCTTTACTATAACCTGTAACCAATTGTATTTATGTATCTTTCCTTCTATTTGTTTTTTTATTTATAAGTTGTGTTGTGTGTGGCGAATAAATCATTTATTCAGGCAATATTCTTTCATATATTATGTCATGTTGAGTTTATTATATTACAATGGCGATAACTCGCTGGCATTCCTCAACAGATCTGCCTGTCAGACGTGCCTGGACCGTCCGTTAATTTTGAGAACATGCAGCGGATAAAGAGTAGGTATTAAATCTGTGTCCGAACCTTGCCACAGTTCTGTCCGCCAAGCATGTCTGGCAATTAAACCTGTCGGGTAAATCTGTACATACGTAGATAATACCTGATAACGATAGTACTTGTAATGTATCTAAACTTTACCTTTAAAATACACAATAACCTTTATTAGTCAGGGAGGTTGTAGCAATTTTTGTAATATACAAATCATACAATATAGAAATAAAATCATCTTTGTTGTTAGTAAGAATGTATTGTTGTTTTCATCCGTATGAATAGCAAAAGCCAGAGGTATCCACTTCTATTTTTAAGCACGGGCTCGGGTTACTTATTTAATGTTTTATACAAAATATTCTGGTTCAAGGATCTGCCTTGAAATTTGACGACGATTTACTTTTACTAATTTAGACTATAATTGCATGCATTAGGTATTACCAATCATCTATCATTATCATCATCATTACAGCCCTTCACAAGTCCACTGCTGAACATAGGCCTCCCCCAAGTAATGCCACAAAGCACGGTCCTGAGCCACCTGCATCCATCGACTTCCTGCATATCTTACCAGGTCGTCACTCCATCTAGTGGGGGGTCGCCCTACACTACGCCTACCGGTACGAGGCTGCCACTCGAGAACCTTTCTTCCCCATCGGTTATCGGTTCTTCGAGCTATATGGCCGGCCCATTGCCACTTCAGCTTACTAATCCGTTGGGCTATGTCGGTCACTCTGGTTTTACTGCGGATATCCTCATTTCTGAGTCTATCACGCAGAGAAACTCCGAGCATAGCCCTCTCCATATCTCGCTGAGCGACCTTGAGCGTCCCCATACGGCCAACAGTGAAGGACCACGTCTCAGATCCGTAAGTCATCACTGGCAACACGCACTGGTTGTACAATCTAGTTTTTAGAGATTGAGGTATACCTGACGAGAAGATATGTCGTAATTTCCCGAACGCCGCCCAGCCGAGTTGAATCCGTCGATTGACCTCTCGGTCGAAGTTGGACTTACCTAGTCGGACTATTTGTCCCAGGTAAACGTACTCGTCAACAACTTCGAGCATAGTGCTCCCAACAACTACCGGCATAGGTGTGACATGGACATTAAACATGATCTTTGTTTTGTCCATGTTCATCTTAAGACCTATCCGTTGGGAGGCACTATTGAGGTCATTGAGCATAGTGCTTAAGTCCTCCAGCGATTCTGCCATAAGGACTATATCGTCGGCAAATCGAAGGTGAGTGATGTACTCGCCATTGATGTTAATACCGTATCCTTTCCAGTCCAGTAGCTTGAAAACGTCTTCCAAAGCAGCGGTGAAGAGTTTCGGGGATATAACGTCACCCTGTCTTACACCTCTCTGCAGTTGGATAGGTTTCGAGCTCTGGTTCTGTACTCGGATAGCCATCGTAGCCCTACTGTACAAACACTTCAGCACTTCGATATACCGACAGTCAACTTGGCACCGCTGAAGGGACTGCAGCACCGCCCAAATTTCGACGGAATCAAAGGCTTTCTCATAGTCCACATACGCCAGGCAAAGTGGCAAATCGTACTCTTCAGTCTTCTGTACAATCTGCCGCAGGGTATGTATGTGGTCTATGGTACTGAAGCCTTTTCGGAAACCGGCTTGTTCGGGAGGCTGGAAGTCGTCGGTCTGCGTGCGAGACGATTTGTAATGACTCTCGAAAACAGCACGTAGACGCGGCTCAGAAGGGAAATCGGTCTGTAGTTCTTCAAGAGAGCGGTGTCGCCTTTCTTAAAGAACAAGACCACCGCACTTCTGCTCCACGCCTCTGGAGTAGTGCCACCATGGAGGACGGAATTGAAGAGCTTCTGAAGGACTTCAAGTACCGGTGTTCCACCCGCTTTCAGAAGCTCCGCTGTAATTCCATCCTCGCCTGGGGCCCTGCCGTTTTTAAGGTGCTGGAGAGCCATTCTAATCTCGCTTAGACTGACGTCCGGGATATCATCGGAATAGTGTCGGATAAGACTTGCTCTTGGATCGTTACTCACACTTGCGTGTGGCTCCAACGATGATGTGTACAGCTGCCCATAGAACCTCTCAATCTCACTCAAAATCTCAGGTGTCCCGGAAACGATGCTGCCACACTCAGTCTTCAGCTTTGACAGTTGGCTCTTACGGGCAGACAGATCTCTGGCAAAGACTTTGGAGCCCTGGTTCCGCTCGATCGCTTCTTTAATACGAGCAGTATTAAAGTTGCGTAAGTCTCGCCGCATGCATTTGGAGATCTGTCTGTTCAGTTACCTGTATGCTGTCAAGTCTGTTGACGATTGCAGCCTCATCTCCCGTCTAACAGCCATGAGATTAAGAGTGTGATCGGAGAGTTTTTGTGTTCTTCTGCGGCGGGTCTTGCAGAACTTAGCTCCGACCGCATGGACAGTTTCCACGAGCTTGTCATTCATATCGTCCACTGCATTGCAATCTTGTAGGCACTGAAAGCGGTTGTGTAACTCGAGCTGAAAGTTTTCGGGATTCTGGATTAGAGCACGAGGGGGACGGAGCGTTGACTTCATTAGACGAGACCTCTCCAACTTAACGTTTAGGTTCAGTGTGCCTCTAACCACTCGGTGATCGCTGCCAGTTTTCACCCTTGCGATCACTGAGACATCACTGAACAGTCCAATCATCTATGTATTTAATAAATTAAACGCCACTTTACTCGTAAGAGGATCACACATATTATCATCTCATAATCGTTGTAAGTGGCGACAGAGGGAAAATGAGTTGGGCAGCATCACCTTGCTGTTAAGAGCTCAAAATAATAAAAAAAAACTACGGTTGCAAGCCCGCCTGCCAAGCAAGCTTGCAATCTATTAGAGTGTCCTATGTACTGCAGTGGACTTGGAATGAATGAAAAATAATGGTATTATAATTAACGCCGTGTAATGGCGGCGTAAGAAAATCCTCCAACTTATATCAGCCCGTGGGTGGCGTAAGGGGCGGCAGATGATGATAATAACTAACTTAGTCTTAATTAGTCTACGTTAAGTTGGTCTTGAGATGCCCATTCAAATGATATTTTGTCGTGTGGTAGTGGTAATATATAGTTACAAGAGATAATAGACATAATACTAATGAGAGAATCCATCTCCTCATTTCTTCACGTGGTTGTCGTAAGAGGCGATTATGGGAAATATCGGAAAAAATGTATGGCTTCCTTTAGACAGTGGTATAGCCATCTTTTTCCACTAGGCGTATTTTACGCCTAATATTACGCCACGGATAGCAACTTCAAAGTTGCAGGACGTCTGGAACTGAAAACGTCAATCCGTCTACCAAGTGTGACGAGTCGGGCAAATTCTTTACAACAAGAGATGTCCTGTCTAGCAGAGGACTTTTAAGGGATTAATAATTATTTGAGAATCTATATAATTAATCAACGTATAATTTTATTTTTTTAAATATATCTTCTTCAATTGAATGATTACAAAATTTACCTCCTTCAGAACATTCTTATAATGAATTACCTATTTTAGGCATTGACTTATATCTACTAGCGTATTTAAGAAACTTCTAATATGGCAGATAATATGTAATGGATTTAATGTTACGGCCTCTAGTTACCCGGGCAAAGGTCGTGGAACTCGGGCCCATCAGGAGTTCCACTCGACGAGCAACAGGAGGTCGGCCTAAATGGCTTGTGGAATATTACACGTTAGCGGTAAAAAGGGGACCAAACAAAAACTTACCTATTTCTTCGAAGTAGGGTCTACCTTAGGAAGATTCAGGTGTAAGTGTGGGTGTGCTTGACTGTGTTGTGGTGGGATTGTGTTAAATTATGTAACCTGACTTCCTGCTGGTTGCAGAACCGCCGACCCCAAGGCTTCACCTCTATTCTTTATATCGAAGTGGCAGTCCGTCACAAAAGTTTAAGAATCTAGTAAATTACACTCGTTTCTCACTTGTTAATTGGAGACAAGCCAATTGTCATTAGGTTAATCCAATAAAGTCCAACAAGATTTAATCGAACGCGCGTCACTTACAAACTCGACCTTTGTGAAAAAAGCAATATCACCGGACCGCGCGGCAAACTACTCAGGTTCGCGAAGTATATACGTTAAGGCAGAGGTGCGACTAAACTATTAACACAACGGGCAACTACCCAGATCCACGCTCTGCGATAAGTGAAACGCAAAACCCGACGCCGGCGCAGCCGGGCGCCGCACCAGCCTGCACCCCCCCGCGCCTCCGCCGTCAGGCGCGCCTCCCGCTCGACCCGAGCGCCGACTCAGGCCTAAACAAGCCCCCGTCCCGGACATGAGGATCTAGGTCCGCGAGTAAATTGGCAAACGGGATAGGGTAGAGACGGCACGTTGCAAAACCGAATCTCCAACCAAAACCTCGGCCACCCTAGGGATCCCATCCGGTCCATACGACAACTTGACAATGCGCCCACGGCGCCAATACAAGGGCGAGGCGTTAGGTTCTTTAACTAACACGAGGTCTCCAACCCGAGGGGGGTCCGTCTTGTCAGACCACTTAACGCGCTGCTGCAAAAGATGTAGGTACTCCAGAGACCATCGGTGCCAAAAGCTCTGAGTTATTTGTTGCAGCATGTCAAATCTGCTCAGCCGCGAAGAGACTATTTCCCGGAAGGGGTACTCGGGCAGGGCGTTAAGCGGCTGGCCTATCAGGAAGTGGCCAGGGGTTAGAACCTCTAAATCATTCGGATCGGACGAGAGGGGACAGAGGGGCCGAGAGTTGAGGACTGCTTCAATTTTACAGAATACGGTGGCAAGCTCTTCAAATGTCAAAATAGTTTCGCCAATAACGCGACGGAGATGCGTCTTTGCAACCTTCACCACCGCCTCAAAAATACCGCCCCAGTGTGGGCAAGCCGGAGGGTCGAATTTCCACTGGATGCCCTTCTTGGACATCGCAGTAGTTAAATAGGTCCTGTTGCTAGACAGAAATTCAACGACCTCCTTCAAATACCTATCAGTACCCTTATAATTAGTTCCGCAATCCGACCGGATCAGGTCCGGTAAACCGCGACGCGATACGAAGCGACCCAGTGTGGACAAAAAGGCCTCCGTGCTAAGGGCACTTACAAGTTCTAAGTGAACAGCCTTAGTGGAGAGGCACACGAAAACGCACAGATAGGCCTTATGAGCACGCGCGTTACGAAGGTTAGAGGACTTGACGAGGAAGGGGCCAGCGAAGTCAGTTCCGACTCCCGCGAATGGTCGGATGGCTCTGACGCGGTCGGGTGGAAAGTCGCCCATCATCGGCTGTGATATGGGCGCCTTCAACTTATAACAAGATATGCACTTAAAGATGACGCTCCGAATGGTGCGTCGACCCGCCAAAATCCAAAACTCCCGCTGCAAAATGGCCGAAAGAGCGTTGCACCCAGCGTGGGCATTCTGAACATGGTAGTGAGTTACCAGCAACCGAACCAAGGCGCCGTCCTTGGGGAGCAGTAGAGGGTGTCGAGCCTCGTACGGCAGTTGAGAATTTTTCAAACGTCCGCCCACGCGAAGCATCCCCGAGTCATCCAGGAAGAGGTTCAGGCGGGCCAGCGCACCCTTGACAACTAAGCCCCGCTTCAAGGTATCAATCACGAGCTCGAAATGCTCCGCTTGGATCATACGGGTCCAATGCATCAAGGCTTCGCGCCGCTCGCTAGGGGACAAGGCGGAATCCGATATTCGGTTAGATGGGTCTCTCGAGTTGCGGACAAATCGACGCAACCAAGCCGTTACTCCCAAGAGCTTGTCGAGAGAGCTGTACCGTTCTAGTAAGGAGAGGTCACGAGTGGGCTTATCCTTGACCACTCCTACTCGGGCTCGTAGGCCAGGCAATTCAATTGGTTCAGAGTATTTGTTCTGGGGCCAGAACGCCTGAGACTCAGCTAACCAGCCGGGCCCCCACCACAGCGGGTGATCAACCAAGTAGGAGGCCTCACAGCCACGAGAAGCACAGTCTGCTGGATTCAACTCCCCTGGGACATGTCTCCACGTTAGACAAGTGACAGAATTCTGGATTTGGGACACGCGGTTCGACACGAAGACCTCAAGATTGTGAGGTGCCGCTCGGAGCCAACAAAGTACTATCTCACTGTCCGACCAAGCGTAGACGTCCGTAATGTCGATTACCGACTTCAAGGAGGAGTGAACGTGGTTGAGCAGTCGCGTGAGAAGAGCAGCTCCAGACAGTTCCAACTTAGGGATAGTTAAGCGGGACCTAATGGGAGCCACTTTGCTTTTAGCAAGTACGAGATGGACGGAAGTATGGCCAGAAGAGCTCACCGTCCGCAAATATACAACAGTAGCGTAACCCTTCTCAGAGGCGTCGCAAAATCCGTGCAGGGTAACCCTGCATTTCCCTGGAGGGAGGAAGCACCTTGACATGGAGACCCGGTCGATGTCTGGAAGGGAGGACACAATTGAGAGCCACTCTCGCAAGAGAGCACCGCTTATAGGGTCGTCCCAACCCAACCCGGATATCCAGAGTTTTTGAAGGAAACACTTAGCCAAAAAGATGACCGGAGTAATCCAACCATTAGGATCGAAGGTGCGAGCTACAGTTGACAACACAGAGCGCTTGGTCCATGATTTAGGGGGGGGATCGATCTTGACTCGATACGTGAAGGTATCCTGAACAGGCTGATATTGAATGCCAAGCACAGTCAACAAATTAGGATTGTCAGGGTGCTCGAATAGATGAGGGTCTTGTTGATCCTCTCCTGGGAGGTCCTTCAAAATATGAGGGGAGTTCGACAACCATTTGCGCAGCTCATAACCTCCCGACTTCAGGATGGCAATCAATTCGTCTCGCAATACGAGGGCCTCCTCGACGGTGGAGGCACCCGTACAAATATCGTCCATGTAGACCGAGGTCTCCAAAATAGAAGCCCCCCGAGCGTATCTTAGGCGCTCTCTCTCAGCTAGTTCGAGGAGGGTTCGCATGGCGACATACGGGCTGGATCGGAGTCCATAGGTGGTGGTGTTCAACTCGAACACTTGTATCGGATCGCTGGGCTTCTCGCGCCACAGGATCAGCTGATATCGACGGTCATCACGGTGGACCACTGATTGTCGAAACATCATCCGAATGTCGGCTACAAAAACAACTTGATGCCGACGGAAGTGGGTCAAAATGTCGGATATGTCCCTGATCAATTTAGGACCAGAGTGGAGACACTGGTTCAGGGACACCCCATTGGACGAGGGGGCGGAGCCGTCGAAAACCACCCGAATCTTACTCCCAGGGGACTTCAAAACCGCGTGGTGGGGGAGGAAGTAGTGTTCATGTGATCGCCAGTCGAAATGAGAAGGTGACATGTGACCCAGCTCTTGATATTCGCGCATGAACTCGACATACTTGTCGCGAAAGGCTGTGTCGCGACGCATACGGCGCTCCATAGAAAGCAACCTCTTTTCGGCCATGGTCCGAGATTGGCCCAAAGGAGGCCGTGAGTCAAGAAAGGGTAAGCGGGTGACAAAGCGACCGTCGACACGGCGGCCGGTATTGTTCTGGTAGAACAACTCGCACTCACGGTCCAGAGGGTTGACTCGAGGCGCGTGTGGCGGCTCCTCAATTTCCCAGAACTGCTGGACGACGTCCGAAAGAGACACGCCCGCCACTGGGAGCGGGTCGGCTGCCTGATGCTGTGGAGACCATAGAACCGGTCCAAAGAAACTGTGCCCAAATACAGTGGACACGGCTGACAAGCCATCGGGCTGTAGGGCTCGTATCTCGCCTAACAGGATGAACCCCAGCACGTCGGCCCCCAGCAACAAATCTATCGGCCCAGGTTGGGACCATTGAGGGTCTGCCGGTCTCAAGCCAGACGTACAACAAACCGCGCTATCATTTATACGGGCATTAGGGAGAAAGCCTACAATATCATCGAGGACATTTACCTTAACTAAGATGTGGAGGTGTTCGCTTGCAGGACCAAACACCAGCCTTGCTTGTCCCCTAGGAGCAGGAGGCTCTGCACCTCCAATACCTACCATTGGACGGAGCTCCAGGGGAGCCCTAGTCTTCCCACTAACCGAGTGGAGGCCACACAGCGTTGTGAACCTGAATCCAATAGAGCGCGAACAGTTAAGCAGTCGCCACTCGGGTTGTACACCTTCACGGCGGCCGTCGGCAATAGAACAGTTTGACAGGTGGACTGCGGACGGCTTAAAGGATCAGTGAAGGCGGCCGTGGTGGGAGCTAGGGCGGCAGTTTCCTAGCAGGAGCTGCCTTCGTCGGACCGGCACTCAAGCCGGGGGTCCGGAAAGCGGAATTCCGGCGGCATCTCAATGACCCGTGGATGAAAATCGCAGAACGGGCCGACCTGGGGGGCTTCTGGGAACCTTGGCCTGGAGGCCCTGGACAGCTTCGAGGTCTCAGGGAGCCCGTAGTAGCGGGACCGACCAAAGGGGGGGGGGTGGTACTCCAGTCGCGGCCTCTCTGCTAATGGGGGTGAGAAGGATCTCGCTGATCGCTGAGTGGCCGCGAAGTCCCTCTCGACCCTCCGAGGGGGGGTGACGAACCCCCCGCCCCTGGGGGAACGACCCCCCGACTGGTCGTGAGGGGAACCCCCTCCGAACCCAGGGGCAGGGTCGTCGGTAGGAGAGCGACGAGCGTCACCTGTCAGAGGGGGTGGCTGGGCGCCCCCGCCCGTGGGGGATGAGGGCCCAGCCGAGCCCCGGGAGAAAGAGCCGTTCGCGCCCAGGCACAAAACGGCGTGGTGCTTGCCCTGGCAGTGCGGACAGGGCCGCTGGTGCGGGTAGTCTCGTTGGAGGTGCCGTTCTAAACATGAATAGCACCAGCGGCGCTCCCTGGCGATGGTTCGTCTCGCTGAGGCAGGCTTGCCTAATAATTTAGGGCACGACGTCACCTGGTGTTCTGCTGCTCTACAATAGGAGCAGGGGGGCTCCTTCCTGGCCACTAGGCCACTATAAGATGATAGGAGGGGGCGCCCTCCCGCAGGAGCACCACTAGGTCTGAGGGGGGTTGCCAACAACTTGGCCGGGGGGTTTCGCCTTTCCCTGGTCACGGTTCGGTTAGCAGTCCGCAGATCTCCGGCGGTGCCCGCTGCGTTTTCAATCTGCCGGCACTGCTCCTCCAAGAACCGCAGCAGATCCCTGAAGGGAGGAATATAGGAGGCGCCGTCTCCGCCGTACCTCTCCTCAAAATGGAGTCGAAGATCGAGAGGTAGGCGGGACAGCACAATATGGAGCAACAAAAAGGACCATTCGTCCACCGGCAAATCCAGCCGTCTCAACGAGTTGCAGGCCACCAAGACCGGATTTACGACGTCCGGTCGTAGTCGGGCCCGGTCCTTTAGCAACGGGAGGTTTAACAGAAGTTTGACGTGCTCGTCCGCAATTCGCCGTACGTTGGCATACCTTCCGGCAAGGAGGTCCCGAGCGTTCAGGTAGGCGTCGTCCGACACCTTCAAATGGCCGACGACGCCCAAGGCCTCCCCCTCTAATGAGGCCAGGAGATACGCCATCTTCTGGCTTGGTGTTAAATCCCTCCGGGCATCCACTAGGCTGTCAAAAAGTCCCACAAATGTTAACCACTCGGAGAGGACCCCGGAGAACCTTGGCAGGTCCAGAGTGGGAAGTCGTCCCAACAGCTCCGGGTGAGTGGGCTGCTTCCGAGGGGACTCGAGCAGGACACCCAGCCGAGCTTCACGCGCGTCACTAGCCTGCTTGGCCCCTGCCTCAATCAGGTCATCCGTGAGAGCAAAAAATTGCTCATAGTCGGAAAGACAGGAGTCTAGGACTCCCTGTTCCGCTCCCGAAGCCATAATCTCGGAGCATGCCTCCTCCACTACGGCCCTTCGGGCCGTGACTTGCTCGAGCCGCTTCTCCAAGCTATGGATTCTATCGGGTCTCCCTATCAAGCTGTGAGCATTCGCAGCCCAGCGCAGTTCCGCTTGTAAGCGAAGCGTCGGTGACCGGTGTGAAGGCATCATTACAAGGTACGATTATCACTGAATTAAACTTAGTACAAATTACTTTACACAATTAGTTTAATTATCACAATAAAAATAATACAATACAAAATACTATTTATCCAATCAGTAAATTATACTACGCAATTAATTTAATTCAAACAAATTACTATTCCACGAGTAATAACTACAGTCGGTTTACGAGACAACGCTGATTGATAATTATTACATATACAATATTTGCAATTGCCACGCTTATGTAGCAACGGTAATTATAAACCCTACTCGACGCGTGTACCTAAACCTAAGGTAAATACCTAAACAGTCCGCTTACGCCCGGCCGCGGGCGTGGCACAATTCTACCTACCACTAACAAAGTAAGCGACCGAATAAAGTAAATAAAACTCAAAAAATACGGTTACTACACGGTTCTATACACCGATCCTATCCGCTAACAAAAAACACGCGAACAAAACAAAATTATTAATACGTATTGCAACAAACGTTACGTATTGAGCTGGGAGTGGTTTCAAAACCCATCAGGAAAACCACGCTCTGCTACCAAATGTTACGGCCTCTAGTTACCCGGGCAAAGGTCGTGGAACTCGGGCCCATCAGGAGTTCCACTCGACGAGCAACAGGAGGTCGGCCTAAATGGCTTGTGGAATATTACACGTTAGCGGTAAAAAGGGGACCAAACAAAAACTTACCTATTTCTTCGAAGTAGGGTCTACCTTAGGAAGATTCAGGTGTAAGTGTGGGTGTGCTTGACTGTGTTGTGGTGGGATTGTGTTAAATTATGTAACCTGACTTCCTGCTGGTTGCAGAACCGCCGACCCCAAGGCTTCACCTCTATTCTTTATATCGAAGTGGCAGTCCGTCACAAAAGTTTAAGAATCTAGTAAATTACACTCGTTTCTCACTTGTTAATTGGAGACAAGCCAATTGTCATTAGGTTAATCCAATAAAGTCCAACAAGATTTAATCGAACGCGCGTCACTTACAAACTCGACCTTTGTGAAAAAAGCAATATCACCGGACCGCGCGGCAAACTACTCAGGTTCGCGAAGTATATACGTTAAGGCAGAGGTGCGACTAAACTATTAACACAACGGGCAACTACCCAGATCCACGCTCTGCGATAAGTGAAACGCAAAACCCGACGCCGGCGCAGCCGGGCGCCGCACCAGCCTGCACCCCCCCGCGCCTCCGCCGTCAGGCGCGCCTCCCGCTCGACCCGAGCGCCGACTCAGGCCTAAACAACCCCATTTATAAAGGAATATCCTGTTTTTAGAAATGCCAACTTGATCTAATTTTAATCTTCAAAATAGTGCTTCACCTTTAATGGAACAAATTATCTTTTCCCATGATCATACTTTAATTATTTTAATTATAATTACTATTTTAGTAGTTTATTTAGTATTTATTTTATTTTTTAATATATTTATTAATCGATTTTTATTGGAAGGATATTTAATGATCATAAAGAAACCTTTGCTTTATTATTATCTGACAAACGATGATATTAATTATAGTTTTCTGTCATTAGCTCCTTTACTATAAAATACTTAATTGGATTTTGATTCCAAGGAAAAATAACTTGTAGCTTTTTGAAAGTTTTGTAAAGCGTTTTGTTTCCGACAGATTATTTCTTTTACATTTAATTTCGTATATTATATTTTATTATATACATATAGTATATACATACATATATATAGTGTATATATATATATATATATATATATATATATATATATATATATATATATATATATATATATAAATATATAATATAGATTCACAATTGGACTCGATAGATGGTGCTGATGTCGGTCACGATACAGAAATCACCTGTGCGAAGCCGGGTCGGATGGTAAACATATATATAGCAACCGGCTAGGAAAAAAAAGCTAAGGATCAAAACTAAATCTAAGTTTAGTTGGCTTATATTAAGTTTATTATTTTCACTAACATTACATCATTACATCGTAAAATACATTATTGTCGGCGCAGGAGACTCCATCGTTCCATATCAATCCGCGGTTTAGCGTAAGAGGAGACTATGGGCAAGTCCGGAAATGTTATATATTTATTTATACATCCCAACTACACGCCAAAACTACAAAAAATATCCCAAATAAATACAAGTAATTAGTGCAACTAGGGACCAGCATTCATGTGGGGTTAGTAATTATCACTGCCTGGATATTTATTACAACACATTAAAAAAACTTTTCACGTACAAAATCCATTTTCAATTTTCACGAAACGCTACGTTTTGTGCATACTGCAACTATTATGCTTTTAAATCGCTTTATTAGTCAACTCTAAACATTGATGGTTGTTACAAACCCTCTTGCTGCCGGCCACTTGTGAAACCGGAGCAAATCTAGTTCAGGGGCGCGCGATTATTGGCCTCCATATTTCAAACGACATGGCGTTGTTTTGAGTTTTGTTTTATCTACATTGTACTTTTTATATAATTTTAAAACGATTACATAAATATATAAAGGATAATCAAAACTATTAAGTTTGATTATGTTGTTATTGGCGAAGGCCTGGTCAGCAGACGACTTGTGATGAGCTGTAATAAGGATGATGTTGTTAGATATTATATTATGTTATCTATAAAAAAAAACTTTTCTCAAACCATTGCCGGGTGAAGGCCTTCGTAAGAACGCGCCAAATGACACATTCGCTGTTCATTCACTTATTATATGCCAGTGTGCTTGAATACAATCACACCTGTTGATAAGTGTGGTGATATAAACATATAATAGTAAATCGCACTGTCTTAACGTAACGAAAGTTAATTTTAACCTTGCCTTAAAAACATCTATATTGTAATAGAACGGAAACATGCAGGCTAATTCCACTCCTTTGCTGTATGTTTTCTTTAAAAATAAAATAAGGATGACAAATGAGCACACAGTCCACCTGATGGTAAGTGGATGCTGTGACCCATAGACATCCACAGTTCACACTTACCCTCGATTAAGAATCAAAACGCAGATGCGTTGTCACCCCTGAGGACTAAGATGGAATGCCTCGACTCCAGTAAAACGGTCCGGTTCTCTACACTCATCATACGAAACACAGCAGCATCAAGCCGCCATTTTACGCTGGTCTTCTGCGGGAGTATGGTCCTTCCCCGGTCGAGCCGACCCATTCATGCTAAAACACCTGCGTAAAACAAATGCAGTGTGCCTCTACCACGTATGTCTACCAAGTTTTACGAAAGATGAAGCAAACCATTTAGTTTTAAGGCCGCCGACGCATCTGCAATTTCCTTGTTTTTGCAGTTTTATGAGCCGCGGTAGTCCACTTATCATCATGTGAGCCGCATGCTCGTTTACCCTCTGTAGCGGCGCTGTCGTCGCGCCACAAGCGAAAACACACCGAAGCCTAAACCGCGCTATCAACATTCCGAATCATAAACAGTATATATAGAACATCTCCGAACTATCACACGGAGTGTTGGCCGCTCCCCGGGCAGAAAACCTTGCCCGGCGGGAGATCTCCCCTCTTTATTCTACGGTCACACCCTCTCATAAATAATAAAAAAATTCAAGGGTGTGGTATGTCGACACCTGTCAAACATCTGTTCTGCGTAACGTAACGTGTGTACTCGTATGTGATAAAGAGGAATTAAGACATACTCGTATAGTTATTTCCGTATAAAGGGCCTTACTGACTGGCCAAGATTATAAGAGATTTTTGATATAGTTAATATTGATGATACGATTATCATGAAATCAAATCTCTTAAAACACATTGACAAATATATTATCCAGGCCTGACGCAACTGAACCTAAGTCTAAGTTCCCTTACCGCAGCTAAGAGAACCTAAACCTAGACTTTCTAAAATTCTTTCACCCAGTATCTAGCACATTACCACCGGATTACTAACACGGATCAAGAATCTAGTCTTTAGCCATTTTCTAGAATTGCACTGAGAGAGCGTTCTTTCTTAGTATCGGCTTTTGTTTCATTATTAAGTATTTATTTGTTTTGTTTCGCTGCGTTAAAAGCAATCAAAAGCCGCATCACAAAAGGTGTAGAAAGGTGGTAAAATTTAATAAAGGCAACAATTAAATAATCATTAATTGATTTAATGAATTCGACATTACTACAGATTATATTGTTATTAATTTGGTTTTGTGTATAATATAAATTATTATTTAAGACCATGTATTGTACTACCTTTTAACGTTTCGTATTTCATGTTTTCTCTATTATTTTGTGTTTTGGTGTGTCCAATAAAGAATGATCTATGTGTCTATAAATTTTACGTAGTGTAATGTATCTGTGTACATTTGTTCATAAGTATCTTGTACAAATTCAATAATAAAACCAATGGAGTCGTAAGAGGCGATTTAGATAAACGCTAGAAATATCGTATTTCTTCCGATAGGTGGCAGTATAACCAATTAGCGTATAACAGACGTGAAATACCTACCGAGACCGGGGACGGGGAACAGCATCAAAGGTATCCACGCCCGGTACTACGACACTACGATCTGGTACAAGGGGAGAAGCCTATATCGATCTGTGAACTTTTACGGTTTCGCTTCTCTTAGGTCGATGGACTCCTTTTCTGCCTGAAACCCATCTGGGTAGGTTCCAATCTCGTATCTATTTCTGTCGCTAAGTATCAATACTTGCACTGCTGTGTTCTGGTATACAGGTAGGTTTGCCAGATCGGGAGACCATAATATCTGGACAAATTTTTAAAAAGTCGGGATTTTTGGATTACTGTCGGGAGAAATAAATATTGAAAATTAAAAGTTTATTTTCTTTAATTAGCAGGCTACAAAAGTACTTTAGACAAAACTAATTTAAGTACACTTATTTTTTTAGCTTGCCACAAGTATTTGGCATTGGACTTTACTAGAGTCCACCAATTTGGATCCTTTAGTAGTATTCAGAAAATATTTTAAATTCAAACAATTTTCTTCACAGTTCATTCTAATTATTAACTCAGCTTTTATTAAATTAAAAGCAGCTGTGATGTGAAAACAAGCTAATCTTACAACATGCCCACATATTACCACAGATTAACTATATTATTATATTAATTCGTTCTTAAAAAGGTTTTATGCACCAATGATCATCAAAAGCATATGTACATACATAATTATATTATGTTACAAATGTTTAACTTTAATTATAAATTTTATTATCATTTAATTAATATGCTTTTATATTACAAATGTTATAATAATTTCTTAGCCGATTTCGTCAAAGCAAATTACAAAGTGGGTTAAACATTCACTATATTGATATTTCCCGCGCTTTACGTAACATATGTGTAATCTTCGCTTTAGCATAACGTTGTTTTAACAACTACTACTGTAAGGGAAAATTCTTTTGCCTTTAAGGTTTAACATTTTTAACAACGACCGGAGTGTCTAAGATTCATACGCCTGTAATCCTTGAATAGCTATCAGGTTTAGCGAAAAATAGATGAAAAATTGTGAATGAAGTGATAGGTGGCTAGCCCGTCGCCTACACAATCAGAAACCTAATATCTTGTTAGACCCCTTTTACGTCCTTTTTAGTTAAAGTCTCACATAAACATGGGACCAATAAATCCCAAATGTCCATGAATCGTTCGGAAGAAATAGAAACTTCTTTTTTTCATGAACCCATAATGATCTACTGCTCGACTTTTCCTTAAGAGTCCCGTTAACAGGCGGATTAACTTATCTTATGGCGTATACTAAATAGTTTTATTGCCATCTGTCGGCAGTCATATAAGATATTTCTTGCTCACATTTTCCATAGTCGTTTCTTAAGTCCACGGGATAAATTTTTCTTACGCTGTCACTGCTCTGTTAGTTGTGAATAGCATATTATGTTCATTAAAATAATGTTTTTGTGGTTACTGTATGCCCATGAATGGCATACAGTAACATCCTGCAAGCACCATATACTTGCACCGTACGAAACGCAGCAGCAATAAGCAGCAATTTTACGCTGGTATCTATTGTGCGAGAGCATGGTCCTTCTCCGGTCGATCCAATCTATGTGTGCCACACCCATAATATAGCTGCAGCGTGTAACTTTAACGTATCAACAAAAGCTTTAGTTATTTTTCTTATCATACAACCATTAAGTTCAGTTCAGACTATGCTATAATATCCAGAATATACATAAGTAAATAATAGCGTACCAAAATAGCTCAGTATTAAATTTTATGGACATGTTAACACTATGCTATACTATACTGTATTGGATTACTTGTTTATGAAGCGATTTACTATAGTAGCAACATAGTATAGCGTAGTCTGAACTGAACTTTAACTGAACCGGAACTTGAGCGGCAACTGATTTTAAAACACTCGAAATTTTCGCAACACCGCCGCACCGGAATGACGGAACAGTCATATCAAGCATGTTGATGTTATGCCAGTCGTGTGAGACGTACGTAGATTACGCTTCGTTTCCACTTTTAAATATTATTAACATTGCAAAAATATATGTTCTGCTTTATTTCGCTTTACAACCATGTCACATCTTTGCCGGTAGTTGTTGGGATCACTAAGCACAAAGTTGTTGACGAGAATACCGAATTACCTGGGACAAAAGTCCGACTAGGTAAGACCGACTTCGACTAAGAGGTCAATTGACGGATTCAACTCGGCTGAGCAGCGTTCGGGTCAAACTTTTTACAAAACGTGGTTTGCTGCTAGTCTCAGGATCAGGCTTTCATTTAAGAAGGATCTTTTTCTACAATAGTCCCTTATAGTCGACAGTATTTGCGAAACTTTTTTACCTTAGTTTAATTATTTTACGCGGGACTTCTTTATTCAAACTACTCTAGTTAAACCTGAAAACGATTACAAATCCCTTTTTGTCATAACACAGCTAAGGTATTATATTAAAAAAAGCATTGGTGGAAGAAGCGAAATATTTATAAAAGGAGATATAAGAAACACGTGTATACTGTTCTTTTTATAGGATAGGGTGACGAATGAGAACACAGTCCACCTGATCTACATCTATCCTCTATTACGAATCGAAATGCAGATGCATTCACCCGTATGGACTAAGATGGATTGCCTCGTTTGCAGTAAAAAGGGTCTCCGGTTCTCTACACTCACCACACAAAACACAGCAGCGCTAAGCTGCTATTTTACGCTGGTATTCTGTGAGAGCGTGGTCCTTCCCCGGTCGAGCCGACCAATTCGTGCTACAACCATAATATAGCTGCAGCGTGATTCTTCCACGTAAAAATACGTCAACAACAGTTAAAATTAATAGATATTTGTAAGTCAGCTTCTATAATATCTTGATATATGGTCAAATGTTTAAAAGTTCTTCTATTATACGGGAACATAGATCATTTTTATTCTTTTCCCGTGGGTGTCGTAAAAGAAGACAGGGAAACTGAAACGGATGAGCAGGCTTTTCAACTAGCATTATGTTTCATTTAAATATGTTGGTAAGTATAAAAGATATAATATATTAGTTTTAAGTTTCGTTAGACGGGTGTTCGTTGTGGCGCGTGCACAAGTTGGAAGGTCAAAAATTGTTTGGCTGTTTCATCGGCATACGCTGACCTTTTGGATATAGTATTTGAAAACAGTGTGATATTGTAAAAAAATTAAGTATACTTTTGTAAAATCAACGGTGTTAATCTTAAAGTGGTCGTGTAAGGGTATCCACTACCTATATCGTCCCGTGGGTTTCGCAAGAAGCGACAGAGGGAAGCAAAATATAATGAAGCAATGCTAACATCTCACGCTGGTATTCTGTGCGAGCTGGTCCTTATCCGGTTGAGACCATTCGTGCTGCAACCATATTAAGCAGACTGTAGCGTGGGCTATACCACTCCTTTACAATGATTGATCTTGCAATACATGAACTGAATTAGGATACACTTCCAGAACCGATACAAATATTGGCATCAAAAACATAATTGTTTCTTGCAGGCTTTGAACCCACTGCTCATAGAGCCTTAATCTTATTTGCTGCGGTACACAGCCGTCAACATTATTTGAATACTTACCTTACGAAAATCAAACGGTAATAACTTCTTTCTCGCCGGTTTCGCACAGTAATGATTTCCGGTAATAATGAACGAAATGACCTAGAAATCGAAAGGCGGATACTTTGACCAACTAAAAATAATACTGACCATGCTAAAATCAGTTTCATTGATAATAAATAAAAAAATATAACAAATAGATCCTCGAGTGACAGCTTCGTATCGGTAAGCGAAGTGTAGACCCCCACTATATGGAGTGACAACCTAATGAAAAATGAAGTAAATCGATGGATGCAGGTGGCTCAGACTGTGTTTTGTGGTATTATTAGTCAGTGTCCTTTATTTAAAAGTGAAATTGTAAAAGAGTGTAATGATGGTGATAATAAAGAATTACAAAAAACATCAATTAATACATAATATATGTTATGTACATAGACCGTGTGGTGGCGTCGGCGAAAGAGAATCCATTAGTCCATTACCCCATTTCATCCCGTTTGTGTCGTAAGAGGTCACTAAACAGGTGTGCCAAAAAATCTAAGATCTATCTAGATGTTTTCAGGTTTTATCAAAGGCAAGCACTTAGCTAGCCCAAAGCTTCCTCAGCTCGATTCGTCTAGAGATAGCTACGCCATGTTACCCAATAAAGCGTAAACGCCATTAGTAATTGTTTTTTTTTTTAATTGCAAGCACTTGACATAATGTTATATTTGATAGGGTCAATTCCGACGACTTACATGCAATGATCCACTCTGAGAATTTTAGTTTAGTTTTCTGTGAATTGTCCTAATTCCATTGACCCAGCACCGTAAAGAGTTCGTGGCCGCGGTTACGCAACAGACTCATGGAGCGACTTCACTTTCTCCGATCATCCGGCAGACTGGTTTTATCGCGTGTGTTGGCCGTTCGTGACACAGCGAACTGCTCTTGAAAGCGAGAGTGAAACGGATCGCCTTACTATGTTAGTGTAGCCATAGAATTTCTCTTTTATTAGATTTAGAATAGTGGTAACAAACGAGCTTCACACAGTCCACTTGATGTTGAATGGATGCTGAGGCCCAATAGACATCTACATCTATCCTCAATTACACCTTTGCATAAATTCAAGGTGCTTGACCTTGAATTTGTGTAACGGAAAATCAGTGATATCAAAGAGTGTTTTGTGTTTTTTATTAGTATAAGGTGACAAACGAGCACACAGTCCACCTGATGGTAATTGGATGCTCTGGCCCGTGGATATCTAATTTATTCGCAATTAAGAATCAAAATGCAAGTACGATGTCACTCCTGAGGACTGAGATGAAATGCCCCGTTTCCAGTAAACAGAGTCTCCGGTTCTCTATACTCAACATACGAAGTCCAGCAGCATTAAGCTGCTATTTTACGCTGGTATTCCGTGAGAGCGTTGTCCTACCCCGTTCGAGCCGACTCATTCCACCATATTCACGAGATTCAACCATAGTAAAGCTGCAGCGTGGCTATACCACGTAGAAAAGTCTTATCCGACATCTGGTGAAAATGTTGGTGAATTCGGCAGTACACTTCATTTTGTCGTAGGTACTACTCGTACTTAATATACTTTCTCTCCTTTCCAGTGATGAGGATGACACAAGCCGCCTCCTCCGTCAGCTGAGCAGGATCAACCGGCCGTACGAAATCACCTTCCCGCAGATGATCAAGCTTATGAGCCAGTGTCAGCAGGTAATGCATGATACGACACTCTCTGTCGCTCACGAATACCTCGTGGCGAAAATATTCAAAAGATTCTGACATAGATAAAGTTTAAATAGTATAGTTTAAATTGTGACCACGGTGACCACTTTAAGTTTTATATAATAATGGTGACAAACGAGCACACAGTCCTCCTGGTTAAGTGGACACTGTGGCCCAAAGGCATCTATATGTAACCTCCATAAGAATCAAAATGCAAATGCGTTTGTTGCCCCTGAGAATTAAGATGGAAAACCTCATTATGAGTAAAAAGTGTCCCCGGTTCTCTACACTCACCATACGAAACAGCAGCTGAACACTGCTAATTTACTTAGTATTTTGTAAGAGCGAGGTCCTTCCCCGGTCGGGCCTACCCATTCATGTTACAACCATAATGCAGAGTAGCTCTACCACGTATGGAAGAGTTACATTAGTTATAATAACGTTCTGAAGTTGCCGTTTGAATTAACTGGTTTGCAGTCAATTATATGAGTGTTACTTAAAAGTAAAGTAACACGTATATATAGTGTATGGTGTGGATCCAGATTGGCTCTCATTACGGAGAGGGTTTTAGGGAAATGAAGTGTTAACGGGTGTCGACCTGAGGTGTTGAAGGCCTTTACATGTCCTCAAATATATTAATCGCTGGTACGTCTGTTAGTATAACGTAATGTTAGTGTAACGTCAGATCGTATAACTAATGGTTGAATTGACCGATTAAGGTCATATTCACTCAGTACATAATATGTAACAAAAACTGTGTGGTTTCCGTTAAGTGAGTTATCAGAATCATTGTTCAAACGTATAGAAATATCTTTGATTTCAAAACACCCAACTATAAAAAATAAGGTCTAGACTGTGATTACAGCATAACTATCCTTTACGCCAGATTGTGTGGGTAGGACGATACCAGCGTGAAATAGCAGCGTAATGCTGCTGTGTTTCATATTTTGGGTGTAGAGAATCAGCGACCCTGTTTACTGGAATCGAGGGATTCCATCTTAGCCCTCAGGGGTGACAACGCATTTGTATTTTGATCCTTAGTTGAAAATAAATGTGAATGTCTATGGGCCACAGCATTCACTTACCATCAGGTGGACTGTGTACTTGTTTATCAACCAATGCTATAGAAAAGGACACTCACAACAGCGTTACCAAGCGTCTAGATCCGAGCATAACTAAGTATTGGTGGCTCGCAAGAAAGTCAATAAAATTTTAATTTTATAGTTTTGACTTTCATTATTTAATTATTCTATTGATAAAACTAAATGGCACTTTCTATACACATACATGAAATTGAAGTGTTTGTGTGCAATATTCAAATTACTCACTTTTATACTTTATTACTATAAAGACATAAGCAACCATTTTTAAAATGTGTGCCTGTCTTACTGCTCGGGCTGATCTTCAAAATGTCTCACCCGATTGTGATGAAACTCCTGCGTTAAAGTGCGCATTAGCTAGATAATCTGCAGATTATCGGGTGCAATCGATCGCGTAGAAATGAAAGAGAAGTAAAAAGACACCAAGATGGCGCGATGTTTCGTTGGACTCGTTCGAGTTATTAATCATTAAATATGTTAATACTTACAAATATCTTATTTTAATCGATAAATAAAAACAACAGTTCCCTTTATTATTATATATTACATCACTGTTATTAACTTAATCAAGATTTGTTTATAAATAATCCAGTTACAGTCGCTATAATTTCATTTTTAATGGATTTTTTATGATTTTTTTTATCGAGAAAATTTACCGAAAACGTGTTTTGAACACAATGGTCCCCCAATAAATATGATCAATATTAACATATATTTTTTTTGCAGCTCAAATTTGTATACATTTTCCTAAAAAAATGTTTTCTGAAGCCTACTTTGACTATGTACAGCGCCTTAATGCGCGAAATTTTACTTTATGCTACACTGTCAAATCGCGAAAGAAAGAGGTGATCATATTGCAAATAATTATATGTTTGGGGTCAAAAGTAGTTTTGACTAAGAACGTTGGTCAACATCACTTTTAACTGCAAAAATATTGGGTTATGGTGATTTTGACCAAGAATTATATACAAAACTACTTTTGAATTATACTTTTCGAATTTTTGAAATTAAAAAATTTAAATCTTTCAATATTATATTTTATATCATTATAATGTATCTTTGCTTGGTACCTTAACCTACTGTATAACTCTTGTATAAACGAAAGCTAAGTTGTTAGTGTTACTCCGCAGATTACCTAGGAATTCTGTACAACTGAACTGAAACATTTTTTTACATTTTACCGGATTCAGACAGGTTATATGCAGATTAACTAATTAATCTGTACACTAACTGATTTACGCACTTTAGAATTAAGATAATATACTTATATCAGCGATAACTCAATAGATACTGAAGAAAAATTCGATTTAGAGAGAAGTCCTTTACTTGAAAATGTTGGTATTGTCTATTGTCGTGGTTATAAGTACACGAACTTCTTTTAGCTACAAGTAAGGCATCTGATGTCCAAGGCAGATAATACCTATTCTTGTCAAGTAGATAACGGAAGATCATTGAGACCTAAAATTCGATGGGATATTTTGTGATTTTGTGTCGCGTGATGATTAATATTTATGTGGTACCGTGTAGTGGTGTAGGAATATCCAGTACCACAGTAAAAACAGAATGGTAGGATAACTGGCGCACCGCGCGAGACTTAAATGCCTACTGTTGCAGGGTTGTCATTGTCATTGCCCTTTTGTTTAAATATGGCAATAATGTACTCATGAGGTGCGTTACATAAATATAGTACTATATCTATGTATAAATATAGTAACATGAACTATTAATAAAACTAATGTTCAAACAAACAAAAAAACAAACGCGTATATTAATGTATTATACAAAAACAGAAAATAAAACGAAGAAAAGACTGCTAGCAAAAATTTATTAAAATTCAACAAAGTCTCAAACAATGAATTGCGGAGCGCGGCGGTGGGAGACCACGACTCGGCCCGATCTTCCCGACTTAGCAAGTGTCGTTGTGTGCGTGATGTGGCTTGTGCGTGCGAGTCCTAACTGGCACGTGGCAGGCACGCACACATATTACCGGCGTTCGGTACATTTCTTAGAAGATGGACTACTATTCTGTTTTGACTATGCCAGCACTCCATATCGTCCCGTTAGTGTAGCAGGAGATGAGCGGCAGCGTCTTCCTGATGACAACTAGAAATAAAAAAATACTGAAGTTGCCAGTCCATCAGCTAAGCGTGGCAACTATGGCAAGTATGCCCTTTATGTGACATGCCTGTATTCAGCAGTGGTGGACTACTGCTTAGTTACAGATAGTATATACTTACGACTTCCCTAAGAAAAGGATTTCATTGACTTAAATCCAGTATCGTTTATATCTGACTTTTACCCACTAAACACCGCCTTTATGGATTGGCTTACCGATCTGACGAGAGATCTCTACGCTGTATACGAACGCGACCCTCCTTGGAAGAAAGGAGGGCGCACGACCCTCCTTGGCAGAAAGGAGGGCGCAACAATTTGATGCACAAGCGAATGTAATAGGTCAAAAGTCAGCGCATTGTCTCAAATTTAGACACTCGTATCTAAATACTTATTGTAATAATAAGACATTTAATTTGCATAGGAAATGAATTTATTGAACGAAATATCAATTAAATAACCAATTTGTCCCAAATACCTGTAGAGTAAGTAACATGGGCCACCGGCGGACTGAGTGGAGCAGCCACATGCAGGTCCACGTGATCCTGTCCACACAATAAAACTAGTTGCAACTTAGGCCTTTCATATATGAAACTAACACATTATTGCTAATAACGGCGGTGTTTTTCGGATTTACTTACCAACACAGGTCGTTCGCTATCATACAATATGCGGATCGGTCGAGCGACTGATCTAAATCTGTGTTCGAATTATCGCTGTCACCGAGTGATACTGTTATAATATATCAATGCGTGTATGTGGAACTGTTAGTTTATTTTATTTTTTTGATTTAGTTTATCATTGTAATTAATGTTATATGTGATTTTCATAGTGAAAGACGATTGTTTTCGTGTGCGGAGCTTTCCTCCGCAAAAAGACAGACAATTTTGAATTCGGAAAAAAGACGCTATGAATATTACCCTCCGGTCCGCCGATGAGCCGTGTTGCTCTATGCAAAAACCTATCAATAATGATGAAACTGGTTTTCTCAATAGCGTTGTTACAATTACTATTTCCAATCACTAATAAAGTTACAGCCTATATACTGGTCCCAATGCTGGGCACAGGCCTCTTCTCGTTTCTAAGAAGGTTATGGAACAAGTCGCGCTGCTCTCATGTCAACTACGCAGGCTTACATTACCGCAGAGAACCGCCCAACCAAAAGTTCTATCGTCCTAGGAGCCTTCTCAAAAAGTAATCTGGTAAATTAATGTAAAAAAAAACAATTAACTTTCAGTGCTTTACAGTGTATATGTATAGTACATGTATATTTGGAATGATCTCTCATCATTCATCATCATCATTACAACCCAAATTCTGCTGAACGAAGGTCTTCCCGTAGATTGACTCACATTGGAGATAATTAAAATAGTTGTCACACTTGTTCTTTATAGTTACGTGCTGTTAATGATAACAAATGAAGATGCGAAAGAAGTCGCGGGCACAGCTAGTGTTTATATATTACTGTAATTTTGACGGCTCCATGGCAAAGTAGCTTAGTATTGAGCTACATCAATGAGGGCCGCGGGTTCAAATTTAACCCGGAACAAGTATTTGTATGGTATACAAGTAACGTTGTTCTTGTGTAATTTACATATGTAAACTACCTCCACGATAGACCAGAAAAACCTAGTACGAGCGTTTTTACAATAATAAAAAGAATAAAAGTTTACCTCTGTAACTTAATATTACATATTTTAATTTACGTAAGTAAATAAATTTATTACCATATTAAAAATAAACTTAAACGATCATACAGTCCTACTGTACACACCAAGAACGCTGGCAGCGTTTCCTCACTGAATGACTACTATACTACAAAAAAGTAAATTTTACGATTACAAGTCATTTTATGTTTATAACAGAAAATATTTTTTTTTATTTCTTAAGTGGGATCCAATGAATAGTATTAAATAGCTTCAAATGCATAAATACTGCTACTTTAACGCATCCGGTCCTCAGTCGATGAAGAAACAATGGTGTTGTACAGCTATTATTACTATCTTTTAACTGGTGTTTGTACCGGTGGATGTACGCGCCCGGTACCGAGCCAGCGGCAACAAAACTGCACTGCAACGGTTGGCGAATACTTGGAAATCGACTTGTTTTCACTTCCCATGACAGCCGAGAAAGTATTCAATACGTGACGTAAAGTTTTGATTACAATTCTATACCTTGTTTCATACTAAGTCTACAGAAGATTATTTTCTTAATATTACTAGGTTTACTATGTTATACCAGCGACTTTGTCCGCGTAGAATAGAATTAAAAAAAAAACTACCGATCTATAACAAAAATAATAATGGTCTTTGGGCAGGTTGTATTACAAAAAACAACTTTAAAGTTAGGTTTTTCTGTACCTGGAAAATTACGTGTGATATGGCAAAATATTTGAGATATATCGATTTTACGATTTACGATTACGATTTAAGTATTTTTGTTGTAAAAATGTTATTAAGTAAAAACATGAATATTAGGTGGGGGAAGCTTTTGTGCAAAATTGTAAACCATAAATATTTATTTATTCAGTTTTCGATTTTATCAAAATCAAATTACCTATAGATACAAAACTTCCACAATTACCCAAATTACAGTTACACAAAAATCCTCTATGGTTTTTGAATAAAATATAGCCTTAATAGCTCCTGGGATTTCTCTCTATCCGTTCGTGTAGTTCCATCACAATTGGTTCAGCAGGATTCTACCACGTATGACTCACTACACATAACTATTATGGCAACACAAAAAATGCCCGCCTCGCTGAAACTCGTACATAGTTATACTTCACTAAATTATAAGTGTCGGTTCAAAACGAGTTCAGAAATCAGAAATGATAAAACTTTGACATTAACAGCTACAATTACTTAAAGTGTTAAATCTTTAAGCCGCGTAATAAATATTTTAAAATAAATAATTATTATTATTAAACAATTCAAAATCGTATTTTTAAGCTAGCCATAAAAATGTATTTCTTCCATAATCAGTAGCTGGAAAGTAGAGTCAGTATAGTAATGCTCTACTCAACTGATTCTACTTTCCTACTCCTAAAAGAGTATTTCTTCCACAATCAGTAGACGCAGATGGCAAGTAGAGTAATGCTTTACTCTATTGACGGACTGCTTTGACTGAATGCTTTACTCTACTGACTCTACTTCTAAAAGAGTATTTCTTCCATAATCAGTAGACGCACCTGCTACTTCAGAGTAATGCTTTACTCTACTTACTTTACTTTCCTACTTCTTAAGCTAACCGTGGGATGTCCCAGTGATATACGTGATAGCAGATCATGGCTGTCAGCAATTACCAGAAGAGTCGAATAAATAAAGTAGTGTTAATAGTAGAACTAAGTGACATGTAAATTAAGTTTTTCTTCTAAAGTAAGTAAATATGTTTTTATCCTACTATTGACCTACTTTAAAATTATCTTACTATAACTACATCATCAAAAATTGATGCTCATTATTAAAATTGCGCTTAGAATGATTATTTAAATACGTAATGTTCATCACAAACAGACCATTAGCATTCTGAGTCATTGTAGAGTTCTTGTGTTTCGATGCGAAAACCTTTTAAATAAAAGAGGTGTTTCTTTGATTTAGTGTTGATTAAAATTTTTTGTTGATTATACGATAGGTTTTAATGGAAGAGTTGTGGTAGACCAAGGGTTAAGCACTCGCTGTCGTGCTACCTAGGTTCTATCCCTGAAAGCACCAATGAAACGTTACTTGTAATTATAAAATTGGTAGTGGTAAAATATTGTACGTGGTAGAGACACGCTGCAGCTATGTTATGGTTGTAGCACGAATGGGTCGGCTCGACCGTGGAAGGACCACGCTCTCGCAGAATACCAGCGTAAAATAGCAGCTTAATACTTTTGTATGGTGAGTGTAGAGAACCGGAGACCCATTTTACTGGAAACGAGGAATTCCATCTTAGTTTTCACGGGTGACAACGCATAGTTGCACTTTCGTAATCAATAATCAAGGATAGATGTAGATGTCTATGGGCCACAGCAACCACTTACCATCGGGTGGACAATGTACTTGTTTGTTACACTATCCTAAAAAAAGCTGATTTACTACGTGCCCATGATGAAAAAATACACTGTGAGAAAAATGTATTAGTCGATCGATACAGGACATGTGAAATCAATTGCTTCATTATCTCAGTCAGTGAGACGTACCTACTCGTATATAGTATATAGTACTAGTAGTATAGTACTACTAGTATATAGGCCGTATTATTTGGATGGGACACCTTTTAGATTATTAGTCATTCTTGTGTTGTTAATTATTGTCTAATTTTCTTTTTCTTTTTTCTTATTAAAACGTTATAGGACTAGGATTTTCTCTTGTATCGTCACGAGAACAAACATCCAGGACACGGAACAAGTATTTGTACGCCATAAAAACACTTGTTCCGTGTGGGATTCGAACCTGCGGCTCTCAGCGCCGCTACTCACTTGCTAAGCCACTGCGCCACGGAGCCTTCTGATTGTAGTAATGATTGTAAACTTTTTTTTTAAAGCGGCCCGTTGGCTTTCTTGCTGGTTCTTCCCAGGACAGAGGTGTTTTACTTTAATTTTACCAGTAGTAAATTAATCATAAAAATGACTTTCAATAAATATGTTATTTATAATGGTATCCGTTACTGTTATCGTTACACCCACCGTACCGTTACCGTAAAGTCCGTTGCTAAACATAGGACATTTTGTCTTTTATTTTATTTTTCTCTATTTAATCTACATAGAATAACTGTTTTACTTATTTAAGTATAAAGTTAAATATAACTTATATTTCACGTCATTTCTGAATCGTCTTGTTTACGTATGTTGGTATTTAATATAAAAATAGAAAGACAATAAATAAAAAACCTTACTTGTAATTGTTGATTATCGCCAGCTTATGTATTAATTAACTATATACCTGCCTTTTTTATTGTCATTTAGTGAAGAGAGAGAGTACAACTTTAAGAATAATTTAACTTTTCTATGATTATGGCCTTTAGCAGTCAAAGAGAAATGTAAAGAACCCGGAGCACGTTAAACGATCTCGCACATATTCACTGACTTTTTGTGTAGTAAATCTTTTTTCCACCTGTCGAGCACAACCTTGACACCGATCAAAGTGTAGTTCCCGCCACTACCGAAGCGCTAACAATGCAAATCTTTGCCAACGTTTATACTAAATTGGACTGCCATTTTTGTTGTTGGTTATGCAATTCGTACCTAATATAATATTCTACTTTGCGATCGGCCGTTGCCCCTTTTTTAAATTTATTTCATTTTTTAGACGAAGGGTGACAGACGAGCAGTCTACCTGCATCTTTACTCAATTGAGAATAAAAACGCAGAAGCGTTGTCACCCCCGAGGAATAAGACAGAATGCCTCACTTCCAGCAAAGAGGGTCTCTGGCACTCTTCACTGACCATAGGAAACGCAGCAACAATATGCTGATATTTCACGCTGGTAATCTGTGGGAGAGTGGTCCTTCCCCGTATGAGCCGACCCATTCGTGCTACAAATATATAATAGATCCAGCATGGTTCTTCGACGTATACAACATGTTTAACATATATAATTCAACGTACGTGTGTTAGCCACTGAACTTATCTTGAACGACTATACCGATTTTGATGAAATTTGTTGTATGTCTTTGGTTGGTTCCCTGGATTGGTCATATTCATAAGAAATGCTGTTGTCGAGGTCACCCATGCGTAGTCGGGGTCGTACTAGGCTGCACTATAAATATCGGGAATGGAATATTTCCACTGTTCCTGGCATATTAAAATCTTTTGAAAACTCCTTGGTTTTAAAAATCGAATACCATTTATTTATTTAAAAAAGATTCTCGGTCTTGTCACAAGGTTATGTCACACTTGTTTAGTCGTTGAGAAAATGGAATTGACTCAAGAAAATTCAAGAGCGATGATTTATTATAACTTTCGAAGTGGTTTAACACAAAAACAGTATGTTGAGGGGATGATTTTTGCATTTGGTGATAAAGCCCCATCCAAAACCACAATTTATCGCTGGTTTGCTGAATTTCAACGTGGACGTGTCAAGCTCAGTGATGATCCCCGTCAAGGTCGTCCAAAAACTGCAGTCACCCAAGAAAACGTCAATTGATGCTGTGCGTAAGCTGATTGAGGAAGATCGACATGTGACATACCGCGAAATTCAGGCAACTTTAGATATTGGCATGAGTCAAATACAAATAATCTTGCATGAACAATTAGGTGTAAAAAAGTTGTTTTCACGATGGATACCGCATTCGCTCTGTGAAGAGCAAAAAGCGGCTCGCGTTACTTGGTGCGCAGAACTCTCGAAAGATTCCACGCAGGATCCTCAAAAGCTGTATACAGCATCGTATACATCCTGGATCGACGAATCCTGGATATACGCGTACGAACCCGAAACAAAAAACCAGTCACGAGTTTGGGTGTTCGAAAATGAGTTAAAGCCAACCAAAATTGTTCGTTCACGGAGTGTTGCAAAAAAAATAGTGGCAACGTTTGTCTCCAAAACCGGCCATGTTACGACTATTCCTCTTGAGGGACAAAGAACGGTTAATGCAGAATGGTATGCTAGCATTTGTTTGCCACAGGTCGTTTCTGAACTCCGTAAAGAGAACTGCAACCGCCACCATCACGACAATGCGAGTTCTCACACCGCACACAGAACAAGAGATTTTAGAGCAAGAAAACATAGAATTATTAGACCATCCGCCGTACAGCCTCGACCTAAGCCCTAATGATTTCTCTACTTTACCTAAAATAAAGAATAAATTGCGTGGACAGAGATTTTCATCACCTGAAGAAGCTGTGGATGCCTACAAAACGGCCATTTTGGAGACCCCAACTTCCGAATGGAATGGTTGCTTCAATGATTAGTTCCATCGTATGGAAAAATGTGTCAAATTTCGCGGAGAATATCTACTTCGAAAAGCAGTAAATACATTTTTAAATAGTAATGTTGTGTCACTTCCTTGATTCCCGAAATTTTCAGTGCCGCCCTCGTAGTATATATATATATATATATATATATATATATATATATATATATATATATATATATATATATATATATATAATTAAATTCGTTTGGGGTTATAGTATGCTCTTCTTATTCGTCAGCTACAATCATTATTATATATGCATGGCACGGCTCTACCACGTAAAAATGAAGTCATGTCTTTTTTAAACATAGTCTGGGACTAGAGGCGACTAAATCTAGTCCAGTTTAACCCTAAAAAGATACACATGTATGCGTTTACCACAAAAAATAAATCCTTTGTCGCGTCATTTCATGGAATCCTCCCCGTGATGCCTTGGCCAGCAGCGGAATTCTTCGGTGTCGTCGTATCGATTTACTTTTAGTTCGCGGTTACTTGAAAAGAAAGGCCAATTTCGCCCCAAAAAGCCATGGCGTGCTCAGTAGATCGTGCCAGTATTTCATGCCGACACAACTTTACAAAGCGCAATTTAGGCCTCGTGTGGAAAACTTTATCCATCTCTGGACCGTCATCTCAGTGACAAGGTCTAACATTTGACCGCATTCAGCAAAGAGCACGGCGACGACAGAATTCTTTCTTATCGGCTTGACTCACTGGAGCTACGAAGAGATAGCTTCTTAGATAGATCCTTTTGAATTTCATTGTGAAATCGGCCACCACCATGATTTTCTCGGACTGATATTTAGGGAGTATTAAGAATAGAGTCTACTCCTTTTAAAAGGCGTTGCAATCGTCCATGGCCGGCGCAAGTTACTTCTTATCAAGTGATCCGCGTGCTCCTTTGATTCACTTTTTTCAAAATTAACAGTTGGTTAATTTTGAAAAAAGTGAATCAAAGAATAGTTAATTTAACATATCTTCAACAACATTGAGCGTAGTGTTCCCAAAAACTACTGGCACAGGTCTTGTCCATTTAACACCTTTCCGTTGGGAGCGATCCTCTAACGATTCCGCCATAACAACTATAACGTCGGCAATTTGAAGGTGCGTGATGTACATCACTACGAAATTGTTGCAAATTTGCTGAAGAGTATGGTGTACAGCGTACTCTTCAGCAAATTAGCAACAATTTTGCCGAAATATAGGCAATACTATAGTCCTTTCGACGGTGATATCTAGACAGAAGATATAATGAAGTGTTTGTATAGGGGCTAGGATGGCTAACCGAGTAGAAAACCAGATTATAAAACTTATCCAACTGCAGGGAGGTGTCAGACAAGGTGATGTTATATCCCCAAAACTCTTG
This sequence comes from Parnassius smintheus behrii, assembly GCA_036936625.1. Taxonomy (NCBI): domain Eukaryota; kingdom Metazoa; phylum Arthropoda; class Insecta; order Lepidoptera; family Papilionidae; genus Parnassius; species Parnassius smintheus. The sequence continues at coordinate 47,754,884 of JAUPFT010000010.1, read as the reverse complement.
TATAGCTACATTGGAAGACGTTCCAGCAGGATTGGAAAAGATACGATATCAACATCCAGAGATTCATCGTCATCATAACAGATATTTACAAGGCCATAACTGAACAAAGACCTCCCCTAAGGAATACCAAAAGGACGTTCCTGAACAACCTGTACCCAACGACTCTCTTACCAGGTCGTCAGTCCATCCGTGAGGGGTCGTCCTACACTTCGGTTACCGGTACGAGGCTGCCACTCTTCTCGAGTCCTTTCGAAACCTAAGATTATTTTTATTAAATTAGAAATTCGCTTCTTAAATATTTGTAATCGTTTACGGTTATAAGCGTCATCTAGCGGCGGATAGCTAAATATAGTCATGTCCAAAATCACAATATAAGCTAACATTCGATTGTGCGCTAACTTCGATTATAGGATTACGATTTACCTAGAGTTGGAATAAAACAACTGATTCTGAACTCGTAATTATTTCGGTAGTAGGCCAGCAGAATAAAAACTTTCGGAGATGAAACGTTTAAAATAAAAATTTATAACATGTAACAAAAACCCTGTGGCTCCCATTAAGTTCGTATACAGAATCAGTATTCAAACTTATAAAAATAACTTTAGAAAACTCTACATACTATAAACTTTTTTTTACTTATGAGCATGTCAGTTAGAGGTAATAAAATCAAATTTACATTTTTTTTAAGATAGAGTTTTCTGAAGTAAAGTAGTATATATACGTATGAATACTGTTTCTAAAATCGAATCTTAACGGGAACCACAGGGTTTTTTTACATGTCGTATATAAAATAGTTTCTCTACAATTATAAAAGTTTTTGTATCCCCATCACGATAGTGAAATGATGTCTTATTGTTTTTTTTTAACATATTGTTGTAGCTTCGAGCTAATATTTTATCCGTATGTTGTGAGGCAATTTATCAAAGTCAAAACTCCAACATGAAACACTTTGGTGATGAAATAGTGAAGAAAAATTAATTTAAAAAATCTCAAACATTCTGTTCTTTTGATCTTTTAAATTAAAAATGCATGGTAATGCATTATTTTAAATGATTTTACTACTTTTTTATATGGATCATATCGTATCTCTCTCTCTCTCTCTCTCTCTCTATATATATATATATATATATATATATATATATATATATATATATATATATAGGTCTCATATATAATATATATCTATAGGTCCCATAGCGGTAATGCCGAAACAGACCGACTCTTCGACCACGTCCAAATGGCTACAGATTCGTTGCTACAGCAAATCCCCTCAGCTGAGATCGTGATCCTCAGCGACTCTAACGCCCATCACGCCGAATGGCTTGGTTCACGTTTAACCGATCATGCGGGGAGATCTGTTCATGATTTTGCCTTGGCATATGGTCTGACACAACAGGTTACTTCGCCTACGCGGATTCCGGATGTGGAGGATCATGCACCTTCCCTGTTGGACCTTCTGCTGACCTCTCACCCGGACGGATATCAGATTTCCGTCGACGCCCCTTTAGGCTCCTCGGACCATTGTCTTATCCGGAGTGTGGTGCCATTCACGCTGAAATCGCAGTTGCATTCTGCAGGCTGCCGCCGTGTTAAGCACCATAGGTCAGTCGATTGGGATGGGATGCGGTCTTTCTTTACATCCTACCCTTGGGGGCGGGTTTGCTTCTCGCCGGACGATCCCAACGTTACTGCGGATTCTGTCACTGATGTGGTACTACTCTGTGGTGCCCATTCGAGGCAAATCTCAGCCATGGTTTGGTCGCTCCTGTAAAATAGCATCATGCTATAAGCAGGAGTGCTACCAAGCCTGGGCTGACGCATCAGCGTCCCGAGATGTAAAAACCAGTGCTCTAAAAAAGAAGTATAATTCCGCCTCTAGATCCTTCAAAAGAGTCATTGCCAAGGCAAAGTCAAAGTACATAGGCAGAATTGGCGAGAAACTAGTTCGCCTTCCTTCTGGAACCCGTGCATTCTGGTCTCTAGCCAAGGCTGTCCAGGGGAATTTCTGTCAGCCATCTCTTTCCGATCAGCTCGATTCACTGGCACTGTGAAGAGATGTTGCATCTCTTTGCATTTTCTTTCGCATATACCATGGAGACTGAGGAATTTTTTGGATTAATCCCAGCCGCCAAATTTCGTGAAAGCACTACGCGGCAAACGTCCCGATACCATCCACACCATCTGGATGCTTGGCAGTCCACCACTGTACGTTTCAAAAGAAGTTTTCTTCTACGTATAATCTCTCTGTGGAATAGTTTACCACCGGCGATTTTTCCGGACCGATACGACCTGGGGACCTTCAAGAAAAGAACTTACTCCTTTCTAAAGCGCCGGCAACGCACCTGCAATTCCCCTGGTGTTGCGGTTGATCATGGGCGGCGGTAGTCACTTAACATCAGATGAGCCGCATGCTCGTTTGCCTCCTCTTCTATAAAAAAAATATTACAAAATTACATAATGAGTTTCCTTGAACATATTTTTTACTGATAATAGCTTGTAACAGTTAGAAGAACAAGTGGTTAATTTAAAAATTTTGTACAACCACTTCAATATTAATAAAATGGGAACATCATCAATGTATTCGAAATAAATTGAATACGCACTATTCTTTTTTTTTTCAGTTTTTGAATTCTAAAGAGATTCTCTTTAGAATTCAAAAACTTCAACTCTATTCTTGATCAAATTTATATGATTTATAGGGATTATATGAGAAGCACCAGCTTTCAAATAAAAAGAATCATCAAAATCGATTCAACTATAAAAAAAAGTTCTGAGGTAACACACATAAAAAATAAAAACATACAGTTGGATTAAGTACCTCCTCCTTTTTGAAGTCGGTTAAACATAGTCCACTTGTGAGTTTCATGCCGCTTCTTCTCACAAGTTCTTCCACTTTAGGAACTTGTTAAAGCAATGACATACCTAGCTTTCTTGACTTAGATAATAGTATGTTGTAAAGCAAATTTCGAATAAAAATGTTTTGACTCATCAGGTTGACTGTTAGCTCGTTTGTATTCGTTGGTCTACTGTAAAAAAGACTTTGTTGCTCTTTACTCAGGTGGAGGGCGTGGAGAAGTCGTCGGAGGGTGAGAGCCGGCGGGTGGAAAGTGGCGGAGTTGGGAGGGAGCGGGGTGCTGCGGCGCGACTACGGGCTGGCGGCGCACATGCAGGCCTGCTGGGTGGAAGCCCACTCTCACTACTGCAGGGCATCATACCTGGTGAGATATCGTCCTTCTCCAGTTTTAAACGCTTCCATCGTTTCCCGATTGTTATCTTTGTTGTACCGTGTAATTGCGGCGTAAAAAATCTACCAGAAAGAAAGAAACATTTATTGCGAACATGCCACACACATAATGAGGCTCCTTGGTGAGCAGGTTGTCAAACGCAATTAATTTTTTTATAGGATAGGGTGACAAACGAGCATACAGTCCACCTGATGGTAAGTGGTTGCTGCGGCCCATAGACATCTACATTTATCCTCGATTACGAGTCAAAATGCAGATGCATTGTCACCCTTGAGGACTTAGATGAAACGCGTCGTTTCCAGTAAAAAGGGTCTCCAGTTCTCTACACTCAACATACGAAACACAGCAACATTAAGCTGCTATTTGACGCTGGTATTGTATGAGAGCGTGGTCGCGCCCCGGTAGAGTCGACCCATTCGTGCTACAACTATACTTACTACTAATATGTAGCGTGGCTCTACCAAGTATACTTTGAGTTATTATCAGGAATATGCTGCTTCCATTTCCCCTGTCGCTTCTGACGACACCCACGGTACGATATGGGGCAGTGGATATTCTCACAATTATTATTACTAATATTGTCCGTGCGTGGCGTAAGAAGCGACAAAGGAAACTAAATAGGAGATGGGCAGAAGTACCTTCTTGATAACAATAAAAAAAACTGCAGCTGCCCATCCACCTGCTAATCGTGGTAAACTTAACCGTGGCCTTTGGGCCTGATGCTAACTTTTGATTAGGTTAAGACATTTTTATTTTTTAACGGTTCATAAAGGTACACCGTTGCACATGGGCGTCTTCCAATTTACGGACGCTTAATCGTTAAGTTTTGCAGGTGATTTGCGTAACGCAGTGCAAGGTGTTGTAGCTTTGATCCTACCGCCCGCCGCCGGTTTGGTTATTTTACGTCTGTCGTTAAGGCCCCAGTCTTGTAAAAATTAGTGTTCTCGCAAAACTTATAGCAAAACAAATATTATTTTATAGTATTTAAAAAAGAAAAAGTGAAACATATTACATTTATTGAAAGTGTAGGATTTGATATTTTCGAAACTGTTTTTTAATGTTGTTTTGGTGTTTAAATTAATAGATCTATTAGGCGTTAAACATGCCTATGGTTAGGTTACATGCGTAAAAGGTCTTATTAAAGTCTCTGCTATGTGCAAACTATAACAATATTAAATAAAGTATTCAGATCACATTTATTTACGTATTGTCTACAATAATCTAATCTGGTCACTTTTTTATAAATGCTTTAATTTTCTTATTTATATATATTGTAATTTCATGATTTTTTTCTACTGCAAATATCTATTTTTTTCTATTATAAGTATAAATGTAGCAAAGTCGCACTTAAAACCACATAAAATATAACTATTTTCAAGTGAAATAGAAATAAATAAAATTAAAAATATATATTTTTTCGTATTTTTTACCTATATTCCATTTATAAACCATAAACGCCTGAAAATTCTCTCAGTTCTGCTGGGATTTCTCGGCGTTCAGACGTGTGCAGTGTTGCTCAACGTTACTTTACCTCTCGCTTGCACGGTTAATCTCTTTCCCTCGCGCATCTCTTATGGGCTGAGCGGAGCATATCGTGACAGTTGCTCTATTTAAATATATATTTTTTTTATTTAATTGTCATATTAGTCACTTAACATCAGGTGAGCCGCATGATCGTTTGCCGTCTATTCTATATAAAAAGTTCTAGTTTTTAGTGTATTAGTGTTTATATTAGTATAGGATTAATTGACTTGGACTTTTATATTTGGAGAATTTCAATTTGTTACCAAAAAACAAAACGGAAAAAGATAGATAGAAAAAAAAAGAAATATCCTTGTGTCAGTAAAAATAGTAGTAAAAGTAGTAGTAAATGACAAAATGTACAAGGTAGAGGCGAAATTTGTATGAAGAGGCAGTTTTTATTTTCCTTCGGTTGTATATACCCTTTTTAAACCTACATCCCGTATAAACATTACTAAAAACGAAATTTATGAAATATAAAAGGGTAAAAAATTATACTACCACGACAAAAGTAAAAGGAATATTTTTGTAAAAAAAAATAAGTTATATATTTAATAAAGTAGAGCAACCTTCACCTGCGATCTCAAATGTATTTATGCACGGGGAGAGCGCCCCCTCTAATGGCCGGGAATGTAAAACAGCAAATCTAGACGAAAGCCTTAACGAGACGGTTAAACCGCCATCGATCGGAAGCTATAAGGTTTTTGACATTTCCCATAGTCTTCTATTACGACACCCACGGCACAGCCTAAGAAGAACATACAGTCAGTCATCGCATTGGATTTTATTGGGAAAGCCGACATAAACAATAAATTGATAGGGTTGTCAGAACGGGAAGTTATAAAAAAAAATCTGATTTTATTTTATTTCACGTTTAATCGAAATTCTGTGTATGTGAAATCTGATAAAACTTTAATTACTTATCTTCAAATGAGGACGACTCACAGTTTTTACCTCATATGAAGTGTGAACCCTTTGATTATATACTTGTCTAGATAGAGTGTTGCGCTGCAATCGCAACAAAAACAACGGGCCAGATTTGAAGCGCTTGTGTGCGAATTACGCACACATGTATGCGTAGCTACTAATGTTCAACAAGCGCCAAGGACGTCACTGCTGATGCACGTGGGCGAACTGAGTACTGAGACTCTAGAATATTTCCCAGAAAAGTAGGGGGAAAAATATATAGTTTTGAACAATCTCTAATTTGTTTTAAATTTATGTGTACGTAAAGGAGTTTCTACACATGAATTACTAGTAGGTAAAATATATTTGAATTAAAAAATAATACTATTGAACGTTATTTATTTTTAATATTCTTAATATTCTTGTTTTGAATCACTTTTTTACTAGTCATTAAACTGAAGAATCATTGTTACTATTGGATTTTTAATATTTGTTATAATTTTTATATAACAATTTGGTGTGTGTATTTAGACAATTGCGAAATATTTAATAACTGAAATGTACTACTGCCTTCATTTTCTTTTAAATTTACGGCGATATTTAACTTTCATCCTCTTCGTTGTCATCTTTTCTCACTACTGGAACAGTCGCATTGATGCATGCAGAACATCTCCGCGGCTTTTACTTATTTTGTCTATTCACTTATATCTGCAAATAGAAGATGTATAAATAAAAAGTTTAGATGTCACAGTATGTATTTATAATTCATATATATAAGTTTTGGATCATGATAAAACATTTTTTAGCTAACGGTCAATTGGAAAAATTTAAATCAAATAACTGGCAACCCTGTGAACACGGCGTTACATTTTAGGATAAAACTACACTTCCTTAATTTAATTGTTTTCATAAATGTATAGTTATTTAAAGTTTACTTACCGATAAAAGGTAATTTGTTTAGTTGTTTTCAATCATCTATTGTAATTTCTGCACATTTTTATAGCGCAAATCGTCATTTTTATATCCCACAGAATACGTGTTTACAGTACAATGAGAGTGTCGTCACTAGACATGTGTCAATCATGCATGATTCGTTCGTTTGAGCTGGTACACTTAAAAGTATTGATGGTTCATTCATTTGTTTTTGAATGAACCAGTACAACCAATCACAAACAACCGACGGTACCTTTTAAACCCGCGATTTGTTTGAATTGTGAATGAGCCGCAAACCGGCCGAATCACGAATGATCTGATAAACAGGCGAATCGTATTAACAATGCAGACTGCAGAGTATCAGGAGTATTTATTATTTAAGGGTTTTTGTATTATAATATTGTTACCTAAATCAAAAATTATTTTATATTTTATTATATTTATTTGTTAAAAATATCATTTCGTAGAGTTTACTAAAAATATCACTTTAAAAGATTTCATGATAAATGATTTATTTAATGATAATTTCCAACCACCTCATATAAATATAAGATAGGTAAATGTTTAATTTTGTAGCAAATAAATGTAAAAATTTTCGGTTCCCAATGGATCTCACAGAGTACTGGAGCCTGAAATGATCCATTTGAATGATCGATCCGAATGTACCAGTACGCGTGATGAAATGTACTGGAATGATTGGGTCACTAGAATGAATGACACATGACACATTTCTAGTCGTCACTGAGTGGGCGGGACGAGCTTATAAGCCAACAGTTGGCTGATATTTTTTTGAACGTTTAGACGCTCGGACTATCTATCTAGACAAGTATATAATCAAAGTGTGAACCATTTTAATTTATTTGTGTGACAGAACAACTAGTGGACAGTTTGGAGTTTCAGAGCGCTCCGACCGCATCTCGCCCCGCACCGCTCACACGATTGCCCTGTCTAGACACCTCCGATGACCTACCTACCTACTGTTAGCAGTAGTTAGACTGTGCCCAAGGGATGAAATCAGATGATTCTCTCAAAGGCTTTTGTTACCAGTGACAAATGTACAAAATGAATAATCTACCTTGGTAATAGTATAGTTTTACACAACGATAATATAAATATGGTACCTACGTATCTAAGCGGAGCGTAGCCCAGATGCGTATATTTTTAATTATTAACTAGTATTTCTTTATTTGTAGGTACAAAATGGTGCGGCACAGGAGACATAGCAGCGGATTATCACGACTTGGGCGCTGATCGCTCTCTGGACCGCTGCTGCAGAACACACGATCTCTGCCCTACCAAAGTCCGTGCCTTCTCCCGTCGGTATAACCTCACAAACAACTCGCTGTACAGCAAGTCGCACTGCACCTGCGACGACATGCTCTTCGAATGCCTCAAGAACACCAACACATCAGCCTCCCACCTCATGGGACACATTTATTTCAATTTAGTACAGGTTCCATGTCTAGAAGATCAACCCACTGGCAGAAAGTTCAGAGACGCTAAACAGGGATTCTAGTGACATCTCTTAGCGAATAGTGAAATTATTTGCAGCGCCATCCATCGTATGTCGGACAGTTTTAATTATGTTATGCTGTAAAATTGCATTTGATGTGTGCTTTATTTAAATACCTATGTAAATAATTTAGAGATTATCAACTTATATATAAATTAATTAGATTTTAACCTGTGATATTTCTGTGCCTTGTAATGTTCTTTATAATATGTGTAAGATGGCGCTGTTGACAATTATGAACATAGTCAAATTTATATGTTAAGGATTATTTATTTTTCCTATTACAATATTTTCAAAAGTTTGGCTTAACTGATTTAAAACTATATTTTTAATTTTGTAACAATTAATTTTCAATAAAAAGTAATTGTTATACAACGCTAGCTGTAAAATACATATAAGAAATTCAATGTTTTAACAAAAAAAAAATATTAATAAATCCGTTTAGTATAAAGTTTATGCTTTTTATTTTCTGTTTTAACACAGCTTTTTTGATTGATTTAATCATGAACAGTTTTATTTAATTTTATTTGTTTTTTTATTTAATTTTATTTATGGCTATGCTTAAGTTAACTGTACAGACTATTGGTCTGTACAATTAACTTAAACAAAGCCTAATAAGGGTTAATCTCATTAGAATATATAATCATACATTAACTTAAAACATTGAGCAACTATCCCGTACCATCGTATAACAAATTTTGTCACGATGTTCCGAAACCGTACACTCTCGTTGCTGTGCAGGAAATGACCCATTACATATCTGAAGAACTATATAAGGATTGCCAATCAATTGGCTTTTTCGTTGATATAGCAAAATATTTCGATACAGTTTCTATTCCCATCCTGTTCAGGTAAACCCCGAAAGCGTCAACTTGTGCATTATTAAGAAAATCGATGCCAATGTTTAAAAATCGATAAGGAAATCCTATCGGGGTCATCACCGAATAGGTCCAATAAAACCTTTTACATCTGTCATCGGACCGAATGGCTCAAGTATAGAAAACTTGCAAATTAATAAGAAAAAGTCCTTATCCACAATGTAATAAATTGATTTACTACTCATTGATTAAAACTACTTGTACGGATGGCACCCATGGGTGCTGGAAAGTACCCGAAACGTCGGGAATTAAAAATCATATAAATTAAACGCGATAAAATCCGTAAAAGTAGTTTTGATTTACTACTGTCCCTGGTGGTTTTAAGGATATGGTTTATCATCATCATCATTAATTCAGCCCATCACATACTGTGTTGTCTTAAGGGTGTAGTGAGCAAGTATAACAGACATTTTATCTTAGTCCTCAGAGGTGTGAAAGCGTTAAAGAAGAAGTGTGAAAGAGTTATTAGTAGACTTGCAACGTAAAGTATATTCGACCACACGCCGAATACCGAATATTCTGCGCGTTTGATATCTGAGTTACACAAAAACCTGGGAAGTGTGTTTCAATTAGGATACGTTGGGTTTCATCCGGAGATGTTGAGTAGTAACCGTCGGGTTTCTTTAAAGAGATGGATCCCGACGTGTCATGCGTAGCTAGGATTTTCCTCATCCGATTCGCTTGTTCACAGGTTTAGTATGTTACCACAGAACTTACGCCATCCTGTCGAACGTCAATACCTGATACATTTTTTGTACTCAGACTTAGCTTTCTTGTATAGTAGCCAGTCTTCATCCATTGAGGTATTCATGGCCGTATTTAAATCCTTTTGAGTTTCCTGTCTAGTTATTTACCCCACCACAGTTGCTTTCCCTCGGCAAGCCTTGGTGAAGTGACTTCTGGACACGCTGCATGGTACTACTATTCTTCTAGGAGCGACTGATCTGATGTAGTGTTTGTCCCCTCAAAACCCGCGAACGAAGACGTTAGGTTATTTTGGTCCTTTATTTTGTTGGTCTTGTGGGTATTTCTCCATGGTGGTGCAGCGGAGATATCGACATGTAGTACGAAGCAGTCTATCTGTCTATCTGTGGTCTGAGCATGAGGCTTTTCTCCACACATGTCATCCCGTGATTAGCTTAGCTGCTCCTTCTGTTGCAAGTGTGAGGTTGATTATTGTCGACGTTTGTTTACGAAAGTTGATTCGGAACCTGTGTTTAAAATGGTTAGGTTAGGTAGTGCAAAAGAGATATTCACCTAACAACACCTTACCTCAATCGGGTTTTTCGATACACTTGAGGGGATAATACGCGTTAGATTCCATTCCGATCATCATCATCATTACAGTCCTTCACAAGTCCACTCTCAAAAAAACATAATATCTCTCAATAAAACATAGTGTCTTGGTCAAAAAACATAAACAGTTTTTTACAAAAAATAGTGATGTTGTTAGTTTTAATACAAGGTATAAGGATAAACTAGTTCTTCCATTTAGAAAGAAGGCAACCTCTCATAAGAGCTGTTACTCGATGGAAATAAAGGTGTTTAACAAACTACCCAGCGACATAAAGTCATTGCCTCTTAGTAAATTTAAAGGCAAACTTTTTATGTGGTTGGTGGACAGGGCTTTCTATAATATTAAGGAGTTTTTTAATTACAAATAAATTCACTTGACCATGAATATAATGTTTGTAATGTATTTTGATTTTAAATATGACTACTATAATAATAAAAATAAGTGTACTGTTTAAATAATAACTAATTTTAATTCAATTTAATTCAATTCAATCTGTTTGTAATGAATTATGATTTTAAATATGAATACTATAATAATAATAATAATTGTACTGTTTAAATAATAACTAATTTAAATTCAATTGACCATATACTTAAATATTTGCACGTCCTAACAGGACAAAACATGTTGATCTTTTATTTTATGTAACAACTTATTTACCGTGTTTTATGCAAATAAATGATTCTTGATTCTTGATTCTTGATTCACTGCTGAACATAGGCCTCCCCTAAGGAATGCCACAAAGCACGGTCCTGAGCCACCTGCATCCATCGACTTCCTGCATGCATGTCTTACCAGGTCGTCACTCCATCTAGTGGGGGGTCGCCCTACACTTCGCCTACCGGTACGAGGCTGCCACTCGAGAACCTTTTTTGCCCAACGGTTGTCGGTTCTCGAGCTATATGACCGGCCCATTGCCACTTCAGCTTCGTAATCCGTTGGGCTATGTCGGTCACTCTGGTTCTACTGCGGATATCCTCATTTCAAAGTTTATCACGCAGAGAAATCCCGCTCTCCATAGCTCGCTGAGCAACCTTGAGCGTCCTCATACGACCAGCAGTGAAGGACCACGTCTCAGTTCCTTAAGTCGTCACTGGCAACACACACTGGTTGTACAATCTCGTTATTAGGTTTTGAGGTATACCTGACGAGAAGATGTGTCGTAATTTCCCGAACGCTGCCCAACCGAGTTGAATCCGTCGATTGACCTCTTGGCCGAAGTTGGACTTACCTAGTCGGACTATTTGTCCCAGGTAAACATACTCCTTAACAACTTCGAGCTTAGTGCTCCCAACAACTACCGGCATAGGTGTGTCAAGGACGATTTTTAATTGAAATTTAAAAGCTAATTTTTGTAGTATCATCATCATTATCAATTTATATCATTTTGTAATCACCTATCAATCATCATGTTTTCTCTCTCGCCCCGCAGCATGTACATCTTTAAAAAAACGCACATTTTGCATTTTAACTTTTTGTATAATTTTTCATTCTACCGCAGTCTACTTCACCTGAGCATTATTTTACGTGGTAGAGCAATGCTGCAGTTATATTATTAGTATAGTTATAGCACGAATGGGTCGGCTCGACCGGGGAAAGACCACGCTCTCACAGAATGCTAGCGTTAAATAGCAGCTTAATGCTGCTATGTTTCGTATGGTGAGTGTAGAGAACTGGAGACCCTTTTTACTGGAAACGAGGCATTCCATCTTAGTCGTTAGTCCTCACAAGTGACAACGCATCTGCATTTTGATTTGTAATCGAGAATATGTGTAGATATATATAGGCCACATCTACCACTTACCATTAGGTGGACTGTGTACTTGTTTGTATCCTATTAAAAACAGAATGCATAATGTAGAGGCGAAACACGTATTACCGACGGTGGTGAGTCTTTCCTAGTGTCGGGAGTAGGGGTGACGGGATTAGTGCAAGCAATTGAGGGAGGGCGGGAGGTGCTCTTCAACTGGATTGAAGTAAGACGTATCATTTTATTTCATTAAGCGGATGTAGGCTGAGTAATTTAGTATTATTTAGTAATTTTACCATCTTTAACCTTTTGAGCGCCACGCCAAAAAGGCATTACCGTGTCCTGTACGCCAAAGCGAAAAGTAAACAAAAATATCTACGAAAAAAATAGTGTTGCCAAGAGTTGATATAACGATAACACAAAATAACTTGATTTTGTTGGTTTATTATGCAATAAATGACTCTTTATAATCTGGTATGTTTTATTTAGTCTTGTACTGTCTTCCACTCTTTTTATATATGTGCTTTGTACATAAATAAAAACAAACAATAACAATAAAATAGTTGTTAATCACAACACTACTCTTCATCGTGATGACGCCACTGTCACGACTGGACGACAACCGCGTAGCTGACCTTCCTTTTTGAAACTTTTTTAGAGATGTAGCCGTGTCGCACGTTGTGTATCGATTTCGAAATCGATCTAACCAAAATATACAGAGATCGACTCAAAATATTTTAGGCGTCGGTGGAGGCGTAGGCCAAGTGAAGCACAGAAGAAAGGTCTTACGCTCTTATGATAATGGGGGTTTGATATGATACTGATGCTACCAGATGATTTTGAGATAATCATAATCTTTATTGCAATCAAATGGTAACAATACATCTGATGTTTTAAAAAAAATAGTCCGCATTTGAACCCAGTTTGGGCGTAGCAATTATAAAAATATTAAATATTATTTTAAACTAAAATGTTAGATTTAATGAATTAGATTATTAGATTAATTAATACTCACAATGTCAAGTAAAAAAATAATTATTATTATAAATAAAAATAAAATTAAGTATTGAATAAAAAATTAAATTAAATTAGATAGGCACAGGCCGAAGTTGTCCACACAAATTAAATAATAATTGTATCAAAATATTCATTTAAACTATAGAAACATTTTTCAATTAAATATAATTTTAATTAGGATAAAAATAATGAAGTACTCGTTAAATTTTTCATGTCATTTGGAAGGTTATTAAAAATTTTAACTGCCATACAGTAGGGTTATGCAAAGCAAGTGTAGATTTCGGCAACAGTAGCCTATTTTTATTTGGTCTAATTGAGTATTTGTAATTTGTTTCACTTAATTTGGTAAATAGTTCTGGGTGGATTCTTACAAATTTGCATGTTTCCCAAATATAAATAGACGTCAAAGTCAAAATTTAAACTTTTTGAAGTGGGGCTTACAAATTTCTGGAATCTTTATGTTTGCCAAGATTCTTATAATTTTTTTGCATTATAAATAATTGCTGTGCATCTTTACTATTTCCCCACAATATGATACATTATGACAGCCACGAAGATGTGTATGCGTAATATGCTGACAGAGCGCTGGGGACATCTGTGGTTTTCTTAATTTCTCGTAATACGGAAGTGAATTTTGATAGCCTATTTTTTACTTTATTTATATGGGCTTTCCAGTGTATATGGCAGTCGATTTCCAGGCCTAACAAGTTGAAGTTGTCAACAGTTCCTATAAGTATATTATTATAAGTAAAAGCGATATTTAGTGGTGATTTTTGGACTGGTCGGAATTGCATAATTTTGGTTTTATTAAATTTTATCTCTAGGTTGTGATGTGTCAGCCAATTTGTAACCTGGTTCAATACTTGATTCAATTTATTATTTAAATTCTGGTCTTTTGTGTGCGGAATAAGAATGGAAATGTCATCAGCAAATATAATAGAGGTTTCAGTCAATACCCTAGATTGAGAAAGAAAAACGCACAACACAAAATGTAAAATTGCATTGCATGTAAAATTTATTATTTGTATGTTTATATTATTAAAAAAAATTCATCATCAATGACGCTTTCCAAAATGCGAATGAGTTCATGGAGGAATCGTTCATGTTGCACTGCACTACTTTTTCCGCTATTCGTTTATGACGTCATCAGGGTGTCGTCTATCCTTGACCACGGCGCCCAATGAACTGATAATCGATGACGCGCTAAGGATGCGCCAGAGTTGAGATATTAGATTTGATGAAATTTTCTTTTATTTATGTAGCTGATGATAGTTTTATGTTTCTTACCTTTTGTTTTATTCAAATATCAATAATAATTTAAAAAATAACACGTTTGTGTTTAATTTCAATAAATCTATGCCTAACGCATTACAACACTAGCGATCAAACATAGACGACTTTGGCGTGCTGGACATAGTATTTGCTTAGATAAAAATCCATTTTTTTTAGTTCAATATTTCTTAGTACTTGTGGCTCTAGGAGACTTGTTTTTTGTACTCACATATTGCTGGTTATTCTTTTTTAAGGAGTGTTGAATTAAAATACCAGTAATAATTTTCCAATATCTATATTTAAAATTTTTGTGCGCCGGCTTTTTTTTCAACTATAGACGTCGTTGGCGCTCAGAGCTCGCAGGTACTGGTCAAGTATAGGCAACTTTGGCGCTCAAAAGGTTAATATAATGGATTCTGCCACTGACTCTATATACAAGATTTCTGCTAAGTGACGTCTGATTCTATTAATTACATTTTTTTCCATTTATGAAGTGATTTGAGCTTCAAAATTGAGCCAGCTTATGTACCATGATATCTCTAGCAACCTGGACTATTTGTATTTTTCACAAACTTGTATATTATAGTTTTAGGTACATAAAATCAGCCGGAGCAGTCTGAAGGAACTCCAATAAAATACAATGAATAATTATGGAAACAATCGTCATCATAATCATAGTCATTATTATTAGGACCGGTTTCCACCAAAGCGGAGAGGAGAGGAGACGAGAGATGTGCTGCAAAGCTGACAGGTTCTGCTACACTTCACTGACACTTCACGCCTCCCCTCTGCTACACTTTTGTGTAGGCGTGAGCTTTGTGTAGCAGAGATGTGAGCTGCGAGAGATCGAATCCAGTCAAGTTCTATCTACTAAAGGAAGACGTCATGTCATTACAAAAGTTGTATCTGAATTTGCTAGAGGTTGAAGAAACACAATTAATTATTCAATATTTAAATTATCGACGGCAACATAGATTCTGCGAGAAGGCAGCGGGGTACGGGGTGCGCAAGCGCGTTCGCCACCCGGCCCAGCCCGGTCACCCGCAGTTTGCTCGCGCGCCGCACAAAATTCTATACAAAAATGAGACATTACCTCTCCTCTCCGCTTCATCCATTTCCACCAAAGCTAAGCGGATAAGAGACATGAAAATAACGAAATCGGATTGGTTTATTCAAATACACATCTCCTCTCTGCTTTGGTGGAAACCGGGCCTTACAACCCTTCATAAGACGACTGTTTAAAACAGTGATTCCCAAAGTGGTCTATATCGACCCCTAGGGGTCTATGAGAACCTGTAAGGGGTCTACGTCAGCGAAAAAAAATTTGGGGGTCCATGAAATGAAAATGGGGGTCCACGACAGTGGATCTCAACACATACACTGATAGTACCTATTTACTTACATCATACTATCTTATAATATCAAAACATATACATTATTTATAAAAGTACCTGTGAAGTAAAAAATTTATTATATACGTTTATAAAATTGTGTAAGTTGTAGGATGTTGGTATTCGCTTTGTGGTCGCAATACATTTTGAACTTGTAAAAACAGCAGCAGTCTCAGAGCTTCGCTACCTCGCACTGACTTGTTCAATTCGTCACTCTATAAATACGAATGTGGGACAAATACGTTTATTCGTTTCCTGAATCTTGAAAAGGAAAGTGTTAAGAAAATATTTTAAAAAATATAAACAGATAGTATATCACACAAATTATAGTGAGTCAGTGTTATTT
Organism: Parnassius smintheus behrii; assembly: GCA_036936625.1. Lineage (NCBI taxonomy): Eukaryota > Metazoa > Arthropoda > Insecta > Lepidoptera > Papilionidae > Parnassius > Parnassius smintheus. The sequence continues at coordinate 47,738,815 of JAUPFT010000010.1, read as the reverse complement.
TGTATGAGAGTGCTGAAGAAAAGTAAGTACATTATTTTTTATTAAATTTTAGTTTTGTACTCGTAGTTAGCAAAGATAGATAAATTACGCCAATCATGACTTTAGTTATTAGTAGTTTAATATGCAATCATGCAAAATTAGACGAGTACTCCTCAATAGTATCTTTTTGAAGGTTTTAGCAATCGGTATTATAATTACAGTGCAATCTCCGTGATTCGAGCTAATTGTTGCAAGAAGATGTTCGAATTATGGAATATTTTCGTAAAAATCAAAACATATTTTTAATATACAGCTGCTGGATTTTCTGTCTTATTTAAATAATTTAATTTTGCCCACAAATGACTGATGCCATGTCCGAATCTAAAAAGAAATGGAGACAGTACAGTGTTTATTATTTGAAATTTGGCTTCATTCCATCATTGCCAGACAAACAATCGCCTTTGTTTGTCTGGGCCACAGATTACCTCCTAATAGATTCCGCATACAGGGCCACAAACGCGCGCAACACATACTTGCTGTAGCTAGCATATGAAGTGACGCTAAGAATCACGATATCATTGACGACCAAGTTTGTGACCCGTAGGCACGTCCGAGTTTTTGAAAATTTAAAAATAATTTTGGTATCCAAAATACATTACAAATGGCTTCCTATGCAGTGAAATGGTGTAGCAAGTCAGCTAAGACATCCAGTTATCAAAAAGATGGCATAATATTTCATCGGTAAGTAAATTTTCTTCTTATCACGTTAACCTATTTCAAATGCACCGGAGTTCAACTTACACTGGTTATATAATGTTGCAAAGTGATATCATTTGAGCACCCGTTGATGTCTTTTTGAAATGTCCCTTTCACTCATTACGTAAAAATAGTTGTCTTCGTCTAACGACAGCACGTGTATCGATAGTGTTGTGATTTATGAGTTGATATTTGTTTGGTCATCGTTTACTTTTTTTTTGTAGTCATCATTTTATACAAATAGTGGCGTATAATTGTGCTACCTATAGGTTTCCTAAATGCCCCGAAAGGAAAAGATGTGGATCGACGCTACATGTCTTCATATTACGAAAAACCGTAGAAGGCTGTTGGATTCCGCTATACCATCTCTATATTTGCCAGTTTTAGTACGGACTTTTACATTTAAAAAAAAGTATAATACCAATGGTGATTACACAATAAGTAATAGCATTAAGTGGTTGATTGAAACGTGATATTCTAATATTTAGGCGAATGTTACACGTCGAAATTAAACTATTTTTAACGGATTTATAAATCATAGAACAAGTGAAAGTTATAATGTGATTAACGTTATTCTAGTGTTACATGAACTTCAGTAATATCCTATTATTATTATTATTATTAAGTACATCTAAATTTGAAACACGTACCATACGGTTTTCTAATTAATAATACTACTTTTAGATGCAACACTAGGCAAAAAATACTGTCACCACCGAAAGGACATACCAGAACACACACAAAGGATTCACACCATTTTGTTAGTGAGATAAAAGACCTACATCACGCTGACAATGAAACTATTGTCAGTTTTGGTGTTCAGTCACTATTCACATGTCTACCTATTGAAGACTGCTTCTCAATTGTAACTAGGAAGCTACAAGATAACAACATGCCTGCAGAATATGCAGTATTACTCAAACACTGCTTCACATCTGGCTATCTATTGTAGAAGGAAGAGTTCTACAAGCAAGTCGATGGCGTGGCGATGGGCTCACCTGTATTTCCTATAGTCGCCGACATATATCATGGAGGGCTTTGAGGAGAAACCCTTCCTACTGCTCCTATAAATCCAAGATTCTACAAGCGGTACGTAGACGACACTTTCAAAATTTTACCGTCTGACAAAGCAACCGCATTTTTAGACCACCTTAACTCAATAAGCTTCAAAATACAAATCACGATGGAGTTAGAAGCAAATAATACTCTAGCTTTCCTAGATGTTTTAGTCATCCGAAATCCTGATAACACTATTGGTTATACTATGTATAGGAAAAAGGCCTATACCAACCGATATTTAAATGGTGAATCTCACCATCATTCTTCATAGTGTGCTACTGTGGGTAAATATTTGTTTCAGAGATCACAGGGGATCTGTGACAGAATACATCTGACCGCCGAGCTTCAGCATGTCAAGCAAGTATTGCAAGACAAATCCATATAATTATATAGTTTTATTCAATGTGTACAAATATATATATATATATATATATATATATATATATATATATATATATATATATATATATATATATATATATATATATATTCTTTTATTTATATACACTGTTTTATTTTTTAATAAATTTCAAATAAAAATTGATCATTTATTTATCAATAATCAATAAATCCCAAATTTATCGATCAACGTCCCAACCCTATCCCATCACTATGATTCATAGCATTCTAAGTTCAACCTTGTATTATCCAATCACAGCGCATTTGACACGTCCCCCGCAACTCGAAATTTGGTGAAATCGAAACAGAACAAATATTCCATGATGCGGTATCAATTAGGAGGTAATCTGTGGTCTGGGCACAAAAGGCACATCCTTTTATGCAACAAAGTTTTGGGCAATGACGCTATGAAACCATCTAAACTGCAAGATCATCTGAGAAGATGTTACCCTGATAAGACAGAGAAAGCTTTGAAATACTTTCAAACACTCAAAGATAAACTTTAGAAGAGAACTACACTGGACAGAATGTTCGCTTCGACGTCACAAAGAAATGATGATGGTTTGCAGGCGTCTTACAATATCTCGTTACTTATTACACAATCCGCAAAACCACATACTATCGGAGAGAAGTTAATTTTGCCAGCTGTTGAAGAGGTTTTAAAAACTGTTTTACACAAACCTGCCATCTGATACCATTAAAAGAATTCCCTTAAGCAACAATACTGTTGAAAGACGTATTGATGAAATGAGTTCTGATATTGAAAGCTTCTTATGTAATTATTTGGAAACGACCCATTTCTCTATACAACTGGACGAGTCAACTTTACCTGATAATGCAGCATTATTATTGGCATATGTTCGTTTTATTATGAATCAAGAAATCTACGAAGAACTGCTCTTCGCAAGAACTTTGATAACCGACACTAAAAGTGAATCAATATTTCATGTTTTGAAGGATTACTTCATTGAAAAAGCAATACCTTTATCAAATATAATATCAGTAGCTACAGATGGAGCACCTGCCATGGTTGAACGTTATCGTGGATTTATAAGCTATTTAAAACAAAAGTGTCAGCGGTGTTAGCAATACATTGCATCATCCATCGACAACATTTAGTTGCTAAACATTTGAGTGTTAGATTGCATGAATCACTTCATTTAGTCATTGATTGAGGCGTTGAATACGCGGTTATTTGCGCAGTTGTGTGAAGAATTTGACGAACACTTTCATCAATTACTCCTTCACACTGAAGTACGCTGGCTGTCGAAAGGCTTATGTTTGACAAGATTTTTTGCACTTTTTGAGACTATTTTAGAATTTCTGCATACTAAAGATAAAATTTTAAAAGAAAATTTAATGAAGAGGAAAACAGACATCGCCTATTTAACAGATTTGTTTACAAAATTTAATATGGTTAATTTGCAATTACAAGGCGACAGTTTAAATTTGATTAAAACAAAGTCCATTTTATCAGCGTTTCTTGCCAGAGTTAAACTAATGAAGCAAAATATTGGACGGGGCGAATTTTCTCAGTTCCCCAATTTGTCACAGACAAGCTGCCAGGAAGACGACGTTTCAACTTACGTTCAACATTTAAATGCCCTCTATTCAGATTTTGAATCTAGGTTTGAGGATATTTTGACTATATTTGACTAATACCACCGTGGATAATTAATCCATATGGTGACAAAGAAGAAACGAATGTCATAATACAAGAGGAACTGACTGAACTAAGTACAAACGAAGAACTTAAGGTTCAGTTTAAAAACGGATATCAGCAATTCTGGCTGCAAAACAACATACCCGTTACTTATCCCGTATCATGGAATATAGCGATGAAATTTTTCATTTCCTTTCCATCGTCATACCTAGTGGAAAGGGGGTTCAGCGCTGTTACCAATCTCCTAACGAAAAAAAGAAACAGACAGGGCATCATTAGCCGAGGAGATTAAAGATTAACCCTTACAAAATTGACGCCATATGTTGATAATTTATTATTAAAGCACCAGGTTCATCCTTCTCACTAAAAATATTGACTTATTGCTTATGTTATTTTATTTATAGTTTATTTTATGTTTATTTAATGTTACGTATATTTTACATAACAGATACAAAATTTTATTTTGAGTAGTTTTAATTTAAATTCAATTAATAAATGTAAAAAATTAACATGTGTTTTTACTTTAAGTTTTTAACACTAAACTTCACTACAGTTAGAAATTTACAGAAAATCAATATCAGGTTAGTAGGGGGTCTACGCAACACGGAAAAACGTGGCAAGGGGTCTACGACACAAAAAAGTTTGGGGAACTCTGGTTTAAAACATAGGCCACTTTCAAGGGATGCCATAAAACGCGGTCCTGGATAGTGGCGAAGCCTCCATAGAAGCCCAGAAGCCGGGCTTGCTCTATAAAACTGCTCAATCAATAATATCAACTAATAAAATAACTCGTAAACTTTTTCAAACTATTTCAAATTTCCTGCGCGCTCCGCAGGGCATGACTTCGTAGCATATAATTTGTAACGTCAATACTTGGCAGTTTGCTTTCAATTCGAAATACACTGGACTGTCAAAATTAATGAACGCAAGGAGTTGAATTTGTCGTCTCTCTCGCACGCGTTGGCTTTTTACCGGGCTTTCGAGAAGACGATCGCTCTCTTTCTAACCTGTGGCAAAATGTTCTGTAATGAAATACAACTAAGAAATGTTTATATAGCAATTACTATGGAACCAAAAGCCGTGCTTTGCCCTGAAGTTGTTCAGGAGTGCATTAGCGAGTGGGGGGCGATACGTTTGTAAGTTCACTTCACATTTTAATGTTTATGCTTGTTTTGTTGTGTGTTGTTTAGTTTTTCAAAGATTTTTAGTGAAAATGGTAGGATAATAGTGTTCCTTGTGATGAATATAAGTGTGTTAAAGTGCTAATCGTCGAGGAAAAGGTAAAATCTTTAAAAATGAAATTTTAATTCAATAAACATTTCTTCATACTTCAATATGTACAGGACTGTTTAGTATTAAAGTTTAATTATTATAGGCGTATTTAAAGATTTAACAACTCAATACTTATATTACGATATGAGTTAAAAATATCATTTTAACTTCAGCATAAAATATGAGATTCATACTTAGGTAATAATTGTTACAATCTTTTTTAATGTGAAACCCAAATTTTAATGTAATAAATTAAATGAATAGATGTATTTAGGTTTTTAAAGAATATTTCTTTGTCTTTCAGTATATGAAATTTTAATAGCGCCATCTACATAATTCTAAATATGAAGTCATTTTATCGAATGAAAATTGATCGATTCTCACGGTGGTACGTAAAGATTACGCTAGATGGCACAAACACGCTATCGGCTAATTTAATATTTATATTACCTTAAGAGTTAAAAAATCATTTTGTACGGTTTATTAAAATTGAAAATTAATAATTATATAATAGTCATTATTTTATGGTAAAAAATTTGAAAAGCTTTATCTTCTAATTATACAATATCTAATTCCTGTCGTAACTTAAACAAAATAATTTCGATGTTTCACATCTGCCAGGCGTCCCTTTTTTAGTTTTGTATATAGTTTGTACTTTGTTCATGCTTTTCTTTTGTTCACGTATTGTATTGTATGAAAATATCTTTTTCTTTCGCTCAAGCAAACCCAAACGGCTCTTTTCAAAGCCACCGAAGGTATGCAATTGCATATGTCATACAATCTATCTAGCAATAGCATGCCTTCTGTGTGCTTAGTTAAACACATCCTTTACAGCACTGAATATGAAACTAAAGTGTGGAGACAGATCAAGATTGGTGTATTTTTATAAAACTGCTAAAAACAACAAAACCATATCTTGGGCTTGCTCTAGTTTGGAGCCCTAGCTTCGCCACTGCTCCTGGACCACTACAATCTGACGACATGGTAAGACACGTGGGATATCTTTCCAGACCTTTCTTCTTCTTTCGCATACTTTGACTGTTTTTCGAGCTATATGGACAAGTCCATAACCACATCAGCTTACTGATCCGTTGAGCTAAATAATCAACTCTGGTACTACTACAGATATCCGCCTTACAAATTCTATCACGCAAAGAAACTTCGTGCATAACCCCCCTCCCATCTCCATAACTCACACAGGTGGTAAACATAAGGGACATAAAGAAGTTGTTGTAATTATTTACAATAAAATTTATTTAATATCTTACAATTATGTGCCATATAGCGCCATTTCATTTAGCACTTCCAGAGTTATCACATGACTCCATGGTCCAAACAATTTATTTTCATGCATTTCGGACATACATACCATTAGTAAATCGAACTTATGTTATTGTGTATAACAATGGGACAAATTGAAAATTACCTAAAAAAAGTTATAATAAATTTCTTTGAAAGGCAAAAAGAATAATCACATTTGTGATAGGTACTAATTTAAAACAGTATACACAGATTTCTTAAAGTATGTGTATAGTAACTCCTTAAATATTATTTAACACAGCATGTACTTGTTATGTTTTTAGACTAAAATACAGTTTTTCAATATCTCCAAACTGTTAAGAATCATTTTTGTAATCACAGAACATTAACTCTTTAATACAACCTATAAAACAAAGAATTTATATTTATCCACCTCATAATGAGAACATAGCCAATTCCCAAGAGTGGGCTATATATATATATATATATATATATATATATATATATATATATATATATATATATATATATATATATATATATATATATATATATGCTTACTTTTATAAATAGTTTATAATTTCTAAAACAATGCTCACATATATACAGATTCGACGACAATCGTTTCAAATTGAACGTACAATCACTAGTCGAATGTTTCTTACAACATAATATATATTGTGTTTTTGAACAACACAATATAATATATTCGACGAAGTAATACAGTACACAATCGTGTTATCAGTTCAAAACTTTATTTTGCGCAAGCTAGCCGCATTATACTTATCTAAAGAACTAGTGGCAGCTTTTACAGTAATTATTGCTTGAACTGATTAAACTGATTACAGAAATGTTCCTTCTGTACCCAAACGTTGTTTTAGTTTGTTGATTATTATGAAATTTCAATTAAATTTATGAACTACCATTTTCTAAGTAGTTATCAGAAAACAAAACAGCATTGTAAGAGATCACACTCGACTATAAAACAATTTCATTATTATAAAAATTAAATAACATAGATAGCATTTTTTATCTTAACTATAGTATTTTACTTATGCGTTTAGTATTTATTTTTATCATTTCCGAGAAATTAAATATCGCCAAAAAGTTAACACACATATTCTATTTAGATTATTTAAAGACCTTTTCCGGTCCAACAGAGGCATATAGGTACCATAATGACATTACAAAACAATCAAACAAACAAATAAAAATTTATGAATATGTTAACCTACTAAAACTTCCTTAAAATTCAGCAAATCTTTAAAATCTGGCAGCACCGTCGTATGCGACGATATCCTCGAACATGTGGTGGTATTGTTACTCAACGGTCGCCGCATGTATTGCCATTATGTATCCCCATTTAATTTAATATATATATATATATATATATATATATATATATTTGATCTCTGAAAAGGATATAGAAAGATACAGGTTTTGTTTACATATTATACTGGGTGATATTTTTACCGTCTGGAATATAACATGATGTTTTGTGTAAATGGAATAGAAGCTATCCTCGAAAGTATTTTGTAAAATATAACGGATAGACAAAATTTCCGAATATTCAACAAAATTGTACATAAAAACAATTCTTCCAACCGCATTTGCATAAAACTAAAATAATTTTAAACGGCGCGGTGCGGCATAGGCTACGAATTTTATGCCTACCGCAAAGATCGAAATCAATTTATTTACAAGCTACACCGATTTATATTTACAAAAAAGATCGTTCATAATGAGATTGAATTCCGTCGTGCTAAATCGTCGTGCATTCCTTGCACTACACCGATTTATATTTACAAAAAAGATCGTTCATAATGAGATTGAATTCCGTCGTGCTAAATCGTCGTGCATTCCTTGCAGATGGCTCAGAGGAACGTTTTCAAACATTTGTCGATGATGGAACATATCATTTTCAAATACGTTATTCCCGTCAGTCGACCTTCAATCCATATTGGACCAATGGAGTGGTCGTTAAGGATTGCCGCCCAAACGTTAACACTGAAACGAACTTTATAAGCATGTTCTTCGATTTTGTGTGGGTTTGGAAACTCCACCAGTGCTCATTGTGCACGTTGTAAATTCCAACATGGGTAAATATCGATTCGTCGCACCGTTTAAGTTTTCACCTAAGTCATAAAATTTCGCCGACGTTAGATATTCGACATTAGAGTATTGGTACATGTTTACGATACATACGAGGAAACATAAACAAAACGACGGACGTCACGCCGCAGCTAATCATAGGTCACTGAAATGAGAGCGCGGGGGACTTTGCCATTGAGCCTGTGACCCTACTAAAGGACAAGCACAAAGAGGCCTAAGGCGGGTGCGAGCGAGTGCGATACCAAATTTATTGTTTTTATTGCCACCTTACGAGTAGGGTGCGTATGATATATTTTATCTCGATCGATATATTTTAATCCATTTATTTATTTAGTTTTAAGTTTTTTTAGTACGAAAGTTTTTTTTAAACTAGTAATATTTATTGATAGATAAATTTCATATGTTCATGAAAAAATAATTGCAAAATATCAGCGCCATAGGCATCTACTCCGTTCACCTCTTCTACCCTATTTTTTCCAGACGGTAGTCATCCAATATACTGCAGAAAAAGAGTAAAATCGCTCGAGTTCTTTTATACATACTTATTTTACTTTTACAATAATTTGATCTCAGTTTGCACATAAAATTATAATAAGTAATCCCAGTTAATTTTAGACTGGTTAATTATTTCTTACCGTAAAAACGGAAAGTTGCAGTAAAAACTACTTCCACTATTACTTCCTATGCCCGTATTATAAGAATTGATTGAGTTTGCTGACAACTTCACACATTTATTTTCATGACACTGTCATCAAACGCTACCATTTTTTATATTATTATTCTATTTATTTGAAGTAAAATATTAAATGCGATCACAAAGTAAAATTAATAACAAATTGAATAAAAATAGCAGTTTATGAAACGTACTAATAGTGTCCGGCATGCCTTGTAATACTCGTAATCAGATGATTGGTTTATAAACACTGAAAACTAACATATGAACTATTATTAATTTTTTTGTCAACACTACAAAGTTTTATCGTTAATAGTACGAATGGTGTAGGAACGCAAACGTGAGAAACAAGGAAACAATAAATTTTATATATATTTTTACAGTACTGTCTACTTGACAGCCTTATACTTTACCGTGCCCACATAGTACTTAAGTATTGGAAAATTATTTAGGAATTACGGTTAATGTACTTCATTTTATATTAAAATTAAAATCGTGATCCTGGTTCAAAATCTTGTAAATGAAATCAGATTGAATGTAAATTAAAACAGTGACTAAATTAAAAGTCGACTTTAAAGAATTAAAGCTAAGACATAGTGTATAGATTTAAAGCTAAAAATTTTGCAGCTATTATACGGTGACTACTTTATTCTTTTTAGTTCTTTAGGCGTTTAATATGCGTTAAATTATTATTTATTTTTATAGGATAGGGTGACAAACAAGCACACAGTCCACCTGATGGTAAGTCGTTGCTGCGGCCCATAGACATCTATCCTTGATTACGAATCAAAATGCAGATGCGTTGTCACCCGTGAGGACTAAGGTGAAATGCCTCGTTTCCAGTAAAAAGGGTCTCCGATTCTCTACCCTCACCATAGCACACAGCATTAAGCTACTATTTGATGCTGGTATTCTGTGAGAGCGTGGTCCTTTCCCGGTCAAGCCGACCCATTCGTGCTACGACTATACTACTAATATAACTGCAGCATGGCTCTACCACGTATTATAATCCATTTTACTGGTAAAAGGCATTTCATCTTGGTCCTTAGCGAAAACGACGATTTTGAATCTTAGTTCTCAATCGAGGATATAATATGTAGATGTCTATGGACCACGGCGTCCACTTACCGTCAGGTGGACTGTGCGATTGTTCACCCTTTCGCACCCTCGGCACACTGGGCACGTGTCACGCGGGGCACGGTACACTGCACTCAGTCGGACGAATGCGGCGGCTCGGTGCTGAAGTAGGGCGCGGCGTGCGGCTGCAGCAGCGTGCGGCACGCGGGGCACGGTGCACTGCACTCAGTCGGGCGAGTACGGCGGCTCGGTGGTGTAGTAGGGCGCGGCGTGCGGCTGCAGCAGCGTGCGGCACGAGGGGCACGGTGCACTGCACTCAGACAGGCGAGTGCGGCGGCTTGGTTCTGAAGTAGGGCGCGACGTGCGGCTGCAGCAGCGTGCGGCACGCGGGGCACGGTGCACTGCACTCAGTCGGGCGAGTGCGGCGGCTCGGTGCTGAAGTAGGGCGCGGCGTGCGGCTGCAGCAGCGTGCGGCACGCGGGGCACGGTGCACTGCACTCAGTCGGGCGAGTGCGGCGGCTCGGTGCTGAAGTAGGGCGCGGCGTACGGCTGCAGCAGCGTGCGGCACGCGGGGCACGGTGCACTGCACTCAGTCGGGCGAGTGCGGCGGCTCGGTGCTGAAGTAGGGCGCGGCGTGCGGCTGCAGCAGCGTGCGGCACACGGAGCACACGCGCGCCGGAAGCCCACGCGGCCCGCTTGCCACCGCGTGCCGCACACACGCGCCGCAGAAAATGCGCCCGCAGTGCCGGCAGTGCACCTGCACGCAAACGAACATATACACACACATAACACCACAAAACAAATACCGCTTGTATTGGCAAAGTCTCGAGTTTTAAAATAAAAATTAGTGTTTTATAGGCGTAATTAGTACCTAAATGTTACTCTGAAAAAAAACCCTCATTATTATACATTTAACCCGTAGGTACGATAAAGCTTAGCTTATCCGAATGCCTAAGGAATTGAATTTTAACCAATTACAAATACCTGTAATCCTGCTAATTCTAACCCCACATTTGTAGAGATCGACACACACACACACACACACACACACACACACACACACACACACACACACACGCACGCACGCACGCACGCACTCACACACACTCCCACACACACACTCCCACACACACGCACACACGCACGCGCGCGCATTTAGCTCGCATGAACGCACACACTCTCGCGCACGCACGCCCTCACGTAAGGTCGATCGCACGAAACCACGCACGCAAGCACGCACGCCCAAAAATTCTAAATTCTAAAAGGGTACCATTACAATTTACCTTTTTCTTACTGTTAGGCAGTGGGATGTATCAGGACGGACATTCATATACGTCTTTACGGTGGTGGTACCGCACCTCACATCATCACACACAAACAAACAAAAACTACACACACACGCGCGCACACACACACACACACACGCACGCACACACACACGCACCCACGCACGCACGCTCCCACGCACGTACGCCCAGCTTCTAAGGTGGTACCATTACAATTTACTTTCTTCTTACTGTTAGGCAGTGGAGTGTAGCAGGACAGACATTCATTTACGTCTTCATCGTGCTGCCACCGCACTTCACATCATCACAAACAAAAACACACACACACACACACACACACACACACACACACACAAACGCACACGCACGCAACCACGCACGCACACGCTCACATGCTCGCACGCACGCACGCTCAGCTTCTAAAGGGATACCATTACAATTTTACCTTTTTCTTACTGTTAGGCAGTGGAGTGCGGCAGGATGGACATTTATTTACGTCTTCATCGTGCTGCCACCGCACCTCACATCATCACACACAAACAAAAACACACAAACAAAAAATACACACACACACACGCGCACGCACACACGCATGCACGCAAGCACGCACGCACGCACGCATGCACGCACACAAACACGCACGCACGCAACCACGCTCGCACCCACTCACACAACCTCGCACACACGCACGCTCAGCTTCTAAATACCATTACAATTTACCTTTTTCTTACTGTTAGGCAGTGGAGTGTGGCAGGATGGACATTCATTTACGTCTTCATCGTGCTGCCACCGCACCTCTGTATCTGCTTCTCGAATTCGTTGTAATTGCACCTGCAAATATCACATATTAATTTAAGTACCATTTTACCTGGTTTTTCTTATATTAGGAGAAAAATGTAACTTATAGCACCTAATATATTTCCATATTTTTTTAAAATTTTATATACAAGATATTTCTTTTAAAAGTATAATTACATTTAATTATAATGTATATGTGCCATTTTGTTCAACAACTTGTTGCCATCTTGTAGGTATTTTTGATCGACAAGTAGTTTACTATCAACCTCTCTTGATGTTAACCTAACACTAACCAAAGAATTATGAAAAGACTGAAACAGGTGAAAATCTGAGTCAAGGTCAAGCAAGGTCAAAATTATATGGTGGATGCATTAACACTTCACAATCAAGCTCTCTCAATTTTTGCTGAGTGGCCAAATATGTGTGTGGATGGCGTTATCATGATGAAAGCCCACTCCTTTTCTGTTGATCAATTCCGCCCATTTTTTCTCAATTTCTTGCGTCTCATGAATCTCATTAGTTGTTGGCAGTAGAGATCTGAATCGATGGTTTTTCCCGGCGGTAAAAGATCATAATAAACGATGCTCTTACAATCCCACTATACTCACTATACACATCCCAGTATAAAGAAAAGATCGAAATCAGAAAAATAATCTGAATCGAAAGGTAATATAATTTACGTACTTACCATTTTCTGTTACCTGTTAAAATGAAATAGCACATTTCCTAAGCATTAGTATTACGATACTACAAAGATAACATTCAGTATATAAAACAATATCTACAAAATTTCGGAAGCACTGAACAAAGAGGTTACGTCACCGGCACAATTCCGCATTAAAATAAAATGCCAAAATTAACTCTCATATTGTCACATTGAAAACAATGCTGTCAATTAGTTATTACATTTTCAATAAAAAGATTATCTCGAATAACGTTACGTTGTCCATGTTAGTCGTAATTTTGTATTTGTTCATCCCTAATGGCAAAGTTAACTTCCGTTGGTAAATTTGCCAGATTTAACTGTAAAATGAAAGTTTCTCCATCATGCGTATGGTCTAAGATACTTTTGCCTTTCCCGTAAAGGAAAACATTAAAAAATACTTAGCGTTGTTTTAGAATTTTGCTTCTTTATATTGTGGTTCAAATAATTGTTTTTAGGTCGATTTTGATACGTAACTGTGGTGGCATGTTTTTATTAAATTATTTTTTTTATTGTGTAATAAATGCCAGCGCAAGAGAGCTTTTTCAAATGTAAATATTGCATGTGAACCACTAGTGGAAACAATTGTTAGCTTCTTTCTGGTAAACCTAAATAAGTCTGTATTTATACTGCTCATTTATGATGGGTACTTGTACAATGGCAACCCAAAGTTATTAAATCATTCAACCATAGTGTTACGGCCCTGAGTTACCCCGACAAAGGTCGATTGAGCTAGGGCCCATCAGTAACCCAATTCGACGAGTAACTAGAGGGTCGGGCCCAAAATGGCCTATGGATAATTAAATTATAACGGCTAGATGCGCAAACACAAAACTTGCCGAATTCCAGAAGTAGGGTCTACCACAAGGTGGCGTCAGGGGCAAGTAAATGGTAGTGTGTGTGTGTAGTGTAGGAAGGTGTGTAATGTAACCTGACGTCACCGATACAATCAGATAGCAGCACCACGTGCGTTGACCGCTCCACAAGACGCTCACCGCTATCGGAACTCAAGTCCAGCGTCACTCACCGCTATCGGAACTCAAGTCCAGCATCACTTAGCACGAACTATAATCGCGCGCGATCTACACCCGGATCACACAGTTCAGCGTTCCACACGAAAGCAAAATTCCTTCGTACAATTTAACCAATTTATTTTAACTTTAATTAACTACACAAGCCACACGTCGGCGCAAATTAATAGCAATCTAAGTTAATTCAATAACTCAAAAATCAAAACGCAAAAAAGCCTCGTTGTCACGTATACTAACGACAAAATACAACAACACGGAGGACGTCGATATGCGACGCAACAACTATTATGTAACGCCCGACGTCTAACCGGCACGGCCGTAGCCCTCGAAAGATTCCTGCCGAGTGCCGACTGCGCTCGCTGGCAGCGCCGTATGCCCATAGCAAGCACCCCTCTCCCGCGCATCGCTAACCGGTTCCTCGCTCGAGACGCGCGTCTTGCACGCTTCAAATGCCACAACTTGGCGTAAACACATAGATTCGGTCGTTCATTCGAATGCATATAACAAGTGGAGGGGATTGAAAGGAGGAAAGCTAATACGCAAAAGGAGAAAGTCATTCTGGTTCGAGGTTCAGACGAAGTAAGCCGTAAGCAATAAAGCGAAGAAGTGGTTGATATTTAATTATTGGAAGACTGAAAGTGTACGTACGTGTGAACTTGTTTGCTATGATATGTATACCCTGTGATATTGTATTATTTTGTGGAAATATAAGATGTTATTATGTGGAATATTTGTTCTTTCTTTTACGAATCCCTGTGTTTGAGCTGATGACAACACAATGTTACAGTGCTTCGATAGTGACAAAAATCTTAAGTTTTTTTTTAAACATTTGGACTATTAGAGGTACTGTCGTCATCTATAGTTCTTAGGTATCTATAGATGACAATATTTAATCTTTAATTAGGAATTATATCGCCGATAGTCGCTAAAATTCTTTTTAAACGACTTCAAAAAGGATTAGATACTCAATTCGACTGTAATTCGTTTTTGTGTGTTACTTCTTAATTTTTTTCTACGTGAACCGATTTTGATGTTTTTTTTTTCATTTGAAAGCTGTGTCATGTGGTCACAAATAAATTTGAACAAGATCTGACCGGTAGGTTTTGAGTTATTCTTAATAATGCGTATTGAATTGACTTAGCCTACGTTGATGATGTTGTCATTTTATTTGCATTAAAGTCGCTTGTACTAATTTTTTAATTTTACCACTTGTTATAATTTTTTTAGCATATATTTATTTATTTTGAGACTGGCCCGCAAGCATACCCTATATTTTACAGATGCTGCTATAGAAAATCGTGTTTTACATCTTTGAGTGTATAGCTGCAACAAATGAGTAAGTTATGGATATATCAGGTCAGGGTCAACAAATTAATATCCATGTTCAAAGACTTCTATATATACTACTTAGACTGTCAATTTAGAATGAAACTGTGTCACAGGTGTGGATTAGATAGATGGTAAACATGCCTCGTTAATTACAGAGAATTGACCGTAAATCGGTGCGCAATGTATTTGGTCCATAGAACCCGTTTTATTTATTATTATTTATAATTAAGATTTTTGGTTTACTTTACAATATGCTGATGCTTCACATTGCGAAGTTTTTTGGGGGATATTGAAAAGAGCTCAGAGCGGTCAGTCGTTGACAACAGTCAATCAAGTTCATAAGCTACCTAAGCGATTAAAATAACTTGAGGTTTATATCAACATGGAAGCATTTTTTGCGTCGTTTTCTCTAACAGTTCACATGCGCAGATACTTATCACACAAAATCGCATCACTTTTACGTATCAAAATCCACTTCAAACCATTATATAAACGATAAAATAGGAGCAACAATCCATCGACGGTCAGGTTCCCGCCAAAACTCCTGTGATCTATTAATACCTCTTTGCTTGCAAAATAAGCTATTGTTTATGAATTATGATGATGAATATATTTGTACCTGAAGAGATTGTGACAGTCTCACAAAGTCCTGTTGCACCTTCTCGCTGTTGTCCAGCTCCTGCTGCAGCGCGTGCACACGTGCTCGCACCTCCACTACCTCTGTCTGGAGCCGTTTCTGTGAGAAGTATATATTATAACATTTTTATATGGGATAAGGTGGTAATAGGTGACAAAAGAGCAGACACCTGATGGCAAGTGGTACTGCGGCCCATAGATATCTACACCTATCCTCGATTACGAATCAAAATGCACATGCGTTGTCACCCGTGGGGACAAAGATGAAATGTCTCGTTGGAAACGTAAAAAAACGTAAGAAAGGTCACCGGTTCTCTACACTCACCATACGAAACACAGCAGCGTTAAGTTGCCATTTGACGCAGGTATTCAGTGAGAGCGCGGTCCTTCCCGGTCGAGACGACCCATTCATGCTACATCTATACTACTAATATAGCTGCAACATGGCTCTACCACGTGAAAGAGATGAAAGCCGTTCCAAACAAGCTTGGGTCCTACGTGAACGAAGTTCAAATATGTCTTACGTTTTATTTGTAGGTTACGAGGGCGGCACTGAAAATATCGGGAATCAAGGAAGTGAGACAACAGTACTATTTAAAAATGTATTTATTGCTTTTGGAAGTATTCTCCGCGAAATTTGACACATTTTTCCATACGATGGAACCAATCATTGAAGCAACCATTCCATTCGGAAGTTGGGGTCTCCAAAATGCCCGTTTTGTAGGCGTCCACAGCTTCTTCAGGTGATGAAAATCTCTGTTCACGCAATTTATAAAAAGTAAAAAAAAAGAAAGTATAAAAATCATTAGGGCTTAGGTCGGGGCTGTACGGCGGATGGTCTAAAAATTCTATGTTTTCTTGCTCTAAAACTCTTTCGTACTGTGTGCGGTGTGAGAACTCACATTGTCGTAATGGAGGATGATGCGGCGGTTGCAGTTCTCTTTACAGAGTTCAGAAACGACCTGTGGCAAACAAATGCTAGCATACCATTCTGCATTAACCGTTCTTTGTCCCTCAAGAGGAGTAGTCGTAACATGGCCGGTTTTGGAGACAAACGTGGCCACCATTTTTTTTTTTAAATTAAATCATTTTATTTCGACCTTAAAGATCATATTTGTTAGTAACATATATAAGGAAAACACTAGTCTAATGTTAGTAAACTTAAAACTACCTTAATCTATATCTTATATCTAAGACAGCCCTGATTTGTCAGCACGTGCACCATACGGCAGTGGTTCAGGTACTGACAATCCAGCCTGTCAGCAAATGCCCTCAGGACGCCACTGGGACTATCCCCAACCCTGCGTACCAGGGATGTGCACCGCTTGCGCATGATCGAGTGAAAACAATCAACATGCGCATCAGCGAACATACCCGACGCACTGCAGAATCGAGGCAGTCCCATCAGCATCCTAAAAGCATTATTGTACTGAACGCGCAGAGCATTGTACTGTTTCTGCGTAAAATCGATCCACAGGCTGCTTGTGTAAAATGAAGAACAGTAAGCTCTAAATAGCGTTACTTTAACCGGGGTGGAACAACGAACAAACCTGCGAGCTATCATGTTCGCCCTAACCGACAATGCTCTGCGCTCTCTCTCGATATCAGCATCGTCCTTCAAGTCAAAGGTTACCACATGACCTAGATATTTAAATTGCGACACCCTTTTTAACGGCGTACCATATAATTTAATGGGTGGTACAATTGATGGTAATGCTTTTCCCCTGGCCTGAAAGACCATACATTCGCTTTTTTTCACATTATAAATTAAGCCGTGACTGTGAGCATAGTTTTCACATATGCTCAACAGTTTCGCTAAGCCACAAACAGAAGCACTCAGCAACACCATGTCGTCAGCGTAACTGATGTTGCTAAGACATACTCCGTCAATGTGACAACCGACATGTGTGCCACTGAGCTCCTCTATGAGGGCATTGACATATAGGTTGAAGAGCTTAGGGGAGGTTAGGCCTCCCTGTCTAACTCCGCACTCCAACCTATATGGCTGCGAATAAGATTCGGACCATCGCACAACATTGACCTGGTTACGGTACCAATATTTGAAGATTCTGGTTGCTTCTTCAGGCAGTCCAGTATTTTTCAATTTCTGCCATAGGATACCGTAATTTACCAGGTCAAAAGCCTTACTAAGGTCGAGAAAACAGGCATATACAGGTGTACGCCTAACCGAATAGTACCTAACAGTCTGCTTCAGACATAATATGGCCGACTCAGTTGACAAACCTGGCCTGAAACCAAACTGATTATCATGTAAGGTTATATATTTATCAAGGTGGACGCTAAGCAAACTGTCAAGAACCTTCGCAACAACCGTGGCTAGTGAGATAGGCCTGTAATTGGATTTATCAGACACATCCCCCGTTCTGTTCTTCACAATTGGCACCACCACAGTTTTCATCAGCGCTGAAGGCAAGTACGAGTGTGCCATGCACAAGTTATAAAACATGGCAAGCACTCCGGGCAGATGAGGACCCGCATACCTTAGGTGTTCAATACTCAGACCGTCATGGCCAGGAGACTTGCCACGGGACATAGAGGCTATAGCATTATTGACATCCATTGCTGTAAATCGGATTCCAATCTCCTGACCACCCGTACATTCATCTCTTCCAAGCTGTGATGGTCGCAACGGTGACGTCACCGCAAAATGGTCCCTGAACATGTCCGCTATGAGACTATGGTCATTAATACCCTCAACGCTCACTGGTAAGCCAGGTCTACCATTTAATTTATTGGTAGATTTCCAAAAGTTCTTAAAGTCATTGTTCGAATGCTGCGTAGCCGCAATGTCCATTTTAATTTGCTCGCTGTGGTTTTGACACCAGCGTAAGCGTGACTTAAATAAATTGCGACTACGCCGCATTTCCTCATAAACTTCTCCACTATCTGGTTTACCCCACCAAACCCACATTAAAAATTTAGATCTGGCCTCCCCGTGAGCATCGCGCACATACCTGTTCCACCCAACCACCGGCCGCCTCCCGCCACGCAATCTTACAGTGTTGGATTCCGTTGCGGCCACCGTCAAAATATCTATAATTTCGCCATATAATTTATCGATAAGTAAATTGTGATCGGTAGACTCGCAAGTAAAATCACTACAAGAACGAAACTCTTCGGGGAAATCGATTGATCTCAACTTTTCATTACATAATTTCGTATATAATAAAATATCTTCCGGTTTTCTATTTCCCCATAGAATCTCGTTTACAACTTTATGTGTACTCGTATACTTCGGTTTAACAATATCTAAATTACATTTAATTATTAAAGGGTAATGGTCAGACCACAACACATCGTACTTTACATGAACATTCAAAATAGACGATGCCGCAGATTTCGTGGTTATACAGTGATCTAGCCACCTTTTCGACCCGTGGGCTTCACTAACAAATGTGTATGTGTCCGCGCTCACTCCTAAAAACTGTACATCTATACATGACCAGTTTTGTTCGTCACAGAAACACGTCAACTCTGCATAAAAGCGTTCGTTTGGAAGCGCATTAAAGTCGCCGAGTATATAGACACATTCTATATTACTATTATCAATAATAGCACTCACCGAGCTGAGGCAGTCCGTAAACTCCGTGAGATTTACCACTGTATCCGTCGGCATATATACGCTAAACACTAGGATGGACCTATCACCCAACACTATTCTTATCGCACATATACGCGGATTATCACAGTTTATTACTGACACATTTTGAAAGACACTTTTATTCCACAATAACGCTACACCTCCGTAAGGTCGCCCGCAGACCATCCCCGCCGCCGTGTCTATCGCAGAGGTGCCCGTACTGCCGAAACGGTCATCAATCTCGCTAAGAAACTGAATATCGTGTGGAAATAACCACGTTTCTTGAAGCGCAATAACATCCGATGACTGACACAACTGCCTCACATGCTCAGCTGATCGTTTTATACTTTTACAATTGAAACTGACAAAAGTACACGGGAGGATTTTATCCATTACCATTTGGGGTCGGGCCGTTCACGGTATTTACTGTACCGTTCGTTCCAGAGCTATGGTTTCGCTTGAAGTTGACGAAGCGCCTAAAGATCACACCTTGGGGCCAAAGCGTTTTATCTAAGAAAATATCTATTTTCCGCTCTGATACAAAAAATTTGTAAGCGTTGTAGTCCTTGTTTTCTTTACTAAAGGAAATCTTTTCGAGTGTTATCTTTTCTCTCGTTTTATTGTAAACGTATTGCACAATATCATTTTCCGTCGTGTCCCGATGAACCATCGTTATAAACATGGGCACTTTACGATCTGCCGCTTTAAAATTACTTTCTTCGTTGGACACACCCGCGGCTCCCGTATAACGGTATCTCCTTTGTTTCTGGCCTCGTCTCACCACTCTCCACTTCCCCTCCGCGCTCGCTACCTCGGCGAAAGACCGCGCAATTGCACCCTCTGCATGTTTCGACGCTGCCCCCGTGCTGGCTGGCGGGCTGGCTCGTGGCTCGGTCGGCGCGGGCGTCGGCGATGATGCAATACTAGGCCGGCCCGCACCCGCTACCGCACCGATTACTTGTTCCGTGACGCGCGCTCCTTCAACAGCTGAGACACCGCTGTCGACCGCTCCTTGAGATTTATAATTACCCTCCATAAAATTTATACATCTGTAATTTAGATTATAATCTTTCGGAGATGACGGTTCCTCGTTAAGATGTTGACTGTGATTCGTAATAATCGTATCATCGAATTGCGACAATCCAATCGGACCACTGTCTCGATATGCTCCTCTTCGCATGTTCACCTTTACCGCCGAAAAAGGCGGCGACGTATGTTTAAAATGTTGGCACTCCCTTTTAACCTCTTCCAGCTGGTCGACAGTTACGTATGAAGACTTGATATTTTTAATGTCAGCCTGCACAATAGCCAGATCCTTCAGTAGTTTAGATACGTCTAGGTGATCAAATGTAATCGGAGGCAATTTATCTAAATCTCTCGCCACGAAAATTGGCAAAACGTCAGGGTCGGTGACCTTAAAAAGGCCGATTATATCGTTCAAAGAGCGATTTTCTTTGCCTTTACCCTTCCTCGTAGTTTTGCGCTGATCCGCCGGTAGGGAATTCACGAGCAAGTTTTTTGCATCCCCAATTTGTTCCGATGAGAACGTAGAAGCACATATTTTAACAATGCTGTCCTCATCTGCTACAGACAGCTTGTTTTGCACGTATGCTAATAACTCGCTAATAACTATATTACAACTATTACATTTTAACGTCATTTTCGAACCTTGTAACGCCGCCGCCGTAACGGTTTCACTGCAATCACATATGACACGACCGTCTCGAGACGCAGCGCGCACGCAACTGTTTTGCAACACTCCGTGAACGAACAATTTTTGTTGGCTTTAACTTATTTTCGAACACCCAAACTCGTGACTCGTTTTTTGTTTCGGATTCGTACGCGTATATGCAGGATTCGTCACCTGATACGATGTTGTATACAGCATTTGAGGATCCTGCGTGGAATCTTTCGAGAGTTCTGACGCACCAAGTAACGCGAGCCGCTTTTTGCTCTTTACAGAGCGAATGCGGTATCCATCGGGAAAACAACTTTTTTACACCTAATTGTTCATGCAAGATTATTTGTATTTGACTCATGCCAATATCTAAAGTTGCCTGAATTTCGCGGTATGTCACATGTCGATCTTCCTCAATCAGCTTACACACAGCATCAACGTTTTCTTGGGTGACCGCAGTTTTTAGACGACCTTGACGGGGATCATAACTGAGCTTGACACGTCCACGTTGAAATTCAGCAAACCAGTGATAAATTGTGGTTTTGGATGAGGCTTTATCACCAAATGCAAAAATCATCCCGTCAACACACTGTTTTTGTGTTAAACCACTTCGAAAGTCATAATAAATCATCGCTCTTGAATTTTCTCGAGTCAATTCCATTTTCTCAACGACTAAACAAGTTTGACAAAACCTTGTGACAAGACCGAGGATCTTTTTTAAATAAATAAATGGCATCACCAAATGCAGAAATCATCCGGTCAACACATTGTTTTTGTGTTAAACCACTTCGAAAGTCATAACAAATCATCGCTCTTGAATTTTCTCGAGTCAATTCCATTTTCTCAACGACTAAACAAGTTAGACAAAACCATGTGACAAGACCGAGTATCTTTTTTTAAATAAATAAATGGTATTCGATTTTTAAAACCACGGAGTTTTCAATTAAAAAGATTTTAATATGACAGGAACAGTGGAAATATTCCATTCCCGATACTTTCAGTGCAGCATAGTATGTAGTAAAATCGTTCTTGTGATAAGTTGTTTGAATAAATTGAAAAGGACACAAAATGACGAAGTTTTGTAGTTATTATTAAATAAAGTAAAATAAAATGCAACCTTTTAATTGTTTATTTTCTGCAATTATTAATAAAATGTATTCTAGAAAAGCAGCCTGAGGCTGTACATTATCTGTACAATATCTTTCATAACCCAAGTACTACTTTATTGTCATTATGTCGGTGCAACAACCTACTGTCCTTCAATCCGAGAGAAAAGCCAATGGTTGACCTTGTTAAATAAATCCACGAAAGAAAAATACGAAATCTATTCAGCCACAATGCCAAATGTGTACAACAAGTTGAAACTCGAAGTTCCCAAGTTACGTCTCCTTCGGAACGGGCAATGATCAACGTCCATACAGCTTGTTCAGTTTTTTTTCGTTGAATAATAACCTAAAAAATCGTTTTTCTAAATAGATTTCTTTTATTCTATATTAATATCTACAGATTCGCCTCAATGTTTAAATGTTATGATTTTAATAAACATTTATATAGATCAAGTTTGAAGATACCATAGACACGTTAAGAATAAAAATATCCTTAATTATCTATTGCCATATACAAAATACAGAAACATATTGTTAAACGCTTCGTTTCTGCTATTGTAAAAGCATTAACTTTCGTTTTCAGTTTTAAAAATGTTTCTTGATTGTCCCATATACCATTTATTTATATTTATAAATTATCGTTTTATTATCTACATATTTTAGTATACCTGTTACGAACGACGACAAGCACCCAATCTCATACATCTCCATTGCGAATTTTACATGGTTGGGCCATGTTGCAATTTATTTATTTAGATTTTTGTCACTAAAATACACTTACTTCCAAATGTTATTGTTTTTAAATCTTTCTTAATAATAATTCATTATATCCAGCCCACCAAAAGTCCATCCAGCTGGAAATATGCCTTACCTCATATATTGTTATAGCCCATCAAGATATTTTTATTTATATATAACATTTCCCATGTTAGGTACGCTTAGCAGGCAGTTTGGCAACCGCAGATTTTATTTTAGAAGACACTATTGCTCATCTTCTGTTTCATTTTTCCTTATCGCCGTTTACGACACCCATGGGTGTGATATTGGAAAGTGGATTCACTTACGCTACTATTACACGGCATTTTTTAACTACAGTGAAACCTGCTTAAGTGGGTCCTGGATATGTAGTAACCTCTGTTAATGATAGCCACAATGAAGTCCAGACACTTTTGCATTGAAATACCTCTGCTACTGGAAATTTCCAAACTTTGTTAACTAAGATTAGATTTTATACATTTATTCGATGTTTTTTGCTTCTTTAATTGGGACTTCGTGGCTCTATAACCCGTATAAGTGAGACAATTTATCGGGTTTAGACAAGTTGTGACACCCTTGTTTACAATTTGTAAAATTAGTCAAAGGCGCCCCCTGCCACGCTATCCGTGGATTTCTGCAACAGCAGCGGACTTCATTCAAATCTTAACGCCGTCCACTACCATCTGGAAACGGCGAAGCCAACCTTGCTCTTTCTAACCGAGACACAGGTGCCTTTACATCTGATACTTCATATCTCTCGTAACCGGGGTACAGATTAGAACACTCTTTTGTGCCCCGGGCTGGAGTTTGCGTGTACGTCAGAGAGGACATCTGTTTTTCGACGCCTCGGCAGCCTTGAACGTACGATACGTTAAGGACTTGTCCATCTTATAGCTACAATCATCCCCGCGTCTACGGATGCCTATATAGGTCCCGTAGCGGTAATGCCGACACAGACCGACTGATCGACCACGTCCAGATGCCTGCAGACTCCGTGCTACAACAGGTCCCATTCGCAGAGATCGTGATACTTGGTGATTTTAACGCCCACCATGCTGAATGGCTTGTTTTTCGTTTAACCGATCATGCGGGTAGATCTGTTTATGACTTTGCTTTGGCATATGGTCTGACACAGCCGGTTACCTCGTCTACGCGGATCCCAGATGTGGAAGATCATTACCTTCCCTGTAAGCGGTACATCTCGAACTTTTATACTGCGACTGCCTATTTGGGAAACTGGGTAAATGAAAAGCTTCTGTGATAAAAAAGATTGAGATTTTTTTATATAGAAGAGGGGGCAAACAAACACAGAGCTCACCTGATGGACAGTGATTACTGCCGCCCATGAACAACTGCAACACCAGGGGTATTGCAGGTGCGTTGCCGGCCTTTTAGAAAAGAGTAAGCTCTTTTCTTGAAGGTCCCTAAATCGTATCTGTCCGGAAAAATCACCGGTGATAAACAATTCCACAGAGAAGTTGTACGTGGAAGAAAACTCCTAGTAAAACGCATAGTGGTGGACCGCCAAGCATCCAAATGGTGTTGATGATATCGTGAATTTTGTCGCAATGTGCGTTCATAAAATTTGGCGGCTGGGATTAATCCGAACAATTTCTCAGAGCACACTCCGTGGTAGATGCGATCCTAGATAACCAGGTTTCACTGTATATTATGAACGCAATATACGTCATATTACTGAGAGTGGTAAATCAAACTACTTCTGGACATGGAGCCCTCTTATAGTAAAAAGTGTTAACATTCACCTTATCTTCAAGCAGCTTTTCTATCATATCATTAGACTGCCGCAGTTTGTCTCCAAGCTCCTTCATTTGTTCGCGTTCTGTCTGTAACCGGTCCAGCTCCTCTCTGCAATCACAAACATTTGTAAAATAAGCGTGAGTGTGAAACACATTTTTACTAGATGTATGTATATGTATGTTTAATATTTCTTTGTTAAGTTTAACATAGTTATCGTTTGTTAAGTTAAAGTTAAGTTATTAATTATAATGGGGATAGTGCATGCAATTGAGAAAGTGCGGGACGTGCTAAACTAAGACACATTTTTTTATTTTATAACGCGGATCTGAGCTGATTAATTCTCAATATTTTTAATATACTGGGTGATTTTTTACCTTCTTAAAAAAATAGGGTGTTACAGGTGAACGGAATAGAAGCCTATGGCCTTGATATTTTTACATTATTATGAAATTGATATAGCAATAAATACCACTAATTGGGTGCGTATTATTTTAAATTCAATAGTTTTAATTGATTTAGTTATTTAGTCCAACATTTTTGTTTTTATTTTTTTATTACCTAAAGTTTATTTCAAATTAGTAGAATTTATTGATAGTGTTACGAGCTTGAGGTTCGTGACAATAAAAGCTGCCGATTGAATTACCAAAATTAACACTTTAATTCAATTTACACTAATTAAAACCTAAAAAACTAATAATCAATCACACTGATTCACTTTATTTCGCTCCGAAGCTTCGCTTGTCTCGCCAAATTCAATACTGCCCCGATCGTGTATTGCAGCGCCTTTAAATACACATTTTTACCGAAACATCCAGAATATTCAAGTAAATACGCGCACCAACCGAACAGGCGCCGAAAGTTCGAGTGTAGGGCTTCTAGAAAGTTTAGTTCTTCAATTCGATACTAGATGGCGCTGTCGGTTGAAAGATTAGTCATGTCCTTTTCTGGAAACCTCTCCTCGCTCTGTTACCCGACACTAGATGGCGTTAGTGCCAGACGTCAACTTAGGCGCGCAACAATAAATCAATTTCATACGATAATGTAAAAGAAAAAAATTGTAAAATATGAGCGCCATAGCTTCTATTCCGTTCACCTGTTACACCAAATTTTTTCACATACTGGTTGGCAAAGGCAGTTTTTAAGCTATTGCATAGTTTTTATCGCGGGCTTTGAGCCCGGCGACGGAATCAAGAAATTCCGTAACGAAAATAAACCTAAGACCCCAAAACCTAACATCGTCTAACGTTGTTTAAGTTCGGCAGACTTCGGCACGGTGTTTGTGTGCGTGCGAGTAGACGTATGCGTGTAGACTAGTTGTATGTATTGTAAGATAATAAAAATATTTTAAACAATAATATAGTTTATTACAAGAAGCATATTCTTTGGATTTATATGAGTCGTCGTCATGCAAGCAACTTTCGTGAATTTAGAGTATTTAATAAACACAGACTTTATACTTAAATATATTTTTTAAATGTATACATTATTTTTGATGACACGATGAATGCAGCGCCGCGGATCATGGGTTCGTTTCACGCATGGAGCAAACATTTTTGCTAACAAAGAAAAAAATACTGCATAAATAAAATAAATAAATAATTATAATTGCATAAGTCGATAAAAATGCTATACAATAGCTTTACCGCGGCGGTCCCCGAGTGCCACACGTATTTTTAATTATTTTCAGTTATCAGGAAGATCTCATCCACTGTTTTAGTTTCCCTCTTTTGCCTCTTATGATACACCGGGACAATATGGGCTAGTGGATATTCTTACAGTCCCACTACGTGGTGACCTTAATATTATGGATTTTCGCAAAGTAACGACTGATTCTATTAACACGTTTTACATGGTAGAACCATGCTGCTGATATATTATAGTTGTAGCACGAATGGGTCAGCTCGACTGAGGAAGGACCACCTCAATATTGGTTTTTTTATAGCATATGGTGAAAAACATAGAATACTATAATACACAATAGAATGGCTGTCAACCTTATTTTGTACGAGGGTCGGCGTCGCCGGGAGCACACATACAAGCAATAACGTCGTATTATCACTACTACAAACCCGATTCGCTGTGTTGACAGACTAATTTTAATACATATTTATTCGTAAATAGCGTGCAATTCGGCATTTTCTAAATAATTAAATAATCTCTCTAAATAATCTAAGAAATTTGGAAACGATTGTAACGAAAAAAAACACATCTCGTGTTGACATTTATACGTTTGAATTAACGTGTTAGTGACATTTTAGTGGCTACACGGGCTCTGCCCACTCCCCCGTTCTATTATGTATGTATTATAGTAAGTATTTTATGGTGAAAAACGAGCACATAGTACACCTGATGGTAAGTGGATGCTGTGGCCCATAGACATCTACATTTATCCTCAATTACGATTCAAAATGCAGATGCGTTGTCTCCTGTGAGGACTAAGATGGAATGCCTCGTTTCCAGTAAAAAGGGTCTACGGTTCTCTTCACTCACCATACGAAACACAGCAGCATTAAGTTACTATTTTACGCTGATATTGTGGTGTTTCGTGTGGTGAATGTAGAAAACCGGAGACCCATTTTACTGGAATTTCATCTTAGTCCTCGGTGGTGACAATGTAATCTATATTTTGATTCTTAATTAAGGATAGATATATAAGTCTATGGGCCACAGCATCGACTTATTACCAACTGTGTACTCGTTTGTAACCCTTATTCTATTTACATATTTTAACATCTTTAATACAATGGATTTCCGCAAAGTAACGCCTGATTGTATGAACGCTTACTTTGCTTCGCGGAGCTGCCCCCCCCCCCCCCCAAAGGATCTCCTAGGTGTGTGTTGCTTGCAGTTATCAGTGGCTGCAAATGACCGCCGGTACGACATACTCCGCCGAACGTTGAGTCCCGTGATTCCGTGAGGCGTCGTGGTCACCGGCCCCTAGGTGTCTTGGCACTTTATGCGTTCCGTGCATACCGTGCCTAGTCGCGCATCAAAGTGCCACCTCCGCACTTCCCCCAACCCTTTTGCTATAAAAGGGGTAGGCAGTGCCCAAAGTGACTACGCCAACTTAGTTACATCCTCCATCCGCGTCGCGCATTACTGCCGATCGGCTGGATATAGACAGGGCCGTTAGGTTAGATTACTGACTCAGTAGGTAGGTTCACCATGTCCGATAAGGACAACGATAAGGGGGAGCCACCACCTAGAACCAGGAAACCACCGGACCGAACAAGTATTTTGGATAAACCGATAGCATACCTTTTATCCAGAAAGCTCGCAATACTCGCAGATCCCTACCAGGAAACCCTTATCTCCAGGAAAAGGACCCGCACCGAGGACCGCGCTCTCGCCCATCGTACCTGAAGGTACGACTGGGCTAGAACCGATCCTCCAACAACAGCGGGCTAAGAAGTCGTGGAGAAGGCACACTCCACCTGAGACTGCAGCATCACTTCAGGAAAAGAGGCAATGCTTCGGATCCTCTAACTCCTCGGAATACTCGACATCCGAGGAGGAACAAGACCAACGACCAATAAGGAGATCACCACCTAAGTCGCCATCGCCGAATAAACCCACCCCTCCTAGATCAGAGGAACACCACTCCAGCATGGATGCTGTCGATCTAGAGCAGGGAGAAGAAGGGTCGTACGGGTGGAGTGCAATAACCTACGCGACCTTAGCCCCCAATACATCGGCTGGACACTCGCCGTCCACGTCTCCTAAGAAGACAACCGAAAATCCGTCCGGGCGTCCGCAGGATTATGGCCAACGGCCATCTACTAGCTACGCCCACATGGTAGCTGCGCCAGCAGTACCGCGACCACAACCGGCGGTAGCGCCTTCTGACAAGCCTGCCGACCAGGAGAAAACTAGATACCCGCCCATAGTGGCTGAATGCCTCCCGGATTGGACGAGGCATTTCAAGGAGCTCAACAGAATGTTGGGCCACACATTGAATGCCCGTCCATTCGGGAGGGGAGTACGCTTTACACCTCAGAGTGCCACTGAATTTCGGACCGTTCAACGCTACATGGTTGAACTTTCCAAGGAGATACTAAACCTGTCATGGTACTGCTACACCCCGGATGAAGACAAGCCCACCAAAGTGGGCATCCGGGGCCTACCAATGGGCACAAATACCAGTACCATAGAGGAGGCCATAAAGGCAAAGGGCTTCCCGGTCAAGTACGTGAAAGCGATTCCACCACGAAGGGGCAGACCAGGATGTGTCTACTTTGCCCAATTTGACCACCTGAGCCTGGAGCAGCTCAAAAAACTATACGAAATTGACGAACTACTCTTCATGAGAGGAGTAGTTATTGAGGCCTGGCAAAGGAAAGCAGGACCGGCCCAATGCCACCGCTGCCAGGCCTTCGGACACGCCTCAGCTAACTGCTTCAGGCCGGTGAAGTGCGTACGCTGCGCCGGGGAGCATATAGCGAGCCTTTGCCCTCGGGGTAGGGAAGAAGAACCTACATGTGCCAATTGTGGCAAGAACCATACAGCCAATGACCGTCGCTGTCCAGTCCTGAGGAGGACTGCTCGGAGGCAGGGGATTACCTTACCGGGGCTACTCCCGGAGGACCCGAAAAGAATCCTCCAGAGTCGCCCAAAAGCCGTCACCATCCAGAAAGACGGGTGGGCTACCATCACGGGGAAGGGCAGACAACCAGCCCCCCCCCCCCACCCGTACCACACAAGGAAACGGTGGAACCCGTAGAGGTAAGGGCAACCACCGGGGCGAATCTGCAGCCCCCGCCAACCCTGCCACAGAACGGCAACCCTCAAAAAAGAGGAGGCGGGAGAGAAGTAGGAAGAAGTCGCAGCCTCCTCGGGCTGTTACCTCTACCCCGACACCAGGACCAGCAGCCTCACAGGCGCAGGCTACACAGGAGATCACCAAGAAGGGCGTGGGTAGAGTGCAAGAAAGGGCTCCACTAAAAGAGAGAGCCCGCCCTACACACAGAGCGCGCTCTACCCAGAAGCTGGACTGGAAAAAAGGCAAAGTGATCGTCTTGAAACCCGGGAAGGACAGGCGTAGAGCTGCCAGCTACAGGCCGATCACGCTATTACCGCATATAGCTAAACTGTTTGAAAGATTGCTGCTAAGACGTCTCCGTCCGTGCATCCAACTTCGGGCGGAGCAGCACGGATTCAGGAGGGGTCACTCCACAGTTACACAACTGACTAGAGTGCTGCACCTGCTTGCGGCCGAGTACAATCGTGGCCGCATATCGTTGGGCGTCTTTCTCGATATCGAGAAGGCGTTCGACCGGGTGTGGCACATAGGATTATTATACAAGCTGGAAGAACAGACCAGTGTCCCTCCTGCTATATTGCGGTTAATGGCGTCTTTCCTGGAAGACAGGAAGTTCTACGTCTGTGTAGAGGACGCCGAGTCCGCAACAAGAACCATCAAAGCCGGCGTTCGTTGCACAGGGCAGCTGTTTGTCTCCAGTCCTGTACGCGGCTTATACCAATGATATACCTACACTGGCAGGCAGGCTTAAAGAGTGGGAGGACGACGTTGAGCTGGCGCTATATGCGGACGATAGCGCCTATTTCACCTCGTCCAGAAGAGCCCACATAGCCACTGCCAAGATGCAGCGTCTGCTGGACCTGCTGCCACCATGACTGGACGAGTGGAGGATGATCGTCAACGTTGGTAAGACGACCGCTCTGTTCACTCGCCGTCTCAGGAAATTTCCACCACCGCTGACCATCAACGGCCAGAAGATTGCGTACCAGAAGGCCGTAACCTACCTTGGGTGCAGGATCGAAAAGACGCTGCGCATGACGGCGCACGTCGACTTCGTCGTCCACAGGGCTCGATGTGCGCGGGCGACGCTCTTGCCGGTCCTGGCATCCAAGCTGCCAATAAGAACCAAGCTCCGGATATACAAGATGTATATCCGAACTATCATCACCTACGCTGCTCCGGCCTGGTACGCACTTCTGAGCGACCCTCTGAGGCGGCGACTGCAGGCCGATCGTCGGAGCAGGTCACTACGTCCGGAATGACGTAATAGCGGCCGACTTGAAGGTCGATAAAAAAATCACCGACTTCGTGGCCCGGCTAGCGCGCGGCATGTTCGACCGCGCCGACAACGGGCCACATGAACACCTCAACGGCTTTGCGCCGTTGCACACTCGGCCACCGGACGGGCGACCTCTTCCAAGAGAACTCCTCTCTATATGTGATTAGAGAGTTGAGTAACAACCCACAATGCCGCTGAAAGGCCAACCCAGACTTAATCAGATAACCTCCTTTTTCCGTAGTCGGATAACTACGGAAAAATATTTTCTACCACCACGGAAAAATCCGTCCAATGCCTAATAATAGCCTAAATAGGCTAAAAGGACTGTCCCATAGCAATGGGATATGAGGAACACCCGGGTAATGGGGGCTACCCCGAGGCCCGATACCTGCATTGTCCCCCGGGGCACTGTAGACGACATCAACGGAGCGGAGCTGCGCCCGCGCGGCGGCCAGCTCGGCCTCCTGCCGGTGGAACAGCGTGCCGTGCTCCAGCAGCTGTGTGCGCAGCTCTTGCTCGGCCGCGTCTGCTTCTTCTCGACCCAGTTGGCACATGATTAGTTGCTCGCGGAGACGTAGATTGTATGAACGCTTACTTTGCTTCGCGGAGTTGCGCACGCGCGGCGGCCAGCTCGGCCTTCTGCCGGTGGAACAGCGTGCCGTGCTCCAGCAGCTGTGTGCGCAGCTCTTGCTCGGCCGCGTCTGCTTCTTCTCGACCCAGTTGGCACATGATTAGTTGCTCGCGGAGACGTAGATTGTATGAACGCTTACTTTGCTTCGCGGAGCTGCGCACGCGCGGCGGCCAGCTCGGCCTCCTGCCGGTGGAACAGCGTGCCGTGCTCCAGCAGCTGTGTGCGCAGCTCTTGCTCGGCCGCGTCTGCTTCTTCTCGACCCAGTTGGCACATGATTAGTTGCTCGCGGAGACGTAGATTCTGTTCTTGCAATTCCTGTAAAATTATATTTTGAGTTATTTAAAATTATATGTTTAGTCTGAAAGGTATAGAGCCCCAGTATAATTGTACGCTTTGAAGCATTCATAGTCCACAGAGGTAACAATGCGACTGTAGCGATAGGTTAACATTCCATCTTAGTACTCAGGGGTGGTAAAGCATCTGTAGTCAGTCTTCTTTGGTTGAAGTTAGCTGCAGGTGTCCATGGACTGTTGTGGCCGCTTACCATCACGTAGACTGTAAGTTTGTGTGACACTTCAATTTTGTAAAAGAAAATGCTTATCTTTATCTATATAAAATTCCAGCCTGCCTTTTTAAATTTTCCTGCTCCTAAACAACTTGACCGGTTTAGATTACTTTTTTATAGAATAGGGTGACAAACGAGCATGTAGTTCACCTGATGATAAGTGGCTGCTGTGGCCCATAGACATATACTTTTATCCTTATTAAGAATCAAAATGCAGATGAGTTTTCACCCGTGTGAATTAAAATGGAATGCCTCGTTTGTTCTCTACACTCACCATACGAAACACAGCAGCATTAAGCTGCTATTTTATGCTGGTATTCTGTGAGAGTGTAGATGATTTTTATGGGGTACTTATGGGGTCACCTGGATGATTCTTAGTACTAGGGTTCGGTATGTGGCGCTGTTATCGAGAACTAGAAATAACCCTGGTGTAGCGATCGTTAATTTAACATTAATGCTAAAAAAATTAGTACATAAAAACTATAGCCTATATAAGCCTCTTATTGATCGGATATAAACATTTGTCTCTAAAATTGTTACCTGCCCAATGCATCAAAGCTGACAAATATTTCAGTTAGTCTTACATAAAAAGGCCACGTGACAAAAGGCTTTCGTAAAGTATATTTCTTATGCCGAAAAAATCTAAAAAATTAAGATTTAATGGTATCATAACAATCGGTCTTACAAAATGTGATTTATTGATACTATCGCTTTTAAAGTAGTATTTGTCACGAAAGCGGTCCCTTCAGCCGCGGCCACAATATTTGACTTTCGCCACCAAATTCCATACTTTACATTTTAGTTTGCATTTTTTCGACGGGACATTTTAAGTATAAACTAATTCAAATAGAGAAATTGCATGTTTTTAAATTTTTTTAAACGTAACTAATATTACTAAGAAAAATTAACAATTAATTTTTCATGTAATTTTACAATTAAAAATGGTTACGTATGGTTAATGTTGATGAATAAATCTTAAAATGTAAATTGAAACGTCAGTGACGTCATTATATCGCTTTATTGTCATTGCATTATACAGGTTATATATATATATATATATATATATATATATATATATATATATATATATATATATATATATATATATATATATATATATATATATATATATATAACCCCAAGCCTAGTAAGTCTCTGTCAAAGTCATCAAAGTGTCAATGTCAAACAATTTTCGCGAACAACTCTACTCTATAAATGTTATAATTTTTATTTAAAATCATAATCATGGTAGCGTTCTGTACGCTTAATTCAGCACTTGATTCCACATGACTCAGTGCAGTGTATCTTAGTATAATGTCGAAAACTAGAAAAATACAGATTTATTTTTAACTAGCTGTACCCCGCGGTTTCACCCGCGTATATCACGCGTCTCTGCCGTGCGACATGATATGACACCTCGCTCATTTAGTTCAATCATTTTAGCTAAAAAATTTGCAAAATTAATGGAGTACTTTTATCTGTCGGCATATACACGTTATACAGAAAATTTAAATTTTATGCACTCACCCTCCCCCCTATAATTTAGCTTTCTATTGGTAAAAATTGATTAAAATCGGTCCAGTAGTTTCGGACTTATTTGGTACAAACGTACTAACAAAAACATCTTTCCTCTTTATAATATTATATATAAGTATAGACAATGATTTTTTTATTATTTTTACGTATCTTTTTTATTTATTTTTTTGTTCTTTTTTAATATTTGATTATTTTATTTTTATTTCTAATATCACACCCCAGTAACACCCGCATCGCATGGTGCTGGCAGTGTACGCGATATAAGGATTTTTCGACGTTACTATTGAATATTTTAACATGGAAAAGTAGTTATTGTGAGATAACTATAATAGTTAGACATATGGTATTGCAGACTTTTATGTAGATATTGATGTCCTCCATAAAACTGTAGCACATCACTTTGCTCTATTGTCAATAGTTTCCGCAGTGTACGCGATATAAGGTTTTTTTAGTATTTTTTCACACCTTGGGTTACATTAACGAAGTTTTCATACGGATCCCTAAATTTTTTTAAAACGTTCTATCGCCTATGTTCATCAGGAATAATGTAGGATTCTAATGGTGAAAGAATTTTTCAAATCGGTTAGGTAGTTTCAGAGCCTATTAAATTCAAACAAACAAACAAACAAATCTTTCCTCTTTATAATATTAGTGTAGACAAATGACACATGTTGATCGGTATATAAAAAATACAAAGGTATAGCATGTTTGCGATTGGATCACAGCCTAAATGGATATAATGACGTCACAACCAATCACAATTCGTTTTTCTTCATTCAAAATTTTACTACTTTTTATTAATAATTACTGAAAAAAATAGAATTATTAATAAAAAAAATATTTAAATATACTTTAAATGAATTATTTTTTCATTTATATAATGAAACAGAATTATCCTGATATTACAAAATAATAAAAAAAAAAACTGTGGTTGACAACCCACCCGGCAAGCAAGGCATCTATGGAAAATATCCCACCTAAGCCCTAAGAGGCAAGTTATGAGGTAAGTTTATGTTCAGCAGTTGACAGAGGAGACAGAAGGCTCCGATGGAAGTGAGGGTGCTGCGGCCCGTAGAGATCCACATCTATGCTTAATCAAGAACCACAAACACCACATAAAGAACAGAATTATACGATGTTGATCAATAAATCTTAAAATGACAACTAACCTCAACATTGTCCGGCAGATTTATTATTTCGTTCTGCATCTCTGCAGCTTTCTTCGTATACTGCCCGACTAACATGGCGTTATCTCGTTCTAATCTATAAAGAAATTATTGAAGATTACAAAATTATTAAAAAATAAAACTCGTTATAATACTAAATAAACATCCCATTTTTGTGGTTTTGGTTTAGAGATAAAATCGAATTTTACCTTAATTTTCAAACACATCAACAGAATCTAGGGATACCTTAATCCTAAATTATTTACGACTTTATAGTTTAAAATCTTTTTAGTTTCCATAAAAAGTTTATATACAGATTGAAACCTCTTTTATTCTATTTTCAACATTTTAAAATTTAAATATAAAAACCATTGAGTTATAATGTACTACGTACTAGAGAAGCTATTCCAAACAAAAATTGTGCACTACTCGTATGTCTTCGCGCATGCGCGGTAATAGTAGAGTCGCGCATGCGCAGTTGGTATAAACGCGCATTGCGCTTGCGCGGTCAGTTTTTGTTATTATAGATTATACGTAAGTAGAATGGTCAGTATGTAATAATTGTTTATTTATATTGTATTGTTAATTATATCGAGTACAATTTTTTAAATTGTTTTTTATTTTGTATATATGTGCTAATTTAATATAATATTACATAATATTATGTCAGAATTACATTTTAATGATATTTTTATCTGAATATTTTAAAAGGTATCTATGTCAAATATAAAAAAACGTACTAAATGTATGTTTAACAAAACTTATTAACATAAAATTTAAATTACAAATATATTTATTTAAATTAGAATCATAAATGTTGTAAATAATCGTTCATAAATGCTGGGCACGCGAGAGTTAAAAATGGACGAATTTATTCCACTTTGACTTTGATGTGGAAACTTAAAAATAAAATAAAAGAATAATAAGCGGATTTAAACATGGAAATTTTTGCCAAATCATAATAACTTATATATGTTTCTATAAAAAAAATGTGTATAATAATATATTCGTCCTATACTTAAGTACCCACGGAAATGTCGCATCTGAACATATTAATTTCATAATCTATATTCAGTGACACGAGATGGCGTCTTAGGAATAATTTGTTTTATTATTAATTTATAATACTTTTTTATTGAATAAGTATCTTATTAACCGATGAAAAGTAATTCCTTGGTTTTTACTGACATTTCTTGAATTATTTGTGCAATATCTAAGTACACAAGACGGCATATTTTTATCAAGAGATTTTTTTTAAATCAACACAACACGTGACAACTCTACAAGCGCCTAGCGAGTGACTGATTAAAGTGCAGTGCATGAACCGCAGTTGAGTGGAACAGAGTAGCTGAATGCGGTGTCTCCTCTAGTACGTAGTACATAATAGCTCAATGATAAAAACAGAAGAAAATCATAATACGGCGGCAAAATTGTTAGTAATTCGTTACGTTAAGGAAAATTAAAATTGTTCTACTGATATTATTTAATGAAAAGGGATTACATTGTTTGTCTTTTTTAATTGAACATGCCGCGTGAGCTTTATTTTTTTTTTATTTATTTAGAGAACCACAAACAAGTTTACAATAAGTCTTATGTTAAAGCTTATGTTCTATTACAATTTATTACTTATTATAAACTCAACGACGATTGTCACACATT
The DNA here is from genome assembly GCA_036936625.1 of Parnassius smintheus behrii. Taxonomy (NCBI): domain Eukaryota; kingdom Metazoa; phylum Arthropoda; class Insecta; order Lepidoptera; family Papilionidae; genus Parnassius; species Parnassius smintheus. The sequence continues at coordinate 47,702,288 of JAUPFT010000010.1, read as the reverse complement.
GAGTATAAAAAATAAGATAATATGTGAGGGACCTAGTTTTAATATGGTTAACCTCTAATATGGTTAGAGTTTAGTGTGTTAGCATATGTGCACTCGCATGCGATCGCGCACGCGTGTGTATATCTTTATGCATGTACATATATATAGTCATTGGTTAGATGATTTATAATTAGTATTATGTAGTTTAGGTCTTTAAAGAGATATTAAGTGTTTAACAGCAAGTTTACTAGCTGTCTGTTATAGGATCTGGTACTGCAAGTAAATAAATCTACAGAATTAAATGTTTTGTTGTATGTGTCAACCATACGATGAAGGGGTGATCTGATACCAGCGTTTGTCCGAGATCTTGGCACAGCAAAGAGTGAGTGAGAACGCAAAGAACACATACGTGCCCGAGATGATACGGAGTAACTAATACGATTAATTATATCTGCGCAATCATACTTGTTATTGCACAGATCATAAAGTAATCTCGCCTCAAGTTGAGTGCGCCTAGACCTTAAGTCTAAGAGCTTATATTTTGTTAAAAGGAGCACATATGATAAACGCTCACGGTGATATTTATAATTAATGCGACGCAAGAACTTTTTTTGTACCATTTCAATGCTATGATTATATTTATTATAAAGTGGGTTCCATACAGGCGCTCCGTACTCCAATTGTGGCCTGACCAAAGATTTAAAAAGACAGATTAAAGTGAAGGGGTTTCTAAATTCAGTGGAAGAACGCATAACAAGTCCGTACATTTTAAAAGCTTTACTAATTATGTTTTGTATAAGAATATCAAAATGTAATTTGTTATCAAAAGTCACTCCCAAATCCCTTATATTATTCACCCTTACAATATCTGTACCGTTAAGAGAATAGTTAAAGTAGCTTATATTCCGTTTTTTTGTGAGTGATTACTTTACATTTATTTAAATTGAGTCTTAAATTATTAAGAGCACAGTAATTGTGAAATCTATCAAGGTCTTCTTGAAGCAAATAGTGATCCTCTATCCTATCGATGCATTGGTATATTTTGAGATCATCAGCATATAAAAGGAACCGACTATTTTTAAAGCAATTTTTCATCATCATTTATGAAGATCACAAACAAGAGTGGACCCAAAATGGAGCCCTGTGGGACGCCAGAAGTGACATTTGTAACATCTGACTCCAAACCTTTAATTACAACCCTCTGCGTTCTATTAGAGACGTAAGATTTGAACCAACGCCAGAGATTGCCGCGTATACCATTGAAAGCAAACTTCTCCAATAGTATTTTTATGATCAACAGTGTCAAATGCTTTCCGGAAATGAGTATAAATACTGTCAGTTTGTGTATTGGTGTCAAACGCACTAAACAAATCTGATGTATAAGTGATAAGATTAGTTATAGTAGATCGCCGTTTAACAAAACCGTGTTGTTCATCTAAAATAACATTATGCAATAGGGGGTAAATAGCATCATGCACCAAACGCTCAAAAACTTTGGAAAGAATGGGCAGTATTGATATTGGTCTATAATTCATAACGTCACTTTTTGATCCATCCTTGAAAACTGGGACTATTCTTGCACTTTTCCAAATGTCAGGAAATGTTCCATCAGATAAGCATTTATTGTAAAGATAGCACAAAGGAAGATCGATTACAGATGCAGTTACCTTGAAGAAAACACCTGGTATGTTATCCATCCCAGCGCCCTTCGATACATCTAACATTTGCAGGGCTTTACGTACCTGAGATCTAGTCACTTTGATGTTATGAATAGTAAAGTCAGATGTATTTTCAAATGGTATGCAAATATCATCAATCTCGAAATCATATGGTACAGATGATCGTTGAAACACAGATTGAAAGAATTTGCTAAATAGATCACAGGACTCTTTTGGACTACGAGCAATAGAACCTTTATATTGTACACTACTTGGGATCTCTGAAATGTTACGGCGTTGAGATATGAACTTCCAAAAGTATTTAATGTTATATTTTATGCTATTTTCAACCTTCGCCATGTAAGTTTTGTAGCATTTTTCTGATACTGTTTTAAACTTTTTTCTATATATTGAGAATATATTATAATATGAATTGTTGTTATATGTTTTCATTTTAACCCAAGCTCGATTTTTTTTCTTGAATATATTTATTAATTCAGGAGTAAACCAGGCAGGATACGAAGAAGCCCTAATATACTTTTTAGGTACATGTAAATTAATAATACTGTAAATTCTTTCATAAAATAATGAAACTGCTTCCTCAGCACTTTTATTTAAAAATAAGACATCCCAATCAATACTCACTAATTTTTGCATAATTTCATTATAGTCCGCGTTTCTATAACAGTAGTTGACATATGGTTTAAGCCCGTAGACAGAGAAACCTATAGACAAATTGACGCCTTCTTTCGCATTCGCACACGAAAAAGATAGATTTATGCATACGTCTTGCATAGAAATGAGATAGAGCGGTGTGATTGTTTGTCCCTTTCGCCGTGCCGGTTTTTTTGTTTAGCAAACTCTACAGTTTGCTAAACAACTTTAACAGCGTAGCGATTTAAGGAGTTTACAAGTTGGTTTAAGTGAGAAAAAGTGTTTTGTGAGCTTAAGATTGGTGAATCTTGTTTAGTTCAGTTCTTAGAACAATTAAAATTTTTATCTAAATGTATTTAAAAGTCATAAAGATTATTGTATAACCTAAAAATTCGTTATCGTCCTTTCTCACTCAAGGCCACGCCGATCATTAGTCTATAGGTTTCTCTGTCTACGTTTAAGCCGGATGTATCCATGATTTGCATTATACGCAACCGATGCACAAAAAAGTGGGTGATGTTTATCCGCAGGAACTAATGCGTTTGATATCGGTGACAACTCACAGTCCGTTTTATTAGTGAAAAAAAGATCCAAAATACGGCCTTTGTCGTTTCTTAAGGAGTTTATTTGAGAGCAATTTAATACCGCCATAAAATTATTTATTTGTATGTGAGATTGGTTAAGATCGCTGATACAAGGATATTGCCCATAGGAATTATTATTCATCCAAACTATGTCAGGTAAATTAAAGTCCCCAACAATAAAATAATCTGTTACACTAGTATCCACGTCAAGCAACATATTTTGTAACATATTTAAGTAACTAAGATAAACGTCATGGCATTGTTTTGGCGGAATGTAAACTGCACCTATAAATAAACACTTTTTCGCAAATTTAAATTCGATGAGTATTTGGTCGATAACGGGTGGGAGCGGGGAGGATGTCATAGTGGCAGGTGCGCAGCCGGCAGAGCACAGTGTGCGCTGGATCGCGATCAACACGCCACCTCCGTCACGGCGGCCGCCTCCCGCTCGATCTCGATCCGCACGAAATACCTTATACCTATTGTCTATGTATTCGTTATCGGTTATGTCTGCATGCAGCCACGTTTCAGTTAGTATTATTATATCGTATGATTGAGTAAGTATATTCATAAAAAGTGTATGTAATTTGGTTCTAAGGCCACGACAATTCTGGTAATAGATAGAAATATGCTTATCCATTTTTAAATATTATGTGTTGTTAGTAAAAGATAGGTAAATTATAAAATAGACTACTTAGATTGTGGTTATTATAGGTTATTGCATACCAGAATCACCTTACTTTAGTAATATAAATAAGTTTAAATAGTAACCAGTAAAAAATATATTTTATATCTCCTACTTGACACATATCTGTATATAACGAGCTTAATTTTAGTAAACATGCACAAATAGTATAATCGCCCGATAGTCCCATGGTTGAACATTCATTATTTATATAAGTATAACTAAGACAAAACAACATCGGTAGAAAAGATAACTTAGGATTTAATTTTCTTGAGATCTTGCTCGCTTCGTACAGCAAAAATAGGAGATGTCTCAGTTTGACGCACCAAAACAGTACCGTGCTTAATCCATGAGAATTTATAATTGTGCTTAGTGGCTTGTTGACGGCACAATCGAAATAATTGCTTGTTTTTAGCTGTAAGATGTTCGTTTACGTACACATTATGTATAGTACCAGGTACCGCCAGCTGGTCTGATTTTAAACCTTTATTTGCCCGTGCTGCCGTGATGAAGTTGTCGCGGATTATTTTCGTTGCAAATTTTATAATAACATTTTTTGGACGCGAACACTTTTTATCGAAATGTGGCACTCTATGGGCTGATACAATGTCCGATTTGCTGACAGGGTGTTTGATGACACAACCAATCTTTTCAATAATAGATAGAAGGTTTTCATCACGTCGTTCTGGTAAGTTAGCAATCTCGACGTTATAAAGCCGCGCCTGTTGCTCCATTGCATCAATTTTATCTTGTAATAGGTTAATCGGGCTGGTTATATCATCGTTCTATCTCAGCTGGCTTTCTACCTGTGTCAGACGCGTTTCAATACTATCCTGCCTTTCCATCGTATAAGATAAGGATTTGTCGATTGTATCCAATCTATCTCCTAATTCTTTAAAGGAATTACTTATAGTCGTTGATATTTTCTTTAACTCTCTATCAATAACTGTATCGATTGAATTTCTGATACTTTCGGCAATGGTGATGTCCAATTGTAATTTCCACGAGCTGAGCTGATCATTAATTTTTTGCTCAACAAACTCTAGTACCGCCTTAACATTTTTATCATCAGGCTGCTTACATTTTCGGAGACTCACAAAAGTATTATCATCAGCGCCACACGTTTCGGGTAGTTCTGGATTTGACGAATATTTTAGCCCCTGTGCCGGAGGTGTTGTTGGTGGCGGAGTACGCTGCATCGTATTAATTCGTGTGTATGACAAAAACAAATAATCTACTCTGTCCTTTCTTAGCGGGGGTGAAGTATGCGCGCCCCGCTGCAACGAGTCCAAGAAGCGATGCCAAAATAGGACAGAGAAAGTGATCCGAGTGAACAAGCGATATGCCCACAAACGTTACTGTTACAGCAACACACACTATTGTCACACTTACACGCAAGACAATAAAGTATAAATTACAATGTTCTATAATTTTACATTTTGCATTAAATTTTTCACACGTCCTCTCTATATGGGTCCTGCACGACGAATGTTTATGTGTCATGTTACGCGTCATTTGAGTCGTGATGAAATATTACGAGCCGTAGGCATTTTAGAAAGTGATGCTATTCAACGCGCCGTTGCTGATGCCCTATACACATGCCATAACATGATATCAAGGTTGTGGTCACGTTATCGTGATACGTACCTGAAGCACGCCCATTTGTACCATCGACTCGGAAGAACTCTTACTATTATAGTCAACCAAATCTAAGAAATACCTTTTGACGTTTCACATTAATCATTCCGCAATAACTTTGCACAAGCGTACTCACACGATTTAAAATAACCTTTTACGTAAATCCGAAGAATTATGAAGTTATCTATATTTCATTACATTGTTTATAGTTTTTATAACTAATTTAAATTTGATTTTTTTCAAACAAAGCAAGATATTAAAAATTATTATAATTATTAACTTTTTTACTTGACGTCGTTTCAATGATATGTCGCTATGTATATAACCGTAGTGTTTGGATGATTAAAATTCATTGTTCTACGAATAATCGGCAAAATATTCAAATAATCGGTAAAAAATTCCAAATAATCGAATCCTTAATTTTTAATGTAATATTTGTTTAATTTAATTTTTATTTCCAAAATTCCTTAAATTACATGAATCATGAATAAAACAAGTTTATTTTTTTACTTTTTCAAAGTAAATTTGTGTAGGCAAAAAACTCATATACACGGCCGTGCTAAAATAACCACTACATAATTTCAATATCCCGCTATTTCGGTACCAGTTACTTGACTCTACAGAGTCAGTAATTCATTCTTGGGACGATATATAGGTACGCTTTTACAACGAAATCCCAGAAAATATACAAAATTTGACGTAAGTACACGTTCAAAAACTTTATTAAACTAAGTTTGTATAAAAAGGGTTATTTTAATATTAAGGAATTTATGGATGTAATAACCCCCGGGAAGGGTGATCGCTACCAAACTATTTCTAATTTGTTTTGTGTCGTTAATTGTAAAATGATTATAAGCTCTTATTTAAAAAAAAAAAAAAACTAGTCCCGTTGGGTTTCTTGCTTGTTCTTCCCAGGACAGAGTTTTTTTTTTTACGAACCGGTGGTAAATGAAAAAAGTGACTTTCAATAAGTATTATTCATAATCTATATGGAATAAAAAAGTTTCTGTTTCTGTTTCGAGAGCTGTAATGCGTAATTTTGTGACTCGGCTTTAACTTTTTGGACTGTTTCTTCTATAATAACTTTTTGTACGTGGTAGCCACTCTATATTATAGTTGTAGCACGAATGGGTCGGCTCAACCGGGGCAGGACTACGCTCTCACAGAACACCAGCGTAAAATAGCAGGGCAATGCTGCTGTGTTTCATATGGTGAGTGTAGAGAACCGGAGACCCTTTTTACTGGAATCGAGGCATTCCATCTTAGTCCTCAGGAGTGACAACGCATTTGCATTTTGATTATTAATTGAGGATAAATATGTATGTCTATGAGCCATAGCATCCACTTACCATCAGGTGGACTGTGTGCTCGTTTGTCACCCAATGCTATAAAAAAAATATATTCGTTGAAGCATGTGCCCATGTCAAAATGGATGATTGGACAAAAGTGGTAGAAAAAACAAAAAAATTGATTATGGATGACTTTGAAAGGGACATTAATTTTAACTGTGTTATTTAAAATCAAATAATAATTAATATAAACAACGACATCTCTACTAGTTGTACTGAAAGTGAATGAATAAATTTATTATTAATCTAGTTTCAATCTTAAATTTTTATAACTGTGACTATAGAAATAAGCAGTAACAACAAATACGAAGAAAGTGATAAATCTTGTGCTTTAAATTACCCGTTTTTAATTTATTCTGGTATTATTCAAACTAAACTGTAAATGATTACCAACTCTAAATAATCGATATCAATTTTTTTTTAAGAATCGAATATTGTACGTTCCCATATTTTGGTTGGCATGCTTAGTGCAATAAGTCTGACAGCTGTCAAAATGTATTTCGTGATTTGGTTAACTATAATGACAACTTTTTGCGTTCTGTTACTTAAATATGAAATAATTAATTTAAGAGTATCACTTCTTACACCATAGTGTTGAAGTTTCTTTATTAATGTTTCATGGTGAACACAATCGAAGCTTTGGACAGGTCACATAATATACCGAAAGCATCCTGTGAGTTCTCTCACGCATTGGAGTTATATTTAATCAGCTCAACACCACCATCCTTTGTCGAGCGACCCCTTATGAAACTGAATTGATTTTTATGTAGTAAATTATTCACTTTTTTTTCAAGATCAATTTGATAAAGAATAATTTTTCAAAAATGTTTTTAAAAATGATAAGTGTTGGCAGTACAGAAATAGGTCAAAAATTGGCGGGGTAATGTACTACCAGATTTAAAAAAGGTGTTACTTTATTAAGCATTATTAAATCAGGGAACACGCCAGATACGATACTACAATCAAAAATAACTTTTGGTAAATCAAAATGTGCATGGCTTAAGCGCTCATTATATGTCAAATTTTAAAAGTATTTTAAATAAACACAAGCTTTCACAAACCTTGCGCCTCTTGACACGTGTCTAGTTTGAGGAAAATCCGCCACTGTCCGGAGATGAGGTCTCAACATAACTAACAAAACGAGCCCAAACTAAGCACATCTATTATTATTACTACTCTTCGATCATTCCAGTTGCATCCACCGAAGTATACCTTCTGGCCACTCTATCAAGTCCGGGGGTAAGGTCTCATCATAACTAACATCACGAGCGCCACGGCACACACAATCTCTAGTTCTCTCGTGTGGGATCTGTCTGTGTGGAAACTCGTCGAGGATTTCCAACAGCAGATACCGAAGCAAAGCTTCATGTCGCTCCATAAAGTCCAAGATGTATAATATTTATATATAAATCCTACGTACTTTTAGTGAAACGATGTATTGTAATGAAAATCTGTGATTATAAAAATAATAATAATATCTGACCTTGGTCAAGTATGTATCAAATTTTGTTTTTGGAATATTTTGTATTTCTACAGCGATCTATATTTTTCATCACGAGCCGCTGTAAACAAACGATACTGTTATCCACTCACGACGGTGAAACAAACACCGAAAATTTCGAAAATTCTCAGAATTATAACCAAACAAAACAAAAATGTAAATATTCCATGGCTTCCCACATAACAGAAAAAAGATTAAAAAATAGGTTGAGTTGAACAATTGATATTTTCGAAATTATCGTGTTTACCCCTCCATGCGGACTAGATAAATCTACACCATAAGCCACTAAAACCACTTTTTTAATGTAAAAACAGCAATTAGTCAATTAAAAAAAAAATAAGTTAAAAAATCACTCATCTTTCTGACAACGTGCTTTTTATATCATTTATATGTTCAATATGATTGTTAGATAATAATTCATGCGACAAAATGTTGGATTCTTGATTTTCTGTGCTAGTAGAACATACCTACGCGCTTTACTAAGCGTAAGGCGTGCAATATTTCACGATATCTTTTGATGATACTTTATGAAATGTAAATTTCTTTATACACGCATTTACATTTTGTTAAATAATGATCCGGCGACGGCAGAAGAATTCAGTGACTTAGTGGTTAAGATCGGAATATCAGTAAAATATTTTTAAAAGTCGTTGCAATATCCTGATCTGATTTAGTTATTTTTTTGTTATATCTTAACTTGTGGTTTAAATTGCGAGAAATGTTTTAATATTAATTATAATCCATATCATTTTAATTAGAAGCCGTCTTTATTTTATTGTTCATATACAAAGACTTTGCTATGGAGCACACCCTTTTAAATATTTTTGAATACTTTTTACATATTCCCTAAATTCGATGCTAGGTTACGAGTATAATCTTCCATAGTAAACACATTTTAGATCATTGCAAAACAATATTTATAACTAACTGTGTAATAAAAAAATATTTAAAAAGCAAAATTAAATAATTTAGCGGAACCCTAGTAACTTTCTATGGATTTCTTAGGTTCCGAAGAAGCAACTATAGTAATTGAGCGTGTGTGCATATATCAGTAAGGCGAGACGTAGGGTAGAGCCTGCATGTACTTATATGTAAGTGTAGGGTGTGTATGTGCGTAGACTAACTTGTCCAAGTTCCGCTGCAGTGTCTCGCGGTCCACCGTGAGCGTGGTAACGTGGTGCAGCGCGTGCGCGTGTGCGCTGGCCGCAGCTTCCTGGCGCTGCTGCAGTAGCTGCTGCGCGGCTCGCAGCTCAGCCGTCAGCGCGCCCAACTCACGCGCCGCCGCCTCGCGCCATGCCGCCGCGCTGCCCACCGCTTCCTCCTGCAGCGCGCGCACGCCCTCCAGCTCCGCGCTCGCCTGCACACACACGTACCACGCACCCAGTGAATACACACATGTACACACTGAATACACAATTAACGCTCATCAGCTCCGCACTGGCCTGCACGCACACACACGTACACGCACCTAGTGAACATTCAGCTAGCGCTTGCCTGCATACGCACACACACACACACACACACACACACACGCAATGAGTACACAAATAACGTTCTTCAGCTCCGCACAGGCCTGCACGCACACACACGTACACGCACCTAGTGAATTTACAGCTAGCGCTTGCCCGCATACGCACATACGCGCACGCAGTGAATACACGGTTAACGCTCTTCAGCTCCGCACTGGCCTGCACGCACACACACGTACACGCACCTAGTGAATTTACAGCTAGCGCTTGCCCGGCATACGCACACACGCGCACGCAGTGAATACACGGCTAACGCTCTTAGCTCCGCACAGGCCTTCACGCACACACACGAAGTGAGTATGTAACTAGGCATCGCCTGCACACGCACATACAGGCAGTAGATATTCATCCATATCATCCACCCTACTTTACGAACAGCAACAAAATAATAAATTTAGTAGGCACCTTGTCACTTCGCAGGGTCACAGGCTAAAGTGGATATGATTTGAATTTCGATAGATTTTAATTAATTACATACATATAATCACGCCTCTTTCCCGTAGGGGTAGGCAGAGACCACTTCTTAATTTATTTAATTCAAAATGTTTGTTTTTATTTTTTATAATCACATGTTACACCCTTTTTTCCAGACGGTAAAAAAGATAATCACGGGTAAAAAAATGAACATAATAAAAATTGCTACTAATAGCTGTTTTACACCTCGTTTTAATCGTCAATAAATAAGCAAATTTTTTAATACACGGTCATATTTGGTAGTACAATTTTTTACAGTAAGGTTTAAGGTTTTTTTTACAGGTACATTTTAGGTTACACTTTAGAAGTTACAAATAATTTTTCGTAAGACTTAAAAGATATTGAAAAAAGTTCCAATGCTCATAAATCATGGTACCCACTGTCATAAAAGTGTTTTTGTAGTGATGATACATTTCCTAGAAACAAGTAAATACCATTTATTGTTTTAAAATAAGTACCCATTTTAGTCTAATTGCCTATTTATTACAAATTTTGGTATTTTCTTCAAAAAAAAAACACGCAAAAAGTCGTAACTTTTAAGGAGATTAAGTGAGATATCCGCCACAGAGATATTTTACCGCAAATAACACCAACTTATTGCCTTGTTTCCTGTTATCCACGATTTTTTACCCATACTGTGTAGCGATTGTTGAAATGGCAGCCTCTGACTGCCTCGTTAGTCTAGTGGTCATAAATGCGAAATCCCCAGATCATACCTAAAATAATTTATAGAATTTTCTGTCAAGAAATTCTCAGTAGCAACCCGGAGGCAGGAAGTTGGCGATGCTTCACCCTGTAGTGTATGTGTAGTGTATGTGCACATGTAGGTATATATACGATAGCCTAAGAGAGATTAGTTAGTAATAAACCTACATTCAAGTCTGCTAGACGTTTAATTTATTCCTCGAACCTCCCAACATTACATGGCGACCCTGCCAGTCGGTGCGCGCGCGACTCCGCTCACCGCGTGCACCGGCTGGGCACCGATAGTAAAATTATAACAAATACATAAAAAATCGTTAAATAAATTTATAACATATGAATATATGACACATTCCCGAATTGAGAAAATTAATTAAAGTCGTGTAGAGCCAGCCATCAAAAAGTTATATGATTGTGAATAAATATTTACAAAATAAAATTAAAATATAAGAAGTATAAAATCAAAAGGCAAAGATGCATCAAAAAGGAGAAGAGAGGACAAGAAAAATAACTTTTTCACTCCGGATAAGAAGAATATTGGTTGAGAAGATGTAAATTGAAGTACGCAATGGTGTTCACATAGGACATTTTACACTATCAAGATATATACACAATTTTCAAAAACTCGTAACAACCAAGCGAAACAAAAAGGAGATATTTATCAAAACATAAAATTATCAAGAATTTAATCGAGTGGCCAGTTTTAGGAGGACTGAATTTTTTTTTTGTGTATTCCATTTACAAGAAAACAGGAAGTATGTTATATTCAAGAAACATAAAAAAAATTAATAGAGACTATAATGTGAAAAATATGCTTGATGTATCTGCAAAACAATTACTGTATAAAATGTGAACTTTATTATTGTTGTGTGAATAAGTCAACTAGCGCCATCTAGTGTCAGGAACGAGAGCGAGGGGAGCTTTGCAGAGAATGACATCACAGATCTCTCAACCGACAGCGCCACCCGAAGGACTAAGTTTCTAGAAAATCTATACTCGAACTCTCGGTACCTTGCGCGTGTTTACTTGAACATTCCGGATATTTTGCTAATTTAAATAAATAGGTGGCGCAAGATGCGATCGGACAGAGTTGAACTCGGCGACAAAGCGAAGCTTCGGAGCGGAATTAAGTGAATTAGTGTGTTTAATTATTAGTGTTTTTAACTTTAATTTGTATAAAGTAAATTAAAGTGTTAATTTAGGTAATTCTATCGGCAATTTTTATTGTCACGAACCTCAAGCTCGTAACAATTGTTGTCAGAAGTGGGATAAAATAATGCAGATTTTACCTAAGGAGGAAACGGAGGGTGTCCGTACCCGAAGTCAACGCCAGCAGGAGACGGACCAGAGGAGATTTGGTGGTGCAACGCCGCAGATGTCTGAGGGCCAGCCGCCGGCCACGGAAGCCGGTCCGTCAGCAGCTGCTACGTCTGTGGCACCTGACTTAGGTGCTCTGATGGTGATACTGCAGCAGCTGCGGGGCGGACAGGAGGAACAGGCCCGTCAGTTGAAAGAGCAGCAGGAGGAACATGCCCGCCGACACGAGGAACAGGCCCGCCGACACGAGGAACAGGCCCGCCGACAGGAGGAACAGATGCTCCTCATGAAGGACCTTCACGCTACCTTCGGGAAGGAGATAAAGGAGGTGAAGGATAGGGTTGCTCACCATGACAACCGCCTGTCGGAAGCTGAAAACCGAATCGAGAAAGCTGAAACCCGAATCGACCAAGTAAACAATCGGGTTGACAACGTAATGGCTGACATGAAGAAATCACTGGACGAACTCAAACTTGGGGATGGAACTACAGCTCCCGTAGTAGCTGCAGCACCTTCGCTACGTGGATTCAAAGTGCCGCCGTTCGACGGGACCTCTTCCTGGTCGGCCTACAAAATCCAGTTCGAGGCCGTCATGGAGGCGAACGGCTGGAATAAAAGCCAGGCCATGACTGCACTCACCCTAGGCCTGCGCGACCAAGCCTTAAATGTGTTGGAAGCTCTCGGTAAGAAAGTGACCTATGAGCAGCTTCTTGAGGCCTTGGAGGCGAGATATGGTGACGCTCACCTGGAACACGTCTTTCGCGCGCAGCTTAAAGATCGTGTGCAACGCAGCAACGAAAACCTGCAGCAGTGGGCCCTTGAGGTGGAGAAGATGGTTCGAAAAGCATACCAGTCTGTACCTGCGCTCATTGGAGGGAACCTGGTGCAAACATTCATCGACGGCATCCGCGACCTGGAAGTCAGAGCTGCTGTGAGGCTCGGGCACCACGAGACGCTTAAGGACACCTTGGCCCATGCACTGGAGGTAGAAGCCGTGCGGCAGGATCATCGTTCCCATCGCGTCAGGGAGGTTGCAGCAGCTACAGTTCGCGACCGCAACAAAGGATACAGCCCTAGGTGCTATGGCTGTGGGGAAAAGGGCCATCTTCGATCCAGCTGCCCTAAGCGAACCCTAGAAAGGGAAGGTGAACGATCCCAGGAGGGTAGTGCGGCCAACAGCACCGCAGCAGCAGCAGGGAAACGAGTAAAAGCCAGAACTGCGGGGCGGGTGCTGGCTGATGTTAAAAGAAAAAAATGTGAAAAGATCTCGATCTCACAAACCCATGATGGGAACAGTCTAATCATCAAGGGCGAGGTCAACGGAATGCCGTGTAAACTGACCATAGACACTGGAGCCTCTCGTACGGTTGTTAGTTCCCAACTTATAAGTCAGTTCCTTGGGGACTCCGCATACAACCGAGAACGCATTAATTTGGTAACAGCCACCGGTCAGCGTATACCCGTCCGTGGAGAGAAGGAGATGGAGTTGAAGCTTGGCAACGTGATCTACCTGCATAATGTCATCGTGGCTGATATAATGGACGACTGCATCCTAGGCCTAGACTTTATGAGGAATAATTGTTGTGAGATCGACGTTAAGCAAGGTGTTTTGAAATGTGGACAGGAGGAACTTTTTATGGAAGGTGCGTTACCAGGGAACGTGTACAGCATTAAGAAGATTGTTCTTCCGCCGAGATCGGAAACGATTGTTCCGGTTAGTCTTCCCCGAAACGCTGGGCAAGCTCACCGTTGTGTACTTGTGGAAAGGGTAAACAATGACCTTCCATGGAAAGTAGCTCGAACCTTGGTCAGAACCACTGACATCTCAAGAATACGTGTGTTGAACCTTTGCGACCGGGAACAGATTATAGAAAAAGGCACACTGGTTGGCACTTGTGAGGAAGTGGATTGGTTACGTCGGTGCAATATATATCGAGTGGGACCCCCAGCAAGTTTTCAGAAACGAGAGTGACCACACTTTTGGAAGACAGTGTTCTCTCCCCGAACGAATTGGTCAAGGCGAAGAAGTTGTTACTCAAGGACGCCGATGTATTCTCGTCAAACGATGCTGACATAGGAAAGACTGGCTTAGTTCAACACAAAATAAACACAGGAGAGGAATTGCCTATCCGTCAGCGGCCAAGAAGATTGCCGGTAGCACGTGAAAAGGAAGTGGAAACCATGATTGAGGGAATGGTGAAGGATGGTGTTATTGAACCTTCATCTAGTCCATGGTGTTCACCCGTGGTGCTGGTAAAGAAGAAGGATGGCAGCATGCGGTTTTGTGTTGACTACCGCCGTCTGAACGACGTTACAAAGAAGGACAGCTATCCCTTGCCAAGAATTGATGACACGTTGGACATGCTTACAGGAGTAAAATGGTTTAGCACGCTGGATCTAAAAAGTGGCTACTGGCAAGTTGAAATTGACCCTAAGGACAAGGAGAAAACTGCGTTCTCGACGGGAAAGGGTCTGTGGCAATTCAAAGTAATGCCGTTTGGGTTGTGCAATGCTCCAGCAACGTTTGAAAGGCTGATGGAACTTGTACTTACCGGGCTAATTGGCGATGCCTGTCTGGTCTACTTGGATGACATCATCATCGTGGGCCGTACATTTGAGGAACACCTTGAAAACCTGGGACGCGTGCTCATGAAGATTCAGAGTGCCAATCTCAAGCTGAGTCCGAAGAAATGTTCACTGTTCAAACGGCAAGTCAAGTTTTTGGGGTATGTAGTGTCGGAAGAAGGTATCCGCACGGATCCAGAGAAAATTGCAGCTGTAAAGGATTGGCCGGTTCCAAAAGACAAGACGCAGGTTAGAGCATTTTTGGGTTTGTGCTCCTATTACCGGCGATTTGTGAAGAACTTTGCAGATATAGCCAAACCTCTGCATAAGCTAACCGAGGAGAAGCGACATTTCTGCTGGGATGAAAGTTGTAATATCGCATTCCAGGAGCTCAAGGACCGTCTGTGCAAAACACCTATTTTGGGATACCCTGATGCAAGCAAAGAATTTATAGTTGACACAGACGCAAGTGATATAGGACTTGGCGGTGTGTTGTCTCAACGGAATGGTGACCAAGAGGTCGTGATAGCGTACTTCAGCAAGTCGTTGTCAAAACCGGAAAGGAACTATTGTGTCACAAGACGCGAATTGCTAGCTGTGGTAAAGTCGTTGCAGCATTTTAGCAAATATCTTCTGGGGCGAAAATTTCACTTACGAACTGACCATGCTGCACTAAAATGGCTATTGCAGTTTAAAAATCCAGAAGGACAAGTTGCGAGGTGGATTGAACTACTGCAGGAATACGACTTTGAGATCGAACATCGCAGCGGGAAATCTCATGGCAACGCAGATGCATTATCACGAAGACCTTGTCCTGAAGATTGCAAACATTGTACTAAGCAAGAGAGTAAGGGAGTGGTATCCGTGAGGATGCTCAGGGCAGACCACCTCAGCAACGAGTGGAAGGACAGCTTACAACGTGCACAGCAGGAAGATCCGGACATCAAGCCGATCCTGGAATGGATGAAGGCCAGTGCTCCCAAGCCCAAGTGGAGCGACGTTTCAGCGATGAGTTCGACCACTAAAAGCTATTGGGCCCAGTGGGACAGCTTGCTGCTTCAGGATGGAGTTCTGTGCCGCAAATGGGAAAATGTTCGGGGAGACAGCTGTCATTTACAAATGGTCGTCCCTAAAGCTAAAGTACCGGATGTTCTACAGCTGTACCATAATGATTATTCAGGAGGCCATCTGGGAGTTAAACGAACTCTACTGAAGATCCGAGAACGGTTTTACTGGGTCCACTGTCTAAACGATATCGAGGACTGGTGTCGCAAATGTACAAGTTGTGCGGCTGTAAAGGGACCTCAGACTCGTAGTAGAGGTGCATTGAAGTTGTACAATGTTGGTGCACCATGGGAGAGAATAGCCATTGACGTGGCGGGGCCGTTTCCGGAGAGTGAAAGCGGTAACAAGTATTTCATGGTTGTGATGGATTACTTCACTAAGTGGCCCGAAGTCTTCGCCATTCCAAATCAAGAAGCTTCAACAGTTGCAGATAAACTAGTTCATGAAGTCTTCTGTCGTTTTGGAGTACCTTTAGAGATTCACAGTGATCAAGGAAGAAATTTTGAGTCTCAAATATTCCAGGAAACTTGCCGAGTTATGGGTACTCCTAAAACAAGAACGACTTCTTATCACCCGCAATCTGATGGAATGGTGGAACGATTTAATCAGACATTGGAGAGGTACCTAGCAAAAGTTGTAGACAATCGGCAACGAGATTGGGACAAGCACATACAACCGTTTTTGTTGTCATATCGAAGTTCTGTTCACGAAAGTACAGCAGTGACACCAGCTTTCGCAAACTTTGGAAGAGAATTACGGCTGCCTGCAGACCTGATCACTGGGATACCACCTGATGCCCCAAGTAGTATAACCGATTATGCATGTGACTTGCGGAACAAAATGAATGACATTTATGAGCACGTCAGACAATCGGGCCAGCAAATGTCTGAGAAAATGAAAACCCGGTATGACCGCAAAATGAACAATAAAGGGTTCAACGAAGGTTCATTAGTGTGGTTGCACAATCCAGTCCGCAGCAAAGGGAAATCTCCTAAGCTTCAAGCTAAATGGGACGGCCCGTACCGGATTGTAACCAGGATCAACGATGTGACCTACCGGATACAGAAAGGCGCAAGAGGGACTCCTAAGATCGTCCATGTGGATCGCTTGGCGCGTTATTATGGGACCGATAATGCTCGGGACGAGCATGTCTTAGGACTTCACTCATTTTGTTCATTTATTAGACCGAACACTCAATAGAAAGCAAGTGCTACTTGTATATTCATATCCTTATTATTTCAGCGTGATTATTTTTACTATCTATTTTGTTCTAAAATATTTAACATAATGAAAAAAAAGGGACTTCATTATATTGCTATCAGATAAACGACAACTCAGTGAATAGGTAAATTTTGTAAAAGAGAAAATTGATCGATGAATAACATTAATTTAAAACACAGCTTAACTTAATAACTCAAAAGAATATTAATTCATATATTATTTTATTAATAATGAAAATTGCCATATTTTATATAGATATAATTTAAGAATTCATCGAAATGTAATATGTTTTCTTTGTATTAACATTGCGCATCAAATTGTAAACAATGCTGACGTGATCTTTTGCATATAAGGCATCGGAATATTACACGTAGCTGATACAGAATGATGCATTAATATACACTACTGTTGTCTCCTGACTTGCCTTCAAAATGTTGACTTTATACTTTTTCATTTACTTTATCTGCGATTAAAATCCAGTATTCAAGTGATAAAAAAGACTTGACAAAATAATCTATTATTTTGTAATACAAAACTGTAAAGTAGTTCAATACTTTTTTTTTAAATAAATTGATAATTGAATTTAGGTAAGGGCTCTAATGACTTATGGACAAATATTAAACAACTTATATAACAAAAAAAACGAAATAGGATTAATGATGTCAAAACATATAGCTTATGTGGTACGGAAAAAACAATTGTTTGTGCCTTAAAAGTAAAAACTGTTTGCATAAAAGAGTAAAAGAAAGGATGGAAAAAAAGGATTAAGTTAAATTATAGAAAGGAAACTGTATGAGAATGGTAGTATTGATAGATGTGATGACACTAGGGTTGTGTTCAAATATATTGGGATGGTGTTTATATTTGAAAAGAACAGTAAAATATTAGCTTGACTATTAGTAATCGGCTAGATCAACCGATGAATAATTGTGGCTGTGTTAATGTTCTTGAAGAATGTTGAGGTTTTGATATGGATGTGTGAAAGTTGAAGACAGACTACGGCAAAGGAATATAATAGTATGGATTTTAAATGTTGTAATATATGTTGTATATGTAGAATGATTTATGTGATGTTTAGATAAATTATTAGAAACTATGCAATTTTAATATCATTATTTGCTAGTTATTGGAATGAAGGAATTAGGCTATCGGATATTATCTTAGCCAATGTCTCGGCCCAAACTCTGGTTATGTTAATAAACCGATACGCTTAATTGAAAGGAGATGGAATGAGATTGAAAGAAGATAAAAGTAACCGAGACAGACAAAGATTTATAAAAAGAATAAAAAAAAGATGACCTTGAGAAATAAATGATGGAGAGATATGCGAACGAACGATATGCTTCCGTGATAGGATGATAAAATAAGGAGTTACGGGTACTAGGGAACAACGCCTTCAGTACAAGTGATGTACATGAGTTTACTCATATTAGTACTGTTAGGGACCAGAGAAGTCTTAAATTTGTTACCCTTAATAACGGTATCATCATCATATCATTACAGCCCTTCACAAGTCCACTGCTGAACATAGGCCTCCCCCAAGTAATGCCACAAAGCACGGTCCTGAGCCACCTGCATCCATCGACTTCCTGCATGTCTTACCAGGTCGTCACTCCATCTAGTAGGGGGTCGCCCTACACTACGCCTAGCGGTACGAGGCTGCCACTCGAGAACCTTTCTTTCCTACGGTTATCGGTTCTTCGAGCTATATGGCCGGCCCATTGCCACTTCAGCTTACTAATCCGTTGGGCTATGTCAGTCACTCTGGTTTCACTGCGGATATCCTCATTTCTGAGTCTATCACGCAGAGAAACTCCGAGCATAGCCCTCTCCAGAGCTCGCTGAGCGAACTTGAGCATCCTCATACGGCCAGCAGTGAAAGACCACGTCTCAGATCCGTAAGTAATCACTGGCAACACGCACTGGTTGTACAATCCAGTTTTTAGAGATTGAGGTATACCTGACGAGAAGACACCTATGTCGTAATTTCTCGAACGCTGCCCAGCCGAGTTGAATCCGTCGATTGACCTCTCGGTCGAAGTTGAACTTACCTAGTCCGACTATTTGTCCCAGATAAACGTACTCGTCAACAACTTCGAGCATAGTGCTCCCAACAACTACCGGCATAGGTGTGACATGGACATTAAACATGATCTTTGTTTTGTCCATGTTCATCTTAAGACCTATCCGTTGGGAGGCACCATTGAGGTCATTGAGCATAGTGCTTAAGTCCTCCAGCGATTCTGCCATAAGGACTATATCGTCGGCAAATCGAAGGTGAGTGATGTACTCGCCATTGATGTTAATACCGTATCCTTTCCAGTCCAGTAGCTTGAAAACGTCTTCCAATGCAGCGGTGAAGAGTTTCGGGGATATAACGTCACCCTGTCTTACACCTCTCTGCAGTTGAATAGGTTTCGAGCTCTGGTTCTGTACTCGGATATCCATCGTAGCCCTACTGTACAAACACTTCAGCACTTCGATATACCGACAGTCAACTTGGCACCGCTGAAGGGACTGTAGCACCGCCCAAATTTCGACGGAATCAAAGGCTTTCTCATAGTCCACATACGCCAGGCAAAGTGGCAGATTATACTCTTCAGTCTTCTGTACAATCTGCCGTAGGGTATGTATGTGGTCTATGGTACTGAAGCCTTTTCGGAAACCGGCTTGTTCGGGAGGCTGGAAGTCGTCGAGTCTGCATGCGAGACGATTCGTAATGACTCTCGAAAACAGCACGTAGACGCGGCTCAGAAGGGAAATCGGTCTGTAGTTCTTTAATAGAGCGTTGTCGCCTTTCTTAAAGAACAAGACCACCGCACTTCTGCTCCACGCCTCTGGAGTAGTGCCACCATGGAGGACGGAATTGAAGAGCTTCTGCAGGACTTCAAGTACCGGTGTTCCACCCGCTTTCAGAAGCTCCGCTGTAATTCCATCCTCGCCTGGGGACATGCCGTTTTTAAGGTGCTGGAGAGCCATTCTAATCTCGCTTAGACTGACGTCCGGGATATCATCGGAATAGTGTCGGATAAAACTTGCTCTTGGATCGTTACTTACACTTGCGTGTGGCTCCAACTATGATGTGTACAGCTGCCCATAGAACCTCTCAATCTCACTCAAAATCTCAGGTGTCCCGGAAACGATGCTGCCACACTCAGTCTTCAGCTTTGACAGTTGGCTCTTACTGGCAGACAGATCTCTGGCAAAGACTTTGGAGCCCTGGTTCCGCTCGATCGCTTCTTTAATACGAGCAGTATTAAAGTTGCGTAAGTCTCGCCGCATGCATTTAGAGATCTGTCTGTTCAGTTGCCTGTATGCTGTCAAATCTGTTGACGATTGCAGCCTCATCTCCCGTCTAACAGCCATGAGATTAAGAGTGTGATCGGTGAGTTTTTGTGTTCTTCTGCGGCGGGTCTTGCAGAACTTAGCTCCGACCGCATGGACAGTTTCCACGAGTTTGTCATTCATATCATCCACTGCATTGCAATCTTGTAGGCACTGAAAGCGGTTACGTAACTCGAGCTGAAAATTTTCGGGATTCTGGATTAGAGCACGAGGGGGACGGAGCGTTGACTTCATCAGACGAGACCTCTCCAACTTAACGTTTAGGTTCAGTGTGCCTCTAACCATTCGGTGATCGCTGCCAGTTTTCACCCTTGCGATCACTGAGACATCACTGAACAGTTGGCGTCTGGTCGTCATAATGAAGTCAATCTCATTTTTTGTCGAACCGTCGGGGCTCGACCAGGTCCACTTCCTGTGGTATAATAACGGTACATAGAGGTCATATCCTTCATTGGATCATGGTGCGAACTTAGATTTCCTCTGTGACAATTGTTGGAGTCCTTATATGACTTAAACGTAGACCTCAAGGTTGTGCGCACAACCCAAGGTACATTTTACCTTGATATAAAAAGAAATGTATGTACCAATAAAATGAAATGAATGTTACGAAAATGTAATATAATACCCAAATAAATTGGGGGCCCATATTTATAAAGTACCCGCGTGATAAATATCACGAAATAAAATATAAATGAAATGAATTAATACTCCGATTCCCGGTATCTTATTGTAATAACCTTTCTAGCCCCTTTTTTGAGATTACCTACGCTCCATTGGAACTATGCGGTTATGACTCTTCATTTTGCAAAGTTGACAATTTTCATATTTTTATTATATCGTTGATTTAGGTCATTGGATATAGTTTATTTGTCAATAATATTTCTTCAAGTCTAATTTTATTCATATTTTCAAATCAAAGTTATGTTTCCATGTTTTAAAATGACACGTAAGAATATTGTTACGAGCTTGAGGTTCGTGACAATAAAAATTGCCGATAAAATTACCTAAATTAACACTTTAATTTACTTTACACAAATTAAAACTAAAAACACTAATAATTAAACACACTAATGCACTTAATTCCGCTCCGAAGCTTCGCTTGTGTCGCTGAGTTCAACTCTGCCTCGATCGCATCTTGCAGCGCCTATTTATATAATTAGCAAAGAAGCGTCCCGAACATTCAGGTAAATGCGCGCCAGGCAACGAGTATTCGAGTGTAGATTTTCCAGAAACTTAGTTCTCCGGGTGGCGCTGGCGGTCGAAAGATTTGTGATGTCATTTACTGCAAAGCTCCCCTCGCTCTCGTTCCTGACATTAGATGGCGCTAGTGCGCTGATTTGAGTGCGGCGTAACACTGCCCCTCCTAAGACATGCTCGTCCCGAGCATTATCGGCCCCATAGTAACGCGCCAAGCGATCCACATGGACAATCTTAGGAGTCCCTCTTGCGCCTTTCTGTAACGGCTGCGCAATGTCAAGGGCTGTCCTATCCCGTGGTGCACCAACATTGTACAATTTCGGTGCTCCTTTACTACGTGTCTGAGGTCCCCGCACGGCCGCACAACTTGTACATGTACGACACCAATCCTCGACATCGTCACGATAATGGACCCAGTAAAACTGTTCTCGAACCTTCAGTAGAGTTCGTTTAACTCCCAGATGGACTCTTGAACGATCATTATGGCACAGCTGTAGAACATTCGGCACTTTAGCTTTAGGGACAACCATTTGCAAACGACAGCTGTCTCTTCGACCATCGTCCCATTTACGGCACAGGACCCCATCCTGAATCAGCAAGCTGTCCCATTGGGCCCAATAGCTTTTCGTGGTTGAACTCATCGCTGCGACGTCCCTCCACTTAGGCTTGGTAGCACGGGCCTTCATCCATCCCAGAATCGGCTTGATGTCCGGATCTTCCTGCTGTGCATGTCGTAGGCTGTCCTTCCACCCGTTGCTGAGGTGGTCTGTCCTGAGAATCCTCGCGGATACCACTTCCTTACTCTCTGGCCTACTACAATGGTTGCAATCTTCAGGACGAGGTCTTCTTGACAATGCACCTGCGTTGCCTTGAGATTTCCTGCTGCAGTGTCTGATAGTAAAGTCGTATTCCTGCTGCTGCTGGGCGGTGCTGTTAGCCGCACTTCCTTTCTGAGACCGTTCGCCTTCCCTTCCTAGGGTGTGCTTGGGGCAGCTGGACCGAAGATGGCCCCTTTCCCCACAGCCATAGCACCTAGGGCTGTATCTTTTATTGTGGTCGCGAACCGTAACTGCTGTAACCTCCCCAGCGTGATGTGAACGATGATCCTGTCGCCGCCAGGCAGTGCCGTTAGCTGCACTACCCTCCTGATATCGTTCACTTTCCCTTTCTGCGGTTCGCTTAGGGCAGCTGGATCGAAGATGGCCCCTTTCCCCACAGCCATAGCACCTAGGGCTGTATTCTTTGTTGCGGTCGCGAACTGTAGCTGCTGCAACCTCACTGACGCGATGGGAACGATGATCCTGCCGCACGGCTTCCACTTCCAGTGCATGGGCCAAGGCGTCCTTAAGCGTCTCGTGGTGCCCGAGCCTCACAGCAGCTCTGACTTCCAGGTCGCGGATGCCGTCGATGAATGTCTGCACCAGGTTCCCTTCAATGAGCGCAGGTACAGACCGGTATGCTTTCCGCACCAGCTTCTCCATTTCTAGAGCCCACTGCTGCAGGTTTTCGTTGATGCGCTGCACACGATCTTTAAGCTGCGCACGAAAGATGTGTTCCAGGTGAGCGTCGCCATACCTCGCCTCCAATGCCTCAAGGAGTTGCTCATAAGTCACTTCCTCACCGAGAGCTTCCAGAACTGTTAAGGCCTGGTCACGCAGGCCTAGTGTGAGAGCAGTCATGGCCTGATTTTTATTCCAGCCGTTCGCCTTCATAACAGCTTCGAACTGGATTTTGTAGGCTGACCAGGAAGAGGTACCGTCGAACGGTGGCACCTTGAACCCACGTAGCGAAGGTGTTGTAGCTACTACGGGAGCTGTAGCTCCATCTCCAAGTTTGAGTCGGTCCAGTGATTTCTTCATGTCAGCCATTACGTTGTCAACCCGAATGTTAACTTGGTCGATTCGGGTTTCAGCTTCCGACAATCGGTTGTCATGTTGAGCAACCTTATCCTTCACCTCCTTTATCTCCTTCCCGAAGGTAGCGAGAAGATCCTTCATGAGGAGCATTTGCTCTTCCAACCGACGGGCCTGTTCCTCTTGTCCGCCCCGCAGTTGATCTTCCAAACGACGGACCTGTTCTTCTTGTCCGCCCCGCAGCTGCTCTTCCAAACGACGGACCTGTTCCTCTTGTCCGCCCCGCAGCTGCTCTTCCAACCGACGAACCTGTTCCTCCTGTCGGCGAGCCTGCTCCTGCAGCATCACCATCAGAGCACCTAAGTCAGGTGCTGCAGATGTAGGGGCTACAGACGGGCCTGCAGCCGGTGGCTGGCCCTCCGACGTCTGCGGCGTTGCACCTCCAAATCTTCTTTGGTCCGTCTCCTGCTGGCGTTGACTTCGGGTACGGAAACCCTCCGTTTCCTCCTTAGGTAAAATCGGCATGATTTTATCCCACTTCTGACACCAATTGTTACGAGCTTGAGGTTCGTGACAATAAAAATTCCCGATAAAATTACCTAAATTAACACTTTAATTTACTTTACACAAATTAAAACTAAAAACACTAATAATTAAACACACTAATTCACTTAATTCCGCTCCGAAGCTTCGCTTGTGTCGCTGAGTTCAACTCTGCCTCGATCGCATCTTGCAGCGCCTATTTATATAATTAGCAAAGAAGCGTCCCGAACATTCAGGTAAATGCGCGCCAGGCAACGAGTATTCGAGTGTAGATTTTCCAGAAACTTAGTTCTCCGGGTGGCGCTGTCGGTCGAAAGATTTGTGATGTCATTTACTGCAAAGCTCCCCTCGCTCTCGTTCCTGACACTAGATGGCGCTAGTGCGCTGATTTGAGCGCGGCGTAACAATATTTAGTATCTTGGCACTTCTTTGTTGCTGATGTCACGTTCGTTCTGCTCAGTTGTAATGTAGGAAAGATATCAATGAAGAGAAAAAGTGTTACTCTTGTTATGACTTTAATAATACTGCACTTTAAGCTTATTCTTCTTTCTTTTTAAACGTAAAACTTTACCACTACACTAGGATTGTCCCCTGTATCGTAGGGGCAGTTTACAAACATAAATTGCACAAGGACAAACATCCAGACCCAGAACAATTATTTGTAGGCCATACAAATACTTGTTCCGTGGGGGATTCGAACCCGCGCCACGGAGTCGTCAACACTACCTATTATTCTACCTTAACACTAATATATACTGATAATTGATAGAATCGGGCGTTACTTTGCGGAAATCCATTATAATAAAAATACTAGTTACTTCGCTACTTGTATTTAGTTAGCGGAAGGTTGCGAAGTAACTAGTATTTTTATTTAATATTATATACCGACATGGGGGCCACAGTACACAGTGCCAAAAATCTAATCTCGCTTTTGGTCTTAAACACAAATTAGTGTATCAGTTATTTCTATCACAGACACATCACATCCATATTACAATACTTATTACTTACCAATTTTAAAGCCTGTTCTAATTGTTTCGCTTTCTCCCGCGCTGCATCTGCCCGACCTTGCTCGCCCACCAGCTGCCTTTCATAATTCGCGCACATATCGCACTGTTTCGTTGTCTCTAAACAAACATATTCTTTACTGTCTCTAAACTTATAAAGATCAAGGACTTGAAAAAAATATTTAAGAAGGATTAAGCCAAGTTGCAGCTATATTATAGTTGTAGCGCAAGTGGCGTAGCAAAGGGGGGGGGGGGCGCACCAGGTGTCACCTTTCTTGGGGTGACACCCACCCGGTCTTTCAACTTTAAGAATAATGTACAAACAAAAAAAATCGCTAGCACAAAAATTTCTTTTTCGGGAATTCCTCCACTAGCACTAGCTCAGCTCTATGTATAATTCGGGGATTCCCGCAAAAGAGCCTGACGCTGTCGTGGGAGATTCCCCGTCCCATACTCGCGATCTTTGACGTCTCAGCTGCAACATTTCTCATTTGTTTCGTGAAGGAAGTATGTTGTGTGTGGTTGGCGTGAAATGTTAAACGTGTATTATTCTATAGTGATAGATAATAAAAAAGTCAAAGCTAGAAAGAAGAAATTTTAATTGTATAGGTAACAATTCCCTTTCTGTCTTAGTTATTATTGTGTTTTGTTATTTCTTCAATATTATGAATGATAAATGATCCATGTCCTCTATCATATAAAATTTATTGCTTTTTACTTTCGATGGGGCGACACCACCATCTTCTGCCCCGGGTGCCACCCAAGGTGGCTACGCCACTGTGTATCACGTATGAGTCGGTTCGACCGGGGAAGCACGCTCTCACAAGATACCAGCGGGGAATTAGCAGCTTCATTTGTGTATCATATAGCGTGCCGTGGTAGCTCAAGAGCTAAGCGCTCGCTGTAAATTTCACAGTACACGAGCAACCCGGGTTCGATCCCCGCTGGCACTAATGAAATTGTTAATGCAATTTTATGTGCTGATTTACCACGTGTTTGGGGGTGTAAATAAGAAAACAATTATTTCGAAGACATGTAAAGTTCGCCAACACGCAATGGGGCAGCGCGGCGGGCTATTCCTTTGCCCTAAAGACCTCCCAGAGATGAGAGGTCTGTGCCCAACAGTAGGATCTATATAGGTGGGTGTAGAGACCGGAGACCATTTTTATTGATATCTTGACATTCTTTCTTAAAACTAAAGAGTGACAACGCATTTGCATTTTAATTCTTAATCGATTAATGATATAGGTGTCTAGGGGTCGCGTCATCCATTGACCATCAGATGGACTATGTGTTTATTTGAATATATTCTATAAAAACTGATTAATCCCGAATAAGTATTGATTCCAACCTGCCCGTTGTTGTTGTTACTTACCCTGCTCTTGTTTTGTATCGCCGCTTGATCCAGTTACTGTCGCGCTTGTTGTATTCGTTGCCTTCGTTTTCTAAAAAGAAATGTAGAATATATGAGCGGCTTTGAAACACCATCCTATTTAAGATTAAACTGTTTGGTCATGGTAACCTTTTACTACCTGACGCCTATCTTCATACTAAGCTTATTGTAGTGATTAAATTGTAATTAACATAATAATTCCACGTTTTGGTAGGTGAACAAAAGATGAATTGTATGAGGTGGTTTAAAGATGACGGTTGTAGTGTCTTATATATATCCCCCTTCCACCCGGACCGCTGAGTAGTTCAGACGTGTTATACTAAATCCCTATTTCTTTTATTATAAATATTTAAATTAAAGTTTCTATTACGAAAATTGAGTTAAAAAATAAGAGTGCATAATTAAGAAGAGTTTGCGACCCGGCGCCGGTAGATTGCCGTGCTGACTCATACGCTGCATCAACGCCGCCCATCTTTGTCCTGCTGCCCGCCCCCAGAGGCGTCACGAAGATCAACCAATCCTCTACGCTTGTAGGAGGTACATGTTAAGTGTGCAGCGCTCCTAGTGCCTTGGCTTAGTCATCTTTTGTGCTTACTAGCTGCTCACTGCGGCGAGACTTATACTTCCCTGGTACTTGTACGCTTAAACAGTTGCGATGCCACTAAAACGGTCGCCGCCGATAAATCCGTCGACGTCACGTAGTCCTTCATTACAGCACTGTGACTCGGAAACAAATTTAAAATCAACAGAATCTGAAGCTTACATCAACACAGCGGTTCGAAAGAGAAAATTTTCCAATAACTTGTCTGATGAATTCTCCGCCATTCAGGATAAGTTTACTGACATGTTTATGTCTCCCAAGAGTGAACAGGACTCTAAATTAACAAAAATCTTAGATTATGTCGGTAATATTAAACAACAAAATGATGATATCAGGGAATCTATTACGTTTATGTCTGAAAAATATGACACTTTATTGTCGAGTGTACAAAGTTTACAAGATGAAAATAAAGCATATCGTAAGCGTATAGAAATGTTGGAAGAAAATATTGAAGGGCTTGAAAGATCTTCACATTCTTATCGCATAGAATTGCGTAATGTGCCTAAAAAGGACCGCGAAAGTAAAGAAGACCTACTAAATATTTTGGTAAAGACAGGTGAAGTGCTTGGATGAAGTGCATTCAGATGTCAGAGATATTTTTCGAACAAATCAAAAAAACGACGGTAATAAAATCATAGTAGCCGAGTTCACCAGTAACATTACCAAGCATAGATTTATCGCTAATTTAAAGGAATACAATAAGAGAAATAAGAACAAAAAATTGACTTCGACCGACGCAGCCATTGCGGGCCCTCCTACTCCCATTTTCATCTCTGAAAATCTTCCCCAGAAAACAAGGCGATTGTTTGCAGTAGCCAGAAATTTCCGAAAGGCAAATAATTATGCATACTGCTGGACATCTGCTGGTAGAATATTCCTAAAAAAAACAGATAGAGATAAGCCTATACTAATAAAATCCCAAGAAGATATTAGCAAAATACCGATCATTTGACTGCTTTTATTTGTTACTATTTCAATTTATTATGATATTATATGTCTGCCTCTGTTTTTGTCTGTAAACATACGTTGCAATTTGTAAAATTTTTGTCATTTAGTTAGTAGATTTTTAACTTTTTTTGCTAACACAACACCAAAACTGCTTACACCACACCACTCTCATATCATATTTAAACAATATACTCATGTTAAAAATAACGCGCACAACATTAAAATTCAACATCTAGTTGTCAAGTTTCTTTAACCAATTTTTACATGATTTTAAAAATAAAAAGTACATTTACTCAACAATTAGCGTCTGTCATAATAACGGTTCTGGAGAACAATAATAACCATATTTATATAGGGTATAATTTGTGTCCAAGTATTAACTTGTCTAGGAATAGCATAGTACTATTAACTTGTTTACTATTGATCCAAGTCAATTTTGGCTCCCCTTATATTTTAACACTCTGCAAAGGAAACAATTCCTTCAATATAAATAACAAATTGCTTTCATCTGAAATGCTGCATTACATTTTTAACGATTTTTCTTGCTTTATGCGTAAATCATCTACAGTTAGCTCTCAGTTGTGCTTTCAGCAATGGCACATCATTTTTATACATGTAATATTATTATGTCTCTGCAAAAATAGAATTACCATGAATCTCCCGATTTTTCGTGTCAAACATGTATGTATGTATGTATGTATGTATATGTATGTGTATGTGTGTGTATGTGTATGTATGTATGTGTATGTATGTGTGTGTGTGTATGTGTGTATATGTATATATGTATGTATGTATATATGTGTAGATATGTAAATTATTTATTATTATTTTTGTTATATGTTAGTTATTTGAACACCAGTTTTTTATATACTAAAATTCAATTCTCAATCTGATATTAGTTATGCATTGGACAGAATTTCTTCTTCTGAGGCTGTCTTAAGCTCACCAGAAAATTGTATGCGTTTACTAGCAAAGTTCAGCTCTAAGTCACTTAAATTAATTTGCCAAAATATTCGTAGTGTAAATGCTAACATTGATGGTTTCCTATTGTTACTGACAAGAATTAATATCGAGTTTGACATAATAGTCCTTACTGAATGTTGGTTACGGTACAATTATTGTGTTCCTTCTTTGCAGGGATATAAGTATGTGGCATCTACGAATCCATATAACCAAAATGATAGTTTTTACAAAAAATAACATAGAGAGGATTTCGGTGGAGGAACCGCAGCTCTTAGATTCAAGCTCTCTCTTAATTAAAATAGGTAATGATACCGCCGTATTAGCAATTTATCGACCTGATGCCTTCCGTAAACAAACTGACTCATTTTTTAAATCGTTGGATACTTTACTTAGTAGTCTAAGCTCATTTCGAAACGTAATTTTGGTGGGAGATATTAACATAGATATATCTCCCACTAATAATGATGTTAACTCTCCTGCATATCTAAATTTGACTGCTGAACATGGTCTTCTTCCCTCCCACTTAATACCTACACACAATCGTACGTGTCTTGACCATGTTCTGCTCAAAACCACTTACCCAGCTTTTACTATTGTTGTTGAAGCCACTGTGACTGATCACTTTGCGGTGATACTCTCTCTTTCAAAGAAAGTACAGTACATTCCACCTAAGAGTGTTCACAAGATAAACGAAGAAAAGTTGAGTCAAAGTCTCTTAAGTGTAGATTTTGAGAGCTTGTTAAATTTAGATGACCCCGATTCTGCGATGGAATATTTTATAAATGCTATACGTAACTCCATCTCCTACGCGACTATAACTTATATCCCATCCCGCAGGCGCAGAATTCTTAAGCCGTGGATGACTCCAGGACTCCTAAAGTGTCTTAGAAATAGAGATAACTTACACAAAAAGTTTAATAAATCACCCGATAACGTGGTTCTCAAAGTAACCTATAAGCGCTACAGAAATTATTGCAATTCTTTGCTCAAGAGCGTTAAACGCGATTATGGAAGAAATAAATTTGCTGAGGCTGGAAAAGACTCAAAACGTATTTGGGAGACAATAAACCAAGTTACCAATACTAGCCCTAGAACAACACCAGGCCACGAATTATTACAATTGTGTCCATTCCCATGTGAATCGGCCGATAGAGTTAACTCCTTCTTTATCAATGCTGGCAAAATCCTTGCTGAAAAATTTGACCAGACGACAGCTATCTCAACCCATGCTACTTCTGCGGTTTCAAGTCCTAATTTAATTGAAAACTCTTTCGTTCTTTTAAATACAGACGAAGAAGAAGTTAAACGGATTATCATTGCTTTAAAATCAGATAAAGCTGTTGGATGGGATGGTATCTCCACTGGTCTTCTGAAAAAGTACAAAGACATCCTAGTGCCTCCTCTGACATTTATTATCAACTTGTGTTTGACGGCAGGTGTTTTTCCAAGGGTGCTGAAAAAAGCTGTTGTTCATCCAATTTACAAAAATGGCGATCAAAGTCTACCTAATAATTATCGTCCTATATCAATACTGCCGTCAATCTCTAAGGTTTTTGAAAAAATCATAAACTCTAGACTAGTGAACTACCTTGAGCAAAAGAATTTATTATCAAATGTCCAGTTCGGTTTTCGTGCAAAAAAATCAACATCAGATGCTTTACTTTCGGTTATCAACTACATTACGCAAAACTTAGATAGGGGTAGAAAGAGTTTAGCCATCTTTCTCGATCTAGAGAAAGCTTTTGACACCGTTTCAATTCCACTATTGCTCCAAAAGCTTGAGGATATTGGCGTGCGAGGCTGTCAACTTACATTATTTTCTAGCTATCTCAGTGGCCGATGTCAGTGTGTCAAGTTGTCTAATAGTGTCATCAGCTCTGATTCTCCTGTCTTTTTTGGTGTTCCTCAGGGCAGTATACTTGGTCCGACCCTATTCCTCATTTTTATCACTGATTTGTGTAACCTTAATCTTCACAATGGCAAGATAATTACATTTGCTAATGACACAGCTCTCCTTTTTTCTGGAAGCACCTGGGAGGATGTTTTCCGGCAATCTCAGGTTGGGTTTAATATGGTATGTGCTTGGCTTAGGAAGAACTTACTAACTCTAAGTTGTAAGAAAACTAAATATATGCCTTTTGCAATCCGTACCTCATCCTTACCTGGAGACGCGCATAAAATCATTGCTCACTGTTGTGCTAATTCTAACACTTTAGATTGTTCCTGTCCCGTTTTAGAGAAGACTAATAGTATCAAGTATCTTGGCATATTATTTGACAACACCTTAACATTCCGTTCTCATATTAAAACACTATGTGGTAGAGTGCGTAAACTGATTTTTATACTTAAAAAATTAAGACGTTGCTAATAGAGAAGTACTAAAATTGGCCTATTATGCTTTGTGTCAATCTTTATTAACATACGGAATTGAAGTCTGGGGTGGTGCAGCCAAAACACATATTATTGAACTAGAGCGTGCGCAAAGATCACTTTTAAAAGTTATCCATTTTAAACCCTACTTATACCCAACTTTAGATTTGTATAGAATTAGCGAAGTTCTTACAGTTCGACAACTATTTGTGCTACATATAGTTTTTAGACAACATACAATTTCAAAAATAACTCAAAAGGAACATTGCCGCCGTAATCATCTGGTAGCTCAGTCAGTGCCTTTCTTCACATCTTTTGCTAGGAAATTCTTTACTTTTTTGGGTCCGTATTTATATAATAAATTACACCAAAAATTATCTATTTATGAAGTCAACAGATGGTCATGTAAAAATAGACTTGTGGAATATCTTCAGACTCTTTCATACACAGATACTGAACAATTACTCCAAATTATCTCATAAATATTCACGGACATACACGCAGACATGCTAACAGTCACAAACTCTCATACTAACGCTACAAAAATACGTGGTGTTTGTATCTTTTATTTTATATTTTTTATTTTTTCTCTAAATATTATTTCTAACCATAACATAAGTGATCTCCTTATAATATTATACTTGTTGCCAAGTAAATTTGGGGGGGGGGGGGCCTGGTGACCTGTAATACGGGTCTTTGAACCTACACGGGCACCAGTCTCCCATGAATGACAAAATATTGTTAAAATAGAGATGTAACACTAATGTATCTTCCATGTCGTTTGTGGTGAGAAATAAATAAATTATTATTATTATTATTATTATGTAATATATATTATTTGGCTCGAAGGACCAATATATAAATGTAGTGTGATACATTTGTTGGTGATAATATTTGATAAGAATAATAACTCGGTGATAAAGATGATGGATAGATGGATTTTAGAGGCGATAATCGGAAGACATAATCGTTCCTGCTGTGTACGAATGATCACTCTTCTTGTTCTATTACAAAGAAGCTTAGTTTGTGCCATACAAAGGTATTTTGTGTCTCCTTCGTCGTACAGATTTTGTTCACGCTGTCTGTTTTAGCAAGGAAACCATGTGGGTCAAAAGGAAGTATACAAAAAAGGTTTTATTTTTCTTAGAAACCAATACGAAATTCAGAGTGATTATTGAAAAATCTTTATAAAATCCGTATATCTCAAGATCTTTTCATTTTAAACCATACATATGGGGGGGTCAAATTTGTAGCATTTTGACTCCCCTATCACGCCCTGCTAGGAAGTTGTCGAGTTCCCAGTAACCCTGTATTTTATGACAGTATTTCATAAAATTCTTACCAAAGCCTCTTGAAGCTGTGCATCTGTCTCTCGCAACTTGTTCTTCAGCGCTGTTATCTCCATCTCCAGCGGCTGGATGATAGAGTGCAGCAACTCATTATCTTCAACATTCTGCAATCCACAAATAAAGAAATGAAGTATAATGATAATGTTGATAATGTTGTCGAAATTATTTTCATATCATTTTATAGATTTATAATGCGCATGCCATGGAGGCTCTCAAGGGGCACGAACTTCTGCTTAACAAACATAAATATATTACCAGAACATTAACTAATTTTCACAAAGTATTTATAAAACAATAACCTCCCTTTTGACTCAGTCTACTGATGAAAACCGAATGAAAATTCCCAAAAGTTTCTGATAGTAGCACAGTCATACTAAAGTAAATACGCTCGCCAGAAACTTCCTTATATACATACTATGTCAATAAACATAGCAAATCAAAATTGTAATTAATAGTGTTTAAACAAACAACGTTAAAAGCAAAGACTTGTATGTTTACTACTAGACGAGTAGGTGGCACAGTAAATATCCTACGCAGTTGTATTTTATTTTACTACATTTACTGTTTTAGGAAAATACAAAATAAAATTTCATACTTATCTAAAATAAATTTCAAATCGCGTTGACAAAGTGCGCACATAAATAATGACAGCGTTTTCTTAGTCACATTAAACATAATCAGTGTTAGATTTTCGAAAACAACTAGTGTTCTCAGCCGCACGCAGTCGACTAAAAAAGTTACGGATAATTGACCGTACCTCAGTGCGCTATGTATTAGTATGTTAGTACCGTAGTGCCCATCTAGTAGTATGCATAGAAGTATTTGGTTAGAAGTTAGAAATGGTAAATACTTTTTAGATACCTTCTTAGTGGGCTGTTCCTGATCTGTGTCGGCTCCCAGCTTCCGCGCCAGGGAGCGCACGAACGTGGCCGGCGCCAGCGACATCTCCTGCCACACGCGACATACTGTCTCACGTCTCGTTTCCATACCCAATGTTATATAACAAGAAACTTTTTACCGGATATAGCCCTACTGCAGCTTTAACGGTTGTAGCACGAATGCCTCGGCTCGACCGTGGAAGGACGACGCTCTCATAGAATGCCAGCGCAAAATATCAGCTTAATGCTGCTGTGTTAAGTACGGTGAGTGTAAAATATTAGTCCACATGGGTGGCAACGCATCTGCATTTTGATTCTTAATCGAGGATAGATTTAGATGTCTATACACACTTAACAAAAAAAAAAACGTTCTTTCGTATTATTTCACATTTTATGAAAATTTATTTATATATCTCGGTTACAATTAATACTTATGTCGAATTTATTTTATTGTAGAAATTATAACCTAGACTTTCTTTTGTATATTTTTTATTATCATTGTCTAAACGAAATTTTTTTATTCTACAATGATGTGACAGCCTTATCGTACTACACCTTGTTCTTGTTACACATATAATCATGGATATTTACAAAGAGGGAACCAATTTGACAGGAATATAGAAATTAATGAATTTATCACCTCTAAGTGTAACAACTTTTGAATTTTAATATACGCATTCCACCACCTCACAAAATATCAATTATGATTTATTGCTGTTAGTTTTATTTAAACAACACACTAAAATATTATAGTAACTCCTACAGAAATAATAATAATAAAAGATCTAGTAAAATCAGTAAATGTACATGATAATAGAAAATTTAAACACCGATGAGGAAATCAGCTAAAAATATCACCAATTTTCGTCGCAGTTTACACATAAATAATATATGTAAATACTAAAGTATTATTTAAGAACTTACAGTTTTTTTAATTATTTAATATAAGTCATAGTTCTTTAAATATCTACTACTACAAAAATCTTAGGTCACCAAAGTTTTTGCTCTGAATTTTTGACACAACGTTACATTCGAATACGCGCGTTTTTTATTATTTTGTATAACCGTTTGAGTCATAGCTCAAAGCAACACGTGACCGGGTACAGCAAGATATAAATAAAATTATATGTAGTTAGTAGTAAGTATAATCAAAATACTCTAATATTATTTACTTTATTAGTTCATGAAACCATAACTAAATCAGTTTATACCCTGCCTGGGAAACATAATCTCATTTTAATAATACGATAATAAGCCGCAAATAGGATAGGGGAACTTTGAGATAAACCTATTTCCAGCATTGTTGTACGCTGATGATTGTAATGTAGAAATTTTCAATTTAAACATTTTTAAGAATAAAAATTAAAAATTCGCGAGAAAAGTACACTCACAATGAAATGAGCTAATAATTTTCAGCTCACCAGATGTCGCCAGTTGTGACTGAGATTGTATTACCATAAGTAAAAATTTGTGTTTCAAACAAGTTTTTCGGTTTCTAGTGCATATACCTATGTACACAAAACAATACCAGTTGCACTTCAATTTTATACAAATTTTACTGTCTTTTTATTTTATTTTTTTAAATATCCACAGTTTGGTTTATCTATTTTAATCTAATTAGTAATAATATAAAATAAAACCTATATATCAGAAAGAAAAATTAACCTTTATATTTTCCTAATAATTAACTTCGCCTCCATGAAATCTGGTAAAATATTTCACTAATATTACAAAATGGCGCCGCCTTAGCGGCAGAAAGTTGTGGATACCTTCATTGTAGTAACTAGCAACTAGTAAAACCCTCTGGTGACTTTTAAAATAAGAATTATTAGAGTAATCTCGATAATGTTTAATCACAATGTGAATGAACATTAGGTTCCAATTAGGCAATTGATTTAGTTAATTCAATGACTAAAGTAAATGTATCACTATAATGAACTAGATGGTGCCACACTATCGACTTAATAATTACAAGCTCTAAGCATTACATACAACAAAATACACTTTCCAAGACCGATATTATCACAAGTTCCGGTGTACGTTGATATGAGTCTGTTGAAAATGTGACAGAATGAACAATATCATAAAATGGACCTTACGTAAAGTATATAAGACTCAAATCTTTTTGTTTTATTAATTGGACGACTGTAAAATTGTTTTTATGGCGCAAAGTAGATACTGCTTATCAAAATAGTATATTTACATAATTACTTAACAAGCTAT
Organism: Parnassius smintheus behrii; assembly: GCA_036936625.1. Classification (NCBI taxonomy): domain Eukaryota; kingdom Metazoa; phylum Arthropoda; class Insecta; order Lepidoptera; family Papilionidae; genus Parnassius; species Parnassius smintheus. The sequence goes on along the minus strand of JAUPFT010000010.1, from coordinate 47,666,697 downwards.
GTTCGAGGTAATTTTGGAGAAGGCAAAGTTTTGCTTGTTGTATACTCATCCTGTTTTAAAGGCAGTGACAATAATTTTGGTATAAGAAATGAAATTGTTGAAATACATCAAGAATTAATTCAGTATGTCAAGTTTTAAGTGTATTTTTTACCGTCTAAAATTGTAATAGAACATAATATGTCCTATTACAAATTTAAATGTTCTTTAAAAGTTAAATGACGTCGGGCGGGTTAACTGAGTAAGATTACTATATATTTATGAGATTATTTTTTTTCAATTTTTACTACAACTTAACTACCATATAATGTAATGTATATAATGTGTAGTGCTGCCCTGTGCTGATGAAATAAGGTAATCTATCACCTCATTTCGTCGAGAGGCGTAAACGAGATACGCTTCTAAAATACCCTGATCGGACCGGACCCTACGGGAGCTGCGTCAAGGATTCGATATATTACAGCTGTTCTCCCGACAATTGAAGATATTTATTTCCACGACTTTTACAGCCCTATTAATAAACACAGACTTGATCGAGATTAACTTTACTCCTAGTTTAAAGCCTAAAATATCTAAGTTCAGTATTAATAAACATAGAGTAAGTAGGGAGTAAACTAATCGGAATCTACTCTCGGAATAAAAGTTAATCCTTGGCGGTACCTAGTTTAACGACTGAGTAAGCATAGACCAGTCACGTATTTTGACATTTTGTAAAACTTTACGTTGTTAAATTCATAAGTTGTAAGCACTAGTAACAAAAACAGCATGATAGATTAAAATGCCAAGAAGTGATGTGGAGCAGAACAAAGAGATTGCAAGTTTTTATTCATTATATGGATTTAGACAAGTGATTGGGGCTATTGATTGCCACATATTCTAATCCCGAAAGTCGCTGGAAACATCGGACAATACTACATAAACAGGAAAGGATACAGTTCAATAAATGTACAAGTAAGTTTTATAGCACCTAGCTAGCCCATCTTTGTCATATGGGTTGGTTGCGCGGAAAAAACCATTGGATTATTATATTTGACGGTAGGAGTGTCAAGTCGCTTGTTCCTTTCCGAAAAACGATATCATTCGTACCCTCCTATCGACACATCGGGGTGGTGGGGTGGGAGGGGCAAGAAGATGATTCTAGAATGTCACGTAATCATCGGGGCCGAGGACATATAAGGCACGCGCGACCGTTGCGCGTCCTCTTTTCCAACGCAGTCGTCGCTGAAAACACACCGCTAGTAGAAACCGCTTTAGCCTGGAAGCAGTCGAGCTCCAGGAGAACCGCCTCACCTCGTGTGAGATATAGTCGCGCACCGCCTCTCTCCGGAGTGTTCCAGAAGAAGTTCCAGAAATTGCAGCTATAGTGCTCAACAGGATAGAAGAAACCCCGGTGAGTCAATACTCCTTTATTTACTGCCTGATATATAGTTTAACCCGCTCCAATTTTGTTGTTCTCCTAATCAGGCAGGATTCCTTTTCAGCGATTTGGCACAATAATAGTTTAGTTTTAGGGAAGAGCGAGTGCATTATACCGCATGCTATAGTAGTCGCCTTTACGTAAGCGTAGAAGCAACCGCATATACAGTCCACTTTAGTTAATATCTCGCGTAATAGGTTTAAGGTTCGACCGGGGAACTAGACTTCGGCAGCCTTAGACACGTGGCTCCACCATTTTATGGTCCTTCGAGCCGGATTTTGGTCGAATTGTTGAATTAATTAATTAGATAATGCACTCTAATTTATAGAATAGACTTAAATAGTGTTCGTTTAAATTTAAATTTTGATTAGGTACTCGCAAACAGAATTATTCGTTTTATAGCGCTCGTATTTGATTAAATTTAAAGCCTATTAAATAATTGAAACAGTGTAATAGGAACCGTTTGATACGCTTACCCACAATCTTGATAAAATTATTGAGTGCAAATGACGCGTCACCTCGACTCGCTGCGCAGGTGTTCGATTTAATTACGTAATACGGCATACCGAGTGTCCATCCTTTATTGTTTGTGCGTTGTGAGATTAATTGTGATTGATATAACTTTATTATAATAGTTTAAAATGGCAGTTAGTGGAAGTGAAATCAAAATTAAAACGCTTTATGCCAAGAGGGACACACTCTTTTCGCGTATGCAGAATATAAGTGATTATATAAAGAACATTCATATAGAAGCAGTGCGGGAAACCTTTTTGACTGAAATCGAAACGATAGATTCTCTACGAATAGATTACGAAAAAATATTAGACCAAATTAATCATTTCGAATTACAAATCGACCCGAAATACATAGTGAACTACCAACTGCTGCTGGCATTCGAAGATATGTTGTGTCGCGTGAAAAGAATTGCGAGATCCCTACTATCTCAAAACGAAGCAAAGCCGGAAAAACAGGTACGTCCAAGCGACTCGATTAGGTTGCCGCCAATAGATATTCCGGTATTTAATGGTGATATTAAGACGTGGCCCTTCTTCTTCAGTAGTTTTCAAAACAATATACACAATAACCCATCGTTATCGGACGCCGAAAAATTATATTACTTAATCAGTAAACTTAGTGGCAGGGCACAGTCGATCTGCTCTGGTTTTACACCTACAGCAAACAATTACTTATTAATATTCGAAACGCTTAAAACTAAATATGAAGATAGGAGAATGTTAGCTTCCGAATATTTGAACCAGATATTCGATCTTAAATCTATATCATCCGCGAATATCAACGGCTTAGAGCAGTTTCTAGATAAATTTGTGGCATCGGTGGCTGCACTTAAGAATTTGAAATTTAATGATCTTATGGACGTGGTGTTTCTCCATATTGCACTGAAGAAGTTGGACCCCGACACCGTGCGTGCGTTTGAAATGGAGCATCGTAGCTCGGAGATGCCTTCCTTTCATTCATTAGCATCGTTCGTGCGAGATCAAATAAAGGTGATGCAGCGCTCTCCGAACGTTAAACAGGAGAATAAAAGGTGCGTCGACCGTAGACAGACTCAACCATCTAAAATAGCAGGGTCGTTAACTTACGTAACCGCTACGCCAACATCACTCCAGCATACTTGTATAGTATGTAAAGATAGACACGGTAATTTATATAATTGCGCGACTTTTCGTAAATATTCACCAAGCGAGCGTTATAAATTAGTAAAGACAAACAACCTATGTTTGAACTGCTTAAGCGATAAGCATTTAGTTGCAAAATGCAATTCGAGTTCCGTATGTAGCAAGTGCGCCAGGAAACAACACACGCTATTACATTTTGAAAATAGCAACATAGCGGCGTCAAGTAAAGCGGAGAAGGAATTCGCCCCTACTAAGGTCAACGATTCTAGCGGTCGACCTGGTGATGTCGCTCTGTGCTCATTGGCAAATATGGGAGCACAACCTCCTTCAACCGTGTTACTGGGTACGGCACGTATTTTGGTTAGGGATTCGCGTGGAAACGAACAAAGCGTCCGTGCACTGCTGGACAGCGGAGCCCAAAATAGCTTTATAACGCGACAATGTTGTCAGCGCTTAGGCTTAGTAATAAATAGGTCACTTTCATGTCCTGTAATTAAAGGCATCGGAGGCACTAGTAAATCGACACAGGGATATATAAATTTAAAAATTTATTCTCGGATAGATCGTAATGTTAACTTTGATGTAAATGCACTAGTAGTAGATAGGGTCACTGAACGGTTGCCAACCGTTTCGTTTGACACCTCGGCAATGATTGAATTTAAGAATTTGACTCTGGCGGACGACACTTACGCCGTTCCTGGAAACATAGACATGCTCATTGGAGCATCGCTTTTCCCTCATCTTTTGTTAAACAATAAGGTCAGGGGCAACTCCTCGCATACCGCGCCTTACGCACTGGAAACCGTATTGGGCTATGTGATCCTTGGCTCCGCCCCCATCATAGATAGTATTTCGGCAACCTCTTATTGTGGTATGGCTGTCGAACCGCTCGAGTCGTTAGTCCGCAAATTTTGGGAGATGGAGGAGGTGAACGTCCCACCCATAGCTAGCTCAGATGACAGGTTATGCGAGGAAATTTACGTCCGCACGACCGTTCGTGATCGCGACGGTAGATATAGTGTAGCGCTACCCTTTAAAGGAGATGTTTTATCTCTCGGCGATTCGCGTCAAATGGCGGAAAAACGTTTCTACAGCTTGGAGCGTAGGATGCTCGCTTCACCCCAGTTAAAGGAAGCTTACGACGGCGTCATTAACGAATATATAAGAGAAGGTTACATATCACTTGTGGCTTCGAAATTAGATAACTACGAAGACACACCGTCGTTTTTCATACCACACCACGGAGTCATTAGAGAGGACAAACTTACATCTAAGTTACGTGTAGTGCTCGACGCTAGTGCTAAAACTAGCACTCACCTGTCGCTTAACGATATCCTCTATAGTGGGCAAAATTTACAGGGCAGTTTATTTAATATAATAGTCAATTTTCGTTTGTTTAGTATAGCACTATCCGCCGATATTCGTCAAATGTTTCTTTGCATAGGGGTCCGTGAATGCGACCGTAGATTCCAACGCATTTTATATCGTTTCAACCCAAAGGAACCTCTAATGGTGTTTGAATTTAACCGCGTTTGTTTTGGTTTAAAGTCGAGCCCATTTCATGCGTTACGCACGGTGAGACAGCTCGCTCACGATGAAGGTCCCTCTTATCCTAAAGCTAAGAGGGCAATTGAGAGCGGATTATATATGGATGATTTTGTGTACTCGGTCGATAGCGTGGAGGAGGCAACCCTAACCACCGCCGAGGTCATAAGGCTCATGAAATCGGGTCAATTCGATCTTGTGAAGTGGACTAGTAATTCGCGTCCGGTTTTGGATACAATCCCACTATCACACCGTCTTTCGGCGATAAAGGAATTCGACGATTCTGATACACACAAGGTGCTCGGTCTGTGTTGGTCACCAGAGTCCGACGTGTTTAGCCTTAAGGTAAATCCGCCCGTAGAGAAATGCACAAAGCGCACAATACTGTCATGCGTTGCTAGATTATGGGACGTCATGGGTTTCGTAGCTCCAGTGGTATTATACGCTAAGCTTTTAATTAAACAACTTTGGTTATTGGAATGCGACTGGGATGACTCGCCGCCTGACAGCATTGTTCGGTTGTGGCAGCGCTTTAGAGAGGAACTTCCTTTATTAAAAGAAATTAAAATACCGCGTCATATAAACGTAGATAGAAGTAGCGCCATAACAGTCGTTGGGTTTGCAGACGCCAGCGAGAAGGCTTACGGGGGCGTTGTATATTTCCACGTCCAGAATAATGGTAGAAATTCGATTAGCCTCATTAGTTCTAAGTCGAGAGTCTCCCCCCGTAAGGTTGTCTCTCTGGCGCGCTTAGAGCTTTGCGCAATATTAGTACTCGCCAAGCTTATTACCGCAGTTATCAGCGCATGTAGGGATAGAGTTCACATAGAAAGGATATTTGCCTTTTCCGACTCCACCGTCGCCTTATGCTGGGTTCATTCTTCACCCCACCGTTGGGATACGTTTGTTGCGAACCGAGTGGCCAAGATACAAGACGAGTTAGAAACGCGGAACTTTTATCACGTGTCCGGTACGGAAAACCCCGCCGATTGTCTATCCCGTGGACTCACCCCGATGCAAATAATGGACCACCCGCTTTGGTTCCACGGACCTGCTTGGGTTCACTTGGATCCCTCGCAATGGCCAATAACCGATTTCGAACCTTCGTCAGTGTCACAACCGCCGGAAGAAAAGAGACACGCTCTAGTGGCGAACGTTTCGAGCGAGGTTTCTCCAATCTTGTCTCTTGTCCTCTTGGTCAAAATTATTGCGTAGCGTAATTTACGTTTGTCGATTCGCGAAGCTGTTACCGCGACGTTCGTATGTCTTAGCATCCGATTACAACTATGCTGAGTCGCTAGTATTGCGTGAACTTCAACGTGCGCACTTCTCTGAAGAAATTAGAAGATTACAATCGAATAGAGCTTGTAGTCGCGCCTTTCAACGCCTTAAGCCATTTTTACAGGATGGGATTGTAAGGGTAGGTGGACGCTCGTCCAACTCGCAATTGAGTTTCGACCAACGGCACCCTATTGTTTTACCGCGTAAAGACCATATCATGAACTTATTAGTCGATTACCATCATAAATTGAACTCGCACGCTGGCCCCGACTTGTTGATGTCGATTTTGCGTCAGAATTATTGGATTCTTTCTGCACGTAGTTTAATACGCAATCGGGTGCACAGATGTATAGCTTGTTTTCGGGCACGCCCCAAGCCGTCATTTCCGGAAATGGCGGAACTTAGATCTTGTAGAGTAATACAATCGGTAAAGCCCTTCACGCACACCGGGTCTGATTTCGCTGGTCCGTTTAAGGTCACGCTCACTCGCGAGCGTGGTATAAGATCCACAAAGGCTTACGTCTGCATTTTCGTATGTCTAACTACTCGAGCGGTGCATATAGAACTCGTTGGTGATCTAAGCACAGCAGGCTTTATGGGCGCATTTAAAAGATTTCTTTCCCGCCGTGGCCCTGTAAGTAGATTGTATTCGGATAACGGTACGAACTACGTCGGTGCAAAACGTATTCTATCAGAACTACATGAGCTCTTAGCTAGCAAATATTATAATTCGGAGTTCGCTCACATTCTAGCCGAGAACCGCATTGAGTGGTCTCTGAACGTCCCAGCCGCGAGTCATTTTGGGGGCAATTGGGAGACTAATATCAAGAGTCTAAAGAGTCATTTATACCGAGTAATAGGAGATCAAATTTTGTCCTTCGAAGAGCTAAGTACGGTGCTCGCTCAAATTGAATGCGTAATGAATAGTCGCCCACTTTGTCGTACGTTGTCTAGTGACCCCTCGGAACCGCTGGCTCTGACTCCAGCACATTTTTTGAATTTAACGCCTTTAAAGTATTTGCAGATATGGATGAGAACAGACTTAGCATTTCCGCACGCCACAAATTATTAGATCGGTTAGTGCAATCGTTTCGGAAACGATGGAGGATGGAATACTTGCATACTTTGCAGTCTCGACAAAAATGGAACACAGAAACTGAGCCTTTAGCTGTAGGAACTGTAGTTGTGCTCACCAAAGAGAATACGCCGCCTCTCCACTGGCCGTTAGGAATTGTCGAAGAGGTCTTTCCCGGTTCCGACGGAGTAGTTAGGATAGCTCGCGTTAAGACCACGGTTGGGTCTTACTTGCGTCCGGTTGTCCGTTTGTGCCCCCTACCTCTTCCATCATTTAAATTAGCTTTCTAGATTAAATTGTAGTTGAATTTAGGTAATCTTAGCGTTAGTTAGTTATTTTGTTAGTTGATCTTAGCTCTAGTTGTATTAGTTAATTTTGAAGGAAATCCTTCAAGGGCGGGGGAGATGGTTGCGCGGAAAAAACCATTGGATTATTATATTTGACGGTAGGAGTGTCAAGTCACTTGTTCCTTTCCGAAAAACGATATCATTCGTACCCTCCTATCGACACATCGGGGTGGTGGGGTGGGAGGGGCAAGAAGATGATTCTAGAATGTCACGTAATCATCGGGGCCGAGGACATATAAGGCACGCGCGACCGTTGCGCGTCCTCTTTTCCACCGCAGTCGTCGCTGAAAACACACCGCTAGTAGAAACCGCTTTAGCCTGGAAGCAGTCGAGCTCCAGGAGAACCGCCTCACATCGTGTGAGATATAGTCGCGCACCGCCTCTCTCCGGAGTGTTCCAGAAGAAGTTTCAGAAATTGCAGCTATAGTGCTCAACAGGATAGAAGAAACCCCGGTGAGTCAATACTCCTTTATTTACTGCCTGATATATAGTTTAACCCGCTCCAATTTTGTTGTTCTCCTAATCAGGCAGGATTCCTTTTCAGCGATTTGGCACAATAATAGTTTAGTTTTAGGGAAGACCGAGTGCATTATACCGCATGCTATAGTAGTTGCCTTTACGTAAGCGTAGAAGCAACCGCATATACAGTCCACTTTAGTTAATATCTCGCGTAATAGGTTTAAGGTTCGACCGGGGAACTAGACTTCGGCAGCCTTAGACACGTGGCGCCACCATGGGTACTTACTTATTTTCTTAGATTCAATACAATCACCTCAATCTATTATTTCATATTAAAGAAGTTATGAGTGCTTTGTTCCAGGTTGTGTCAAATGCAAATTTAGAGTTCATGAATACAGTGGCACATTGGTAAGGCAGCACACATGACTCAAGAATATTTAATGAAAGTCGCATTAAAACAAACGTTTGAGCAGTCAGAATTTAAAGGCAGGCTTCTCGGAGATTCTGGTTATGCTTGTACTCCGTATTTATTTACTCCTATCTTGCGTCCTAATAAACAAAAGGAAGAAATGTATAACCGGTCGCACATTTGGGCCCGTAACACTGTAGAACAATGCTTTGGAGAGAAGCAAAGGTTTCGATGTTTACTGCGAGGACTAAATACTAAATAAGAGGTTACAAAACTATATACATTGCAATGCAAAAGCAAGATCTGCTTGAGGTAGTATAAGGAGATAATGAAAATGTCCAAGTCACACAATTAGTAAATAACTCCGTTAGAGGAAATTCTGTTCGGGCAACATTTATTAACGATTTTTTTTAAAATAAATATACAAAAATTACATGTACAAAAGATTTTATTTATCCCCAAAAAGCAAAACAAAAATGGTTATTTAATTAATTTTGCCCTTCACGCTTTTTTCTTAATTCTGAAATTTCGTTACAAATAATATTAAAAATGATTATATTTAGAAGTTAATTTTTCCACCGAGTCCGAAAACAAAAAGAGGAACAAGGAACAACACGTAACACTTAAAATATTGCTTGTCACTGTCATTAATGTCATCATCAAGCATTGGGTGCGTTTGGCAGAAAAAAGCGCTAGCAAGCGCTTGTAAGCAAAATGGCGATCGTAAGCGGTAAGCGCTGTCAAATCGTAAGTAGCTATTTTCCTCTAGGACACGAAGTTAGTTTTAACCGGGGAACCTAACCTAATTTAAATATATGTTTGTGAAGTATTCATATTAAAAACTTACCAATCATGAATTTTTAATAACATGTATATGTATATTCATGTCATTATATTACTTAAAACTAATATTGCACAGAACAACTTATAATTTCTACTTCAAAACAAACAAATTAAATAAGCAAAATGGCGGATTGTGTCAGCGCTACTGAAGTACCAATTGTGTCCTGGCCGAAAACTATTTTAGCGCTTGTAAGCGCTTGCTAGCGCTTTTTTCTGCCGAACGCACCCATTGAGTTCATTCAACAATCATTCACTGACTCACTCTTTTTACTTTTAAAATAAGTGGGTTGCCATAGCGCAAGCGTTAATCCCGGCGTAAGGAATGTATTGTTATTCAGAGGTTACTCCATGTTTATTAATAACATTGTAATAACGAAGTAAATAGTCTAAGTGTAACTTCGAATTACGCTTGGAATAAGCAATTTTTATTAATCAGGCAGTTACAGTTTAATAAGGAAAGAATAATTTCCATACAAATTCTGTAAATAATTTAATCGTGTTTATTTTTCACAGTCCACCCGATGGTAAGTGGATGCTTACCATTTTTTTACAGGAGAGGGTACAAACGAGCATACGGTTCACTTGATGTTAAGTGATTACCAACGCCCATGATCAACTGCAAAACCAGGGGAATTGCAGGTGCGTTGCCAGCCTTTTAGAAAGAAGTAGGCTCTTTTCTTGAAGGTCCCTAAGTCGTATCGGTCCGGGAAAATCGCCGGTGGTAAACTATTCGACAGAGGTCGTACGCGGAAAAAAACTCCTAGTGAAACGTACAGTGGTGGACCGCTAAGCATCCAGATCGTGTGGATGGTATAGGGAGTTTTGCCGCGGAGTGCGTTCATGAAATTTCGCGGCTGGGATTAATCCGAACAATTCCTTAGAGCACTCTCCGTGGTAGATGCGAAATAAAATGCAAAGAAAAAATGCGACCACGAAACTGCACATCACTCGATACGTCGACGCCGAGGATTCCGATACTGGCTGAACAAGGGGAGTGCCTTAAAACTTGAAAACGCGCAAACTTGTGTCTTCTGAGGGTTATACTAGACTAGATTTAGTCGTCCCCATTCGAGACTTTCTTCAGTAAAGACTCTCCTTCCGACAAAAATTTCTCAAGGTACTCGGAGACGTTTTCCCGAAAAATATTCCAAATTAATTCTAATTTAATTTATACCAAATTAACGGCCATGCCTCCCCCTTGGACTTTACTGCCTCCGCCCATCGATGACTCAGGTAGACCAGAAGATCACCAGCTGATTGACCCAGACGAAAACCGTATGGGCGGTCACTAATCAGCTGGTGATTCTCAAGGTACCGCATGAGCTGGCAGTTTACAATGGATTCCATTATTTTGGAGAACAAGGAGATGATGGCGATAGGCCTGTAGTTTGACGGATCTCAGCGGTCGTCTTTTTTAGGGATCGGGTAGACGAAAGCCGTCTTCCATGATTTTGGGACCACGCCTAGGGGGTTGGAGAATACACATCCTCAGCACAATTGGGGGGATTCCGTCAGGCCCACTCGACATGTGGATGTCCAGGGAGAGGAGTGCTTTGGGAACCAAGCACTGTGTAAACCGCACATCCGCGGGATGGTCGGCGGTGTGCTTTCCCCGTCATCGAGAGTCGAGTTGGACGCAAAGAGTCTAGCAGATCAGCTTTCTCCTTTGCGACACTGGCCAGTGAGTCGTCGTCTCCCTGTGCAGAGATGGAAGAGATGGCTGACAGAAATTCCCTTGGACAGTCTTGGCGGGAAACCAGAATGCACGAGTTCCAGAAGGAAGGTGAACAAGTTTGTCGCCAATTCTGCCTATGTGCTCCAACTTTGCCTTTACAATGACTCTTTTAAAGGACCTAAAGGCGGAATTATATTTCTTTTTTTAGGGCGCTGGTGTTTACATCCCAAGACGTTGATGCGTCAGCCCAGGCCCGGTAGCACTCCTGCTTACAGCATGATGCTATTTTACAGGAGCGACTAAACCATGGCTGAGATCTGCCACCGATGGGCACCACAGACGAAGGAATAAAAAGTTCTATACCTTGAAGTACCACATCAGCGACAGAATCAGCAACAACGTTGAGATCGTCTGGCGAGAAACAAACACGCCCCCAAGGGTAGGATGCAAAGAAACACCGCATCCTATCCCAATCGGCTGACCTATAGTGCCAGACACGGCAGCATCCTGCAGAATGCAACCGCGATTTCAGCGTGAGTAGCACCACACTCCGGAAAAGATAACGATCCGAGGAGCCAAGAGGGGCATCGACGGAGATCTGATATCTGTCCGGATGAGAGGTCAGCAGAAGGTCCAACAGGGAAGGCGCATGATCCTTCACATCTGAAATCCGCGTAGGCGAAGTAACCAGTTGTGTCAGACCATATGCCAAGGCGAAATCATGAACAGATCTCCCCGCATGATCAGTTAAACGTGAACCAATCCCTTCGGCATGGTGAGCGTTAAAATCGCCGAGGATCACGATCTCCGCGGAGGGGATCTGCTGTAGCAACGAATCTGTAGCCATTTGACGTGGTCGAAGAGTCGGTCTGTTCGGCATTACCGCTATGGGACCTATAGGAACACCCGTAGACGCGCGGATGGTCGTCGCTGTTTACGCGTAGCCAAAGGATGGACAGGTCCGAACCTTCAAGACCGCCAAGGCGTCGAGAACAGATGTCCTCTCTGACGTATACGCAAATGCAAGCCCGAGTCACAAAGGAGTGTTCTAGTTTGTTCCCCGGGTAGGAGAGATACGAAAGATCAGCCGGAGAAAACACCTGTGTCTCGGTCAGAAAGAGCAGAGCCACCTTCGCCGTTTCGAGATGGTAGTGGACGGCGTTTAGGTTCGAGTGAAGTCCCCTGATATTGGAGAAATTCACGGCTAGCGTGGCAGGGGTCGCCTTGGTCTTGTAGCTCAGCTTGCCCCGAGCATTGAATAAAACTACTATTTACGGATTTTATCGCGTTTAATTACTTTAATTTATTTTCATTATTATCCCGACGTTTCGGGTGCTTTACAGTACCCATGGTCACGGGGGGGACTGAGATGTTTGACGTCCCAATGTCGTAGTTAGTCCGGCTACCTTCGGGTCCCGCGCCTACGTCACAGTGAACGAGTGAAGCCGGCCACAGTCGAGCGCGCGCCTGCTCTACTACCATATGTCAGAGGAGTCACGGACAAGAATGGCTACATCTTGAAGCGAGCGTCCATTAAGACATACTACAAGCCGCTGAAGAAGATTAGTCAATTTTTACCATCCATCAAATGTAATATTCCTCTACAAGATGCAGGTGTGTACAAGCTAGATTGTGAATGTGGTCTCTCTTACATAGGTCAAACAAAGAGATCTATAAAAACCCGCGTGAAGGAACATATAGCTGATGTGAAGCACCGACGCTCCGGGAAGTCTGCAGTCTGCGAACATGTTCAAGATCGTCCCCACCATTTGATAAACCACAAATTCTCGCAAAAGAACACCGATTCCTACCAAGGATGATACGCGAGGCTATTGAAATTAAAAAACATCCAAATTTCAATAGAGAAGATGGTTGGGTGCTACCATCTGCTTGGGATCCTATAATTAACAAAATTAAACCCAAACCCAAGCATACCACTACAAGACTTCATGATACTATATGCTCGTTTTGCGTAAATCGGATCAAAAATTAATATTAAAAAAAAAACTGTAAGTAGCCGGACTAACTATGACATTGGGACGTCAAACATCTCAGTCCCCCCCGTGACCATGGGTACTGTAAAGCACCCGAAACGTCGGGATAATAATAAAAATAAATTAAAGTAATTAAACGCGATAAAATCCGTAAATAGTAGTTTTATTCAATGTGTAGTGTTCGCGTAAATTTAAGAAATCATTATTTGCCCCGAGCAGTTATTGTATTGAGCAGAATTTTACCCACCCCCCTCCCTCCCCAAGAATACGCGGGGCAGCCCGAGCACTCACGCTCGTGAATGAAATAGTTTGGTCGTGGATGCTCAGCGAGGGATTCTCCAGGGTTGCTGGTACCCTCCTGAGGCAGTCTAACATTTAATTCCGTTACCATGTTGATGGAGGGGAAGGGGGAATTAAGCCTCCGGCCACCTGCACTCACGAGACGAAACGCGGAAGCAGAGCTTCCACTTCAAACCGGTATTCTGTGAGGTCGTGGTACCACCCCGACTGGAGCCGGCCCATACGTGCAACAGCAAAAGCTGCCGCATGGCTCTACCACTGTTAAAGCACCGTACAAAACACGGCAGCATTAAGCTGCTATTTTACGCTGGTATTCTGTGAGAGCGTGGTCCTTCCCCGGTTGAGCCGACCCATTTGTGCTACAACCATAATATAGCTGCAATGTGGCTCTACCACGTATAAAACGTATACCACGTATTGTGCAGTGGCGGAGCAAGAATATCCACTACCCCATATCATCCCCAGAGTGTCGTAAGAGGCGGCAGAGGTAATATAAAACAGGAGATGGGCATCAGCATCTTCCTGACAATAAACCAAATTAATAAAAAACTGCGGTTGCCAAACCGCTTGCCACGCGTGGCTATTATGGCAAAATCAGATCAGACAAGACAGCGCTGTTTGAGGAATTGACGGTATTATGAATGAATGATTTATTCGTCACACACAACACAATGTACAAAGCAATTAAAACAGTAAACAACGTATTGTTAATTTTTTCGTCTTGCTACAACACAAAAAAAATAATTATTAACGTTAATTTTTTTGTCTTGTTTTTTACAATCTGATTGCATCTGATTCAGCATGATGCTGTATTACTATTATACATTACTATTATACATACTATTATACAGTATTGCCATAACTGTAGTGTATTTACTGTCGGTATCTCATACTTACCGAAAAGTTGAATATATATTAAGAAAAAAATATTATGGCTTATTTTTGTATTTTGATGTAGAAACATGGTAGTGCTCTGCTGCAACTATATTATAGTTTTAGCACGAGTCGATTCGACCGGGAAGGACCACCCTCTCAAAGAATACCACTGTAAAGTAGCAGCTTAATGCTGCTGTATTTCGTATAGTATGGGTGCAAAGAACCAGAGACCCTTTTTAGGAAACTAGCGACTTCATCTTGATCCTCAGGGGTGTCAATGCACCTGCACTTCAATTCTTAATTGACGATAGATGTAGATTTCTATGGGCTACAGCATCCATGTACCATCACATGGACTATGTGCTCGTTTTTCACGCTTATTCTACATAAAAAAGTTGAGATCTGCTCACCTGTTGCTGCCTGAGTTGAGTGAGCTGCTGCTCCAAGTCTAAATTCCGGGCGCGCAGGCGGCGAACTTCTTCCGTACCAGATGAAGACGCCTCTACCGTTTCTGTGTTAGGAATGAGAGACTGATGAGATTAATTGACAGCCAAAAGTTCCTTCTTTCTATAATTATACTTGTATACGAGCACTTCAAATCATTTAACAATTTAGTTTAGAGTTGCCCGCGTACTAAGAAATTTACTTCGTTCGCTCATCCCATAAGTTATGGTTCAAATTTCTAAAAATTACTACAAGTTATATATAATTACAATACGTTAACCTTTTGTGCCCCATAGTAAGCAGAATGATGGTAACATACTACATCTGTACTTATCCACTTAAAAAGTGTACTGAAAATGAATCAAAATAGCTTTTCATATCACAACTACAATCTAGCCCAATTAATTAATTATGAAACTGATTAACGCTTAAAATGTGTTATAAGGAAAACAAACTTGAAATATGCTCATTATTTGTTTTTACCGCGATCTATGGTTAGTATATAATTGGATTTATGAAAATAATTTTAGTTGACACTCGGCACTCATGTAGATTAAATACCTGTTATGATCTGTTTAATAGAAACTCTTTTCTCTGTTTAATAGAAATTGTACGAGAATAACAAATAATACAGGTTCCTAATATAAACATGTGTTATCTATTTTATACCAGCGCTGCACCCTGGCTTCGCACGGATAATTTCCGGATCTCGACAACAATGCCAGCTACCAGGTACAATTGAGTTTTTAAGCAATTCAGGGACCCACTTAAATACAGACAAAAAATTCATCAATCGAGTTTTAACGAGACTAACCGGTCAGCAATCGATTTCTATATATATATGAAGAAAGAAGAAGAAGATTGTTTTAATAGGGTATTTTACACCACGTAAAATAAAATCAAAAAATATATATTTATGATAGATTTTGTAAAAGGTAAAAGAGAAATATTGATTTCTGTTTATAAAATTGCATTATAGATTTTATATTTCAATTTTAAGATTTTTTTTCATCAGGGCCTCAAATCTGCAAAACGCTGTTCGCCATATTATACACTGTCGTGACGTCACTGATACCGACTCAGGGTTTTAGGTTTCATAAAAATTATAGTGGTTCATTATCACTCTAGGATTTATTTAAAACTAGCTGTACCCCGCGGTTTCACCCGCATGTCATATAATGTCGCGCGGCAGAGATGCGTGATATACGCGTCTCTGCCGCGCGACATGATATGACACCTCGCTCATTTAGTTCAATCATTTTAGCTAAAAAATTAGCAAAATTAATTGGAGTACTTTTATCTATCGGCATATACACGTGACATAGACTCCCCTCCCACACCCCAGTGACACCCGCATCGCATGGTGCTGGCAGTGTACGCGATATAAGGATTTTTCGACGTTACTATTGAATACATGGAAAAGTAGTTATTGTGAGATAACTATAATAGTTAGACATATGGTATTGCAGACTTTTATGTAGATATTGATGTCCTCCATAAAACTGTAGCACATCACTTTGCTCTATTGTCAATAGTTTCCGCAGCGTACGCGATATAAGGTTTTTTTTTTGGTTTTTTTTTCACACCTTGGGTTACATTAACGAAGTTTTCATACGGATCCCTAATTTTTTTAAAACGTTCTATCGCCTATGTTCATCAGGAATAATGTAGGATTCTAATGGTGAAACAATTTTTCAAATCGGTTCAGTAGTTTCAGAGCCTATTCAATTCAAACAAACAAACAAACAAATCTTTCCTCTTTATAATATAGAAGAGAAGACAGTTAGTGTAGACAATTTTTGAAAATGGGTGTGATACCCTATAATAAATATCTTCTCTAATTCAAACATTTAGTTGTGCCGCAAAAATATCCACTACCCTACATCGACCCCTGGGTGTCATAAGTAGGGATGATAATCGACGGCGAAAACATCGATTATTTGGTAATAATATTTTCAATTTTGCCGATATCAATTATTCGATCAATCGCAATCATCATATTTGTTAATAGATTAATCAAAGAAAGTCAAGCATGACAACTGGAAAATATCCCACCTATAACAATCAATGGGGGCGGCCGGTGTTCTTCAATGGACTTTTGGTAGGCTAGAACAGTAATGGTGAAATATCCAGATCCGGCTACAGGCAACATAGTCAAAGGTAAGAAACACTGCTACTGCATTTGTCAATCCATTTTATAAGATTACTAGCGATCCGCCCAGGCTTCGCACGGGTGATTTCTGGATCTCGACAATAGCGCCACCTACTGGGTTTAAATGTAAACATAAACTATCATTGGTTTGAAAGTCTATAACAGACATAGGTAGAAGCATTTTTGCATTTATGCGTGAGGCCCATGTCAAGCTGTTGACTTTTATGTGCTGCTGATGATGAAAGTAGAAGGTACCATTGTATGTATCAGAGTGAAAGAATCACCTATTCACTTAACATTTTGATTACTTCATAACCATTAGAGGAGGCCTGTGCCACGCAGTGGGACATATATTCATATATAAATATACTTTATTATTTCCTACTTATTGGAAATGGTCTGAGATTTCCTATTTATTTCTATTTATATTATTTATCTAACAGGCCAGCAGTTGAAATAAGTGATATGAGCCTGATACGAGTATTATAGTGTCTAATCTATAATGATTCTCTTTGTCTGTAATTGTTAAATTGGTTCATGGTTTGAGCTGATATAACTTCTGATGACAGCTTCTTTCATATTTCAAACACTCTTTAGTTAAAAAAGTGCTTGAGTGGGTTATTATGTGATATGGCTTTAGTCAATTTGAGGAGATGCCTCATAAAAAGCATATTTATATATTAGAGAAGATATAATACGCTGGGCTGGACCAGCCTTCTGTAGTTATGAAATCATTATAAAATAAATACGTAATACTATATAATAATGCCTAAAGGCCTAAATTTTATTTTATTTTATTATTTTTAATTAATAATTTATATCAGATTAGGATGTCTCTTACCACTAACAAGCAGCTGTAGACTCTGTATTTCAGACTTCTGATTCTCGCTGAGCGTCTGCAACTGCTGGAGCGCAGCTCGGAGCCCCGTCACCTCCGACTGCAGCTGCTCCCGTTCCACTACCATATTACGCATGTCCTCTGTAAATGTGCGTAATATTAAAGTTTACATTCTCCAGACAGAATTTTAGTAATGGTGTCTAGTCTCGCCTGGGGCCAGCCATCTGCGCAAACCTATTGCATTCATATAGCCTGGACAAGCACAGGTGTATTTTTTTATCACTGGCACTTATAATTTGGTCCAGGACTTTTAGCTTCCAGTGCTATCCGAGACACGGTAAAGCACTGTTGATAATTTCTAGATAGATAAACCCAATAGCTGTGTCTAGCTTTAGCTGGGCCTACATAACCGCCAGCCGCGCTTATGGCCACTAGAGCAACGAGGCAGTCATACTTGTGTAGTAAGGCAAGTAAGGTTCACAAAAGAAAATATTCACGATTCAACAATCATCCAATATTCAACATAAACAGAAACTTTCTTATTCAATATAGTTTATATATATAAGTAATACTTATTGAAAGTAACTTTGTTTTAATTTACCACTGTCTTGGGAAGAACTAGTAAGAAACCTAGCGGGACTTTTTTTTTAAAAAATGACAGCTTACAATCATGTATGTGGGACAAATTCAAATTCAAATTTATTTATTTGTGAATACAGGTAATGAGACAGAATAGATCTTATATGTATATGTTATATAAATATGTTCGCTGCATTCGACCCTTAGGTATACAAATATTACAGTTACAATTAAATTATTATATATTATTTCATTTTATTATTTATATTATAATTATATGAGAAAATTCAACAACGATGTAATAATTAATAAAAATGGGATATTTACAATAATATATTGTCCAATCAAAAGTCAAATGAATTATATTTTGTGCAATGTCATTATAATAATATTGTTACGCGCTCCAGTCGACGACACAACTAGCGCCATCTAGTGTCAGGAATGAGAGCGAGGGGAGCGTTGCAGTTTATGACATCACAAATCTTTCGACCGCCAGCGCCACCCGAAGAACTAGAAAATCTATACTCGAACTCTCGGTACCTTGCGCGTGTTTACTTGAACATTCCGGATATTTTGCTAATTTAAATAAATAGGTGGCGCAAGATGCGATCGGGAAAGAGTTGAACTCGGCGACACAAGCGAAGCTTCGGAGCGGAATTAAGTGAATTAGTGTGTTTAATTATTAGTGTTTTTAACTTTAATTTGTATAAAGTAAATTAAAGTGTTAATTAGGTAATTCTATCGGCAATTTTTATTGTCACGAACCTCAAGCTCGTAACAATTGGTGTCAGAGTGGCACATTGCGGGAAATGTCAATAACTTAATTTTTTTAAATTGTGGTTTACAGCTTTCTGTACTCGATATGCTTGCAATAGCACGCACACACTTTTTGTGCTTTAAATATATCTTCGCGCATTGTGGTATTGCCCCAAAAAATTATACCGTAGCGCACAGTAGAAGATACGAAGCCGTGATATACCGTCCGTAAAGCATCTTCATTAACTACTTTGGATAATACATGTAAAGCGTATGAAAATTGGTTTAACTTTTTGCAAATATATTCTGTATGAGTCTCCCACTTTAAGTTTTTGTCAATATAAAGACCTAAGAATTTTGCTGCTTTGGTTTCACTAACCGTCTCACCATCGTAATTAACGTTAAGTAAATCAAGGGGCCATTTTCGTTGACAAAAATTCATTATTTGAGTCTTTTTTAGGTTTATTATTAAATTATTTGACTTAAGCCAGCTAATTATACTCTTCAGGCTGTTATTAATTTCATTTTCATAATTATTTATGTCTGTACATGTAAACACCATAGAGCTATCATCTGCAAATAGAGTCATAGGAAAGCTTACGCTGTTAGGTAAATCATTAATATATACTAAAAACAATAAAGGACCAAGTACGCTTCCTTGAGGAACACCAAAATTTTGGGGATCGAGGATAGGACCAATAAATATATTCATTTTTAGTCTTTGGACAAATCCGTGATACTTGAGTAATTTGAATCCTGTTTGTTAAGTAGGATTTTATAAGATCAAGTGTCTTGCCTCTTACACCGTATTTATTTAATTTTATAATTAACAAGTCATGCCTGACAAAATCAAAAGCCTTCGAAATGTCCATATATAGGGCTGTCACTGGTAGTTTTCTGTCAACATTTGTAAATACTTGGTATAAAAATTCATAAATTGCTACATTAATAGATTTGTTTCTACGAAAGCCTTTTTGTTCTTTTGCAAAAATATTGAATTTTTCAAAGTAATTATATAAATTCTTATAAAATACTTTTTCTATAATTTTTGAAAATATAGAAGTCATAGCAATCGGACGGTAACAGGATAAGTCCTCCCTGTCATCTTTTTTATATAATGGTTTAATAATGGACGTTTTAAGAACTTCAGGAAATACACCATCTTCAACACATAGGTTTATAATATGACTCATTACTGGGTGTTTCCTACATGTTTTATTACTTTTGTTGAAATGTCATCAAAACCAGTACTTTTTGTGTTTTTTAATAATTTTATTGTCAATAGTATGTCATTAGGTGTAACAAAATTAAAGAAAAATGAATTGTATTTATTATGTGTCAAATTATTAGAATAGGTCATATTATTTTTGTCATCTATTGCATATACTTGGTCAATGTAATGATCATTAAATGTCTGCGCAATGTCTTTTGGATTCGTTATAAATTTATAATTTATTTTAATTCGTGTTATAAAATTTCTACTAAACTCTTTATCATAATTTTTTTCTGTAGCTATTAACAATTTTCCAAGTTGTTTTTGTGATTTGTTGTGTTGTTGTGTTTGTGTTGATTGTGATTGTTTTGAGCTTTTTGTGTTAATTTAATTATTTTTTTAATCTATTTGAATAAGTCCTAAGCATATTTTTGTTGTTTTGATTAGGATCTCTTCTATATTGCCACAAAAGACACTCAATAAGTTTTGAGATATACAAAAAGTATTATAGATACCATTAATATTTATTTTACATCTTTTCAAAATATTCTCGATCATGCTCTATACAAAGTTCCATTCGCCTAAACCAACTCTGAAAACACCTTTGCCAGTCTTGACCTGACAGATCGGAAATCGCTTCTTCGTACGCAGCCACGGCTTCTTCGGCGCTTGAAAAAAACTTGTCTTTTATTTTTTCTTTGACTCTCGGGAACAAAAAGAAATCACAAGGAGCTAAGTCAGGGCTGTAGAGTAGGTGACTTAGAATTTCAGCACCAGATTCCTCAATAAATGCTTTTGTTCTAAATCGGGGGGTAAGTGAAGAGGCGTTCTCGTGATCATTTTTTTTTTGCCGACGTTGCAAGGTTCCGTTTTCAAAAAGTAGTCGCTTTTCATGGCACCAATCCACACGAGTCTGTTTTTCGCTTTCGGAGACCAAACGAGGGATCCATCGATAAAAAAGCTTCCTCACTCCAAGATGTTGATATAGGATAGTATGAAAGCTCCCCAAACTAATGCCTACAATTTCAATGTCCGTATATGTGATTCGTGGGTCTTCTCGCACCAACATTTCAGTAGTCCATACATTTTCTGCCGTTACTGCTGTTTGCGGGGCCCCGGTTCTTTGGTCATCTTTAAAGTTAATTTTGAATTCAGCAAACTACTTAAAAATTGTTGCGCGTGATGGAGTCCCCCAATGCTGATTGTAACCGTTGTAAACTTAATTGTTCAGTTAAACCAAATTTAAAATCATAATAAATCATAGCACGCAAATGTGCATGGTTAAGATCCATCATTTTAAATGAAAAGGGCGGGAAGCTTTGCATGAAAATTAATAGAACTTTGTTTTTTCTTTTAATATTGAGCAACTGGCTTATGGAGTTCTATTTTTAAATTTCGAGCATCTCATAACTTATTGAGTGACTTACGTATGTCATATAGATAAATAGATAACGACGGGCTGTTTTCGGCTACATCAAGTCTAAGCGCGTATTTTGCGTGTGGGCAGGGCGGTTGGCAATCTCCCAGAAGAAATTCAACAGTCCTTTGATGTTGCAAGCAACTTCGAAGAGTGATACCGGCGTGCCGAGATGTTTAGTCCTGTATGCAGCGAACTCCGGACATGTCAGCAACACCGTTGTTTTTTTCTGCCCCATACATGCCCAGCACAGAGGACTGTCTGTAACATCTACGGCAACCAAAGCTGAGCGTGTTGATTAGTGAAGTTTCTACATACCAACGAACGAATGTTACCAAAGGGGATTGGTATGATTGGTTTTGGCTCTATAGTGGCCAGAACAGATTCACTTCTGTCCAGTTCGTTTTCTGTATCATTGCCCATGGATCCACTGTGTCCCTTTATCCATTGCAGTCACATTGTTGTGTTTACATACCTTATTTAGTCGCTGATGGCATTCATATATTAGTCCCGAGTTTACCACATTGCAACTCAGAGCCTGTAGTACCGCCATGCTGACGGTCAGTATTTTTATGTAGGAGTCTTTTACATTCCTATCACCAATTGCTACCATCGCTTGGATGATACCAATACATTCTGCTTGAAAGACTGTGTTATGGGTACCCAGCAGTGTACATATGTGGATATTGAGGTCTTTCAAGAACGTTCAAGATCCTGTACCTTCATTTGTTTTGGAACCATCCATGAAAATTCTGAGTTCTTTTAGGTTTATGCCCTCCAGCTTTTAGTTTCATTTAATTGTATCTTGTATTTCTTATCAAACACAAATTGTGTAGGGTAAGATAGTAATTTTGGAGTAAATTCTGTCAATTATACCTGTATGGGATACTCTACTCTTATTCCATAGATTTAGGGTCTTGAGTCTAATGGTAGCTAAAATCACTTCTTGTTGTATGTGTAGGTGTTGCGGCTGCTGTTGGTGTAGTTTTCATGCAGCCCTTGGCAGCTATACAAGCCAGCCATAATCATGTATGTTACACAATTAACAACACAAAACAAGTTAGAAATAGCTTTTTAGCTTAATCACCTTCCCCAGGGGTTAATATAATCCATGGATTCCTTAATATTATAATAACCCTTTTTATACAAACTTTATGGAAACAACTAGAGAACTTAAACTTTATTAAAAGTTTTTGAACTTTGTGCAGGTCAAATTTTGTCAATTTTCTGGGATTTTGTTGTAAAACCATATACATTGCCCCAAGAATGAATTACTGACTCGGTGGAGTCGATACATATAAAATATTTTACCATTACCAACAAAAATTTTTATTTTATTAATTTTTACGGTTTTTCAAAATCTATTTTTATGATATTTTTTATTAAAATAGATTCTAAAAATATCTGATCTAAGGAGGCTAAAAAGAATCCCTAGAACCCTAGGCTAAAACCTCACGGAGGGAGGGGCATAAGTGACCTAAAAACCTCATGTGGTTAAAAGATGGCCCCGACTGATATGATTTCTTTTGTTTTTCTTTAA
Source organism: Parnassius smintheus behrii (assembly GCA_036936625.1). Classification (NCBI taxonomy): domain Eukaryota; kingdom Metazoa; phylum Arthropoda; class Insecta; order Lepidoptera; family Papilionidae; genus Parnassius; species Parnassius smintheus. Next base: position 47,643,903 of record JAUPFT010000010.1, on the reverse strand, counting down.
TTTGAATGATTCTTTTTTATAAAAGAAGCTTTCTTCATGGTTGTCCTAATTAAATTTTTTTTTGTATCCTTTATTTACAACAATCTGTCGCCCTTGTGGGACATTCAGCAGTATATTTTGCTGGTGCTATCGCTGGCATGCTCGGTATGTGACCTGTGTCACATCCACATTATTAAACAGTAACTGGGTTTACTGTGTTTGTGTTTGTATTAAATCTTGTGGTATCTTGCGCTTTAAGCGTCGCGCTTTGTTGTGGTTTGCCATGAGTGGCCGGGCCATAATATTTGGATGACGTTCGAGGCGCTCTTTATAAGTTCTAGTATGGCGTAGGATTTCCTGTTTCACAGTAGGCAGGCGTAGATCATGATGTAATAATTCGTTGGGCACATACCAGGGGGCATTGGTTATCATGCGGAGTGCTTTATTTTGAAACCTTTGTAAGATTTCGATGTTTGAATGGGATGCAGTACCCCACAGTTGGATTCCATACGTCTAGATAGGTTTCAGTATTGCCTTGTACAGAAGTATTTTGTTTTCTAGAGACAATTGAGACTTTCGTCCTATGAGTCAGTAGAGTTTTCGCGTTTGAATACCGAGTTGCTTTCTCTTAGTGAAAATATGTTTTTAGCAGGTAAGTCTTTTGTCCAAGAATCTCACATGATCTGCCTGTGGAACTACAATATTGTTAAGTGTGACTAGGGGGCAAAAGCCCCTTCTTAGGGTGAATGTTACGTTGACTGATTTGGTTTCATTTGCTTTTATCCGCCACTTTTTGAGCCAGTCGGATATGTCTTTTAGCCCTTTTTGAAGTATTTGTGAGGCTATTTTTGGGTCGCCATGAGTAGCCAGAATAGCGGTGTCGTCAGCAAAGGTTCCAGTGATTAATGATTCAGATGTCAGCAGGTCCGCAGTGAAAAATAAGTAGAGTATGGGACCCAGTACGCTGCCCTGCAGGACTCCTGCTTTTATAGGGCAGAGATCTGACAGAGCTTCCCCTTGTACTATGAAATGGTGCTGCTGGAGAAATGATTTTAATATCCCGTAAAGGTGATCTGGTAGTGCATTTTTCAATTTAAATAACAATCCCTCATGCCACACGCGATCTAATCTAATTAAATTTGAAGAAAAATTCCACCTCCAAGAGTTGTAAAATAGGGAATGAAGTGTATTTTATACCTATGTTTCTTAACTATTAGGAATGAGTCGGATATATCAAAACGAATCTAAAATCCGATTTCAAACACAAATCGATTCGTACAGATTGCTTAAACTAGAAAATCCGATTTCAAAAATCGACCTAACTAGCTAAACTCTTACGATCTGTACAACCAAACCAATCCAAATCGAAAATAAAATCGACAATATCCAAATCTAAACGCAAACTGATGCGTAGAAATCCAAATCCGTTTTTTCATGACGTGAAGTTTAAGAATCAGATTTCGGTTTGTCGGCTATGGAATATCGAAATCTATTACACATTGATATATGGGATCAATATTATCCTTACTGATTAGTACGTAAAGTCTATATTCGCTTTGCGAGATTATGCGTTGCTGAATTTTTGGTTCAGTGTGCGATCAATATCATTCTTATTGTTGTCGTTTAAGGCTATATTTGCGCGATTGCGTGATGATTTATTTTTGTTTTTAGTTAAGTGTTTGCTTACTTAAAATAAATTTTGTTTTCATGTTGTTATGTTTTAGACTTTAGACGTAAATTTAATCCTGGTGACAAACAACTGCTCGCATGCCGGTCAGTTGTAACAGTGTATTGTATTATATTATTTACTGATATTTATTGCCTTAATTCCCTTTTGTTCAGTAAATATATTAAAAAAGTTTATAAAAATATGTAAAAATTAGAAGTGAATTGTGTGTGAGTGTATGTTTTAAGTGAGTAAGTTACATAACATTTAAATATTTTTAGTTTTGACTATTAAGTTTTTTTTGTTTAGACTTTTGATTAGAAACTAATTTTTTCAAAGACGGGATCAATAATAAATGAAAAGAGGTGTCGTCTAAAGTCGTCAAAAGTGGAGCAAATTGCATTTTTAAACGCAAACCTTAATCCAAACAGATTCTGACATAAAAATCAAAAAAATCAAAAAACGAAAAGAAACAAAAAAATATATAATAAGAAATCATTGCAAATATACCGATTGTTAAATGCGCCAGAAAAGTTCTAATTTCATACAAAATTTTTCTGCTAGTCCCAAGCCTAGATTAAAGCATGAAGGATAATCTTGCAAATCTGTTACTATATTAGTTAGATTTGCGTTTGTCGTTTTGTTAACGTTACGCAAACGAATTGGCGTGGCTAAGCGATACTGAAATCGGATTTTTAAAAACGGATTTTGAAATCGATTTTGAAATCTGAAATCGGATAAATATCGGTTTGCGTTCAAATCCAAAAACGCCCATGCCTATCAACTATGTACAAGGTACATAACCTTAAGTTTGTGATATTATTTAATCCACTCAAAACAGTGAAATAAATTAAACTTTAAATAAAAACCAAAGGATTTTAATTCTTTGTAACAGCCTGCGGCCTTTCTACATCCCTGTTGAAAGGCCTCCTGGGATCTATGAAGCAGTAAAAGCCAAAAGGTTAACAGCATTAACATCAAAAGAAACCACTTAATTCTTTGTTAAACTGTCTAAGCACTTAATTCAAAAGTTAAATAAAAATTTTATTCTTTTTTATATTAGAAGTCGATTTTCACTTTTTTTTAAAGTTTAATTTTTAAGGTACGTTAAAAAATCAAAATCTGGTAAAATTTTCATTCTGATCTCTGAAAGAAATCTGGTAAAGAAAAATATGATTTTTAAATTATTTTACTGTATTTGAAGTGCAGGCTGAGGGTAATAAATAACATAATCTCAAAGGTATATTAATTTTATCCAACTAAAACATGTGTATCATGTCTGCTTTTGATTTGTTATTATAAATAATCACCCTTCTTTTCTAATTTACCAAGGAAATTATTGAGTAATTCATATATAGCTTTTTATGTACTTAACACAAGAAGTTTCATATGGTTTTTTTTTTTAAATTCTGGTAGTAAATATTGTTTAGTTTAATGTCATGTAAGTAAATGATGAAGATAACAACTATCCCTTCAACATTCTGTCAACCAATATTTGCCAACAGGCATTATATGAACTCCCATTTGGACACCAAAATTGGCCGATTGCCTAGTATTCACGATTTCCAATTAAAGTAAAAAATTGATAGTTAATAGTGAATAAATCTTTGGACAACAAAGAATAAAGACAAGACCGTAATGAAGTGTAAAGCTGACTTCACTGCATATATGTTTAAAGTGTTAATTTATATATATGTATTTATATATATATGTTTTTCTTTCGCTGCATAAAAGGAGGGAGGTATTGAGATATGTGAGTTTCTGCAAATAAAACAAATACCTTTTTATAGAATGGATTAATTTCACAATCCTTACCCTTCAAGTACAAGAAATGTTCTTTTATGTGCTAGAACCACGCTGCAGCTTTATTATGGTTGTAGCATGAATGGGTCGGCTCGACCGGGGTAGGACTACTCTCTCACAGAATACCAGCAAAATACCATGTTTCATTTGGTGTGTGTAGAAAACCAGAATCTTTTGACTAGAAACAAGGCATTCCATCTTAGTCCTCAGGGGTGACAACTCATTTGCATTTTGATACTTAATCGAGGATAAATGTACATGTTTATGGACCACAGCATCTACTTACCATCAGGTGAACTGTGTGCTCGTTTGCTACCCTTATTCTATAAAAGAAATAAGGGGGCAAAATACACCATTTTGATGAGATTAGTTATATTATAAAAGTAGAATTTAATGTTTATAAAGTAGTATTAAATAGCTTCATTCGCAGTGTTTCGATATGTATAAGTTTTATATATAGCTGGCATACAAAATTAATAAGATATAAATGTTTACATTAGCACCTGCCAGTATTGGGTGACCTTCACTACAGGTCCGGACAGTTGAAAAATGGCCCGATGCTTGACGGGATAATATGTTCAAATATTTTACTACCATATTTATAATGTCAAAGGGAGTGATCACTTTTCAACTAGAAAACTATTATCTTAATAAGACAGACTTCTATTAAGTAGCATCAAAAAAAGCTACAAACCTTCTTTCTGTAAGAAAAGTTCTTTCATTTTCGCTCTTTGCACATTAAATTCTTCCTCAAGTTCTCGTCTCGCTGTCTCCGACAAGGGCGCTCCACCACTGCCTCCATCTTCAACTTGAAACAGAAATACTACTCAGCCGCCTGCACGCAAGATAAAGACGCACCGCAAACCATGGAACAGGTGCAGGTGCAAAAAAAGAAGCACAAAAGCAGGAAAAAGAAGAAAACAAAGCGCAGAGTGCAATACCATTCCAATAAAAATAAAGAGTTTTCTTCTTGCTTGTTGTTCTATACTCATCTGCAAACATTCTGCGCTCATATCAAAATCACAAGGTACAATAGCACAAAAACACACCTGTAACTGTTTCCTCGTCTGTCATTTTAGATTGCTCGTTCATTGCCACCAGTAAAGAAATATTTGTTAAATCTGTATTTTTCTAGTTTTCGACATTATTCTAAGACACACTGCACTGAGTCATGTGGAATCAAGTGTTAATTAAGCGTACAGAAAACTACCATTCCTAGCGGATTATATGATTATGATTTTTAAAAATTATAATATTATAGAGGTGTTCATGAAAATTGTTTGACATTGACACTTTGACTTACTAGGCTTGGGTGAAAAATATTCATATATCGGAATATCGATAATTTTAACCGCGATAAATCGATATTCGATTATTATGTTAGAGTACCCAACGAATTCAAATCCATTTCGATATATTTTTAAAAGTTAATTAACAAAACATTAACCAACAAAACCAGCCACAAAAGCTATATATATATATATATATATATATATATATATATATATATATATATATATATATATATGCTGTTGAAGTTTTCGCAAAACATGATGATATATCGGTATATCCGTATATGTGTCCATCGGTTAGCAGTAAATAAGAGTTCAAAAACTCTCCACAACAGCGCTTGAGTAGCTACAGGGAATGATAAATCGCCGTACGTAAATACGTTGAGAGTGATATTGAATATAGAAACTTTGAAGGCAATAAAATAATTATTGTAAAAAGAAATATGGTAAGTCTGTGGAATAAAAAGATTACAAAAAGTTCTTTAAAATTTAGACTGTAGCTACAGTAGCACTGCCCTTATTTAGCGATTTCTTACGGACACTTTTTATACAGAGTCTGTACTCCTTACCTCTACACTCCATAGTTTCTAACCCACAGAATTATGGAGTGTAGAAGTAAGGAGTACAGACGGTGTATTAAAAAGTGCCTATAAAAAACCGTTAAATAAGGGTAGCGCCACTATAGCTACGGGCTAAATTTTAAAGAACGTGCCGAAAAATATTAGTGGGATAGACGACTTTTTCGAGGTTATATTCTTTACTAAATAAAATTAATAATTTAGATTAAGAAAGGAATGCGTCGGTGGTTTGGTCACATAGAAAGAATGATATTATTATTATTATTATTAGTCGGGAAGGGACGCCCTAGAAAAAAGTTTATCGACCAAATTGGCTATATTTTGAAAATGGGCCACGTTAGAAGTACCCTTAACCGACGAGCATGTATGCGTAGATATATGGATGTAAAGGAGGCGACAGAGGTATGTCAGGATCGTGCCAAATGGAAGTCCGTAGTCTCTGCCTACCCCTCTGGGTGACAGACGTGAGTGTTTATGTTATGTAAAATTATTTTAGATTTTAGAGCTACTCAGCAGTTTAGCAGCACACTTCAAACCGTCGACAACTGCTAATTTCATTCCATCCCAGTAGCTATTCCAGCGCTGTTGTGGAGAGTTTTCGAACTGTTATACTGCTTACGGATGGCCACTTTTTCAACTATTTTACTATGGGAGTTGGTACTCCTTACTTCTACACATAGACAGAGAAACCTATAGACTAATGATTAGCGTGGCCTAGAGTGAAAAAGGACGATAACTCAAACTGAGTGAGAGCTTCTACACTCCATACTCAGAACCGTAGACAAAGAAACCTATAGACAAATTGACGCCTTCTTTCGCATTCGCACACGAAAAAGCTAGATTTATGCATACGTCTTGCATAGAAATGAGACAGAGCGGTGTGATTGTTTGTCCCTTTCTCCGTGCCGGTTTTTTTTTGTTTAGCAAACTACACTTTGCTAAACAACTTTGACAGTTTGTAGCGATCTCAGGAGTTTACAAGTTGGTTTAAGTAAGAAAAAAGTGTTTTGTGAGCTTAAGGTTGGTGAATCTTGTTCAGTTCAGTTCTTAGAACAATTAAAATTTTTATCTAAATATGTTTAAAAGTCATAAAGATTATTTTATAACCCAAAACTACATTATCGTCCTTTCTCACTCAAGCCCACGCTAATCATTAGTCTATAGGTTTCTCTGTCTAAGCTCAGAACAATAACTATAGTCAACCGAATCTAAGAAATACATTTTGACTGTTGTCATACTTATTGCACCAAGCGTGCCAACCAAAAAATGAGAACGTACAATATTCAATTCTTAAAAAAAATTGGTACCGATTATTTAGAGTTTGTAATCATTTACGGTTAGGTATGAATAATACAAGAATAAATTAAAAAACCGGCCAAGAGCGTGTCGGGCCACGCTCAGTGTAAGGTTCCGTAGTTTCCCGTCCGTCACGTCCGTGTTCCCACTTATGAGTTTAAAGCGATACCTCCAATTTACACTACGCGAACTTGATTTTTAGTCATTTTCAGGTTATATTATGCTCCCTAAATTTCTTTAAAAATTTTAAGGAAACAAATAAGTTTTGAAAATTACATAACGCCAAGTAAATGTACTTTTGACAAACACGCGACACACACCGCGACTACTCGTTTTAGCGGTATGTATCCGGGATGCGCGGGCGCTAACCGCACGACTGTACGCCGCCAACCAGGATAAAGATTTTATGTTCCGAAAAAGGATCAGTGTGAGCTCTGCCATCAATTTAAGAACATATCTGAAGATACTGATGAGCAGAGTGAAAAATATACAATTTATCAAAAAGGAAAAGAGTATTCTCGAAAGCTTAAATTAGAAAATAAATTACTAGCAACTAATGATAATAAAATGCATGCATTGTATTTATTTTCAGAAAGTACTGAACGCACCACATGGAAACATTAGTATTTATTATTACAGACGAAAGCTTAACGTATATAATTTTACTTTAATCGAGGTGGGTATCCATTATGTTCGCGCTCCAGCAGCGCTCCGCGCTCCTGCAACTACTCCCGGTAGTGGGTACTGTTGTTTCCATCCAAGTTCAAAATGATTTTCCTAGAAAGTCCTTATAAAGTTCTACTTTTCAGATTTTTTTCATATTTTCTAAACTTATGGTTCAAAAGTTAGAGGGGGGGGGGGACACATTGTTTTTTAATTTTAGAGCGATTATTTACGAAATTATTGACATTATCAAAAAATGATTTTAGTAAACCCCTATTCATTTTTAAATACCTTTCCAACAATATATCACACGTTAAGGTTGAAATTAAAAAAAAAATCACTTCCCACTTTACATATATGGGGGTTACCCTAATAAAACATTTTTTTCCAATTTTTATTTTACCACTTTGTCGACGTGATTGATACACATATTGGTACCAAATTTCAGCTTTCTAGTGCTAACGGTCACAGAGATTAAGCGAGGACGGACAGACGGACAGACAGACATGGCGAAACTATAAGGGTTCTTAGTTGACTACAGAACCCTAAAAAAACGGATAATTTAAAACAAGATTTATCAGTTTCTTCGTATTTGTTGTTACTGCTTATTTTTAGAGGCAAAGTTATAAAAATTTAAGATTGAAACTAGACTTTTTTCCTTTTTCTTATGTTTTTTCTACCACTTTTGCCCAATCATCTATTGTGACATAGGCACATGCTTCAATATGTAAATAACCCAAAAAGTTAAAGCCGAGTCACAAAATAAGAAGACCAACCCAAAATCACAAAATTACGCATAGTAATCTCCAGAAGTGGCGGGAGATTGTAATTACATAGTGGTTTTTTCAGTGCAGTCTTGTATATGAGTTTTTGTGCCTACATAAATTTACGTTGACAAAATAAAAAAAAACTTGTTTTATTCATGATTCAAGTAATTTATGGAATTTTTCAAATAAAGGGTATGTTCCGAAATACAACACCGTACACTGTTAAATGCTAATGACGTCATCAATTGACACTATATTGTACTGGCGTGCCGCCGTCATATTGCGTCGGATATCCGGCCACAATAAAACAATTTTTAATTGTGTGTGCGCTGAAGGAAGCATGCTAGAATTTGTTTTTATTTATTCAAATAAAAAATTATAGAATAATTGCTGGTATATCCATTAGGAGCATATAATGATTTTTGGATCACAAAATGACAAAATAATCGCCAACACTTTTCTAAATGGCGCAAAAGTATGACGTCATATACTGTCCAATGTTTTGGAACGAATCACCAGTATAGCGTCGATTTATAACGTCATTTGCATTGGACAGTACACTGCGTTGTATTTCGGAACATACCCAAAAATTTAATTAAACAAATAGTACATTAAAAAATTAATGATTCGATTATTTGAATATTTTTATCGGTTATTTGAACATTTTTTGCCGATTATTCACATAACAATGAATTTTAATCATCCAAACACTACGGTAAGCGTAGACAGAGAAACCTATTCTCTGTCTACGACGGTAAGGTACATAGCGACATAATGTTACGAGCTTGATGTTCGTAACAGTAAAAACTGTCGATTGAATTACCAAAATTTACACTTTTATTACCGAACACCAATTAAAACTTTAAACACTAATTTCAATACTGCCCAGATCGCGGCATGCAGCGGTTTTAAATACACCTTTTACACCAAAACATCCAGAATATTCCCGTAGATACGGGCGCCGACAGACCAGACGCAGAAAGTTCGAGTGTGGGGCTTCTAGAAACCTTAATTCTTCTGTTCGATACTAGATAGCGCTGTTGGTCGAAAGTCAAGATTGACATTTGCTAGGAAGCCTTCCTCGCTCATTTCCCCGACACTAATGGCGCTAGTGCCAGATACCTGACGTCAACTCAGGTGCGCAACACTGCCCCCTCCTAAGACATGCTCGTCCCGAGCATTATCGGCCCCATAATAACGCACCAGGCGATCCACATGGACGTTCTTAGGAGTCCCTCTTACGCCTTTCTGTATCCGGTAGGTTACATCGTTGATCCTGGTCACAATCCGGTACGGGCCGTCCCATTTAGCTTGAAGCTTAAGAGATTTCCCTTTGCTGCGGACTGGATTGTGCAACCACACTAGTGAACCTTCGTCGAACCCTTTGTTGTTCATTTTGCGGTCATACCGGGTTTTCATTTTTTCTGACATTCACTGGCCCGATTGTCCAACGTGCTCATAAATGTCATTCATTTTGTTCCACAAGTTATTTGCATAATCGGTTATACTGCGTGGGGCATCAGGTGGTATCCCGGTGATCAGTTCTGCAGGCAGCCGCTGCAGCAGCTCTTCCAAAGTTTGCGAAAGCTGGTGTCACTGCTGTACTTTCGTGAACAGCGCTTCGATATGACACCAAAAACGGTTGTATATGCTTGTCACAATCTCGTTGCCGATTGTCTACAACTTTTACTAGGTACCTCTCCAATGTCTGATTAAATCGTTCTATCATTCCATCAGATTGCGGGTGATAAGAAGTCGTTCTTGTTTTATGAGTACCCGTAACTCGGCAAGTTTCCTGAAAAAACCGTTCTCGGATCTTTAGTAGAGTTCGTTTAACTCCCAGATGGCCTCCTGAACAATCATTATGGTACAGCTGTAGAACATCCGGTACTTTAGCTTTAAGGACAACCATTTGTAAATGACAGCTGTCTCCCTGAACATTTTCCTATTTACGGTACAGAACTCCATCCTGAAGCAGCAAGCTGTCTCATTGGGCCCAATAGCTGTTAGTGTTCGAACTCATCGCTGAGACACCGCTCCACTTGGGCTTGGGAGCACTGGCCTTCATCCATTACAGAATCGGCTTGATGTCCGGATCTTCCTGCTGTGCATGTTGTAAGCTGTCCTTCCACTCGTTGCTGAGGTGGTCTGTCCTGAGCATCCTCACGAATACCATTTCCTTACTCTCCTGCCTAGTACAATGTTTGCAATCTTCAGAACAATGTCTTCTTAACAATGCATCTGCGTTGCCATGAGATTTCCCGCTGCGATTTCTGATAGTAAAGTCGTATTCCTGCTGCTGCTGGGCGGTGATGTTAGCCGCACTTCCCTTCTGAGATCGTTCACCTTCCCTTTCTAGGGTTCGCTTAGGGCAGCTGGATCGAAGATGGTCCCTTTTCCCCACAGCCACAGACCAGAAGTCGCTCCCCTCCCAAGCCTCTTCACTTTTTACTGGGATCACCCATTTGGTTCCTAAAGACCAGGGTACCACAGACCCGAGCAAATACCGCCCCATCACGTTTCTACCGACCATATACAAGACACTAACATCCATTTTGAGCGCGAGAATCACTCGTCACCTGGACTCTAATTAAGTGATGTCGCGCGCTCAAAATGGATGTCGGGGCGGTGGTCGTGGAATCAAGGACCCACTCCTCATTGACGCGGTCATTGGCAAAGTGGTGAAACGCAACCGTCGGAACTTCTCCGCCGCCTGGATAGATTACAGAAAGGCATTCGACTCGGTGCCAGCTTTACAAGATTGACTGTACAATAAGAGACTTCCTCGGGCAGTGTATGGGTCAGTGGAGTACAATCATTTGTTATCTGGGTGAGCGGATGATGGCTGCGGAGAACCACAAAAGGATAAGAAGGGGTATCTTCCAGGGCGATTGTCTGAGTCCAATCTGGTTTTGCCTCTCTCTGAACCCTCTCAGTACCTTACTGGAGGGCTCCGGGAAGGGATTTCAGCTACGGAAGGGAGGGACAAAAGTGACCCACCTTTTCTATATGGATGGCCTCAAGTTATTCGCCTCCAGTCGCACCCATCTTATTGAATTGCTAAACATCACTTGTGAATTTAGCAATTCTATTGGAATGGAGCTGGGGACGGATAAGTGTGCGGTCCTCCATGTTGAAAGAGTTAAGATATTTTGTTTACGAACAGGATTTCGTTGGATTCGCGCCTTTACTGCTTGAATGCTGCGATCTTCCAAGCTTGAATCTTCAGTGAATCGTTTGATAGTGCGATAAACAAATCGTAGGGTTATTTTCAATTTTTGTAGAATATGGAAAATCTCTTTTGGCGCGTAACCACAGCGGTGCAACGCGATAACTACTACTCTATCTTCTTTCTTCGACCACTCCATATTTGAAAATGAATGAAAATTAATGTCTTTTTTATTTTCAGCAAGTGCAAACGTTATATTTTTAAAATTAGTTAAGTTCATCTAGTCAGTATTCAAACATTTCAAATAATAAGATTTTGACAGAACTTATGACCCGACTAAGTATTATTTAAAATTACGAAAAAGCAACTGCATAGTATAGGAACACGGTTTAGTATTTCGAGGGGCGCCACTATGAGATCTCGTACCACCTAAAAATTTTGCTAGGGTCGCCGCTGAGGTCAGTATCAATTTGTAATTTCTAAAAATAGCAAATTGGAACTGTTGTTTCTTCCTGTTACGGTATATACGTCTAACTCATGCAATCGATGTCAATTTTTGGTAGTCATTCCCTTTGTGAGAAGTTAAAACGCAATGGTATCGTGTTCACGTAGGTTGTAAGGGGGTGAAGCAGACGCGGGCTCACATGTCCGGCTAGCTGCTAGCAATATTCCGTTTATCTACTCATGTGGCAATAGCGACGAGTAGTGAGGATCAAGTGAAAAACTATATCGATATATATCGTATCGATATTTTTAAACAGTATCGATATATTCACGTGATAAATATCGATATATCGTAACGTTTTTAAAAATGTAATACGAAAAGGCTTAAAAGTGCGGGATTCGAACCCGTGGCCCCCAGAAGCCACTCATTGCCAAGCTAGTGCACCACGGAGCCATCACTTCAACAAAGTATATCTGTAACATACGAGTTGCCTCATATCTAATGTCCTACTTTAGGCGTAACGTTCCCGATTTGAAGGTTTGTGTCCCGCTTTCCCCAAAATACGTAAAAATGTTCCGCTTTGACAAATAAAAGCGTAGCATCGCGCAAATTCTGTCACCCGTGCCATCATTATGACACCGCGCGTACCAGGTCTGCCAGCATGGCCTGATTAGTTACGTGCTTATTCTGAAAACCTACACTTTTGAACTTAAAGTTACGAAGCGGCCATTTTTAATTAATCTACAATAAATTATCAAATAACATAAGTTATTTCTAATTAGTATTTATTTGCTGGTGAGAAAAAATTGAAAAGCCAGCAGCCAGATTTTATATGATTCTAAGTTCTCATTCTCGTTTTTGATTATAAAAGATGCAAACAACTATGTGTTTTATTTTTAAAACTATAATAAAGGGTTCCAGATAAAATTTTGGTAACGGCTTCCGGAGGCACGGTGCTGAAACCCAACTTCAATAAGTTCGAAATCAATATTCCGGGCTGCTACTGAGAATTTAGTGACAGAAAACTCAAATGTCTAGAACAGGTAAATGAAATTGTATACTTGGGGAGTGCTTTCAGCCGGGACGGAAGATGTGATTTAGATGTGGATAGGCGTGTCGCTGCCGGAAACAAAGTCAATGGTGCCCTGAATGCATTAGTAAAAAGGCAAGGCGTGGTGAAGAGTGCACGCCTTGCAATACATAACGCAGTGTTGGTACCGACTTTGTTATATGGCAGCGAAACCTGGGTATGCCAGAAGAAGCATAAAAGCAAGTTGAATGCAGTGGAGATGCGATCTCTTCGTAAAATGTGTGGTGTTACCATAGCCGACCGAAAGCGAAACGAAGAGATTCGCAATGTGGCAGGATTGAAAGATGACCTTATCACAAAAATTGATAGGGGCGTACTCCAATGGTTTGGGCACGTTGAACGAATGAGTGAAGACCGAATGGTGAAGAAATATATATATATATATATATATATATATATATATATATATATATATATATATATATATATATATATAGAGCGAAAGTAAATATTAAAAGGTGTCGAGGTAGACCGAGACTAACTTTCGAAGACCATGTGAGCAAATTGCTCGAAGAGGGGAGGGTCAAGAGTACTCGGATACCTAGACGTGCATGTATGAAGAAGTTAATGAACCTGAAAGAAGCGAAAGAGGTATGTAAGGATCGTGACACTTGGCGATCTGTTCTCTCTGGCTACCCCGTTAGGGATTGTGCGTGACGATAAGTAAGTAAGTAAGAAAAACTCAATAAATGATACTTGGTCCGACTCGCGTTTTGAACCCGGGATCACATGATCAGCAATTGAATTTACAACCGTTAGACCAAGAAGACAGTCAAGTGTTAAAACTATAATAATTTTAGTGTTGTCGCGCTCTGAGGAAAAAAATAAATGGTCACTTTACTCATACCTATAACAAATTTTTACTTATCAGTTTGTTTTATAAGTAAATATACTTAGTTAGCTATATTTACATGTTTATTACTTGCTACTAGCTCACTGTGAGTTTGGATGCCTAATTTTTCACTACCTCTCAAATACCACAGTTATCAATATTTTTTAAATATATTGTTACGTTTATATGACAATAGCGGGCGTGATAAAGTTATTATACACAGGTGCTCTCTACGACGCTCTGCGGACGACTGACGGGCTTGTTTGGTCGGCCCGCGTGATATTTAATCACACAATATTTAATTGATATTTCTTTTTAAAATGATATATACTCTTTTATTGAAAAATAAACTCATAATTCACTCACGTATTTGCTGGTGAACACATAGCCTGAATTTAATTGAAATTGATTTCATAGTATTCGAATGAACTTAGTGGACGTACCAAAAAATTGTAGATTTTGAGGAAACTTGTGATCTTTTTCTATCGATCCAAAATATCAATCGTGTTTTGGTCACCATAATTCACTAAGAAAAATCTTTAACTTTCATAATGAATTTAAAAAAAATGTGAATTCGTAGTTATTAATGACAAAAAATTGATTTTCTGCGCACCTATAAAGCGTGAAAAATCTGTTTTTGGCGCCCACTTCACCTTAAGATAAAAAAATGGAAATACACTCGCCTCGTTACACTCCCGTGCCTATTTGGTGTACTTCACATTCACATGAACCGAAAATAATACCTTCGGTCGGTCGAGTTTTAATGAGAGTTTTTCCTATCATCAGCCAGTGCTTGACTGCAATCCCACCTGATGGTAAGTGGTGATGAGCCCTAGATGGCAAATTGCAACATCTTACCGTAAAATAGCCTATTCACTCTCGCTTTGGAGACGCCAACCATGTATTCGTACGGAAAGACAGACGTCGGTAAATTAATCCATTTCTGACATCACATCACTGAAAGAATGGTGCCAAAATGATTGAACTTATTTTAAAGGTTTTAAATAAAACAAGAAGTGTATCAACTATTTTATAATCACATGAAGATAGTGAAATATTAGAATAGCATAGAAACATTAAGAGTATCTTAACCTAATCTGCGTAGTTCTCGAGGCTGAGTGTGCAGACGTCGCTGACGAGGCAGTCCGCCGGCTATAACAAAATATATTTTACATTACTAATGAAATTGATGGAAAATTATTGTGTATGTAATACTTATTGTATTTATTTACTTGTAAAAATCTAATGATAAAAGGCCTACAGTCTCGTGGGTGTCATAAAAGGCGACAGAAGGAAACTAAACAGTGTAGCAGGAATGGATCGACTCGACCGAGGCAGGACCACGCTCTCACAGAATACCAGCGTTAAAAAACAGTTTAACGCTGCTGTGTTTCGTATGCTCAATGTTGAAAACCGGAGATCCTATTAACTGGGAACGAGGCTATCTTAGTACTCAGGGGTGTCAACGCAATTGCATTTGATTCTTAATTGAGGATAAAGGGGGCTGCAGCATCCACTTACCATCGGGTGGACTATACAGTCGCTCGTTTGTCTACTCTATTCTATAAAAAAACTTATTGATGTAGTACGAGTATGGCATCACCTCTGAACAGATACCGATGAGCGCGTCCGCACATCCGTAGAACTCCTCCTTGAGTGAGATGACGATGGTCTGCAGGCTGCCCTTCTTGGAGCGGATGTAGGAGGCCACCTTGCCAATGTTGGTGTTGTCTAGTGCCGCGTCGATCTCGTCCAGCAGGAAGAACGGCGCTGGTTGATAACTGTCCGTAAAGCGAATTCGTTAGTCAAATTACTACCCGTGCGGTTACAGAATGGGATTGAAATTGGCGTCTCCTCTATTCACCTCTCGCTCGCACACTATCGCTATAAACTCAAAACCGCCGGTAGACAGCAAAAAAAAAAAATAGGTTGCGATACGCGTTTTTCGTATTTTTATAATAACTTCAGTACAACTTGTCATTTGAATCAATAATAACAATTTTAAATATTAAAATACAAAAAATAAAGCAATTTACAAACAAAATTTTTATTGGTGATTGATTTGGTGATTTGAAAATTTCTAATTTGTGAGCTACGACGCGTTCTGAGAGTTTTCTTCATAATAGGGTATTACACCCTCTTTCAAATAGTGTTTTAAATGAATCCTAGAATGATAATGAACCACTATAATTTTTATATATATATATATTTTTAAACCGAATAGTGCCACAAAATTACTTTTAACGAGAGAAGGAATTTTTTTCTCTTCTCAATTTTAGGTTTGGAGGTACCTGTGTATGGCTAAAAGCAGCGCGAACGTGTCGACGGTCTTCTCGCCGCCGGACAGAATGGACAAGGGCTGGAAGCGCTTGTAGTTGACGTATATGTATAATAAGGAGGAGAGGACTTGAGGTGCGAAGAGGAGGAGAGGATGAGTTGGGATTTCGAGTCACTTGTGTACGGCGAAGAGCAGCGTGAGTGCGGCGACGGTCTTCTCGCCGCCGGACAGGTAGAACAAGGGCTAGATGCGCTTGTAGTTGACTTACACGTACAATAAGGAGAGGAGTTTAGGTGCGAAGAGGAGGAAAGGAGGAGTTGGGATGTCGAGTCACTTGTGTACGGCGAAGAGCAGCGTGAGTGCGGCGACGGTCTTCTCGACGCCGGACAGGTTGAACAAGGGCTAGATGCGCTTGTAGTTGACTTACACGTATAATAAGGAGAGGAGTTTAGGTGCGAAGAGGAGGAGTTTGGATGTGGAGTAACCTGTGTATGGCGAAGAGCAGCGTGAATGCGGCGACGGTCTTCTCGCCGCCGGACAGGTTAGATATGGTCTGGAAGCGCTTGTAGTTGACTTATAAGGAGGAAAGGAGTTTAGGTGCGGAGAAGAAGAGAGTAGGAGGATGTGGAGTCACCTGTGTATGGCGAAGAGCAGCGCGAGTGCGGCGACGGTCTTCTCACCGCCGGACAGGTTGGACATGGGCTGGAAGCGCTTGCCGGGCGCCACGCAATTGTAGTTGATGCCGTCCAGGTATGGCTCCTCCGGGTTCTCGGGGCCCAGGAACGCCTGCGCCGACTGGTTCATCGCCAGCGCCTGCCACACGTACCGACATACTAGTAAGTATTTTTATCTATACATATTGTTGCGACAGCAAGTTGCGTATTACATCACGTTGCACAAGATTGTTTCTGATGACAATGTTTGATAGCCTCTGTAAAGTAATTAAATGCGTAGAAATAAAAAAGATAACGCTCAACTATTGATTCAAGTAAGACTCAACCTTATGATTATATAAAGACTTTTCTCCGTTGGAAATATTGTTGTCTGGACAAATTATGTATTTCCGATTGAGAGTTGACCTGGATTGACCTAGAAAGTTCTATATCCCTCTTTTTGAGTATTAAAGCGTCTTCCGGCGATCGGAATATTAATTCCTTCGAAAACTCAAAAGTAAACTCTACAACAAGAACAATCTACGAGCAATCGAACTACGACATCTACGATAAATAACAACCTCACGAGAAGGAGCTTAACGACTTTGGACGACGCAATGAGATGATAAGATGAGAAATGGTAAGTAGAAGCTGCAACCAGCTTAAAACAAGGGCCACAAATGAATTGTTACTCTTGAAGACAAGGAAATATCTCACAGTTTACTACCCTTTAAATTAAAACACTACAGAGGGTTCAATGCTATTTGGCGGCAAAAATAGATAATACAGTGTACCAACCCCCTTTAGGGTTAGCCAAGTTTATATGAAATTTACAACAAGCGCCTGGCCCCTAACCTACCACGGCTTATTGCGGGTCGTAGTCAACTAAAAGCTAAACTATTAGCCTCGTAGTCCCCAAGCGGTCGAATCCGACGGCGGCGCTATTCCGTCAAAATTCTAGTCGGATTCACCGCGCACTATATTATCATTTATATTTAGAAACTACTTTTCTATCAAGAAGTTTGACATTATAGAATACGCTGCCGATATTCGCTTGTTACGTTTTGTTTTTGTTATCAAAATACAATAGTCTTTATGTAATGAAGTAACACCTTTTATATAGAGAATTTTGTACAGATTTTATAATGCCAAAATTCTTTATAGAAAACTAGTCTCTAAATATAAGTTTTAATGGTTTTAAGTATTTCGGGTGGGTGCGGTTGCACGCGACCGCTCGGGATTTGCGGGGCGCATGCGACTGCATGGGATTTTTATAGATGTTAAAATCAGAACAAACAATCCATTACAATATTTAGTGAAACAAAATAACACTCACATGAAAGGTAAAGTAATTTTTTTCAATAACTACTAACCTGCTCCGGCCGGTTTAAGGCAAAGAAAGCTTAATTATTTTATCATTATTTCATTTTTCAAAAAAAAATATCTAAAATATTATCTAGGGCCCCGTGCATAGCTCTCTACCAACTCGTAAAGTTTCATCACAATTGGTTTAGCTATTCGAAAGACCAGCTCGGACAGACAGACAGACAAAACTTCTAAAATAGGTATTTATGTTTTAATAGCATGAAAATAATCCACTGAGCATAATATAAACCAGTTACTTCGAAATTACACACAGACACTTCAAATATTTCTTGGAATATAGCAAGTGTTACAAATGAGCACACAGACCCCATGTTACTGTGGCCCATATACAGAATGGGTCCCACATATATGCAATAAATGAAACCACAAGTAATACTAGTCCGTAGAAGTGTAGAAAAATTAAATATTAAATTAAAACCCGTAAAATAAAAAAGTGAAATTTTCAAACAAAATAAATATTAAAATAAATTCAGTAAAAGTGAACATTCTATTTAGACAACGTACCTTGACCCCTTGGAAGAGTGACAACGTTGCACGCGGGTGGCACGCCGACAAAAGACACCGCTGTCGATATGTCGCAATACCAATAGTTTGCACTGCGTGGCAACGTCGCTTTTTAATGTTCAAGGATTCATTCAAGTTCATTGAATCATTGACTTAGTGACCCAATTCTATAGTGTTCAAATTTGCTTAAAATTAAAACTCTACTTTTTGACCTAATTACTGGACCGATTACGTTCATTTTTTGTATATCGTCAGCAAAGGCGATAACAAGTATATGGTTTCATTTATTGCATATATGTGGGACCCATTCTGTATATTTACTCCGGTCAAACCGACCCATTCATGTTTCAACCACAATATCAATAAAGACTTTTATGTCTATATAGATTATTTATATGAATATAGACGTATAGATAAGATAAAATAACAATCAGACAAAATTACCTTGTAAATGGCGTCAATTTCGTTGGCCACGTGCTCGAAGCAGTCAATGAACTTATCGTGTCGTTCTTTTTTGACCTGGAAATTTGCAAGAAATTGAAAATAAATATACTGAAACGTAAATATTTAAAATATATAACAATTTTGACATACAATTTGATTCGAATTTTTAATTAAAAACCCGTACAGTGATCATGATTCAAAAGTCCCATCCCATGCCTATTTAAAGTTCACGTCTAGACATAGGCACGTTCTGGAATATGTCTATGTCAAGACGTAAACATCTGCAAGGTGGATCAGCCATTTTTTTCATTCGGCCCATTTCCCGTTTTAATTTCCCTCTGTCTCCACCCACGGGATGATATAAAGGGTAAGTGTATTCTCTTATGTCGCCCAAACGGAAATAGTATTGTACATTCATAAAACAAGAGCAGAACTTTCCAACAATATATATTAGATTATAATAATATGAAAGATAATTTAGATTAAATGTTAGTGATTAAAATTAATTCCAAAAATACCTTTTCAAAAGCTAACTTGGCCTTGTGTGCTCGTTTCCGCGCCGCTACGAACGCTTCATTGGTCGCGTTCACTTTTTCTCGCACCTCGTTCAGTTTTTGCATTGCCTGGAATATGCGAGGATAAAATTAATAATTCAACCGCAAAAAGATTAGGCGCAGGAACAACGGCTTTACGTGCTTTCCGAGGCATGGGGATGAAATCACCGCCAACTTTCTGACTACGGCCTGCTACTGAGAATTTTTTGACAAAAAAAACCCAAGAACAGATTTTGGACCGAACGGAGATTCGAACTGTGGCGGCGCTTCAAGGTACTCTCTGCGCTAGTGTTCAGTACGGCTCTAAGCCTTACTGCTCATGGTACTCTCGCAGATTACTTGCCTTCTTCTTGCCTCATAGTACAATACAAGGCAATCCCTGGCACTTGCACATTCGTCGACAACCGGACTGCACACCGACCTCCGTTCTGAGCAGGGAGTGATGTGGCGGCGCTGCCGTCGCGCCACAGGCGAAACACACCCAAGCTTAATTCACGCTATCATATACCAATTTATGGTAAGATATGAAATCGTAGAATGGATATGACAATTTTATTCAATATCATTTAATTTTATTTATTTGATAAATATGTTATTATTTAATTGTTTATTTTAACAGTTAAGTTATAACACTTTATACTAGCTTTGCCCGGCGGTTCCACTCGCGTATATAGCGTGTCTGTGCAGCACGACATGTCAGTTCACTTATGGAGGCGTTCGTTGGTGGTTTCTCTCGGTTCTCATCGGGTAGCTAGGTATTGTTCGCATGCCGAGCCGAATGTTGAATTGTTTTAATTTTGCATTATCTCTTAAACTATGCGTCCAAATAACTTGCTATCTTCATAAAATTGTCTTGATGATGAAGTAAGTATCTTTCTTAAGGATTAATATGCTATGACTAATAACAACGCTCATGAATATTTTTTTAATTTTCACTAAATTTTGTAACAAAATATCTTACTGTGCTGTGTATAAGAAATAGGCCTAAGACATAGCGGGCTATTTTTTAGATGGAAGGTAGATCTATATTTTTGTAGAACAATGGTATTTATGTATCATTAGCCATTACGCCAACGCTCGCCGAAAAAATAGTCGAGAGCGGTTTTTTTTCCAATTTACTTAATGCACATACTAAGGGAATTTACTAAAACGGACTGGTAGTTCCAGAGCTTAGCGTGTTACAAATAAAAAATCCAATGATTCCTCATATCTACGCGTACACTACACATTAAATGAATATAAACGCGTTAAAATCCGTAAGAATTAGTTTCATTAAAATAAAAAACCTCTTCCACTTTATTATATTAAGTATGGATTCTGTCTCATTCTCTCGTAAGCCTATCATACAGATTTATGTATTTTTCTCTTTTATTGTCTCTTTTATTGTCGCTTTTTCGTTTCATTGGTTTCAAATCATAACAATAATAAAGACTCCCTTTATTAATTCTTAACGTGTTGGGCACTTTACAGCACCCAAAAGTTTGAGTTTGAGTCACAGTCAAAAATATTAAATGTTAATTCCTAAAATTAATATTTTTAATGTTGTAGGTAGCTTTCGTTAACTAAGACGTCGAACACCTCAGTGCTCCCCGTGACCAAGGATGTTGTAAAGTGCCCGAACTGTCGATGTTTAAAAAGTAAAATTATATGCGTAACAACTAGTTTTACTCAATGTGTAATTTTCGCGTAAATGTAATAAATCAAAATTAGACTGTTTATAATTAACCACCAGCTTTATTTATGATACTTAAAACCATAGAATACTATAATACATACATAATAACACGGGGGAGTGGGCGGAGCCCATGTAGCCACTAACATGTCAATTCACACCTAAAAATATCGACACAATCAATCGTTTCCCATTTTCGTGTCATGCGTCGCTGCATTAAAATTATTTAAAAAATGGCAAATTGTGCAATAATTACGTGTCGAAAAAACAGCGCGAAATGCAATTTAAATAAAGGAGACATATTCTACAACCAGTAAGTCGAAACTATTTATATTTTGTGAATATTAGAAACAAAATTAAAGAAATATTGATGTATCAAAAACATTAATCAAAAGTCTAAAATGTGTAAATTCGCTCAGTCTGTCAACAATCGGATTTGTAGAAGTAATAATACGACGTAATTGCTTGTAGGATTGGTGTCGGCGGGAACACACATGTTCCCGCCGACACCAATCCTCGTACAAAATAGCCATTCTATATAGTATTCTATGCTCGATTCTAAATATTTATAATGATAATTTATAAGCCCAATGTAATGTCTATAGACCAAATTAATGTCTATAGAATTAAACCTTACATCTTTAGAATCAATACATGATAATATATTCAACCAACCCTCATATTAGGCGCTTGTATCTTGTCGACAGTGTTTTGCAACGAATTGATAGCTTTTTGCAACTTGTCGCCCTTGCGCTTGATTTCGTCCGGTTCCTCCAACTCCTTCAGAGACTCGGACAACGAGCGGTAGTCCACTCGGATCCTGAAAATATACATGACATAACATCAAATCACACGCCTGTTACCTAGTGGTGTAGGAATAGACTAGGGATTTCAATTTGGCACCATCCTGAAATATCCTGTCTCGCTTCTTTCATGCTCGGCGGTTAAGGGTACACTAGCCACTCATTCTTCCATTCAAACGTTGTCAGGCGATTACTCCACTGTTTGATGGTATACTTTCAAAATAAAAAAATGTTTTCAGTTTGTCTCATCATTATCAAGCCCTGTATGGAAACAAAAAAGTAAAGTATTTAAAAGTACTAATTTTAACACATATTTGGGCGGAAATAAATACCATAAGAACGAAAGTTGCAAAACAGTTACCACACAGGGATAGATTAGGTGTTCAAAAGTGCAAGATACATACATTCAATAGATTTTTCATGATATCCAGATTCCCAAAGGTCTGATTATAAAATTTCTCGTGCTCGTTTTGTTGTAAATCATCATGACTTTCGCTTTCGCACGTGATGTCGGCTGAGATAGCATGCATTTTAACCCCGCCCACCACTTAGTTCGTGCCATCGACTAGGGCCACCTTAAGGGTCTACAAACACGTACCACAACCACAATCAAAATCACACCACAACCACAACACGTTGCCGGGCGGGACTGCGTGAGTGAAAGTTTTGTTTTTTATTTCTTTATTTTATTTCTAAAACAGAGCGAACGGACGTCAAGTTTATGACGTAGGCAGAGTGCTCCGGTTAATTCGACGAGATTTCAGGTTCGAATTTGTTTTGGAGCTAGTAGTTGTACTAAAACATAAACTGTGGATATTCTGTTTGTGTTGTGATCGTCCCCAGTGTCATTGCTTTTTAATGTTTTTGCCCCATCCATCCATCCATCCATTACGGCCTGATAGCCTGAGCTTATAGAAATCCACTGCCGAACATAGGCTTCCCACATAGATTAGATTACATAGATTAGACACCTCACAGGGGAGATTTTTTCATAGTTACCACAATATGCAGAGGGGCTGGAAACCGCAGTTTATAATTGTAAGTTGTTATCGAGATGAAGCTGCTGCCCATCTCCTGTCTCAGTTTCCCTCCGCTGCCTCTCACAACGCCCGCGAGACGATATGTAGTGGATATTTTTACACCAACACTACACGGTCATTTGCCACAGCCAGCTATTTGCACACTATGTTTAAAGAGGCTGATTTAAATGGCTGGCTTTTGCCGTTATGCCGAACGGGGTCGATAATAACAATGAAGGATATGCAATGGAACTTTTTTTAAAGGAGAAGAACCAAATATTTTTTAGATCACCATTACTAGAAAACATAGTTTTATAAGAAATAAGGGTCACGAAGGAGCACACAGTCCACTTATTGGTAAGTGGATGCTATGCCCATAGATATTTACATATACACTCAACTAACAATGAAAATACAAATACGTTGTCACCCCTGAGGACTATAGAATGCTTCGCTTTCAGTAAAAAGTCGTCGGTTCTCTACACTCACCATACGAAACACAGCAGTATTAAGTTGCTATTTTATTGTATTCTGTATTTTATGAGATATTTTCAGTATTCCGTGATCCTACCCCAGTCAAGCCAACCCATTCATACAACCGTAATATGCATTTATGTAATACATAATATCAATCTACCAGACCCTCCAAAGTACTCAACATATCTGTAAGCTTGTGACCACCCTCGTTTACACTAATTTGCTTATGATTAGTCTTTTGGATTGTTTTTATTTGTATTTCTTCCAACAACAATATACCATCAAGCAATAAAGGGAGACCTGTTATTGGCCATACTTTTAGTTTGTAACATTAATGTTAAATATTTTCTGTAAATAAATAAATAAATATAGCTGCAATGTGACTCCACCACAGATAACTACTATTAGGTAGTAAAATTTTGATTCAGTGTGTAATAATAAATAATAAAATGTTCCTCCTTGCAACCTGCAGGAATGTCCACTTTCCACCATCTCACCTGGACTCACGCTGATATTGTTGTGTGGTGGATACTGAATTAGACTGCTCGGATTCAGTGTCTGCAGTGTCATCCAGGCTGCCCTCCAGCAACGGAATGATAATGTCATCAATCTGAAAACAATGACGGCCAGTATAATTTTTTTTATTTACTGTAGACTCTTTTATATGATACATAATTAATAGGCATCTAGTACTATTTATACAAATGTGTGATTATTCAGTATCAATATTTTACTTTTAATTTTATATAGTATGCTACAGCTGTTTTATGGCAATATCGATAATGGGTCGACAGCATAATACTGCCACAGTTTAACAGTTGGGAAACGTAATTGATAGGTATATATATAGGATCAGGCGTTACTTTGCGGAAATCCATTATAATAAAAATATCAATTAATTTGCAACCTTTCGTTAACTAAATACAATGATGTGTCTTACCTAGATTGAGGAGCACCTCCCGCCCTCCCTCAATTGCGTGCACTAATTCCGTCACCACTAGTCCCAGCACCACTACTCCCTACACCAACTACTTCCAACACCACTATTCCAGGTAAGACACACCATCGACGATAATACGACACGTGTTTCGCCTCTACACGAGGCATCCTCAGGTGGTGTAGGAAGTAAGTGGTGTTGGGAGTAGTGGTGCTGGAACTAGTGGTGACGAGATTAGTGCACGCGATTGAGGGAGGGCGGGAGGTGCTCCTCAATCCAGGTAAGACACATCTTTGTATTTAGTTAGCGGAAGGTTGCATATTAATAGACATTTTTATTATTTGTTAAACGAATGTACTTATGCAGAGCAACAGCGGGGCTTACTGGCGGCGCGCACCGCACTGAGTCCGCTGGACAATACATGCGGTTGACGCGAGCGTATTTTAAAGTACTTATATTTATTATTTTATTATTATGCTTTTAAGTGCCATTTTCGAAAAATATTATATCTATAATGCTATAGTTATATGAGATAATAAATAAAATTGAATTCAAATGACGGCCATGATTATGTTTTTTAGCTTTTTTTTGACAAAATTGTTTATCCGATTTCGAATACTCTACATAATTAAATTTAACAATCTAAAACTGAAAACATCTATAAAAAACATGTGTCACAAAAATATTTGGCAGTGCAACACTTGTAAATGTGTTTTTATGTAGTAATAAAAAATTACCTTGTTTAATTAATGTTTTTTTAACTTATAAGTATGTACATAATGTTAACAAATAATAAGTACTATAATATGAAAGAAATTTAATACCAATTTCGTGACAACTATCGTATTTGCGATGACGGCATGAATAGTAAATACCATTGAGTTATACAAGACTAGAGGAGCAAACCACATTACCGCGCGTCGAAAAAAGTGTAACCACTATCCAAACGCGACGACGTAGCTTTGAAACTAATAACAATTTTAAGTAAACATATATCTATCTCACTTACACAAGTTGCGAAAACAATATCGTCGTCGTAAGATTAGAAAAAGATAGACACACAAACATGCAATGGCGGGTTGGTGTGGCTTACTATATGAAATTTTACCTAAAATACGCAATAAAATGAGTTTTTTTTAAGCTGCAGTTAATTGTTTTTATATTAAAAAAGTATATTTTATTTTAAAATCTTTATTACGTCCCCTTAGAAAAAAAGGGATACAAAGCTTATCAGATAAATAGAAGTAAACATAATGATGAAATAAAACGTATTTTTATGGTTCTAATAAATCAAACAATAAAAATAGGTATCTAATAAAATATAATTAATATAAAATGTATACGAAATTATAAATAATATAAAATTATTAATATAAAATAGGTAATAAAATATATTTAAAAGATAATTCAAGAATAAACTAAAATAAGAATAATTAATTATATTGTATGAAAGTTAAAACGTAGTTTTTATTATAATTTCCAAAATATTTAAAATCGGAGGTAACAAATTAACTTACTCCATTAATTATATAGTCTCCCATTGATGTAGGATAATCACAAATGCGGAAAAGTGGCAACATTGAACCTAAATGGCAATATTCGATATTTTATTTAATTTTTTAGTGTTTTAAACGTTAATATGAATATATAAATTAAAACTTACGTATGGAAAGTGATTCCGCTTGATTTATTATGTTTTTGTGACCTTGAAACGCATTCTTTCACTACGCATTTACCCATTTTTTGTTGTGAATCGTTCGGCTTAACTCGGACGGCGTCACCTTGAACACTGAACCGACGTTCGCTGAGTATAAGGCTGTGGCCTTATGTGAAGTGACAACGCTTTGGCGCGGAAATTACTTATCTAGTGTAACATATAAATCAATGGTAAATACCTACACTGGCGGGGGCATCGCCCGACATCAAAGGCGTTTGACAACTAATAGGCCATTAAACTGTAATACTGCTATGTTTCGTATGGTAAATGATGGGCAGAGAATCAATTTTTACTGGTAACGAGTAATGATTTTTTATTGAAGTTTATAGGCCACAGGTCCTTCACTGCTGACCGCATGAGTACGCTCATGGTCACTCATCGAGCTATGGAGAGGGCTTTCGTTCGGGTTTCTCAGCGTAATAAACTTAGAAATGAGGATATCCGCAGTAGAACCAGTGACCGACATAGCCTAACGGATTAGTAAGTTGAAGTGGCAATGGGCCGGCCATATACTCGAAGAACCGACAACCGATGGGAAAAAAAGGTTCTCGTGTGGCAGCCTGGTACCGGTAGGCAAAGTGTAGGGCGACCCCCCACTATATGGAGTGAAGACCTGGTAAGACATGCAGGGATTCGATGGATGCAGGTGGCTCAGAACCACGGTTTGTGGCATGCCTTGAGGGAGGCCTACGTTCAGCAGTGAAGTTGTGAAGGGCTGTAATGATGATGATGATAAAGTTTACAGAAATCAGCAAACCTGTGATCTTCTTGCAGTAGCTGAACATCGCAAGGGTTATTTATAGTTTTAAGAATTTTCATTTCATCGGTGTGAAGTAATATAAAAGAACTTGCAAAATATGACTTGAAATCGGAAATAAAAATGGCGAATTATAAGGGGTCAAGCAATGAACCCTGAGGAGTTCCAGACGGGATTGAACACCAAAAAGACATGTAACCGCGCAAAATCAAAGCCTGTTTCCGATTTTTAAAATACGAACAAAACCATCTATAAAAGTCATCTAGCTGGAGTGACGACACTGCAACACGCAGGTGGTATATATATATATATATATATATATATATATATATATATATATATATATATACAAAATAGGGTGTAACAGGTGAACGGAATAGAAGCCTATGGCATCGATATTTTACAAAAAATTAAAAACAAATCTTTTGAATAAAATAAATAAATAAATTAAAATCTATCGAAATTCAAATCATATCCACCCTACTTTATAAACAGCAATAAAACAATACATTTAGTGTGCATCTTTGACCTTAACACTTCGCAGGGTCATAGGCTCAAGGGCAAAACCGCCCGCGCTCTCAACTCATAAGTTACCTTTCATACGCTGTGGCGTGACGTGGCGTCGCCGACGTATTGTTTATGTTTCCGCGTGTATCGTAAGCATGTCTCAATACTCTTACGTTGAGTACCTAACAATGACGAGCCAATTCGGTGATAGGTGGATAGGTCGCGGTTAACCCGAAAACTGGCCGGCGAGATCACCAGACCTAATACCTCCAGACTTTTATATTTGGGCCGAAATAAAACAAATAGTGTACACAAAAGAAGCACAGTGTTAGTGATTTAAAGCAGCGTATAATAGACGGATTTAATGTAATAAAAAGTGAAAGACACACGCTTCAAAGTTTAACAAACAATTTACAAAGACTTGATAGTTTGTGTTTAGAAAGAAACTGTAGACATTTTGAACAATTACTGCGATATCGCTTAAAAGTTAGTTTTATTTGTAAATAACCATAATGTAATATAATTTAGTATCAATCAGTGTAGTTTGTAAATAAGTTGATTTCGATCTTTTAAGTACGCCAAAACGTTGCAGTATATGGTAGGAATAAAATTATTATGCGAAAATGAACTGTTTATCCAACATTTTATAGATATTGGTGTCCAACAACCAACGGCTTTACGTGCTTTCCGGCTCGGGGGTAAACCACCGCCAACTTTCTGACTCCGAGCAGCTACTGAGAATTTCTTGACATAAAAACTCAATAAATTGTTTTTTTACCTGACCCGGGATTCGTAGCCAGGACCTCATGATCAACAGTCACACTACTGCAGGCACTAGAATAACGAGGCAGTCAAAATCAAAAATAAATATCAAAAGTGCCTCAACACTTATGAAAGAAAATTTATTTTAGGTAACGTAGGGCTCCTGTGAGTTGATTCTAAAAATGTGTTGGCCGATGAACTCGATTGCCTGGCGCCTACATAACGAAGCGATATTTTTTTTCATTCATACGCGATCGTAGCCTAGTTTAAAATTTACGCAAACGCCGTAGGATGAATTGTTTTTTGTATTTTTGGATATTCCGAAAATTTGCCTAGCTGGTTATGTTTTGCAAATACTTTCGAGGATAACTTCTATTCCACCATATCAAAGAATATATACACTACGCGAAAAGAAACGACACTTAAGCATGTGTGCACGTAAAATCGCTTGCGGCTATGTGTGGGTGTCTGGATGTGTTCGGGGGCTTTGAGGCGCGCGGGGCGTGGAACGGGCAGTCGCCGACTGCACCGGCCGAAGGCTAGTAGTATACCGATATTTGTCAGTATTAGTTATGAATATATATATACATATCTGTCCATATATCTATAAAAAGTTATACATGCTACCAATTTTTGCAATTGCTAGAAATAATAATGAAAATTATAAAAGTAATCGAAAAATTCAAAAATATATAAGAGTAAATTAATTTTTAAAGGATAGTAGGTAATACTGATTATTGTGTACTGAAATACTAAGTGTTGGTTAATTATTTATGATTACCATTAACTGTCGTGCATATTTGGTTTTGTCGGAAGTTTTAATATTCCTCATTTATAAAGATATTTAATAAAAGTTGATTTAAAATTGAACGTATCTTCACTACCCAAATACATAAGTTTACATAATATATAACATATACCTACTATGGTTGCGCGAGTTACATATACCTATGATATGAAGATCGCTGACTACTACACCTAGAACAGTTGCTTTGTAAACCAACAGCAATGCAAGCGCAGCAATTCAAGCCACGTGCCGGATGTATAAAATATCATGTATTCATTTACACAAGGCTCATTCTGTTAGATTAATTAGCTATAGTAACATAATTTGTAATTTTATTTTAAATATATTTTATAAGTAAATTTGGTTTTTTTTCGAACCTCCGGCCGCAGCTAACGTAATTGGCGCAGTCGGTAGGATACTCAGGGGTAGTTTTGCGATAGTTAGGGAATATCTTTTCATAACCGTGAAGCACCCCGGCGGCTATCAAGTCCCTTCAAAGAGTATCCGGATCTACGGACCAGCTGCAGACCAGGAGGAGAATCCAGCCTTCGATTCATCGAGAGAAACCAGATGAAATCCACGTGAGTACACTTGAATTGATCTCGTGTTGCTCTCCTATATCCCTAAGTTTTAAATCTTTCCCTTCAAGATTTATCATCCTAGAGTAACTCGTTCTCGGGAGCCTGAATCTCGACAGGCTCGCCGTCATATATTAGATAATAATAGGCAAACCGATTTAAATTTAGAATTAGAATTAAATAATACTTATTTAACAGAGATGGCCCATGACCCGGACACAATTTTTAAGGCTTTACGCCTCGTCCCGGAGTTTGATGGGAACCCTAACGTTTTAACTAGATTTATAAAAATATGTGACACACTAGCCTCACAGTACCTAAGCAATGCGCCCGGTAGTGAATTTTCTAATTTATGTCTTTTGAACGGTATTCTTAACAAAATAACAGGAACCGCTGCCTGCACTATAAACTCTAATGGCATTCCTGAAAATTGGTTAGGTATTAGGACAGCACTAATAAATAATTTTTCCGACTAGCGGGACGAAACGGCTTTATATAACGACCTCTCCTTAGCTTCGCAAGGCAATAGAACTCCACAAGAATTTTACGACCATTGCCAAACTTTGTTTAGCACGATAATGACTTACGTATCCTTACATGAGACCATACCGACCACCATCGATGCCAAACGGGATCTTTAGAGGAAAGTCGCAATGCAAGCATATGTCCGCGGCTTAAAGGAACCTTTAGGATCTCGTATACGTTGCATGCGACCGTCGACAATAGAGAAAGCATTAGAATATGTACAGGAGGAATTAAACATTATGTATCTCCAACAGCGCAACGACTCCATAAAAAGTCAACATTCCCCCAAGTTCATTCCACCATCCACACCACCTTCCATTCCTCAACATCAACCTTTCCAAACTCCAGTACCTAATTGGCCAGCTCCTGTTGGGCAAAGACCTTATAGACCCCCACCTCAGCCGTTCAAATTTCCTCAACCCGTACCACACCAACAGCGCATGCCAACTAATACCCAGCGCATGTTCGGTGCACCCCCTCCTAACTACAACCAACGTAGTAACGTGTTCCGATTACCACCCCGAAATAACCCTCAACAACCTCAGCCCATGAGTGGAGTCCAGCGTTTTATTCCCAAGGCTTTACCACACACAAAAATGTTGACAGGACATGACTGGAATAAATTCGGCAATCCGCCACCAACAAATTATTTCAAATCCCGCGAAATGAATACGAACGAATGCGCTGCGTATAACGATTCATATTACGAGTATAACCCTGAATACGAGTACGCATACTACACCGACTATACCGACTTTAACAATGCTTATGCCCCGGATTCCGCTTCTGATTTTTCTTATTATGACCAGACTGACGAAAACCAAGATAATAATTATTATATTCAAAATCAATCACAAGTAGAATCTAAGCACTCCGATCAGGATTTTCAGGACGATTCGACTATAAAAAAAACCAAAATAGAATTAAATCTTCAGACTCAAAGACAATTACCATACATACAGATAGCAAACCCCCCATTAAAATTTTTGATAGATACTGGCGCGAATCAATCTTTTATTAGCCCTGAAGCTGTAGAAAAATTTTTCAGCGATTTCCCACTAAATTTTGACCCGTTCGAAGTAACAAACATACACGCGACAAGTCGTAATAATTATTCTATAACGTTACCTTGTTTTTCTGAATTTAATGATTCCGATAAAGTGAAATTCTTTGTATATCGCTTTCATGACTATTTTGACGGCCTTATAGGTTTGGATTTATTAAGTAAATGGGAGGCCCGTATAGATTTAAAAGAGGGACAATTAGTAACGCATTCAGCATGTAATCCCATAAAATTATATAACTCGCGTAATGTTAATTTATACGAAGATATAATACCTGCAAACTCTTCAAAAATTATTAGAGTTCCATTGAATACAGGGGATGGCGAAGCCTATATTATGGAACAGGTTCTATGTAATTGTACTATTCACGAATGTGTTACCACTGTCGTCAATAATCGCGGTTATATTGAGGTAGAGAACCCAACGCCAAACGATATAATATTTTCACTCGACCGACCAGCCCACGCGGAATTATTTAATATTGAGTGCACGCGTACCGAACAATTATCAGAACGCGCAAAAGACGTAGTTTCGCGATTACGCACAGACCACCTAAACGAGGAGGAAAAAGCTAATTTAGTAGCACTTTGCTCTCGTTACTCGGACGTTTTTTACATAGAAGGTGAAAGCCTCACTTTCACAAATAGAATAAAACATCGGATTCGAACCACGGACGAAGTACCAATACACACTAAAAGCTATCGTTATCCATTCATACATAGACAGGAAGTTAAGGACCAAATAAGCAAAATGTTAGAGCAGGGTATTATAAGACCTTCCGAATCTGCATGGAGCTCACCCATCTGGGTTGTGCCAAAGAAAGTAGATGCTTCTGGCAAACGGAAGTGGCGTCTTGTAGTTGACTTTCGCAAATTAAACGAAAAGACACTTGACGATAAATACCCTATCCCGAACATTAGTGATGTTCTTGACAAATTAGGGAAGTGCCAATATTTTACCACCTTGGACTTAGCAAGCGGATTTTATCAGGTAGAAATGGACCCTCAGGACATAGCAAAAACCGCTTTTAATGTAGAGCATGGCCATTTCGAATTCCTTCGCATGCCAATGGGCCTGAAGAACAGTCCATCTACGTTCCAGAGAGTTATGGACAACGTTTTAAGGGGGCTACAGAATCATATATGCCTTGTATACCTAGATGACATAATTGTGTTCAGCACTTCACTCCAGGAACACATAGTTAACCTAGAGAAAGTATTTAGTAGACTTCGTGAGTCCAACTTTAAAATTCAAATGGACAAATCGGAGTTTCTCAAACATGAAACGGCTTATCTCGGTCATATTATCACCAGGGACGGTATTAAACCAAACCCCGATAAAATTTCGGCTGTACAAAAATACCCCATTCCAAAGAATTCAAAAGAAATTAAACAATTTTTAGGCCTTCTCGGTTATTACAGAAAGTTCATTCCGGATTTCGCCCGTATTACTAAACCATTAACTCAGTGTCTTAAGAAAGGCAAAAAGGTAACAATAGACAATAATTACGTTAACGCTTTCGAAAAATGTAAGTCTCTTTTGACAAACGATCCCATCTTGCAATATCCAGACTTTACTAAAGAGTTCAATCTAACGACAGATGCTTCTAACTTTGCCATTGGTGCCGTACTGTCACAAGGTCCAATAGGATCCGACAAACCAGTCTGCTACGCTTCTCGTACGCTAAACGAAAGCGAAGTTAATTACAGTACAATCGAAAAAGAACTTCTCGCCATAGTCTGGGCTACGAAATACTTTAGACCATATTTGTTTGGACGTAAATTTAAAATTTTGACAGACCACAAACCATTGCAGTGGATGATGAATTTGAAAGAACCAAATTCTCGTCTCACAAGATGGCGACTTAGACTCAGTGAGTATGACTTTACAGTAATTTATAAGAAAGGCAAAATTAATACCAATGCCGATGCTCTCTCACGTATAGAGATTCACAATGAAGACATAAGGATGTTAATGAACGAAATTGATGAACTAAACTCGTTAATAGGCAACCCAAGCGAAGGTATAGCGAACTCTTCGACTGAGACCGTACACACCAGTAACGAACACCCTATACTTGAAATTCCTATAACTGACGAACCACTCAATAAGTTTAATAGACAGATTCACTTGACTGTTGTTAGCGACGTTAAACGAAAGACCATTGTGACAACCCTTCAATACCCATACACGTGTTAGCATTCAACTATCTGAAAATAGTCTCGAAGAAGACGTCATAAACGCTGTAAAAGAGTATGTCAATCCGAAAATCAAAACAGCTCTCTTAATAAACCCACCTTTAGCATTATATAAAGTAATACCAATCTTACAGGATAAATTTAAAAGCTCTTCACTTAACCTTGTTTTAACTAAATTCGAGTTAGAGAATGTTAAGGAATATTTGCGACAACAAGAAATTATTCGTCACTATCACGACGGTAAAACCAACCACCGTGGTATTAATGAGTGTTACCTAGCATTATCTCGCAAATACTATTGGCCAAAAATGAAAGACCATATTACAAAATTCATTAACGAGTGTACCATCTGCGGACAGGCCAAATACGATAGAAACCCAGTAAGACCTCAATTTAATGTAGTACCACCTGCAACCAAACCCTTTGAGATAATTCACATGGACCTCTTTACAGTTCAAAGTGAAAAATATGTAACTTTTATAGACGTTTTTACAAAATACGGACAAGCTTACCATTTACGCGACGGAACCGCTATTAGTATATTACAGGCCCTTCTACAATATTGTACCCATCACGGTGTTCCCCTAACAATAATTACTGACAACGGAACAGAGTTCACTAATCAATTATTCTTAGAATTTACTAGACTCCATAAGATAAATCACCATCGTATTTTAGCTCATTCTCCTAACGATAACGGTAATATTGAAAGGTTCCATTCGACCCTTTTGGAACATATTAGAATTTTAAAATTACAACATAAGGACGAACCGGTCATCAATCTCATGCCTTACGCAATAATAGCCTACAATAGCTCAATACACAGTTTTACTAGATGTCGACCATTTGACTTATTAACGGGACACTTTGACCATAGAGACTGTCTTGACATCGACATAACCCAGAAACTACTACAGCAGTATGTACAGACGCATAGGGATCAAATGAAAAAGGTGTACGAAATTATTAATAGCACGTCACTAGCCAATCGCACAGCCATTATAGAGAATAGGAATAAGGACCGCGAACCAGAAATAGAATACGCACCGCAGCAGCAAGTTTTTATTAAAAATCCATTTGCCGCCCGCCAAAAAACCGCACCACGTTATACTCAGGACACTGTATTAGCCGATTTACCCATTCATATATATACATCTAAAAAACGTGGCCCAGTAGCAAAATCCCGGCTCAAGCGTGTCCCTAAAGCAGTTAATTTGTTGCAGGATACTGCTAATAATGCTCCTTCAAAGGACTCAGACGACAGAGATAAAACTTGAAAGTCTATCAGACGGACCAGGACTACTACCGTATAAACTAGGACCCACGAAATTGACTACTCATTACCACACATTTTTACAGTACGTACGACTTGATGACATTGAAGGTAATATCCACTCCCTACAGAATCAACTACTGACTTTCCAAAATCAACTGACTAACGATACTTATTTACTGTATGAAATCCAAATAGATTATCTGTCTAACAAACTTGGCAAGGTGTTAAGTCATCTCAGAACCCTAGAACCCAATAGAGCTAAAAGAGGTCTTATAGATAGTCTTGGTTCAGTCATAAAAAGCATAACTGGTAACTTAGATTATACAGACGCGTTAAGATATAACGAGGCAATTAAAACCCTTAAGGATAATCAACTGAGCGTTGCATCCGAATTCGATCAACATCTCAGCGTAAGTAAAGAATGGATGTCTAAGCATAGTAATGCAGTTATTGAGATAGCGGAAAATCAAAGGAAAATTAATGAGACTTTGATACTTATATTAAATAGTAATGCATATAGGCAAACTAGTTTAATTAAATACGCTAAATTCGCGCAATTGTTAGAAATAATTAGTGATAATGTAGAGGACTTAATGCTAGAATTAATTAGAATAGAAAACACTTTAGCTTTTATTCGTACATCTAGCACGCACCATTCTATGATAGATATAGATGTATTAGGTTCCATGTTAAGTAAGCTTAGAAGTATTTATAGCTCAGATCAGATATTAAATTTAGAACTC
Organism: Parnassius smintheus behrii; assembly: GCA_036936625.1. Taxonomy (NCBI): domain Eukaryota; kingdom Metazoa; phylum Arthropoda; class Insecta; order Lepidoptera; family Papilionidae; genus Parnassius; species Parnassius smintheus. Next base: position 47,608,682 of record JAUPFT010000010.1, on the reverse strand, counting down.
AGAGACTATTATGACGTAATAAAACCCGGCTCATATTACACGGAAAAACAAATCGTGTTCATCTTTAAATTTCCTATAACTTCTAGAGATAATTTTGATTTATATAGATTATCCATTGTCCCAAATAAAAATTCACAGGCCCTTATCCCAACCTATCCCTTCATAGCAACTAACGAGTTATCATTCGTGTACATTGAGACAGAATGTCCGAAGTTTAACCACTGGTATCTCTGTGAAGAACGCACTACCTATCAGATTCGAACACAACCCGATTGCATCCAAGAGTTGATCACCAAGCAAGTCATACAAGAAGCCTGCAATCTTACTACTATCATCCTGTCAAAAGAAGCGATGGAAAAACTAGATGACCAGCATTATATCCTGTCCTTTCCACACAATACCAAGGTACAATTGTCCTGCGGAAGAAAAGAATTCACCATGCTACAAGGGAGTTATCTCATTACGATTCCAGCCAGCTGTCTTCTTAAAACTGCCGAGTTCACCATCGTCAACGACAATAATGAGATAAAAGGTCAACCTCTAAAGCTCACTGGACTACCTTTCAGATCTCCGGAACAAGCTACAGCATCTACCCGCATCCACCTAAACTCAATCCATCTCCAAGGATTACACAGCATCCAAGACAAAATTCTCATGCAATCACCAGTACAACTACGTGCCATAAGTGACACATTATATCATACGACAATTCCCTTTTATATCATATTATCGAGTGGAGGTATCCTTATCTTTGTACTGGCCACCCGTCGCTACATACCAAGATGCAGAAAGGAAACGAGCAAAGCAGCGCAATCACCAACACCTAATCCAGAAGACCATGGAAACTCCGAAATTCCGGCAACATTTTCCCTGAAAATACTCAAATAGTTGCCGTTCTGAGGGTGGAGGAGTTACATATACCTATGATATGAAGATCGCTGACTACTACACCTAGAACAGTTGCTTTGTAAACCAACAGCAATGCAAGCGCAGCAATTCAAGCCACGTGCCGGATGTATAAAATATCATGTATTCATTTACACAAGGCTCATTCTGTTAGATTAATTAGCTATAGTAACATAATTTGTAATTTTATTTTAAATATATTTTATAAGTAAATTTGGTTTTTTTTCGAACCTCCGGCCGCAGCTAACGTAATTCGCGGAAACCCATTCGTATTTATTTTATATTTTGACGGTAGGTGCCAAGTCGTTTATTCCTTCCCAAAACGATATCACTCATACCCTCCTATCGATACATCGGGGTGGTGGGGTGGGAGGGGAAAGAAGATGATTCTAGAATGTCACGTAATCATCGGAACCGAAGATATATGGCACGCGCGACCGACGCGTGGCCTCTCCCCGCCGCGCTCGTTGTTGGAACCACACCGCTAGTAGAAACCGCTTTAGCCTGGAAGCAATCGAGCTCCAGAAAACCCGCCTCACCTCGTGTGAGATATAGTCGCGCACCGCCTCTCTCCGGAGTGTTCCAGAAGAAGTTCCAGAAGTCGCAGCTATAGTGCTCAACAGAATAGAAGAAACCCCGGTGAGTCAATATTCCTAATAATACTGCCTGCTTGATATAATTGTTTTATCCCGCTCCAATTTTGTTTTCTCCTAATCAGGCAGGATTCCTTTTCCTCGATTTGGCAAAATAATAGTTTTAGTTTTAGGGAAGAGCGAGTGCATTGTACCGCATGCTATAGTAGTCGCTTTTACGTAAGCGTAGAAGCAATCGCATATACAGTCCACTTTAGTTAATATCTCGCGTAATAGGTTTAAGGTTCGACCGGGGAACTAGACTTCGGCAGCCTTAGACACGTGGCTCCACCATTTTATAGTCACTTCGGCAGGATTTGGACTGGGTTTAGTGGTCGTCCAACTATTTCTGGTCGAATTATTAAATTAATTATTTAGATAATGCACTCTAATTTATGGAATAGACTTAAATAGTGTTCGTTTAAATTTAAATTTTGATTAGGTACTCGCAAACAGAATTATTCGTTTTATAGCGCTCGTATTTGGTTAAATTTAAAGCTTATTAAATAATTGAAACAGTGTAATAGGAACCGTTTGATACGCTTACCCAACAATTTTGATAAAAATATATTGAGTTTAGCGAACAACGCGTCACCCCGACTCGCTGTAACAGGTGTTCGATTTAATTACGTAATACGGCATACCGAGTGTCCATCCTTCATTGTTTGTGCGTTGTGAGATTAATTGTGATTAATATTACTTTATTATAATAATTTAAAATGGCAGTTAGTGGAAGTGAAATCAAAATTAAAACGCTTTATGCCAAGAGGGACATACTTTTTTCGCGTATGCAAAATATAAGTGATCATATAAAGAACATTAATGTAGAAGCAGTGCGGGAAACCTTTTTAAATGAAATTGAAACGGTGGATTCTTTGCGGACGGATTACGAAAGAATATTAGACCAAATTAATCATTTGGAATTACAAATCGACCCGAAATACATAGTGAACTACCAACCGCTGCTGGCATTCGAAGATATGTTGTGTCGCGTGAAAAGAACTGCGAAATTCCTACAATCTCAAAACGAAGCAAAACCGGAAATGCAGGTACGTCCACGTGACTCAATTAGGTTGCCGCCAATAGATATTCCGGTATTCAATGGTGATATTAAGACGTGGCCCTTCTTCTTCAGTAGTTTTCAAAACAATATACACAATAACCCATCGTTATCGGACGCTGAAAAATTATATTACTTAATTAGTAAACTTAGTGGTAGGGCACAGTCGATCTGCTCGGGTTTTACACCTACAGCAAACAATTACTTATTAATATTGGAAACGCTTAAAACTAAATATGAAGATAGGAGAATGTTAGCTTCCGAATATTTGAACCAGATATTCGATCTTAAACCTATATCATCCGCGAACATCAACGGCTTAGAGCAGTTTCTAGATAAATTTGTGGCATCGGTGGCTGCACTTAAGAATTTGAAATTTAATGACCTTATGGACGTGGTGTTTCTCCATATTGCACTAAAGAAATTAGACCCCGACACCGTGCGTGCGTTTGAAATGGAGCATCGTAGCTCGGAGATGCCTTCCTTTCATTCATTAGCATCGTTCGTGCGAGATCAAATAAAGGTGATGCAGCGCTCTCCGAACGTTAAACAGGAGATTAAAAGGTGCGTCGACCGTAGACAGACTCAACCATCTAAAATAGCAGGGTCGTTAACTTACGTAACCGCTACGTCAACATCACTTCAGTATGCTTGTATCGTATGTAAAGATAAACACGGTAATTTATATAATTGTGCGACTTTTCATAAATATTCACCAAGCGAACGTTATAAATTAGTAAAGACAAACAACCTATGTTTGAACTGCTTAAGCGATAAGCATTTAGTTGCAAAATGCAATTCGAGTTCCGTATGTAGCAAGTGCGCCAGGAAACATCACACGCTATTACATTTTGAAAATAGCAACATAGCGGCGTCAAGTAAAGCGGACAAGGAATTCACCCCTACTAAGGTCAACGATTCTAGCGGTCGACCTGGTGATGTCGCTCTGTGCTCATTGGCGAATATGGGAGCACAACCTCCTTCAACCGTGTTACTGGGTACGGCACGTATTTTGGTTAGGGATTCGCGTGGAAACGAACAAAGCGTCCGTGCACTGCTGGACAGCGGAGCCCAAAATAGCTTTATAACGCGACAGTGTTGTCAGCGCTTAGGCTTAGTAATAAATAGGTTACTTTCATGTCCTGTAGTTAAAGGCATCGGAGGTACTAGTAAAGCTACCCAGGGATATATAAATTTAAAATTTTATTCTCGGATAGATCGTAATGTTAACTTTGATATAAATGCACTAGTAGTAGATAGGGTCACTGAACGGTTGCCAACCGTTTCGGTTGACACCTCGGCATTGATTGAATTTAAAAATTTGACTCTAGCGAACGACACTTACGCCGTTCCTGGAAACATAGACATGCTCATTGGAGCATCGCTTTTCCCTCATCTTTTGTTAAACAATAAGGTCAGGGGCAACTCCTCGCATACCGCGCCTTACGCACTGGAAACCGTATTGGGCTATGTTATCCTTGGCTCCGCCCCCATCATAGATAGTATTTCGGCAACCTCTTATTGTGGTATGGCTGTCGAACCGCTCGAGTCGTTAGTCCGCAAATTTTGGGAGATGGAGGAGGTGAACGTCCCACCCATAGCTAGCTCAGATGACAGGTTATGCGAGGAAATTTACGTCCGCACGACCGTTCGTGATCGCGACGGTAGATATAGTGTAGCGCTACCCTTTAAAGGAGATGTTTTATCTCTCGGCGATTCGCGTCAAATGGCGGAAAAACGTTTCTACAGCTTACAGCGTAGGATGCTCGCTTCACCCCAGTTAAAGGAAGCTTACGACGGCGTCATTAACGAATATATAAGAGAAGGTTACATATCACTTGTGGCTTCGAAATTAGATAACTACGAAGACACACCGTCGTATTTCATACCACACCACGGGGTCATTAGGGAGGACAAACTTACATCTAAGTTACGTGTAGTGCTCGACGCTAGTGCTAAAACTAGCACTCACCTGTCGCTTAACGATATCCTCTATAGTGGGCAAAATTTACAGGGCAGTTTATTTAATATAATAGCCAATTTTCGTTTGTTTAGTATAGCACTATCCGCCGATATTCGCCAAATGTTTCTTTGCATAGGGGTCCGTGAATGCGACCGTAGATTCCAACGCATTTTATATCGTTTCAACCCAAAGGAACCTCTAATGGTGTTTGAATTTAACCGCGTTTGTTTTGGTTTAAAGTCGAGCCCATTTCATGCGTTACGCACGGTGAGACAGCTCGCTCACGATGAAGGTCCCTCTTATCCTAAAGCTAAGAGGGCAATTGAGAGCGGATTATATATGGATGATTTTGTGTACTCGGTCGATAGCGTGGAGGAGGCCACCCTAACCACCGCCGAGGTTATAAGGCTCATGAAATCGGGTCAATTCGATCTTGTGAAGTGGACTAGTAATTCGCGTCCGGTTTTAGATACAATCCCACTATCACACCGTCTTTCGGCGATAAAGGAATTCGGCGATTCTGATACACACAAGGCGCTCGGTCTGTGTTGGTCACCAGAGTCCGACGTGTTTAGCCTTAAGGTAAATCCGCCCGTAGAGAAATGCACAAAGCGCACAATACTGTCATGCGTTGCTAGATTACGGGACGTCATGGGTTTCGTAGCTCCGGTGGTATTATACGCTAAGCTTTTGATTAAACAAGTTTGGTTATTTGAATGCGACTGGGATGACTCGCCGCCTGACAGCATTGTTCGGTTGTGGCAGCGTTTTAGAGAGGAACTTCCTTTATTAAGAGAAATTAAAATACCGCGTCATATAAACGTAGATAGAAATAGCGTCATAACGGTCGTTGGAATTGCGGACGCCAGCGAGAAGGATTACGGGGGCGTTGTATATTTCCACGTCCAGAATAATGGTAGAAATTCGATTAGCCTCATTAGTTCTAAGTCGAGAGTCTCCCCCCGTAAGGTTGTCTCTCTGGCGCGCTTAGAGCTTTGCGCAATATTAGTACTCACCAAGCTTATTACCGCAGTTATCAGCGCATGTAGGGATAGAGTTCAAATAGAAAGGATATTTGCCTTTTCCGACTCCACCGTCGCCTTATGCTGGGTTCATTCTTCACCCCACCGTTGGGATACGTTTGTCGCGAACCGAGTGGCCAAGATACAAGACGAGTTAGAAACGCGGAACTTTTATCACGTGTCCGGTACGGAAAACCACGCCGATTGTCTATCCCGTGGACTCACCCCGATGCAAATAATGGACCACCCGCTTTGGTTCCACGGACCTGCTTGGGTTCACTTGGATCCCTCGCAATGGCCAATAACCGATTTCGAACCTTCGTCAGTGTCACAACCGCCAGAAGAGAAGAGACACGCTCTAGTGGCGAACGTTTCGAGCGAGGTTTCTCCAATCATTGCCTTGGCGAACCGCTTGTCCTCTTGGTCGAAATTATTGCGTAGCGTAATTTACGTTTGTCGATTCGCGAAGCTTTTACCGCGACGTTCGTATGTCTTAGCGTCCGATTACAACTATGCCGAGTCGCTAGTATTACGTGAACTTCAACGGGCGCACTTCTCTGAAGATATTAGAAGATTACAATCGAATAGAGCTTGTAGTCGCGCCTTTCAACGCCTTAAGCCATTTTTACAGGATGGGATTGTAAGGGTAGGTGGACGCTTGTCCAACTCGCAATTGAGTTTCGATCAACGACACACTATAGTTTTACCGCGTAAAGACCATATCATGAACTTATTAGTCGATTACCATCATAAATTGAACTCGCACGCTGGCCCCGACTTGTTGATGTCGATTTTGCGTCAGAATTATTGGATTCTTTCTGCACGTAGTTTAATACGCAATCGGGTGCACAGATGTATAGCTTGCTTTCGGGCACGCCCCAAGCCGTCATTTCCGGAAATGGCGGAACTTAGATCTTGTAGAGTAATACAATCGGTAAAGCCCTTCACGCACACCGGGTCTGTTTTCGCTGGTCCGTTTAAGGTCATGCTCACTCACGGGCGTGGTATAAGATCCACAAAGGCTTACGTCTGCATTTTCGTATGTCTAACTACTCGAGCGGTGCATATAGAACTCGTTGGTGATCTAAGCACAGCAGGCTTTATGGGTGCATTTAAAAGATTTCTTTCCCGCCGTGGCCCTGTAAGTAAATTATATTCGGATAACGGTACGAACTACGTCGGTGCAAAACGTATTATATCGGAACTACATGAGCTCTTAGCTAGCAAGTATTATAATTCGGAGTTCGCTCACATTCTAGCTGAGAACCGCATTGAGTGGTCTCTGAACGTCCCAGCCGCGAGTCATTTTGGAGGCAATTGGGAGACTAATATTAAGAGTCTAAAGAGTCACTTATACCGAGTAATAGGAGATCAAATTTTGTCCTTCGAAGAGCTAAGTACGGTGCTCGCTCAAATTGAATGCGTAATGAATAGTCGCCCACTTTGTCGTACGTTGTCTAGTGACCCCTCGGAACCGCTGGCTCTAACTCCAGCACATTTTTTGAATTTAACGCCTTTAAAGTATTTGCAGATATGGATGAGAACAGACTTAGCATTTCCGCACGCCACAAATTATTAGATCGGTTAGTGCAATCGTTTTGGAAACGATGGAGGATGGAATACTTGCATACTTTGCAGTCTCGACAAAAATGGAACACAGAAACTGAGCCTTTAGCTGTAGGAACTGTAGTTGTGCTCACCAAAGAGAATACGCCGCCTCTCCACTGGCCGTTAGGAATTGTCGAAGAGGTCTTTCCCGGTTCCGACGGAGTAATTAGGATAGCTCGCGTTAAGACCACGGTTGGGTCTTACCTGCGTCCTGTTGTCCGTTTGTGCCCCTTGCCTCTTCCATAATTTAAATTAGCTTTCTAGGTTAAATTGTAGTTGAATTTAGGTAATCTTAGCGTTAGTTAGTTATTTTGTTAGTTGATCTTAGCTCTAGTTGTTTTAGTTAATTTTGAAGGAAATCCTTCAAGGGCGGGGGAGATGGTTGCGCGGAAACCCATTCGTATTTATTTTATATTTTGACGGTAGGTGCCAAGTCGTTTATTCCTTCCCAAAACGATATCACTCATACCCTCCTATCGACACATCGGGGTGGTGGGGTGGGAGGGGAAAGAAGATGATTCTAGAATGTCACGTAATCATCGGAACCGAAGATATATGGCACGCGCGACCGACGCGTGGCCTCTCCCCGCCGCGCTCGTTGTTGGAACCACACCGCTAGTAGAAACCGCTTTAGCCTGGAAGCAATCGAGCTCCAGAAAACCCGCCTCACCTCGTGTGAGATATAGTCGCGCACCGCCTCTCTCCGGAGTGTTCCAGAAGTCGCAGCTATAGTGCTCAACAGAATAGAAGAAACCCCGGTGAGTCAATATTCCTAATAATACTGCCTGCTTGATATAATTGTTTTAACCCGCTCCAATTTTGTTTTTCTCCTAATCAGGCAGGATTCCTTTTCCTCGATTTGGCAAAATAATAGTTTTAGTTTTAGGGAAGAGCGAGTGCATTGTACCGCATGCTATAGTAGTCGCTTTTACGTAAGCGTAGAAGCAATCGCATATACAGTCCACTTTAGTTAATATCTCGCGTAATAGGTTTAAGGTTCGACCGGGGAACTAGACTTCGGCAGCACCATACTATGTATCATCTTTGGTAATAGTCTATAATATTCAATTTCGGTTTGATATCAACCCCAGCGTTACACGCTTCGACTCAAGGTCACCGGTGCTCAAGCTCTCACGTACAGGGAGTGTCACCGCTGTGACCATATTAATTTCCAGAGGATAAAAATAGTCACCCAGTACATTGGAGTATGAACTACATCGTTGATATTATGCTCAAGTGATGTTTGTACAAGAATATAAAAATAATTTAAATATGTTGAGTGTTAGATTTCGGTGTTCTAACCTTACACTGCCGCAGGATGTTGTGTCGATCGCTGCGTTTGCTCTCGATGCGGGCTTCCAGGCTCGCGATCTGTTTTTGTACCGTTTGGATTTCTTTCTGAATGTTGGCTACTTCTTTACGTGCCTGTGAACAGAAAATAAAATATGATTAGTTTTATGGTTTGATTATAATTTTATATGTTATGCTAACCCACATTTGGTGTTACGTACGTTACGAATGAGCCCTAATGATTGACTAAATGAAATAAGCCTTATACAGATACTGGAATGCGGAACAGCATTATTTAGTCAAGGAGATTTAATTTGCAGTCCGTAATCCCACAGTCATGGTAGGTTAGTAAAGATAGTTTAGTGTGGTCGGTCTAAGCGCGTAGATGTAGCTGTTTGGTTTCTGTCACCCAGGCAGTCTGGCCGCAGCTTTACCTAAAGTTCATCACCAGCCTAGTCGAAGGTAGCCCACGTATAGCCCTGATTATTTTCCAACTACAGACGCTGGGTGAGCGCGCACCTCTCGACCCTCGCGGCCCCAGACCCCCCACTCACTACCGCCGCGTCGTCCTTCGTGCGCTGGGGCCGCTGCTTAATGCGCTCGCACCGCTCGACCCTCCGAAGCCCAAGAACCCCACTCACCGCCGCCGCGTCGTCCTTCGTGCGTTGGGGGCGCTGCTTAATGTGCGCGCACCGCTCGACCACCCGTAGCCCCAGACCCCCACTCACCACCGCCGAGTCGTCCTTCGTGCGTTGGGGGCGCTGCTTAATGCGCGCGCACCGCTCGACCACCCGTAGCCCCAGACCCCCACTCACCACCGCCGAGTCGTCCTTCGTGCGTTGGGGGCGCTGCTTAATGCGCGCGCACCGCTCGACCACCCGTAGCCCCAGACCCCCACTCACCACCGCCGAGTCGTCCTCCGTGCGTTGGGGGCGCTGCTTAATGCGCGCGCACCGCTCGACCACCCGTAGCCCCAGACCCCCACTCACCACCGCCGAGTCGTCCTTCGTGTGTTGGGGGCGCTGCTTAATACGCGCGCACCGCTTGACCCCTCGTGGCCCCAGACTCCCCACTCACCGCTGCCGCGTCGTCCTCTGCGCGCTGGTGGCGCTGCTTGGTCTCTGAGCGAGCAGCCTTCAGCGCCTCCACCCGGCGCAGCTCGCGGTCCACCTCGGCGCGCTGCTTGGCCTCGGCCTGGCGGCCCGCCTCCAGCTCGTCCTCCGCGTCCTGCACCGTGCGCTCCCACCGCGTCACGTTCTCTGCGCACCAACACCACAAGCGTCCACAATCACACAAGTGCTCGATGGCTTAGACACAGTAAATATAGCCATACCATTTTTTGAGATAATTACTCAAACTACCACAGTTTAAAGTTAGTCTAACAGTTGTGAAACGCCTTTGATGTCAAGCGATGCCGCCGACCGTGTTGGTAAGTACCCGGGCGGCATGTATGCAATGTCACGAAAGGGGAATGAAATAATTTTGGATATTATACTCATTATCATTCATTAACATTATGTTATAAGTTAAAACATTTGTTGAACAAGATAATAAATATATATTACTACATAAAAAATACATTTACAAGTGCAAATATTTTCTGATACCTTCTTTTTATAGATGTTTACATTAGGTGTACATTAGGTACAAGGTACATACCGTTGCTCTGCACTAGTACATTCGTTTCCCAACTGTTATGGACGCCACATACGGTCAGTTTAACTGATATAGTTTCTCAACTCAACAGTTATAGTTTGAACTGATCAGTTGCAATGATCAGTTGAACTAACCGTGCGTGGCGACCATTAGACTCTCTATAAACTGTGACAGTGCATTGCAGCTCTAGGTATGTCACTCTTAATTATCTTAAAATTATTATAATTATTTAGGTTCCACGATATTCAAAATTTCAAATTAAATTGAATTAAAAATATTGGTCTCAACGACACTTAAGTTATGTAATATTAAAGTTTATTAAACGCCACTAAAGAATAAAGTGACCGGCATTTGAAAACTCTTGTTTGTGAATCGATTATTATTAAAATTATTATCTGTAAGTCATCAAACATAAATCTGTTGTCAATGTTTAGAGAGTGAAAGTCATATCAAAAATAATATTTCTGGACCGATTGCTTTAAAAAAAAATTAATAAAGGAGACGGTCCATTTCTGGTCCAGTCTATGTACACTATACCGTAAAAAAGCGAAAAATTCAGGGATTTTATTAAAAATAAAATAAGAGAATAAATCAAACTAAATGACTTGCTGAAAATAAAAATGCAATCCCAATTATTGATGATTTTACAAGATGGCACCCTTCCAGTTATAAAATTATATCTCAAACGTCATGTCTGAAAAGTGACTTGAATCATGAAATAATGTAGGAAGTGTGATTTTTTTTTATTTCGATCTTGTTTGTGCAGTTGAGAACTGGTCAATGCGTTCATTTTGTTTCTTTTGGATTTTTTGTCGATTTTTTTTATTTGAACTTTAGATCTGTTATTGCTTGTTTGACTCGGCTTTTGTTTTATGGACTTCATGATTTACGTGAGACTTTGATTTCATAGATATCGGACATCTGTAAAATCACATTTTGAATCATTAAGCATCACATCGCCATCAATTCGCCATTAGTGTTGCAGTTTTTGGTATAATAAAATATTAATAACACTGAAATAAAGGCAAACTCGAGAAACACAAATTTTGACTGTCTCCTTTATGAATACTTTTAACTTGGCGTAAATTAAGAGTGACACAGCCCTAATGCTCCAATGGAGTGTAGGTAGTTACATATCTCAAAAAAGGGGCTAGTTGAGGTACTGCTTTTACTAATTTATTCTCAATTCACATTTGAACTTTAAGATAAATCCTGTCTAGAGCGTGAAAGGTCCAAGTGCAGCGGTGAATTCCTACAGATAGCTGAGGAAGAGCGGAAGTAGAAAAATGTGTTTACTCTGCGTGTCCCGCGAGCGCTCGAACTCGAGATTGGAGGCGATGCGGTCGATTTGCGCGTCGAACTCCATGCGCCGCTTGGCGCGCTCCTGCTGCGCGCGCAGCTCGCGCTCCTCGTACTGCCTGCGCCACACAACACACCCACACGTCACATCAACCTCACCCGCTCAAACTTATAACCACAGGCAACAGCCTGACACAGCCTAGCCTTACGTCTCTGTTTCTAAGCAAGAAATAACATGAGCAGGAGAGACAACTACTAACTCCGTTACAGCTTATTACTGTCCACTGCTGAACATAATCCTCCCCTATACATTGCATCATAAAAGGTATATTTGTCACTATATAGATTGACTGCCTCGTTGGTCTAGTGGTTGTAATAGTGTAACTGCTGATCATGAGGTCCTGGGTTCGAATCCCGGGTCGGACTAAAAATTTAATTATTGAGTTTTTCCGTCAAGAAATTCTCAGTAGCTGCCCGGAGTCAGGAAGTTGGCGGTGGCTCACCCCCGTGCCTCGGAAAGCACGTAAAGCCTTTGGTCCTGCGCCTGATCTCTCTCCGGTCGTGTCAGTTTACCGTCCCATCGGATTATGAGAGTGAGGGAATAGAGAGTGCACCTGTGCTTGCACGTACACTTGGGCACTATAATCCTGTCCTGCGCCGATGGCTAGCCTCCGTTGAGGCAGGCCGCCGTGACCGAAGTTCGGTCTGTAGGACATCATTATTAATTATTGTCATAGTTGACACGCTCGCCAACCACAGTTTTTTATTTTTAGTCGTTATTAGGAAGACACTGCTGTCCACACCCTGATTTGTTTTCCTCTGTTGGCTCATACCACCCCATATATGATATGAGGTTGTGGATATTCTTACATTATTTGACACCTCACACCACCTAACATTTTTAAATATAAACAAAAACATGTTATGATCTATTAATTAAGGCAGGCAGGTGAAGATTTAACCATACAGTCTAGTCTTGCGTGTATGTTTTCAAACAAGAAAGAAACCGAGCAGTTATGACAATTACGAACTCGCTTAAACATATTTAGTTACTACAATAATGTTTGACTTAAAGAGTTTATATCACTACGTTTTGGTGCGAATAAAAAGCTTTGTTGTTACGATCCACTAATTAAAACAGGCAAAGGTTTTAGACCATACAGCCTAGTCGGACTATGTTTCCAAAATTCATCGCAATATGCTGATTCACACACATTACGAAGTTTTAACGACATTTTGACAATAGCGGACTGTTAATGACGATAATATTTTAAGGTGCCTAAGCGGATAAGACCGAGGATTTATAACACAATCAAATAACTTGTTTAAGTCAGATGGAGCCATTCACAGGCAGTTGGTTAATGATACCACTTATGTGTAAATCTTTTAATGAATTCTACCTTCAGTGTTAATTCTTTTTTGCATTCAAAAAAATCAAATAAAAAAATGTTAGTAAATATAATATTATGTACACACCTGCATATAAATATATTTAGTGATATGTATTGCAAATTACCACAAATTAAACAAAAAGTGTCAGCTGTTAAGTATTATTAGTTTGTTATGATTATAGGTAGAAAAAAATAAGTGTAAGAGATGAGGATAGAAAATAAAGAAATAAAAAGAAACTGAGGGTACAACTACAATCTCTCCATAGTGATGATTTTCTTTTGATGATATCTCAAACTACCTACTACAAACTACCTTTTTTTATAGAAGAGGGGGCAAACGAACATGCGGCTCACCGGATAGTGACGACCGCCGCGTATGAACAAAACTATAACACAAGGGGGATTGCAGGTGCGTTGCCTGCCTTTTAGAAAGAAGTAAGCTCTTTTCTTTAAGGAGTCTAAGTCGTATCGGTCCGGAAAATCGTGATAAACGAATCCACAGAGCTTACCGTGTCCGGTGAGTGTTTTATATCGTGGACATTACCAAATGATATAAAAATCTTCAAATAATTTTGAGGGTAAATTCGAACATACCGGATATTTGCAACGCCGATGTCTCGACAGAAGCCGCGGAAGACCACGTCTTCCACGTTGTTCATGTTCTCCTTCACCTCCTGGATCTTTGCGTCGCGAGCGCGGATGGTGCGCTCGATGTCCTCTATTTGAGGCTGTTTTATAAGAAAATTAGTTATCTTAAGATCACAACCATTTAGAGAACCAATTTAGTTATTTAAAAAGCCTTTTAGTCCAATTACATATGTACACAAACGTTCAAGTTCAACACTGCCTCGTTAGTCTAGTGGTTGTAAACACGACTGCTGATTATCCTGAGTTCGAATCTCGTATGGAATCAAAATCGAAAATCTGTCAAGAAATTCTCAGTAGCAGTCCGGAGTCAGGATGTTGGCAGTGTTTCACCCCCGTGCCTCAAAAATTACGTAAAGTCGTTTATCCTGCCTCTAATCTCCATCGCCCATCGGGCTCTGGGAGATACTTTTCTTTTTTTATAGAATAAGGTTGACAAACAAGCACGCATTCCACCCCGCAGTACCCCTGCGGCGGTAGTCACTTAACATCAGGGGAGCCGCATGCTCGTTTGCCCCCTCTTCTATTAAGAAAAAAAAACCTGATGGTAAGATTTCTGTGGTCCATAGATATTATTATTTATCCTCGATTAATAATCAAAATACAGCTGCGTTGTTACCCCTGAGTCCTAGATGGAATTGCTCGTTTCCAGTAAAAACGGTTTCCGGTCCTCTAAACTCAACATACTAAACGCAGCAGCATTTAGCTGCCAACCAATAACATAGCTGCCGTGAGCCACAGCCACAATAATCCTGCCCTGCGCAGACGGTTAATTTTCGTTGAGACTGAGCGCCGTAGTCGAAATTCAATCTGGAGGACATTATATTATTATGTATTTAAAATAAGTGACGTAAAATGAAATAAACAATAGAAAATAATATGCAGCCCTAATGGCCCATCTGCCATTAGACTCAAGACCCTAAATCTTTTAAGTAGTAGAGTCCCCCATACAGGTACAATTGATAGAATTTACTCATAAATTCTTAATATCTCATAAAATCTCACAAGCCAAGTACGATAAGATTACAAAACATGTATTCGATAAGAAGTATAAGATACAATTAAATGGAACTGACCAGCCAGAGGGATTAAACACAAAAGAGCTTAGAGTTTTCATAGATGGTTCTAAAACAAATGAAGGTGTAGGATCTGAAACTTTCTCTGAAGACCTTAATATCCACATATGCACACCGCTGGGTACCCATAACACAGTCTTCCAGGCTGAATGTATGGATATCATCCAAGCGGCCATAGCAATAGATGCTAGGAAGGTAAAAGACTTCTCCATCAGAATACTGACCGACAGTATGGCGGTACTAAAAGCTCATAGTTGTAATGGGGTGAACTCGGGACTAATATATGAATGCCATGAACGGTTAAATGAGGTATGTAAGCACAGAAATGTGACACTGCAATGGATTAAGGGACACAGTGGATCTAGAGGCAACGATGCAGCAGATGAACTGGCCAGAAGGGGTTCGGCTCTGGCCACTATAGGACCGGAACCAATAATACCAATCCCCTTTGGCTATGTTCGTTCACTTGTACGTAGATACTTCAATAATTTACATGCACAGCTTCGGAAAAATTTAGTCTAACCAAGATTCTAATGAGACTGAACAAGCCACAGATCAGCATAGTAACAAGTGCCATCACAGGACACGGCTCTTTTAACAAACATTTGTTCACCATAGGTGTTACTGACAGCCCCCTGTGCAGGGCATGCATGGGAGAGGAAGAAACGGCGGCTCACGTATTGCTGACATGTCCGGAGCTGTCGCTTCATACAGGGCTAAACATCTCGGCACGCTGGACTGCTGAACTTCTTCGGGGATATTTCATGGCACGAATAATCATATTGTTGCTGCCCACACGCAAAATACGCGCTTAGACGTGGAGTTGCGGAAAACAGCCGTCGTAAACTAAATTAAACTAAACTAGTATGCAGCACTTACTCCAAACATTTCCATTTTCCTCTCCAGTTCTGCTAACTCTGCGTCCAAGGCTTTGATTTGTTTTAACTGTAATGAAAAATGCATATCATCGTTCTTATAGTTTTTGACTCTTCGAGCCGGATGATCGATGAACGTTGGGTTCCAAACAATAAGTAATACAATACAAAAACCTAAGCAGACAATCGTTTTTGGACCCACAAGAAATTTTAACGTAACTTAATGGTATTGCACATGAAAAATAATATATACCAGATACCAATTTGTTACAGTAAAACGAAAGCGTAAAAAGTAAGCGAAACATCGGGAATTTAAAATAAGTTAAAGTAGTTAATTAAACGCGATAAAATCTGTAAATATAGTTTTATTCAATAGAAAAACGGTCCAAATTTTTTTTTAAATCTAACCAGAATCATGAAATCTAAAAAAATATTTGTTTTGATATTCATGTTCTGGCTAATCTAATATGAAAAAAAAATACATGTAACGAAGCATTTTTGCAGTTTGTGTAATAAAAAGAAAATATTTTTTTAAAACTATAACTTAATATATACATATATTATATATTTGTATACTAAATACTTCATACTAAAAAGAGATACCACTGAAAACTTGTTTTTAATCCATTTCCAAAAGTATATAATATTAGCAGGGATGGTATGTATGATAAGGATATAGAACGACGAGTGAATGCAGGAAATAAAAGAGAATGGAGCTCTACACTCTATTATGAAGAATTAGAATGTGTCAAAAAGGCACGTATGGTAATTCATAGTAATGTGTAAATCCCTATTTTAATGTACAGTAGTGAAAGTTGGGTGTGGCAGAAGAAGCACAAAAGTAGAATAAATGCTGTAGAAATGCGGTCTTTAAGGAGTATGCTAGGGTTGAATCTGAATGAAAGGGTGAGAAGTTGTGTAATAAGAGAAAAATGTGGTATGCAAGATGATGTTGTGACCAGGATTAAGAAAGGAATGCTTCGGTGGTTTGGTCACGTAGAAAGAATGAATGAGGAAAGAGTGACAAAGCAAATTTATATGGCAGGTGTGAAGAGCAGAGTCGGGAAGGGACGCCCTAGAAAGTTTATCGATAAAATTGGCGATATTTTGAAAATGGGCCACATTAGAAGTCCCCATAACCGACGAGCGTGTATGCGTAGATATATGGATGTAAAGGAGGCGAGAGAGGTATGTCAGAGTCGTGCCAAATGGAAGTCCGTAGCCTCTGCCTACCCCTCTGGGTGATAGGAGTGAGTGTTTATATTATATATATGTATATATATATATATATATATATATATATATATATATGTATATATATATATATATATATATATACATATATAATATTAGCTAATATCATATAATATGGTTCAAAGTGACAGTGGAACTAAACATATTAAAGCCCTATTTTATCACTGACTTCCGGGTCCGGGTATTACTATACAGCATTGATGTTCGTCACGTTGCTGAATTTTAATAAGCACAGTCTGCAGACATCCGGCAGCGTCGGTGTCTATAGTCTATGTCTGCAGTCTGTGAACATTGGAGACGCCAGTAACTTAAGGTATCTTCGATAAAGATTTAGTGGACTGTAATTTTGGTGCATACGGCAAAGGGGAAAATAAATAGGTGGGATAGCACGCACTGACCTGATGAGGGCTGCCGCGCCTTCCTCCTGGAGTGTCTGCTATACCGCGAGCTCGCCACGTGGTTCGGCGCACACGCACTCTCGGAACAGTCTCGTGAAGTCCCACACTCTCCACCTTTGCCCTTACGGGGGCGTCTCACACTTTTATGAGTTACAAAGACACAATGTCTGATGCGGTGAATATTAAACATAAACAGGAGAACTCAATGTTCGTCCTGCGCGGTTTGCGGTTAATGTACATAAGACGCGACGGGTGGCCGTGCGTTGCGGATGGCGTAATATCACTTAGTATAATGACGCGCGCCGAGATCCTCTTTTTCACCTCGGCGGCAGCGCGTGCGGTAGGAAAGGGAAGGAAGGAAGGAAACAAAAAATATGCACTAGTCATGTTGATAAAGTAGATATAACTTAGGACGAACTCAATGCGATATGTAATGTAATGTTGATAAAGTAGATTGTTAACTGGCGTTACCATTTCCTCCCGCCCTTAAAGGGTCACCTTTAAAAGACAACCGTAATATAAAAGTAAAAGGAAAACAAATAAATAAGCGGTATATAAAGTGAGAGGATGCGCTCAATGCGCATGTCTCATCTACTAACCTTACTTGGTAAGCGAGAAAATGTATACATAAATATAATATTGCGGTTTAATACTTTTTTAATATATATAAATATAAACTTAATTCCTAATTTAGATAAATAATTATAATCAAAATAATCGTGATTTATTGTCTTGGGAGAGGGCAAATACGAGCAACAGGACGGAGATATGTTCCCTTAGTAGTTCTCACGGTCACTACTCGAATTACGCCATCCTTCGAAAGATGAACAGACTCGACAATCGCTAATGGCCAAGCAAGGGGCGGTTCATTATCATTTATCACAATTACAACCATGCCTGGTACGATAGCCGTAGACGGGGTGTTCCACCTCTGACGAACTTGTAATCCGTGAAGGTATTCCGTCCTCCACCGGTCCCAAAACGACTGAACTAATTTATCCAGTAAAGAATGCCTGTATAACAGACTCAATTTGCGCAAGAACAGTATTAAGCTCTTCATATGAAAGTAACTGATGTCCGATAACTCGGAACAGATGCGTTTTTACGACTTTGATCATACTCTCCCAGGCGCCTCCAAAATGAGGAGAGTTGAGACAGATGAACTTCCATGTTATACGATTCTCAGCACACTCTTGCTCAAGCTTTGGGCGGTATTCAACGTTTAGAAATTTATAGAGATCGCGAAGATACGAAGCGGCACCTTTAAAATTCGTTCCATTATCCGAATATAAAAACTGAATCGGCCCTCGTCTAGAGAGGAAACGTTTAAGCGCAACGAGGAAACTAGAACTACTAAGATCTGTAGCGATTTCTATATGTACAGCTCGAGTCGTGAGGCATGTGAAAACACATAAGTACGCCTTCTCGCTGCGTACACCACGACGACGTACAGGAGTGTATGCGATAGGACCGGCATAATCGCAGCCCGTGTGTGTAAATGCCTTAATAGCTTGTCTTACACGACTATGGGGAAGATCAGCCATCAAAGGGTAAGTTGGACGGGGTCTAAGCCGGAAACATATATTACACTTGTAGACTCTGCTTCTCACAGTGCGGCGTGCGGAAAGTATCCAAAATTTTTGACGGAGCAATGACAATAACAATTCAGGCCCAGCGTGTAAATTTTTAATATGATAATAGTCAATGATCATGTTCACTACATGATCACTGCGCGGGAGTATAATTGGATGTTTTTGCGTGTAATCTAATGCGGAGTTCGAAAGACGACCACCAATGCGGATTAAACCATTCTCAATAAAAGGCCTTAAACGATTGAAAGCGGGCGAGCAAGGTTTGTTACCTTCAATATTTAAATATTCCACTGCAAAATGCTGTTTTTGCAGGGCGCGGAGGATTATAACCTCAGAGAAACTGAGATCATCAGCAGTCACTACAGTAGTGTTGCGGCGGGGCAATAATTTAGCAAACTTACACACGTACGCAATTATACGTAGAAGTTTACTCCAAGAAGAGATGCGGAGTGCGAGCTCATAAATCGCAGAATTACAGACGGATGTGCACACAGTGTGCGACAAAATCTTCTTCTCAGGCATATTTGCAATAACCTCATTGTCTAAAGTACGAAGAGGCCATTGAGATGGATCTAACGAAGTCCACTGAGGCCCATGGAGCCACAGGGGGTTTGAAACTAATTTATTTGGCGTAACGCCGCGTGAAAGTATGTCAGCGGGATTCTCAGTACCTGCGACATGATAAAAGTTATCAGCGCGAATATTGTCGGTAATCTGAACAACGCGGTTTGCAACAAAGGTCTGCCACTTGTGTGGCGAACTCTTTATCCAGTACAGAGCTACTTTTGAATCTACAAAGGCATAGACTGATATTGCAAGGTCAAGAGAATAATTGTCGAGTACTCTGCGAAGCAATTTTGAGAGTAAAACCGCTCCACAAAGCTCAAGGCGTGCAATAGATAGTGGTTTCGTCGGTGCGACTTTAGTCTTTGCACAAATCAACTGGACGGTGTTACCATTGACGCTCTTTACATGTATGTAGACTACGGCACCGTATGCGTGCTCGCTGGCGTCGGAAAACCCCAGGAGTGACGCAGTACAGTTTTTGGATACACCAACATGTCGCGGGATACGTAAATCATTAAGAGCTGGTAATTCAGCACAGAATTGCCTCCACATCTTAATAATTGGCGGTGGTGGTATGTCGTCCCAATCTAAATTAAGTTGCCAAAGCTGCTTTATTAACAATTTGGCGTACGCGACTGTGGGAGCAACGAAACCCATTATGTCCCACAGGCGAGCGACAGTAGATAAGATGGCGCGCTTAGTGCACGTCACATCAGCGGGAACAGATATCTTAAAATAAAAGGCGTCACTATCGGTAGACCAATGCAAGCCTAGTATTTTATGTGGCATTGATTTATCGAACTCTACTTCTCCTGTAATTTTATGGGAAGTAGGGAGGTCATCTAAAACAGATCGACGGTTGCTATGCCATTTTATCAGGTCCCATTGGGCACCCTTGAATAAGTCTATCAGCTGCCGAGAGGTCTCACTGGCCTCGGATTCACTGGGCATAGAGAACGCGATGTCGTCCATATATAGCGAAGTAAATGCGATACGACTCGCAAGTGGATACTTTGCGCCGTCGTCATCAATGAGCTGTCTTACCGTGCGCAATGCATGGTATGGACTCGAAGTTAAACCGAAGCACACGCGATTGAAGTGGTATAACACAAGTGGGTCTTGTGGACGGAAGCGGTATAGGAAGCATTGGTAACGACGATCAGAATCGCGAACAACTATTTGCAGAAATTGTTGGCGACAGTCGGCTGTCATAGCGATTGGATGTAAGCGGAAAGTTAAAATTATATTGAACAAGTCGCCTTGCAAATTTGGTCCTGAATGCAGAATATCATTTAATGATCGCCCAGTGCTAGTCTTACTGCTAGCATCCAGGACGATGCGCAGACGCGTTGACTTTTTATCTTCGCGTAAGACTCCATGATGCGGTATGACATATATTGGAGCGGGTTCATGAGAGTCATACGGCGGTGCGGGGGATATATAATTTTTAGCTAAGTATTCCTTTATGACGTCATCATATGCTAACCTTAATGTAGGCGAGGCTTGAAGTTTCCTCTCCAAGCACATGAATCGTCGTCGAGAGGTTTCATAAGAATCTCCGAGAGAGTAAACGTCATCTTTAAATGGCAGGCCAACAATATATCTACCAGTAAAAGGATCGCGGGATGTCGTAGATTTATAAAACTCTTCACATTCAATGTCTGAAGGACACTGAATGGGCGGTGCGGAGGGTGGCTGTTCAAGCTCCCAAAATCGTTGCACTAATTTGTCAACGATAGGAGACTCTAGAACTGAGCAGCACGTTAAAGAATGATTTACCTGAAGTGTCGGCACTGAGCCCATAATAACGTAACCAAATACCGTACTCAAAGCTGAGGGCCCGGACAAGTCGTTAGACGAATAAATTACGTCTGGACATAGTAAGTGCGGGAAAAGGGATGCGCCTATCAAAACATCAATTTTATTAGGCATGCTATAACATTCATCAGCGAGTCTTATGCCATGGAAGTGTGATAAGACAGATGTGTCTACCACAGCGGTGGGCAAAAGGTCGGTGATTTGATCAACAACTAGCGTTGAAATATTGAAGATAATATTCGAGTCGAATCGTGAGAAAATTTTAATATCAATCGATTTCGATTTTACAATTTTTTCAACTCCACCGAATCCCTTTACTACAATACATTCGGTATCGTGTTGTTGAACGCCTAAACGATGACAGCACTCTTTAGTCATAAAATGGCTTTGAGCCGCGGAGTCTAATAATATACGAATAATTTGTTTCTCTCCCTTAGCATCGTAAGCAAATACTTGAGCGGTTGATAATAAAACAGTTCTCTGCGAACGACTTGCGCGCGCGGGAGGCGGTGAACGTTGAGAAACATTCTTGAACGAAGTACACAGCGCGACGTCTGAACGCGCACCTGCGGTGAGGGGTGGCGAGTGTGCGGGCGCGGGGGTTGTAGACTTCAGTGTAACTGGCTGAAGCGGTGGAGAACGTGCCAGCGCAGGGGAAGCATTATCGCTTCTGCGGTGGAAGTGCAACAATGTGTGATGTTTAAATTTACAAACTCGACAACTATAATTTGAAGAGCAACTAGACACTCGATGACTTAAACTGAGACAATTCACACATGCATTGTTACTCTTTACGCATTTAAATCGTTCCTGCGGCGTCATTTTATTAAAGTCTGCACACTTAAATAGGTGTTGATGCACAATATTATCGCACAGACACTTTGAGCAACTAGTCGTCGTGCTTACGTACGCCTGATACTTCGGCGACGAAGTATTATTACAGCGACGATTATTACCGTTACCTCGTCGATTGTTTGGTGCGCTATTAGAATTTGTACTAGAATCGGTGCGTTGCAAAACTTTGGAGCGGGTCTTAATAAAATTTACTAAATCATCAAAGGTAGGTACCATCGAGTTATGACTATATTCGAAAGAGCGAATGGTATCCGGGTCCAGCTTCTTAAGCGCGATATGAAGAACAATTAAGTCCGCGAGATTATCTAACTTTAAGTTTTGTAAAGCGCGCACTGCACTTATAAAGTTATCAGTAAATAAATCAAAATTATTTGCGGTGGCCGATTGCAATGGCTTAAATTCGAACATCTGATTAATATATGTAGATGCTAGCATACGCCGGTCTTCATATTTGTCAACGAGTGCTTGCAATAAAATTTTATAATTTTCAGCGCAAGGAGTTATACCTGAGCATACAGATAGGGCTTTGCCCGTTAGTTTACCTAGCAAATAGTATAACTTTTCAGCGTCGGTAAGCGATGTGTTGTCATGGACGGTTGATTTAAAGCTAGCATAAAATAAAGGCCATGAGCGAATGTCACCCGAAAATGGCATAAGTTCGATAGGCGGAAGTGAGAATCTGGCTTTAGATGGTGTACTAGTACTTTGTGAATTAGATTGCGAATATTGTAAATAAAGCCTATTTATTCTACCGCAAAGAGACTCAAACGCAATGAGGCTGTTATAATCAGGTTTAGCAATAGGGTTTATTTTTAATAAATGTGAATTATAATTATCTAAGACCTGTTTAAACTCAATACGTAAAGCATTAATATTAGAACTTCCATCAAGAAAACGCTCCATCGTGGAAGTGTTTGTGAGGATGTCCGAGGACATATCATATATTTTTTGCACTATTTCAAATAAAGCATCTCGTTTAGCTAACAATAAAACCAACTCAGCATCAGGTGTGCCCTCATTATCCGAGGAATCGCTATTATTCGATGCTATTTGTTTTTTAGGCGGCATTACAACTTAAGTTATGCGGCAAAAATAATATAATTATAAGCGGGTAGTCTGTAAGCGACCTCGCTACGCGGTTGAATTATTAAATATTAGTTTTGTTAACGATGAACTTTAATTGTTAACTTTTATAATAATTATGAAGTTATTTATAACGAATATAATGCTTAAATATATGTGCAAATAATAAATGTAATTTAACAGTATAATCTATAGATGTAGTTAAAAGTTGATGACGTGATGTGAACATACAACAAATAATTTATATAGATAATTATATGCTTATTCATTCTATGAATATAGTTTTAAAATTACTATGAATGTCACCTATTAGGACCTATTCTAGTGTTCTAATAAGGGCGGGGTTAATCCGAAGTCGGATTAAAATATAAATAATTAATTATATAAACGCTTATTACGATAACGATCTAATAAGGGCGGAAAGTCAAGGTCAATCCAGCGAGAAGTGACCATTAAAAAAATGGAGACGCCAGTAACTTAAGGTATCTTCGATAAAGATTTAGTGGACTGTAATTTTGGTGCATACGGCAAAGGGGAAAATAAATAGGTGGGATAGCACGCACTGACCTGATGAGGACTGCCGCGCCTTCCTCCTGGAGTGTCTGCTATACCGCGAGCTCGCCACGTGGTTCGGCGCACACGCACTCTCGGAACAGTCTCGTGAAGTCCCACACTCTCCACCTTTGCCCTTACGGGGGCGTCTCACACTTTTATGAGTTACAAAGACACAATGTCTGATGCGGTGAATATTAAACATAAACAGGAGAACTCAATGTTCGTCCTGCGCGGTTTGCGGTTAATGTACATAAGACGCGACGGGTGGCCGTGCGTTGCGGATGGCGTAATATCACTTAGTATAATGACGCGCGCCAAGATCCTCTTTTTCACCTCGGCGGCAGCGCGTGCGGTAGGAAAGGGAAGGAAGGAAGGAAACAAAAAATATGCACTAGTCATGTTGATAAAGTAGATATAACTTAGGACGAACTCAATGCGATATGTAATGTAATGTTGATAAAGTAGATTGTTAACTGGCGTTACCAAACATGATCAAGATCGTCCCCACGTTATTTTGCTGCAATTTCCCCAAAAATTGTGTTTTGTGTGTGTTTTTAAACAAATAAATAACTTAACAATTGATTATGTTTAAACAATTTCTGAAACCCTAGCCTAAACACATCTGTCCATAAAAAACCAGATAAGCATAAAAGTCTTTTGCGACAGTCTAAAAACGTGGTGGGTCCTATATTGTTTTGAATAGCTTATATTATTATCTTACGGTGGTATCACGATCGGTGATGGCGTAC
This sequence comes from Parnassius smintheus behrii, assembly GCA_036936625.1. NCBI lineage: Eukaryota > Metazoa > Arthropoda > Insecta > Lepidoptera > Papilionidae > Parnassius > Parnassius smintheus. Next base: position 47,584,388 of record JAUPFT010000010.1, on the reverse strand, counting down.
TTGAGCCGCGACTCCAGACCTCGGATCTGTGAGTCCACTGTCGTCAGCTCTGACTCCTTGCGGGACTTCTTCATGGACTCTCGTAATTCTTCCGTTAGTTTTTCCTGTATAATTTTGTGAAAAAGTTGAATATAAAAATACATTTTACTAACTATTTTTGTAAATATCTGGAAATAACAGTAATAACCTATTCAAAAAATGTACAACAATTATAAATAAGGGTAGCGAGAGCAGTTTCTGCCGACAAACTGTTTAACAGTTGCTGACTATATCCAGAATTATATCGTAATATCTTTTTTAATAATATATGTATACACGGTGTTAGTGTAAACACCGGTTTCACTTATAGAACGTAAATTCAATGAAAAATAATAACTTTTTTTTTAGTAAAATCTATATTTTTCCTTAATTCCTCAATTTTTGGCTGTCCTAAGTAATGTTGTTTAATACAGCGCATAGCGCCATATTATAGCGCGCCATCTCTGCATAACACATAGCGCGTGTTAATCGCTATTAAGTATTCATATCAAGCGGCAACTAGTTCTAGCAGCAGCGCTTTTGGGAGAGGACGTGTGACGCACATTTGATCTAGTAGCACACATTTCATCGCGCGCGACCTAATTTAGTGTTAGACGTTGTTTAGTTAGTGTATACTGTATATTTATAAGTGATCGAAGGACACAATTGTCTGCTATAAAAGAAGCCTAACTAATGTTTTTAAATGTTAATAAAATATAGATACAAAAGTGTATATAATAGTGTATGTAAATAGTTGACTTTTATAAATACAATCAATAAATGTTTAAATACACCTTTATTTGATTTGTAATTTATATTAAGGTTAAAATAACGTTAACATAAATTATAATAAAAAATAATTAACTTTATTTCGTTTTAAAAAGTACATGCCATAATAATATTTTTAGGATTACATACATAAGTCTGAAAAGTATGAAAAAGGATTCATTGGTTTTTCTTTACCGCTTCATTATATTTTAGTCTAAAATGCGACTTATTACGAAAAAATATCGGTCTATCCAATGAACGACATGTAATATAACATGCTACGAGATATAGCGTGCTGCAAAAGTTAAGGCGCTTGCCGGCCTCCTACACGCTTTCTTATAAATAGCGCGCTATAACATAGCGTATTTAATAGCACGCTGGAAATTTATAGTTTATAGTCTGTAGCGTGCTATTGATTTATAGTCGTTTTGAACAACTTTAGTCCTAAGCCAGGATGAAAGAATGCAGGAAAAGTTACATCACAGGTTATGTGTACCTATTATGTATTTATTGTAACGTTGTGTAGGTAGGTAGCTAGCGCGAGCGGCCATCTTTACAATGATTACGTCACTGGGGCGCATAGGGTTTCCATGAATTTACGGACGGTGTAGAACAGAAACTTTTTAAATTTTATGAAAGAAAATAGAGTTTTTTTTTTTAAAATTCGGATAAATATTTTTATATTAAAGCCAACCACCTACGGTTTTAGTGACAACGGTGTTTACACTTACACTTTGTATGTATGTATGTACGTATATATATATATATATATATATATATATATATATATATATATATATATATATATATATATATATATTCCAACTTTATATTAGTAACTACACTGTAAAGAAATGTGAGAATTCAAGCTATATCAATATGTTTGTAAAAACTTACTGTGTTGTGTTTACAAAGTGAACCACAGTACCTTTTTAGCTTTGAGCTGTGAAAGATGTTTTTCGTCCCAGCGCTTGGCTTTGCGTGCGAGGTCCAACGAGCCTCCCGAGATAATACCAGACTTCTGGTAGAACGTGCCATCCAGAGCCAACGCCTACACACAAAAATAATGTTAACAATAAACCCTATATGTGTTACAGTGCCAAAAAGAACCATATTGCACTAGCTTACAAATTATATGGTATGGAGTGGTTGAGGTATGGGGTGTTTTGATACAATGTGGTGTCATAGTGTTGTGTTATGAGATGTGGTGTGGCGATATAGTGTGGTGCGGTATAGTGTGTTGCGGCATAGTGTGATGCGCTATAGTGTGATGCGCTATAATGTGATGCGGAATAGTGTGATGCGGAATAGCGTGGTGCGGTATAGCGTGGTGCGGTATAGCGTGGTGCGGTATAGTTTGTTGCGGTATAGTGTGGTGCTGTATAGTGTGGTGCGGTATAGTATGGTGCGGTATAGTTTGTTGCGGTATAGTGTGGTGCGGTATAGTATGGTGCGGTATAGTGTGGTGCGGTATAGTGGTGCGGTATAGTATGGTGCGGTATAGTGTGGTGCGGTATAGTTTGTTGCGGTATAGTGTGGTACAGTACAGTGTGGTGCGGTATAGTGTGGTGCGGTATAGTGTGGTGTGGTACAGTGTGATGCGCTACAGTGTGATGCGCTACAGTGTTATTCGGAATAGTGTGTTGTGGTATAGTGTGATGCGCTATAGTATGATTCGGAATAGTGTGGTACGGTAATAGTGTGGTGCACTATAGTGTGATGCGGAATAGTGCGCGGTATAGTATGGTGCGGCATAGTGTACACTCACATCGTAGCGGCTGTTCTTGTTGCGGTCGAGGTCGTAGGCGACGCGCGAGGCATCCTCTGGCGTCTCGCAGACGAGCGCGTTATTAGTGACGAACAACACGGCGCGATGGATAGCGGGAGGCTCGAACCGCAGCACGTCGAACAACAGCTTAACGTTCTTCGGCTCCTTTATGTCTCTACGGAAAATACACAAGAATAGTACCCCTCCCGCGAGTGGCGCAATCTACCAAATAACCAACGAGGCTCTGACGACTGGTGATGGAGAGCAGTATCTATCAAGGACTATGCATATAATTATGGACAATAAATAATGGAGAGTAGTTTCCTTATTGATCTAATAAAACATGTCAGTGCACAGTAAACAAACATTTAAAAATAAAAAATGAAATATTCGGAAAGAGTTATGCCGTGTGTTAGCGGCCGAAGATAATCCCAAATCGTTCCGTAAGTATGAGAGGCGACTATGTGAAATGCCAAAAGATCTCATGTCTTCTGATAGAGTATATCCATCTAATTTACGCCAGTTAGACGTAAAATATCAAGAACGGCAACAAGAAGCGTCAAAGGTGCGAGACATCTGGTGCTGCTATGGTTGATAAGTCTGCCAAATGTGGCGATGAAGACAAATTCTCCCTACAACGGAAGTGGGGCACATTCACATGGATTTGTTAGACTAATAATATATTTTTAGATATTTTGATCTAAAAATAGCGTAAGTTAGCATCATCATTAGTATAATTAACTGTCTCTTATTGTAAATATATGTATGTATGTATGAGTATGAGCATGTATGCGTAGATATATGAATGTGGAGGAGGCGAGAGAGGTGCGTCAGGATCGTGACAAATGGAAGTCTGTAGTCTCTGCCTACACTTCTGGTTGACAGGAGTGAGTATTTATGTATTATGTATGTATTATTGTACTTTTTGTATTTTTTTTCCTATTTGCACTTTCCGTTCAAAGTTATTTTTATTATTTATTAGATATAAAACAAAATGATAATTTGACTACAAAAACTATAACGTATTTTCACTATATTCTGCTATAACTTCTAATGTAAATGAATTGACTTCAGTTTTCGTCAAGTACTCAAAATATAACATGGAATGAGATTTAGCGGGAATTTGAGCGGGGGAATGCTGCTCATGTTTTATTATTTAAATAATGGCTTGAGTGCATTTTGATACGTAAGTTGTGCGATTCTGTATATTAAATTACTTATTAGTGCAAACGATGTAACAAGTGCTCCGATGGTATTGTGATCTTCAAGTTATTGTCTGCTAAGGCGCCTTGAGATTCTATCGTCATCGACTGTCTACTGGCTCAAGCTGCCGACAATATCTTTTTAAAACATCACAATGTGACTCAACAATATATATTGCGAAGAAGTTTTGAAACCAAATTATCTATACATATAATAAATCTGTAGAAAAGTCTTAATAAAGGTCACTGAAGCCAAATTTGTGGTTTTTAGAAATTTTGTGTCAATCTGTGTATTCACGATTCACGCAAAAGCTACTTAACAGATATCCATGAAGTTTTGTGTGTAGGTAGCTAGGGGCTCGAGGCAACTTATAGCCTACTTACTTACTTACTTACTTATCCGATTACGTAACTAAAAAGGAGGGTTAAGTATTTTCCTTCCTTTAGATGTCAATTTATATTTTATATCTATAATTGATGTAATAAAAATAAAACATCGATAAATTGTCGGAATATAAAGCCGAGAATATTAGATTAAGCCGTTGCGTAATACATTGAACTACGCGGACATTCTACGTTTAACTTTTTTAAAACAGTGCCAACTAACGTAAAATACAAAAAGTAGTGACATTTTGCATTCAGTTAAAAATAAATTAAGTAATATAAATAACTTATATTTATATATTATGTTTAAATAATTAAATTCATAACTGAATCAAAAATTCTAACGTTCTAACGCAAAATAGTTATATCGTAAAATAATTTCATTAGACACCACTAGCAGCTGATTGCGTTTTTTTTTTTTACAGAAGCAGAATTTTTAATAGATTTTATATAAATTTATGCCCTATTTATGTATTATACAGAATGGGTCCCACATATATGCAATAAATGAAACCACAAGTTATACTAGTCCGTAGAAGTGTAGAAAAATTAATTATTAAATTAAAACCCGTAAAATAAAAAAGTTAAATTTTCAAACAAAATAAATATTAAAATAAATTCAGTAAAAGTGAACACTCCGGTTAGACAACGTACCTTGACCCCTTGGAAGAGTGACAACGTTGCACGCGGGTGGCACGCCGACAAAAGACACAGCTGTCGATATGTCGCAATACCAATAGTTTACACTGCGTGGCAACGTCGCTTTTTAATGTTCAAGGATTCATTCAAGTTCATTGAATCATTGACTTAGTGACCCAATTCTATAGAGTGTTCAAATTTGCTTAAAATTAAAACTCTACTTTTTGACCTAATTACTGGACCGATTACGTTCATTTTTTGTATATCGTCAGCAAAGGCGATAACAAGTATATGGTTTCATTTATTGCATATATGTGGGACCCATTCTGTATAAATATTCGCGGCTTTGTAGTGGGACAAGCCAACCCAGACGCACCTCAACTAATTTTGGCAGAGTACTGGAGGGTAGTTTTGGTTTGCATAGTATTAATCTAATAATAGCGCCATCTACTTACTGCTAAATAAACTAATATTAAGTAACTGAACAAATTAAACACAAAATACTTATTGTTGCAGCATCAAAAATTGTCAGACAAAATATCCAGACCGGTGATCACTGTCAGCATGATTTATCATAGTTGTCAATTTTAGCAAAATTACTAACAAAACTGTGTACACGAAACTATGATTATGGTGGCCCTAGTCGATAGCTCGAACTAAATGGTAGGCGGGGTTAAAATGCATGCTATCTCAGCCGACATCATGTGCGAAAGCGAAAGGCACGATGCTTTACAACAAAACGAGGGCGCGAAATTTTATAAACAGACCTTTGGGAGTCTGGATGTCATAAAAATCTATTCAATGTATCTGTTCAAAATAAAATTATTTGCACTTTTGAACACCTAATCTATCCCTGTATGGTAACTGTTTTACAATTTTACTTCTTCTTATGGTATTTATTTCCGCCCAAAGATGTGTTAAAATTAGTACTTTTAATTATATTCTTTTGTTACTTTTGTTTCCATACAGGGCTAGATAATGATGAAACAAATTGAAATCATTTTTTATTTTGAGCGTACACCATCAAACAGTGGAGTAATCGCTAGGCTACGTTTGTGTGGAATAATGAGTGACTAGTGTACCCTTGAGAGAGGTCTTTAGTTATATATGTTGTGTGTCTATCGGCAAAGCAATATTTCACCAATTTATTTTTGTATCAAGTGAGATTTTTATCCATAATTGATGGATTACTTCAGTATAATATTTATGCAGTTCTGAACTTGTATTAGTATTATTGATGTTTCTAAATTCAAGCCATTCACGCAAGCTAAGCCGCGGATAAAAAGCTAGTAAATGAATTTCTTATTATTTGATGCTGGCAGAATACAACCGTACGAGTCCACATCAGTTAAACAAAAAAAAAACTGTTAAATTTTGTTTTATTTTTATTTTTGGTACTGGTTTGAAAGTTCTTTTTCTGTAATAATATTTATAAATTCTGCCTTAAATGTCAATAACTTAATATGCATTTGTCCCCAAACTTTTGCAATGTTTGTTTAGAGGAAAGTAAATAAACAAAAAGTCACCTGAGCCTCTCGCGCAGCGGCTTGGCCTGTATGTAGTCGAGCGGCAGGAAGGTCTCGGGCTCCAGCATGCGCTCCTTCAGCACCTGGATGCAGCGACGCGCCGTCTTTTCCGTGTCCACCACGATAGCCTCCATGTACTTGCCCAGCACCTTTGTGATGGCCACGTTGTAGCGCTTGTGCGTCGGCTGGCACATGTTGATCATGCGATCGTACTGCGGACGGAAGTGGACTATACTTAGCTAACATTACAATTGAAACACATAGCATCAAAATATTGGGGACTGTGTAGCTCGGTACTAAAATCCATATCATAAATGTACTTACATAGTTCTATAAAAGAATTCATTTCATACTAAATATTAAAAAAATTCTTTATGATATTTTGTTTTAAAATTTCTTTACAATAAATTATTTAAATATTTTGTGACTTGGAGTAATGTGATAAAATCATATATAAACCACCAGGTCTAACCATCATATTATACTGATACCAGGCCTGTCTCACTCCGCGCGCGTCGCCCAGCTGCGCCGCCACCTGCTGCAACTGCTGCAGCTGTGCGCTCACTTACCGCGCCCGGTATCTCCCGCTTGAAGCTTTCGACGATCTCCTGATTCTTGCGGCGGCGCGCCTCCTCGTGCTTGTCGACACGCGCGTCACCCAGCTGCGCCGCCACCTGCTGCAACTGCTGCAGCTGTGCGCTCACTCACCACGCCCGGTATCTCCCGCTTGAAGCTTTCGACGATCTCCTGCTTCTTGCGGCGGCGCGCCTCCTCGTGCTTGTCGACACGCGCGTCGCCCAGCTGCGCCGCCACCTGCTGCAACTGCTGCAGCTGTGCGCTCACTCACCACGCCCGGTATCTCCCGCTTGAAGCTTTCGACGATCTCCTGCTTCTTGCGGCGGCGCGCCTCCTCGTGCTTGTCGACACGCGCGTCGCCCAGCTGCGCCGCCACCTGCTGCAACTGCTGCAGCTGTGCGCTCACTCACCACGCCCGGTATCTCCCGCTTGAAGCTTTCGACGATCTCCTGCTTCTTGCGGCGGCGCGCCTCCTCGTGCTTGTCGACACGCGCGTCGCCCAGCTGCGCCGCCACCTGCTGCAACTGCTGCAGCTGTGCGCTCACTCACCACGCCCGGTATCTCCCGCTTGAAGCTTTCGACGATCTCCTGCTTCTTGCGGCGGCGCGCCTCCTCGTGCTTGTCGACACGCGCGTCGCCCAGCTGCGCCGCCACCTGCTGCAACTGCTGCAGCTGTGCGCTCACTCACCGCGCCCGGTATCTCCCGCTTAAAGCTTTCGACGATCTCCTGATTCTTGCGGCGGCGCGCCTCCTCGTGCTTGTCGACACGCGCGTCACCCAGCTGCGCCGCCACCTGCTGCAACTGCTGCAGCTGTGCGCTCACTCACCACGCCCGGTATCTCCCGCTTGAAGCTTTCGACGATCTCCTGCTTCTTGCGGCGGCGCGCCTCCTCGTGCTTGTCGACACGCGCGTCGCCCAGCTGCGCCGCCACCTGCTGCAACTGCTGCAGCTGTGCGCTCACTCACCACGCCCGGTATCTCCCGCTTGAAGCTTTCGACGATCTCCTGCTTCTTGCGGCGGCGCGCCTCCTCGTGCTTGTCGACACGCGCGTCGCCCAGCTGCGCCGCCACCTGCTGCAACTGCTGCAGCTGTGCGCTCACTCACCACGCCCGGTATCTCCCGCTTGAAGCTTTCGACGATCTCCTGCTTCTTGCGGCGGCGCGCCTCCTCGTGCTTGTCGACACGCGCGTCGCCCAGCTGCGCCGCCACCTGCTGCAACTGCTGCAGCTGTGCGCTCACTCACCACGCCCGGTATCTCCCGCTTGAAGCTTTCGACGATCTCCTGCTTCTTGCGGCGGCGCGCCTCCTCGTGCTTGTCGACACGCGCGTCGCCCAGCTGCGCCGCCACCTGCTGCAACTGCTGCAGCTGTGCGCTCACTCACCACGCCCGGTATCTCCCGCTTGAAGCTTTCGACGATCTCCTGCTTCTTGTGGCGGCGCGCCTTCTCGTGCTTGTCGACACGCGCGTCGCCCAGCTGCGCCGCCACCTGCTGCAACTGCTGCAGCTGTGCGCTCACTCACCACGCCCGGTATCTCCCGCTTGAAGCTTTCGACGATCTCCTGCTTCTTGCGGCGGCGCGCCTCCTCGTGCTTGTCGACACGCGCGTCGCCCAGCTGCGCCGCCACCTCCTCCAGCTGCGCCTGCAGCTCCGCCGCGCGCCCTCGACACTCGCCCACGTCTGCCTGCAAACACACGCACAAACGCGCACAATTATTTATAGCTAAAGCCCAGGCGGAAGAACGACCCACAATGTTACGAAATAAGTGGTATCAGTTATGCATAAAGTAGAATAATCAATTGTCACGTTATTGTAATCCCCGCTCACAAAAGAAGACCCATACATGCGCTACCATTTGTGTTAAAATATGAAGATCCATTTGGTGATCCAGATCTATTTGTAATTTATTTGCTGAAAATTTCTATCTACTTTTCTTACTCTTATCGCTAATGCCTTCTAGTCTATCCTTAACAGTACCAGAATACTTTTAGTACAGTTTTTTTTTCTGGCACAGTTTAAGTCAGCGGCTCCATTTATTATAGAATCTTAGCTAACTACGATTAGAACGATCTGACATCATTTATTTCATTTTTCATTTTTTTCATTTCTAATTACACGTGTTTACATACAGAAATAAATATGATTACAATTAAATAAATTAACAATAAGTCTAACAAGAATAACATACTATGATAAAATTAACTATGTGTAGCTTAATAATGTAGAATATACAAAAGAAAAATAAAAAAGTCAAGTTTATAATATTAGCTACCTGCCTGAACTAGGTTGAGTACCTGTGTTTAAGACATCACTTACACAATGGGTTTAATAATGTAGGACACTAGATATTTAAATAATTAAACTATATTATATAATAAATAAAATAACTAAATAACAAAATAACAATTAATTGTTACCTACAATTAATACAAACTATTTTAGAATTTCTAACAACTTCTCTGTGTGTTCGTAATTTAATTTATTTAGAAATTCCCTTACACTTATATTACAGTTCTTATAACTTAGACTATATACCTTTAGTGACTTGTTGAGCTTGTTATATAGAAAGGGTCCTAAAAATATGTAAAATTTGTTCACAAATGCGTGTTTGGTTTGAGGGTTTACACAAACTAAATCCATTCTTCTCCTGTCTATGGATTTTAAGTTAAATGGAAGTTCGGTATGCTGTTTTAATATGATGTTCAGGATAAACAACTGACGGACAGTTAGTACACTACATGCCAAGTAAAGTTGATGTGTAGGAAACATGAATGGACGGAAAGTGGCTACCTTTAAAACTGCTCTCTGAGCACGTTCTAATGGGAGCAATATTGTTTTAGAAGCTCCACCCCAGGAAGTAATGCCATAAGTGAGTATGGATTGACACAAAGCTAAATAGACCTGTCTTATCAATTTGAAGTTGAAGAAAGTGAATTTGAAGTTTAGTAGAAGTGGTATAGAACCACAAACCTACACAAAGACACTGGGCCTTATTTATATATCACATATCTTATGAAAAAAGAGGTCTTTACCTGCTATAGAGTCTAAATTATTTATCTTTGCCCAAAACTTTGGCGTGTAGTGGCGGTTGAGAACATCCACTACCGCATATCTTCCCGTGGGTGTCGTAAGAGGCGACAGAGGGAGACAGGCAGGAGATGGGCAGCAGCATCTTCCTGATAGCAACACTAATATAATAAAAAACTGCGGTTGCCAACCCGCTCGCCAAGCGTGACAACTTTGGCAAATATCCCCCCATGAGAAACGACGCAAACAAACGGCCCCCAGTCCACGGCGGCCCCGCTATTCCTGGCTACGGTGGCGACCATGGTAACGGCGGGGCAGGGGTGCTAAGAATCTCCGGTGGAGGTTCGGTTGCTACATACGACGACTCGACCTGGCAACATATAACGCACGCACCCTGAGGACCGATGAGAATTTACTGGAGCTGGAAGAAGAGGTAGACAAGTTGCGCTGGCATATTATTGGATTATCCGATGTCCGAAGAGAGGGGGAGGACACGGTAATCCTCGAGTCCGGCAACTTGTTCTATCACCGGGAGAGCGACCATCTGTCCCAACGAGGTGTCGGATTTATCGTACACAAGAGTCTCTCGTCAACCACGTTGTAAACATTGGGAGTGTGTCGACGAGGGTCGCGTACCTGTTTCTCAGAATCACCAAACGGTATTCGCTGAAGGTCATACAGGTTTACGCATCAACCTCGGCACATCCCGATGAGGATGGATGAGGAGGTGGAGGAAATATATGAGGATGTTTCTAGAGCCAAGCATTCCTCCAAAACTCACTATACGGTGTGATGGGAGACTTCAACGCAAAACTAGGCACAAGAGAAAGCGGTGAGCTGAAGTTAGGGAAATTCGGAATAGGGTAACGGAGGCCGACTTTATGGAGAAAGAGGGACTCTTTATGATGAACTCTTTCTTCCAGAAGCGGCCCCACAAGAAGTGGACCTGGTCGTGCCCCGACGGTTCGACAAAAAATGAGATTGACTTCATTATGACGACCAGACGCCAACTGTTCAGTGAGGTTTTAGTGATCGATCGGAAGGGTGAAAACTGGCAATGATCACCGAATGGTTAGAGGCCAACTGAACTTAAACGTTAAGCTGGGGAGGTCTCGCCTAGTGAAGTAAACGCTCCGTCCCCCTCGTGCGCTAATCCAAGGTCCTGAAAACTTTCAGCTCGAATTATAAAATCGTTTATAGTGCCTAGAAGACTGCAATACAGTGGACGATATGAATGACAAGCTCGTGGAAACTGTCCATGCGGTCGGAGCTAAGTTCTGCAAGACCTGCCGCAGAAGAACACCAAAACTCTCCGATCACACTCTTAGGCCAGCGCCACACTTGACGGAAATTCCGACGCCGAACTTCCGCGGGAGTAAATCCGTTACCATAAGTTGCAGCCACACTGAATATTCAGTGGCGGATTATCAGTTGACTGCCAACGCTTATACGTTGTGTTCGACTAGAAATTGGGCGATTTCATACTTTGTTAGACATAATCCAGATAAAGCATTCGAATATTATCGAAAGTCCGTACAATCATTTGATGTATTGTTGAATTTAACGAAGGACTATATTACCACGCAAAATACAAAACTTAGAACGGCTATATCTCCTGAAGAAAGGCTGACAGTTACATTAAAGTAAGATAAATATTAATAGTGTAAATGAGACAAATTATTTCAGTTTAGGTTTTCTTTTTGTTTAAGAGGTCCCTGGAACTTCATCAGTTTGAGTTGGACTCAAATTCTCAATTACAGTTAGTTGTGAGTTTGCATTACTTGATAATTCATTACAAGAATTTTCATTTTGACGTTCTATCTGGCTTTTCTCTAGAGTCCCTAAGGCAAACTCTATTTTTCACTTCGATAATGAATCCTTCAGTGTCGAACATCCTGTGCGTGCGCCGTCACCGTGAGTTATCCGCCAAATGTGGCGCGATGCATACAAATACCCGAAACGCGACGTTGCCGATCTTACGCCGACGGAAGATCGGAGCGCGGAGGACGGAGCAGACGCGAGAGCAAGCAGTCCGCCACGGAGCGACTGATCGTCCGCGACGGAACGACCGATCTTCCGCGTAGTGTGCCCGCTATTTGTAATTTATATGCAATAACATGTAATGACGTTCCGCCGCGGAAGATCTGCGACGGAATTTCCGTCAAGTAATGAATTATCAAGTAATGCAAACTCACAACTAACTGTAATTGAGAATTTGAGTCCAACTCAAATTGATGAAGTTCCAGGGACCTCTCAAACAAAAAGAAAATCTACAGTGAAATAATTTGTCTCATTTACACTATTAATATTTATCTTACTTTAATGTAACGGTCAGCCTTTCTTCAGGAGATATAGTCGTTCTAAGTTTTGTATTTTGCTTGGTAATATAGTCCTTCGTTAAATTCAACAATACATCAAATGATTGTACGGACTTTCGATAATATTCGAATGCTTTATCTGGATTATGTGTAACAAAGTATGAAATTGCCCAATTTCTAGTCGAACACACCGTATAACCGTAGGCAGTCAACTGATAATCTGCCACTGAATATTCAGTGTGGCTGCAACTTATGGTAACGGACTTACTCCCGCGGAAGTTCGGCGTCGGAATTTCCGTCAAGTGTGGCGCTAGCCTTAATCTTATGAATGTTAGACGGGCGATGAAGCTGCAGTCGTCAGCAGATTTGACAGCATACAGGCAACTAAACAGACAGATCTCCAAATGTATGCGGCGAGACTTACGCAACTTTAATACTGCTCGTATTGAAGAAGCGATTGAGCGGAACCAGGGCTCCAAAGTCTTTGCAAAAGATCTGTCTGCCAGTAAGAGCCAACTGTCAAAGCTGAAGACTGAGTGTGGCAGCATTGTTTCCGGGACACCTAAGATTCTGAGTGAGATTGAGAGGTTCTATGGGTAGCTGTACACATCATCGTTGGAGCCGCACGCAAGTGTGAGTCACGATGCAAGAGCAAGTCTATCCGACACTATTCCGATGATATCCCGGACGTCAGTCTGAGCGAGATTAGAATGGCTCTCCAGCACCTTAAAAACGACAAGTCCCTGGACGAGGATGGAATTAGAGCAGAGCTTCTGAAAGCGGGTGGAAAACCAATACTTGAAGTCCTTCAGAAGCTCTTTGATTCCGACCTTCATAGAGGCACTACTCCCGAGGCGTGAAGCAGAAGTGTGGTGGTCTTGTTCTTCAAGAAAGGTGACAACGCCCTCTTGAAGAACTACAGACCGATTTCCCTTCTGAGCCGCATCTACGTGCTGTTTTCGAGAGTCATTACGAATCGTCTCGCACGCGGACTCGACGACTTCCAGCCTCCCGAACAAGCCAGTTTCCGAAAAGGCTTTAGTACCATAGACCACATACATACCCTTCGGCAAATTGTACGTACAGAACAATTTGCCGAAGACCTAGCAAAAGCTTTTGATACAGTTTCTATTTCCATTATTAAATAAGCTAGAAAGCATTTAGAAAATCGATGTCAATGCATAAAAATCGAAAAGGTTATTAGCTCTGAACAAAAAAATACACATTTGGCGTGGCTCAAGGAAGTGTATTAGGAACAACCCTATTTTTGATAAATATAAATGACCTTTGCAATCTCGAAATTAACTCAGGTAAAATAATATCTTACGCAGATGATACCGTGCTCCTTTTTTCCGCAAATACAGTAGACAATATACAGAGCAAGGTTTTCATAAGGTTAATAAATAGCTCCAATAAAACATATTAACACTGAATACGGACAAAAACAAATACAGGGTGTCCGGTTTCCGATGTCCGATACTTAAGGGGTTATTATACAATTAATTTTATCGACAAATCAGGGATCAATGATTTTTTTTCGCCATCAATAAAAAAATGGCAGCACTTTAAAAAAAATTGTTGGCGAAGCATAGATGCTTGTATTAATTTAACAATATCTACCCAAGTAGAAGACTTTCAAAAACAAAATTGGTCTCAAATGTTAGTTAATAGTGTAGACAATAAATCTAGATTCAAAATATTATTTTTTAATTTTTCAGTATTAGTAAAAAACATTTTTGAAAAAATAAATTAGATAAGAAATTGATGTTGTTTTTCAGATTCTTAGCTTTAAAAAAAACCATCGTGTTAACCAATTTTTTTTACTTGTTTTTATTATAATACAGGATATTTGCTATAAATGCACATTTAAATCTTAACTGTGAGTTAGATAGTTTAGGAGCTATGACAGTGTAAACATACTTACTTGAAAAGCGCGGATACACTAGCAAATGAAATAAAACAAAATAATTTATATCAATTGCATTTAATTTGGCAAAATAATTACAAAAACTGCTCAAAGTGACCTCCTTGTCTCCGCAGACATGCTGTTGCTCTTAGTGCAACGTGTTGCGTAGAGCGCTGGATCATTGCCTTGTCTTCTCGCAATTCGTTTGCTGCTTGAATTATTTTTTCTGCTAACTCCTCTCGTGTATTTGGCACATTTACATACACTCTTCGTTTGAGTGTGCCCCACAAAAAAATCGAGAGGTGTAAAATCCGGCGACCGCGGTGGCCAAGCAATTGTTCCTCCGCGTCCGATCCACGACGAATAGTGTGCATTTAAATGATTCCGCACAAGAAGCGCGAAGTGTGCCGGAGCACCATCCAATTGCAGAATCATTCTGGCCCTGTAGGCCAATGGTAACTCCAATAAAGCATCTAAAAAATTCGTTTCCAGGAAATTTAGGAATCTTGGACTATTCATTGTCTCCGGTAAAATGATTGGTCCAATTAGAATGTCGTCAATCATTCCGGCCCAAACGTTGACAGAAAATTTATGTTGAAAAGAACTTGGGCGGATCGCAAGTGGATTTTCTTGAAGCCACAGGTGTTCGTTACGGTAGTTCGTATACCCTGATCGCGTGAAAGTAGCTTCGTCTGTCCACATAATTCTTTTTAAAAAGTTTGGATCATATCGCGTTTCTCTCAATATCCACGAACAAAATATTGCTCTTCTTACATAATCCGGTTCCAGTATTTCTTGCACCCTTCGAAAATGGTAAGGATGTAATCCTTCTCTTTTTAAAATTTTCCACACCGACCATTTTGATAGACTGAGACGATTAGCTATGCGTCTAATGCTCAGGCTAGGGTCTTGAGTAATCATTTGCAATATTTGATGTTCATCTTGGAGCGACAAAACACGAGTACGTTCGTTACCGAGCCTTCTTATTCCATTTTCCGCAAGTCTCAAATGAATTCTCACGAAAGTGCGAGCATTCGGCGTACGTCTGTTAGGAAATCTGCGTGCATACTCTACAACAGCTCTATTTGCACTCCCGTTACACAATCCATACACGAAATGGATGTCAGCGATATGCTGGCTTGAGTACTCGTTCATTGTAATAAACAAAAAGTAACAGTTCAACAACAAAACAAAAACGTAACAAAGTCTAACAACAAACAATAATTATGTACAGTAAGTAGATTTACTTAAAACCAGGAATGTTATCACAACGCAGAGCGAGGGACGACTGCTCGACGGCACAAGCGCACCCTTTTTACCTGGGGACAGCCGTTATTCTGTCTCGCTCGCACTGTTGTGCCCAGCGTTTTTTACCTGCTCACACAAAGGATGCTATTGTGCTTGCTTACGATTCCTTGAATTATTGAAGAATTTTATCTTACTCACTGGAATGGGTGTTTAGTTATCTAATATCGGGGTAGAGGCACTTTGAACAGTTACATTCAAATTATCATAGCTCCTAAACTATCTAACTCAGAGTTAAGATTTAAATGTGCATTTATAGCAAATATCCTGTATTATAATAAAAACAAGTAAAAAAATTGGTTAACACGATGGTTTTTTTTAAAGCTAAGAATCTGAAAAACAACATCAATTTGTTGTCTAATTTATTTTTTCAAAAATGTTTTTTACTAATACTGAAAAATTAAAAAATAATATTTTGAATCTAGATTTATTGTCTACACTATTAACTAACATTTGAAACCAATTTTGTTTTTGAAAGTCTTCTACTTGGGTAGATATTGTTAAATTAATACAAGCATCTATGCTTCGCCAACAATTTTTTTAAAGTGCTGCCATTTTTTTATTGATGGCGAAAAAAAATCATTGATCCCTGATTTGTCGATAAAATTAATTGTATTTTAACCCCTTAAAGTATCGGACATCGGAAACCGGACACCCTGTATATTCATTTTTATATGCGCAGTTCAAGCCAGCTGTACGCTGTACAAAAATAACACTATTGCTATTAATTTATATATAATTTAATTTATATAAATTATAAATTATAAAAATATAATTTATATTTATATAAAATAAAAAAGAATTTTGAATAACTATTAACATTTCATAGCACCTGTTGAAAAATAATCAAGTTTTATTTAAAGTGATTTCTTCTCTTTGAAGTCACTCTAACTACTTAAATCTAGTTAAATAGATCAGAGTAGGAAAAAACAATAGCTAAACTTATAAAAATACTTTATTTACGATATGTTATGTATAAAAACAAGCCTTCAATTAATGAATTAATACATCAAAATAATCAATATACACTAAGGGATAGGATTTTATTTATTTATTTAATACAGCAACAACTTAAACATGTACCGTAACATTATAGGAAAGGTTTTTTTTTTACTTTAGTACACTGAATCCGTCCGTCAAGCATCAAAAAAGTCAGTGTCAATGTCAGACTTGATCTGATTCACTTTTATTGACTTACGTGCCGTTTCTATGTATATTCTATAAATATGTGTTAATTTCTTATTTGTGTTTTATCGTATTTTACTTTCATTTAATAAGTGCCGTAGCCCCAGGCGAGTGCTCCACTAATTATAAACCGTGTAATACATAAGTTTAATTATTTTCTGTCTATTATACTTCGATCAATAATAGTATTAACCTTTTGAGCACCAAAGTCGCCTATACTTGACCAGCACCTACGGGCCCTGAGCGCCAACGACGTCTATAGTTGAAAAAAAAAACCCGGCCCACAAAAATATGAAATATTGGAACATTATTACTGATATTTTAACTCTACACTCATCAAAAAAGAATAACCCAGCAACATGTGAGTATAAAAACAAGTCTCCTAGAGCCACAAGTGCTAAGAAATATTGAACTAAAAAATCCGGCCATGAGCGTGTCGGGCCACGCTCAGTGTAGGGTTCCGTAGTTTCCCGTCCGTCACAATAAGTGTTCCCACTTATGAGTTGGTACAAAAACTGTTGTTTCCATCCAAGTTCAAAATGATTTTCCTAGAAAGTCTAGAAGTTCTACTTTTCAGATTTTTTTTCATATTTTCTAAACTTATGGTTCAAAAGTTAGAGGAGGGGAAGTTAGGGGATTATTTCCGAAATGATTTTAATAAACCCGTATTCATTTTTAAATACCTTTCCAACAATATATCACACGTTAGGGTTAAAATTAAAAAAAAATCACTTCCCACTTTACATATAGGGGGGGCTACCCTAATAAAACATTTTTTTCCAATTTTTATTTTACCACTTTGTCGGCGTGATTGATACACATATTGGTACCAAATTTCAGCTTTCTAGTGCTCACGGTCACAGAGATTAAGCGAGGACGGACAGACGGACAGACAGACATGGCGAAACTGTAAGGGTTCCTAGTTGACTACGGAACCCTAAAAATGGTTTCTTATATTTACGCGAACACTACACATTGAAATAATACTCGTTTTTACGGAATTTATCGCGTATATTTAACTTTTTAATACCCGACGTTTCGAGAGCTTTACAGCACCCATGGTCACTCAGTCCTTCCCGTGACCATGGGTGCTGTAAAGCTCTCGAAACGTCGGGTATTAAAAAGTTAAATATACGCGATAAATTCCGTAAAAACGAGTATTATTTCAACCCTAAAAATGGATTTTTATCTAAGCAAATACTATGTCTAGCACGCCAAAGTCGTCTATGTTTGATCGTTAGTGTTGTAATGCGTTAGGCATAGATTTATTGAAAACAATTCAAAATTAAACGCAAGAGTGTTATTTTTTAAATTATCATTGATATTTGAATAAACAAAAGGTAAGAAACATAAAACTATAATCAGCTACATAAATAAAAGAAATTTTTATCAAATCAACTTCGCATAATAAATCTACCTCAACTCTGGCGAACCCTTATTAATGCCATATGCGCATAGCGCCATATTATAGCGCGCTATCTCTCCATAGCACGTGCTATGTAAGCAGTCGCCATGGCGCTATGACGCTTTGGCGCTATTCATATCAAGTAAAGTTGTTCAAAACGTCTATAAATCAATAGCACGCTAAAGACTACAAACTAGAAATTTCTAGCGCGCTATTAAAAACGCTATGTTATAGCGCGCTATTTATAAAAAAAAGTATGTAGGAGGCCGGCAAGCGCGTTAAGTTTAGCAGCACGCTATATCTCGGAGCACGCCACATTACATATCGTTCATTGGATAGAGCACGTGCTATATTTATTTCGTCTGGGGTGCTATATAAGAACATTGTTTCGTAATAAGTCGAATTTTAGATTAAAATAAAATAAAGTGGTAAAGAAAAATTAATGTATGTATATATTTCAATGTAATTATTTACGTATAATGGTCGCACCTGCCAACAATTGTCCTTGGCACCCAGGGTTGACTGGCAGAGAATGCCACATGGCATTAAGTCCGCCCTATGTACCCCTTTAGCTTAAGCTGTTACGTGAAAGTTTTTAAATAAATAAATAAAAATTAAAGAACGCTCTTTCTTACCTTTCAGACTTTTTATAATCCTAAAAATATTTTTAAGGACTGTACTTTTTAAAACAAAATAAAATTAATCATTTTTTATTATAATTGATGTAAACGTCATTTTAACCTTATTATAAATTATAAATCAAAGGTGTATTTAAAAGTTTATTAATTGTATATACAAAAATCAACTATTTACAAACACTATTATATACACTTTTGTATCTATATTTTATTTACATTTAAAAACATTAGTTAGGCTACTTTTGTAGCGGACAACTGTGTACTTCGATCACTTATAAATATCCAGTATACACTAACTAAATAACGTCTAACACTAAATTAGTTCGAGCGCGATGAATAGCGTGCTGCTAGATTAAATTTGCGTCACACGTCTACTCCCAACAGCGCTGCTGCTAGAACTAATTGCCGCTTGATATGAATAGCGACAAAGCGTCACTGCGTCATGGCGACTACTTAAATAGCACGCGCTATAATACGGCGCTATGCGCTATATTAACCACCATTAATATCAAGTGTATATTCATAAGTGATCGAAGGGCACGGTTGTCTGCTACAAAAGAAGCCTAACTAATGTTTTTAAATGTAAATAAAATATAGATACAAACGTGTATATAATAGTGTTTGAAAATAGTTGATTTTTGTATATACAATCAAAAAATCAACTTTTAAATACACCTTTAATTGATTAATTTATGTTAAGGTTAAAATAACGTTTACATCAATTATAACAAAAAATGATTAATTTTATTTTGTTTTAAAAAGTACATGCCTTAAAAATATTTTTAGGATTATAGAAAGTCGTAAGCCTGAAAAGTGTGAAAGAGCGTTCATTGATTTCTCTTTACCACTTTATTTTATTTTAATCTAAAATGCGACTTATTACGAAATAATGTTCTTATATAGCACGCGGTCTATCCAATGAACGAAATGTAATGTAGCGTGCTCCGAGAAATAGCGTGCTGCTCAACTTAAGGCGCTTGCCGGCCTCCTACACGCAGTCTTATAAATAGCGCGCTATAACATAGCGTATTTAATAGCGCGCTAGAAATTTATATTTTATAGTCTGTAGCGTGCTATTAATTTACAGTCGTTTTGAACAAATTTAATTCTTAGCGCGTCATCGATTATCAGTTCATTGGGCGCCGTGGTCAAGGATAGGATAGACGACACCCTGATGAAGTCATAAACGAATAGCGGAACCAGTAGTGCAGTGCAACATGAACGATTCCTCAGAACTCATTCGCATTTTGAAAAGCGTCGACGAAGATGATTTTTTTAATTTTAATAATACAAAATTACATATAATAAATGTTTTTTTTTCTTATTCCGCCCTATCCAATTGCCGTCCCATCTCTTATATAAAACCTATAATGTTCTCTCATTGTGCTGCAAACAGCACTTAAAATTGCCCTAGAGAAGAGAGGTCACTGATAAAAGACGAAAAGATAAAGTAGTTAAAACTAACATTAGAATAAGGCATTTTTTCATTCATAGATTTTTAGGTTTACTACATACAGGGATGGAAGAGAATTGCTAACTTTTAATACTGACCTCTGTGCCCTTTCAAATGAGGGTATTTACACCATGTAAAAAATATATATTTATGATAGGTTTTGTAAAAAGTAAACGAGAAATATCGATTTCTATTTATAAAATTGCATTATAAATTTTATATTTCAATTTTAAGAATTTTTTTGTCCGTGCCTCAAATCTGCAATACGCTGTCAGCGATATTAGATACTGTCGTGACGTCACTGATCTCGCCAAAGGCTATTGGTTTTTTTTTATAGTATAAGGGTGACAAACGAGCAAACAGTCCACCTGATCGAGTTCTTCCCCGGTCGAGCCGACCCATTCATGCTACAACTATAATTGCTAGAGTGTGGCTCCACCACGTTGTAAAAGTCACTATAGTCCGTTCGCGTTAAGAAAATAGTGGATCATCGTTGTCCGCCGGTCTGGCCACGCCTCCCAGCCAATTAAAATGCAAGAAATTAGAACGTCGAGTTCACAGTGACGACAGACACGACAGAGACACGTAATGGCATTACAATTCTTCGCCTACCGCCTTACCATTGCAAACTTAATCCAATTGAATTGGTTTGGGCCCAAATAAAAAATTATGTTGGTGCCAATAACTCCACGTTCAAAATGAGTGACATAAAAAATTATTAGATGACGCAATAGCATTAATAGACGCTAATCGTTGGAAGAACTGCTGCGACCACGTGATACGCGAAGAAAATACCATGTGGAATTTGGATGACATCATGGAACTTGCAGAACAAAATTCTTTCATAATTAATGTAACTGGAGAATCTAGCGATACTGATTAGTGATTTAAGTAATTTTAAGAAAATTTGTTTCCATTAAACTTAATTAAATGTTTGAAAAAAAAAATTTTACTCCACTGTGAATACACCCTTACCCTGTAGTTGCACTGATGACTCACTATTTTCTTAACGCGAACGGACTATAGTGTTCTGTGTTACTGATGAGGAGAACTAGCTAATGTGCTGTGTTATTTCATAATTTATAATTGCATAATTTTTTGCTTGCAATACCAATTTTTGTTCCGCGTTGAGGAACTCCTGAGTTGAGGAACGTTAAGACATCAATGTACATATTAACAAGTTTTGTTAATACAAAAACCAAGACCAGGTCAGAGAGTATGTATTTTGATAAAACACAGTTTAGTAGATATCATAGTTTAGTTTATCTATAATTACAATCATTCGTTATAATATCTAGGTTAACGTAATTTATTACCAAATTTGATTTGCGATAACCTTCAACTCATGACGTTTTGTATTGTATAAACTACGAGCACTTAACCCTATAGAGAAGTAATACATGCGAATTTAAAAGAAAACAATTTTGTCAACTAGTTGCGGTGCGGGGGGAGTTGTGATCGCTGCGAAGTACTCCGAACTATTCCGAAGAGATTCCGGACACGATTGCTAGGGCGTGCATTGTAATGACTTGATGCTTTCTATCGATAATGATAATTTTATTCGCTTTTTTAATACATGCTTTCGGCATCAGTAACTAGCTTTTGACTGTGACTTCAATTTTCTATGCAACTAAGAAATGCAATTTTAAATGTACCAACATTTTCAACGTTACAATTTTACAACATTATATTTTACAGCAGTATACTCAGGTAAAATATAAATGCCAACT
This sequence comes from Parnassius smintheus behrii, assembly GCA_036936625.1. Lineage (NCBI taxonomy): Eukaryota > Metazoa > Arthropoda > Insecta > Lepidoptera > Papilionidae > Parnassius > Parnassius smintheus. The sequence continues at coordinate 47,562,540 of JAUPFT010000010.1, read as the reverse complement.
TCGAAAAAAATTCAAGATTTAATTTAATCTTGAATTTTTTTCGAAGTTGGAGTTTAAAAGGAGTTTAAAATAAACTTTCAGTGATTTGTTGAACTTTAACATAAAATTACTTTAACATAAAAAATTAAAATATATAATACGTGGTAGAGCCATGCTGCAGTTATATTAGTAGTATAGTTGTACCATGAATTGGTCGGCTCGACCGGGGAAGGACGCTCGACGCACGCTCTCACAGAATACCAGCGTAAAATAGTAGCTTTATGCAGTGTTTCGTATGGTGAGTGTCGATAACCGGCGACCCTTTTTACTGGAAACGAGGCATTTCATTCCCCACGGGTGACAACGCATCTGCATTTAGATTCATAATCGAGGATAGATGTAGATGTCTATGGGTCACAGCAACCACTTACCAGGTGTACTGTGTGCTTGTTTGTCACCCTATCCTATAAAAAAGGCCCCGTAGGAGATACGCAAGATAGTTCGGCTTAAGGTCGAGGCACTACGAGGTAGTACGGAGAGATTGAAAGGAGAATAAAAAGATTTTCACGTTTATTTATTGTATTTATTTTATTAAGTGCTATTATTGATTTTGAAACTTCTTCTGCACTTCTCATTAGTCGCCGCTTATGACCGCACATGACCCTATATTTTGATGGAAACCAATTTTCTCCTTTTGTAACGTTTATCCATTTGTTTTTCATATTACCATCTTTTGGAAACCTATAGGGAAAAAATCATACAGTTTAAATAAAATAACATTGTTATCGTACTTATCCAAAGCTCATACACAAAAAGAATAATTATAATTAATATTATAAAGTATTACTAAGAGTAGTAAATAATAATCTACTACTCTTAGTAATACTTTAATATGAAATTATATATATCTACAATATTAATAAATTATGTATCTGTCTATATCTAATAAATCCGAAAAAACGATATCTAAATACAATAATCATTTCGTGGATAATTACCGACAATACAAAATAAATATACCGCCCCGCACTAGTCATTATCGTCACGAGGCTAATTATGATAAGGAGAAACAGACATACGTGTTTGCAGTAAATGCAAAAAGGACGGGGAGTGACGCGTGACGGAACTGACCAGTTTAACTTGACTCTCGTTGCGTAATAAAAATGTCGAAAATATTTTGATAAAATAAAGAAATGTACTTACCGATGAAAAGTAATATTGTTTGTTGTTACACTACATGTTTTACTGTTGTTTCCGCACCATTTAACGGCACAACAAGACATGATGCCGTAAATAGATTTTAATTTATATTTTAAATGTAATCCGTCTCTACGGTTCTAGTTTTGGGTCGCTACTGGCGGGAAGCAAAAGTGTTCCGAAATATATCAGTGACTAGTCACTGACAAGTTGACAGGTTCGGGTCGCCTTGTATTACGTCTCTATAGGGTTAAGTGCTCGTAGTGTATAAACGATAGTTAAACATACGTGATACTTACATCAAAATGATCTTTACAGAAGAATAGTCGTTTTTGTAGACAGTATATTTGTGTATCTTCTTGCCAGTTTTAACCAAGTATTTCTCATATTTAAATCAGTTGGCACTTGAATCCATAATTTTCTCGGCGTTCTTATGCTCGTATTTTTACATTTAGGCACAACACAACAATGATATAGATGACAACTCATTATTAAACGTTAGAAAGTATCTAATTCTGGGACAGTGACGTCACGAGTTGAACAGAATGGCGGCTAGCCTTTTCATTCGAAAATTTAAAACGAGAGATTAAAAGTAATTTTTATGGCACTATTCGGTTTAAAAAAATTTACATAAAAATTATAGTGATTCACTATCACTCAAGGATTAATTTAAAACGCTTTTTGAACATTGGTGTAATACCCTATTGCAAGATAGTTGTTTAGGTGGCCCCAAAGACTATATAACCACTTGACTGCGCATACAATGCCCCGACGCTCGAAAACTATTAGTATTTTGTCGCCTATGCATCGCCTATGGTACTATTAACCATTTTAGTATTGTCCAAGTGTTAGACCTGTGTGTACGCTAAATTAATGCAAATTTTTATAACTTTTATGCAATTATAATGCATCAAAATGCCTTCATGCGCGGTGAAGTGGTGTGGCAAACATTCCAGGACAGATTTCCAAAAAGAATGGAGTAACTTTTCATTGCTAAGTTTACTTATATATTTTTTAAAATATGAAAATTATTGTTGATTAATTCAGGTTATGACCACCGCAGGGGTCTATCTAAAACGGTGGCCGGGTAAATAACGACATGGTTGAGTCGCGCGTTGATGTCTTTTGGAAAAGTCTCGTTCTATTATTAGACAATTCTAATGCTTCTATCTCTTTCTTTCCCTTTGTACGTTTATCGTAAACATTAGTACTTACTGTTACCTTTAATAGCTGAAAGTCGATATCGAAAATAATAAAATTAAAATTAATAAAAAGATTATTCAATTCACTCAATGTGAAAAAATACTTTTCTACTTTTAACCGTCTTCAGAAAAAAGAGGAGGTTATCAGTTTGTCGGCATTTTTTCCTAGTTAAAGTTTATAGTTACCTAGTTAAATTACTGTTAATATATTAACGTACACTCCTCGACATTTTATGATAAATCTTTTGCTGTTCTTGGAGTAAGATTCTGGAACTCCTTACCCCAGTCCATTAAAAGTGCTCAATCTTTAAATGTGTTCCAGAAACAAATTAAGGAACACTATTTGTCTCTTTAACTCCTCTCTCTTCCTCCTCTTAGTTATGGTCACTAATATACCTTAAGTATGTTGTCACTTTATAGTACATAAGTTGTATTTTTTTGTATAATTTAGTGCACCCTACCCGTTAATCTTATTTTTATTTTTATTAATTTCCTCTTCTGGGTTGTCTGGAAGAGATTGCTATGGAGCAATAAGACCGCCTTTTGTTTTTCCCTCATTGTTTGTTCATTATTTATTATATTTATGTTTTGTTGGTGTACAATAAAGAGTATTGTATTGTATTGTTAAATTAGTTAGATTGGTGTACCAAATCACAACGGCTTACAATTTCAAAAGGACACTAAAGACAAGTTATTGTACGGATCTACTACAATAATAGATATTTGTCGTCGTTGTAAAATTTTTAATAAGAGGGCGATAAATGAGAGTGGTTCAAAAGTGCTGTCTCCAAAATATAATACTAATTATTTTATGAGAACGGTTTTAAAATCTCTGATTAGGTATTATTGATTCCCGTATATTCATTTTCATCAATTTGAAATAGAATCAACAAATCATTTAATTGAATTAGCAAGATGCATAATTTACAAATATGTAGACGCTTGTTTATATTTTTTTACAAAGAACAATCAGGACCCTTAAACTTTATTTCGAAATAAATATAACAAATTAATTCATTTCAAAAATCAATAATAATAAAATAAATACATATTTTCGTTGTAACTGATTGATTTTGATTAAATATTATTTCTATGATTTAAATTGAGTATTTTTCATAATGATAAAATCCATTTTATCGATAACGAATATTTTCCCTTATTAAGAAGAGCAACCCTAAAGATAGCCATAACAACGCAACTTGACCATTCGCAGACACGCGTTCTTCCTCGCCCCCCGGCCCGCAGTAGTGAGTCGTGTGTTTAGAAGAAATCTGCCTATACGCTCTCTAGTGGTTATATTCTCTATGGGTGGCCCTCCCCAAATTTATTGTATTTTATATTATAAACAATAAATTGACAGTCCTTTAAATAAAACCAATATCAATTATCAACTAAAAAAATACTGACCTGCAACTCGGCCCTTAATCTTCTCTGTTCTTCTAGAGCCTGCTCGGAGCTCTTGATGTGCTCATTTAACTTTTCAACTCTCTTCATTGCTTCATTTCTTTCGTGACCCTATTAGAAAAATATACTGTGATATTATTTACATGTGCATACTGCAAATTTAGTTTATATTTATGTATGTGGCTGAAGCTATATTATAGTCGTAGAACCCATTGATCGGCTCGACTGGAGAATAACAGTGGTAGAGCCACGCGGCAGCCTTTGCTGTTGCACGCATGGGCCGGCTCAAACTGGTGTGGTACCACGACCTCACAGAAGCCAGCGTTAGGTAGAGGCTTTGCTTCATTGAGTGCAGGTGGCCGGATGCCCAATCCCCCCCCCCCTCAACATGTACGTCAGAGAGGACATCTGTTTCGGACGTCTCGGCAGCATTGAAGGTACGGACCCGTCCCGGACCCGTAAGGTAGAATATCCCCGCGTCCACGGGTGCCTATAGGTAATGTCATAGCGGTAATGCCGAAACAGACCGACTCATCGACCACGTCCAGATGGCTACAGACTCCGTGCTACAACAGATGCCATCCGCAGAGATTGTGATACTTGAAGATTTTAACGCCTACCACGCTGAATGGCTTGGTTTTCGTTTAACCGATCATGCGGGTAGATCTGTTTATGACTTTGCTTTGGCATATGGTCTGACACAACTGGTTACCTCGCCTACGCAGATCCCATATGTAGAAGATCATGTACCTTCCCTGTTGGACCTTCTGCTGACCTCTCATCCGGACGAATATCAGGTCTCCGTCGATGCCCCTCTTGGCTCCTCGGACCATTGTCTGATCCGGAGCACGGTGCCACTCACGCACTCATCGCGGTTGCATACTGCAGATTGCCACCGTGTTTGGCATTATAGGTCAGCAGATTGGGACGCGATGCGATCTTTTTTTGCATCCTACCCTTGGGGGCGGTGTGGATGGTATCGGGACGTTTGCCACGTAGTGCATTCACGAAATTTGGCGGCTGAGATTAATCCGAACAATTCCTCAGAGCACTCCCCGTGGTATATGTGAAAGAAAGTGCAAAGAGAGAGAGAGAAAAAGAGAGATTGGTTTTGGTCGCTCCTGCAAAATTTCACTACGTCATAAGCAGAAATGCCACCAGGCCTGGGCTTGCGCCTCGACGTCCCGAGATGCAAACACCAGCGCCCAAGTACAATTCTGCCTCCAGGTCCTTCAAAAGTGTCATTGTCACGGCAAATTCAGAGCACATCGGCAGAATTGGCAAGAAACTAAATCGTCTTCCTTCGGGAACACGTGCATTCTGGTCTCTTGCCAAGGCTGTTCAAGGGAACTTCTGCCAGTCATCTCTCCCATCTCTGCACAGGAAGGACGACTCACTGGCCCATGCCGCAAGGGACAAAGCCAATCTGCTGGGCCCTTTCTTTGCGTCCAACTCGACTCTTGATGATGGGGGGAACACATCGCCGACCATCCCGCGGAGTGAGTGTTCCATGCAGGATGTCCTGTTTACCAAACGCTCAGTGCGCAGAGCACTCCTCTCCCTGGACATCAACAAGTCGAGTGGGCCGGATGGCGTCCCTCCTATTGTGCTGAAGACGTGTGCTCCGTCTTGAGTTGGCACCGATTTTAACGCGTCTTTTCCGGTACTTCTACTCCTTCGGTATAGTCCCGAAATCATGGAAGACAGCCCTCGTGCACCCGATCCCTAAAAAAGGTAACCACTCTGATTCGTCCAACTATAGGCCTATCGCCATCACCTCCTTGTTCTCTAAAACAATGGAATCCATTATTAACAGCCAGCTCACGCGGTACCATCGGAAGATCACCAGCTGATTAGTGACCGCCAGTACGGAGGGGTTGGCCGTTAGTTTGGACATAGCGAAGGCCTTTGATCGGGTTTGGCATAAAGCGCTTCTTAAAAAGCTTCCTTCCTAAGGGCTTCCCGAGAAATTGTGCAGTTGGATCACCAGTTTTCTTGCTGATCGGAGCATCAAGGTCGTAATAGACGGTGCATGCTCCTATTACAAACCCATTAACGCTGGTGTTCCACAAGGCTGCGTGCTATCACCGACGCTGTTTCTTCTGCATATCAATGACATGTTGCAAACTGGTAACATTCATTGCTATGCAGACGACAGCACTGGTGATGCTTTATACACCGGCCGTGCCAATATTTTTCGGGAAAACCTCGCAGAGTACAGAGATAAACTTGTGTCTAAAGTCGAAATTTTGTTGAACAAAGTCTCGGACTGGGGGCGACTAAATCTAGTATTGTATATATATATATATATATATATATATATATATATATATATATATATATATACATATATATATATGTTAACATAACAACAAGATGTCATAGGTTTATATATTACTGTGTTATATATATAATTGTGTATTATTGTGTCCAATATTAGGAGCACATAAGGGTGTTCATTGCCATGTAAAAGAGCGCCTCTCGCCATCAAACGTAAAAGTTTGGCGAGTTTAGAATTAAGTAACACCACTGTCTTATAAATTCATTAATAAATAAAAAAATAGTCCAGTTTAATCCCCAAAAGACACAAGTTTGCGCGTTTACCGCTACAAAACCCCGTTCGTTGTATCTCCTCAGTTTCAAGGCACTCCCCTTGTTGCTTCAGCCAGTATTGGAATCCTCGGCGTCGGCATATCGAGTGAAGTGCAGTTTCGTGGTCACTCGGAAGATAGGGCCAAATTGGCCTCTAGAAAGCTTGGCGTGCTCAGCAGAGCGGTACAGTATTTCATGCCGGCTCACCGCCTGCAACTTTACAAGGCGCAGATTCGGCTGCACATGGAATACTGTTCCCATCTCTGGGCCGGGGCTCTCCAGTGCCAGCTCCTTCCATTTCATCGCATCCAGCGCAGAGCTGTTCTAACTGTCGGCGACCGAGCTCTTTCCGATCAGCTTGACTCACTGGCACTGCGAAGAGATGTACCACTTTGCGTATTTTATCGCATCTACCACGGGGAGTGTCCTGAGGAATTGTTCGCACTAATATCAGCCGCACAATTTACCATCGCACATCGCGGTACAACTCACGATATAATCCATACCATCGGGATGACTGGCGGTCCACCACCACGCGATTTAAAAGAAGTTTTCTTCCTCGCACAACTTCCCTGTGGAATCGACTACCACCATAGACTTTTCCGGACCGATACAACTTAGGGACCTCCAAGAAAAGAGCCTACTCCTTTTAAAACGGCAACGCATCAGCAACTCCCCTGGTGTTGCAGTTGCTCATGGGCGGCGGTAATGACTTACCATCAGGTGAGCCGTATGCTCGTTTGCCCCCTCTCTTATATAAAAAAAAATAATGACACTTTCACAGAATGAATACGTGTTTCGTATAGTGAGTGTAAAACACAGGGGACACTACTGGATACGACACATTTCATCTTAGTCCTCAGGGGTGACCAAGCACATACATTCTGATTTTTAATCAAGGATAGACATCATATACATCTATAGGCCTAAGCAAGCACTTACCATAAGGTGGACTGTGCGTTTTTTGTCACTCGTATACTTTAAAAAACAAACAAAATAAATAAATGAAATAAGTTGCGGCGCTGACGTCCGCGGGTTCGAATCCTGCACGGAATACAAGTATGATCTACAAATAATTGTTTCGGATCTGGATCTGAACTGCCTCCACGATACAGGGGAAAATCCTAGGTAACGTTTTAAAAAAAACATGTGTGCAGTTCACATGCGATAGAAGTGAAACCTTCAAAAAAGGGAACGAGTTAATAGGAAACACTGTATACTGTATTCTATTTCATTCTCTCGCAAGCTAAATCATATAGATGTGTATGTTTGTCTCTTTCAGTGTCGCCTTTTCATTTCGTCGAGTTTCAAATCACAACGATTCTAAAGCAGTTTTCTCTTAAAAAAACTAAATTAAAAGATAGCTTAGAACATATATCGGTAAAGTAAAGTTGGAAGAAAGGCCGGCTACCTTCTGACGGTGCTTGTTCTCGAGCTCGCCCTTGCGGCGCAGCTCGTTATCCAGGCGGTCCTGGTCAGCCTTCTGCTCGCGATTGACTGAGTCCAGCTCCTGCAGGTAGCGGGCTGCTGCGCGAGACGCCTCCATCTTCAGCTCCTCGTACTCGCGGATCTGCACCAAGCACCAACACTCGCAATCATATATATCATCTTATATGTGGTAGAGCCACACTGCACGGAGTACCAGCGTGAAATAGTAGCTTGATGCTGCTTTCGTATGGTTAGTGTAGAGAACTGAGGACCCTTTTTGCTGGAAACGAGGCATTCCATCAAAACCCTCAGGTACGACAACGCATCTGAATTTTTATTCTTAGTTGAGGATGGGTCACAGCATCCACTTACCATTAGGTGGAATGTGTGCATGTTTGTCACCCTTACTAATTATTCATTGATGCATCTTGCTTTTACAAAATATTAATTTTATGAACAAAAAACATCTTAACAAAATATTTTAAAAAATATGGATTGCAAAAACAAAAATACCACCAACTCAGCACTCTACAGTAACAGAGTTAGCGTAACAGCGTTGATATTTTGTCGGAGCCACATAAGTCGACTCGCAAGCAATAATTTTTTTTTGTTTTTTTTAAAAAACGTTACCCCTACACTAAGATTTTCTCCTGTATCGTAGGGGCAGTTTACAAACATAAATTGCACAAGGATAAACATCCAGACCCGGAACAACTATTTGTAGGCTCTACAAATACTTATTCCGTGCGGGATTCGAACCCGCAACCCCTAGCGCAGCCACTAATTGCTAAGCCACTGCGCCACGGAGTTGTCTTAAATAAATTACTTACTTTGAGCAGAATTCAAACCCCCTCTCTATCTCTGCATTGCCATCTTGTTGTGGCAAAGGGGGCTTTGTAGCCATGGTTTGGTCAAGGAACAAAGAGGAACCTACTAGGCTTGCCAGAGTTGATGGGTTAGCCCGAGGTATCTCCTCCGGTGTTTTTCACGCAGTTGGTGATGGAGGATGTGAAAAAGGTATGCCTTGTTTTAGGAGGTGAAGAGAGGGAGGAGTTATCCATGTCTGTGGGGAAGAGATCTGTAAGGGACGACGGGAGCTGGTGTAAGCGCTGCGGATGTCTACAAAAGCATTTTCATGGGCCTGCTAATATGTGGCGAAATTGAAACAACATGGTTTTTAGTTGATAAGCAACTACCTTACAATGAAAAAGGCAGAATTCAAACCTGAAAAACTGCAGCATGATAGCCGTTCGTTATACTCAAAAACATAAATCCTTGTAGCATAAATAATTTTATTCTAATCAGCACCACCAACAATATGTGAAATAATACAGTACTTTTCAGAAATGAAATTATTTTTGTGAGTTTTTTTTGGAAATACTGTTAGTATCACTCACCTGAGCCTCTTCTAAATGAACGTCAGCACGTCCACTAGGACCAGTTCCTAGAATGGATTTTTCCCAAGCAGCTTTTTGTTCCTCTACTTGTCGTAACTCTTCCTCAAGTTTTCTTATGTCAGCTTGATGAGCTTCATGGGCTTTGCGTGCCTGCTCTAACGTTTTAATAGAACTCTCTAGCTTTTTTTGAGTGTGCGTAACACGTTCCTTGGCTTTGATAAAGGTAGGTCGCTTCTTAGACACCTCAGCTTCCTGTACATTAAAATAAAAAAATTACTGACGATAATTTAACGTGACAACATCATAACAAAACATTGATGAAATAATTGCATACTTTGTGGAAGAGAGATAGATGCGACCAAACCGAACGCTCAAGCATGTCGTGCCTTTCGCTCGCTCGTACAGCACTCTTGCTCCGATCGTAACGTTAGAGTGAGCGTAACGTTACAATGCGTCATCCTTTTTCGTGCAGCCGGCGTTCATCGATTTATTAGACGTTGTCATTTGTTTAGAACAAAGTTTAAAAGACGAAACTCCAATGGAAACCTTAGACTTTTAAATTTCGATCCACTACCGCCTATAAAAGTCGACAGCTGAACATGGGCCTACCCCATAGATTGTCTCATAGGGGTGGATTTTGCCATAGCCAAGGCATGGCAGGCGGGTTCGCAACAGCAGTTTTTTATTATTTTGAGTTGTTATCAGGAAATTCTGCTACCCTTCACCTGTTTCAATTTCCGTACGTCGCCTCTTACGACAATCAAGGGATGTTATGGGGTAGTGACCGTACTTACACCACCACTACACGGTAACTTACAAAGATTTAAATAGTTAGATGCGCCCTTACCATAGTATGACCGCTCCGAAATGTGTCCATACTCAAATGACTGAGCTCACTCATTCGCAATCAGTAGTGCTCATTTGTGCGACAAAGAAAGAAATATACACAATTTCTGTAAGATAATAAGAGATGACACTATTGCATTAGTGTGCGCGCGTTAGCGTTTTGCAAACGAACACATCCAAAAATAATGCCAGTTTTCGAGGTGAAGGCGCATCTAACTATTTAAATCGTTGGTAACCTACACCACACTTTTAAATAAAAAAAACTATATTTTCTACCAAATTCATATTTAGATATTTGTATGAGTTTAGAGGGAATCTCGCAAGTTTTTTTTTTAATATTGATGATCTACACACGATAAAACCATAGAAAAATTGTTTACAGTAAGTAAAAGCCACCAAATTTTGTATTCTCTAAACTTTGTCAGTTTAACTCTAATATGTAATATTAATTTGAATTGATTCTTGTTACATACCACTTCTCTGATATCTTGTTCTATCTTCGCAAGCTCTCTCTGTATGGTGCCAGCTTCTTTCTTTTTCTCTTTGAGTGCATCTTCAGCTTTCTGCCTCTTTTTCTCAATCTTGGCCAATTCATTCTGTTTGTGCCGCAAGTCTTCTTCGGTAGACTGTATTTCTCTCTCATTGTGGTATAAATGGAATAGTTGCAGCTCCACCTTTTGTTCTTGCTGTAATAAAAATAAAATCAATTAATGAATAAAGATTATTATGATATCGATAAATTCTGACCATCTCCTTATATTATATTTTCTTTTATTGTGTGTTATGAAATGTTTGTAAACTGATTCAAATGGTTATCTTATTTTGAACACTTTAATATTCACGGATGCACGCTGACTCTTTGTATTATTGTGCAGTTGTCAATACATATACATATGTAACTTATTAACAAGCTCAATACATATAAATATGCAACTTATCAACATAACTTTAAGAAATGGTAGAGCCACGACACCAATATTTAAACAGTGAATCTCACCATCATGCTTCACATTTAGCTACCGTGGGCAAATCTTATGTTATAGAGAGCACGAGTGATCGGTAATAGCTATCAAGTGGCTGCTCAGCTTCAGCACGTCAAGCGGGTCCCGCGCCTACGTCACACTGACCGAGTGAAACCGGCCACAGTCGATCGTGTGCCTGCTGTACTACCATATGCCAAAACAGATTAGGTTGACTATATCTTGAAGCGAGCTTCTATTAGAACATTCTACAAGCCGCCGAAGATTAGTTAGTTCTTACCATGCGTCAAGTGTCATTTTCCTCTACAAGATGCAGGAGTGTATGAACTTGATTGTGAATGTAGTCTCTCATATATAGGGCAAACAAAAATATCAATTAGAACCCGCGTAAAAAAACATATAGCTAACGTGAAGCATCAACATTCCCGGAAGTCTGCAGTTGGTGATAATATCCTAGACGGCCCCAATCACTACATCAGATTTGATAGAACACAAATCCTCGCGAAAGAACATCGATTCCTACCAAGGATGATACATGAGGCTATTGAAATTAAAACATCCTAATTTCAATAGAGAAGGAGGCTGGGTACTACCACCTGCTTGGGACCATGTAATTAATAAAATTAAAACTAAACCCAAGCTTTCCATTGCAAGACTTCAAGACATAGTAAGTTCATTCTGAGTAGATCGGACCACAAACAATAATTAAAAAAAGCTGAAGGTACTACGGGTTTAACAGTGACATCGGGACGTCAGTTTCGGTTTAGTCAGTCACGTTCAGTCCCCCGTGACCATGGGCGCTAGAAAACACCCGAAACGTCGGGAATTAGAAATATTCAACAAAGATATCTTTGTCACCAAAAATATTTTTGCATCTTTTGGATAATTTTTTATATTTTTCTTTTTGTTTTGTAGGAAGAATATAAAAACTATGAATACCCGTATTATTGTTTAAATAATTTCTAGCTTTCTAAGAAATTACTAAACTTGTGACCGCAAAATACATATACCTTGAAATTGTTAAAACATACTTTTCATTTACATAAAAATAATTATACTGGCAGAGACTGGTTAATGCGCCTACGCGGATTCCAGATGTGGAAGATCAACTTCTCTGTTTGACCTTCTGCTGACTTCTCATCCGGACGGATATCAGGTTTCCGTCGACGCCCCTTTAGGCTTGTCGGACCATTATCTTGTCCGGAGTGTGGTGCCTTGTTGTTCTTTTCTATGGGCTTCCCGAAAAATTGTGCAATTGGATCACCAGTTTTCTTGCTGATCGGAGCATCAGGGTCGTAGTAGACGGTGCATGCTGTCACCAACACTGTTTCTTCTGCATATCAATGACATGTTACAAATTGGTAACATTCATTGCTATGCAAAAGACAGGTAATGTTTTATACACCGGCCGTGCCAATATTTCTCAGGAAAACTTCGCCGAGACCGGGACAAACTTGTGTCTGAAGTCGAGACTTTGTTGTACTAGGTCTCTAGGTACTGGGGGCTATTAAATATAGTCCAGTTTAAACACCAGAAGACACAAGTTTGCGCGTTTACCACTAAAAAACCCCGTTCGTTGTATCTTCTCAGTTTCAAGGTACTCACCTTGTTGCCTCTGCCAGTATCGGAATCCTCGGCGTTGACATATCGAGTGACGTGCAGTTTCGTGGTCACTTGGAAGAGAAAGCCAAATTGGCCTCTAAAAAGCTTGGCGTGCTCAGCAGAGCGGGACAGTATTTCATGTCGGTTCATCGCCTGCAACTTCACAAGGCGCAGGTTCGGCCGCACATGGAATACTGTTCCCATCTCTGGGCCGGGGCTCCCTAGTGCCAGCTCCTTCCATTGGTCGCATTCAGCGCAAAGCTGTTCGAATCGTCGGCGACCGAGCTCTTTCGATCGACTTGACTCACTGGCACTGCGAAGGGATATTGCATCTCTTTGCGTATTTTATCGCATCTTCCACGGGGAGTACTCCGAGGAATTGTTCGGACTAATTCCAGCCACACAATTTCACCATCGCACATCGCGAAGAAACTCTCGATACCATCCAAACCATGTGGATGACTGGCAGTCCACCACCGTGCGATTTAAAATAAGTTTTCTTCCTCGCACAACTTCCTTGTGGAATGGACTACTACCAGATTTTTCCCGACCGATACGACTTAGACACCTTCAAGAAAAGAGTCTACTCCTTTTTAAAAGGCCGGCAACGCATCTGCAATTCCCCTAGTGTTGCAGATGTTAATGGGCGGCGGTAATCACTTACCATCAGGTGAGCCGTATGCTCGTTTGCCCCCTTTCCTAAAAAGGCATTGCGCCCCTTGTTATATCTAAAAATGATACCAATAAAGCTTAAATAAATAAATGATGTCCTATGCCAGTGAAATTTGGGGTACTTACCAGCTCCTGTTTAAGGCGCGTATATTTCTCTGCCTCTTCCTTCTCAAATTTAGCTTCCTTGCGCTCTGCAGCCACTCCTTTCTTCTTCTGATAAGAGAATTGTGCTTCCTCATCGGCTCGATTTACTTCCGCGCGACAAGCTTCATACTGTTCTTTCAAGACTCCCGACCTTTATATTTTATATTTATTTTTATGATTAAAACATTTCATATGAGTTATGTGTGATGTGCATGCATGTTGAGTTAGTTACTTAAGTAATAGATAAGAATGTGTATGTTACATGTGGATTTGAATCCTGTCAGCTGTTGGACAGTTATCAAATAGCAAATTTACCATAAAGCTATTGGCCGTGAACCATTCTAGCACAAGCACCGAAAGTTCAACTGGAGTGATTAGTGCAAGTATTAGTATTTAATGTGAAACCTTACCCACTAATTTCTTCAAACAGAGCTGTTCTTTCTTTAGGGTTTTTCATAGCTATAGACTCTACTGCTCCTTGGAAGACCAAAAAGTTCTTCGCCTTCACATTGATTCCCAATTTTTCTAACTCACTTAAGTAATTACTTACGGAGACCGTCTAAAACCACAGAAAAATTAAACATTGGCTATATTAATAAATATTTATTATTAATAAATATTTATTTTTAATAAATATTAAGCTATATTAAGCTATATTAATAAATATTTTGATGAAAAGGTCTTATTACATATCAGCCTTCTTAGCATTGTGGGAAAACTGTATGCTAAGGTACTAATTGAAAGAGTTATGAAAGAAACTGACAAAAAAATTTGGGATGTGCAAGCGGGATTTAGAAAGGGGATGGGGTGTACAGATCAAGTCTTTTCCATGCGCATGATCGCGGAGAAGTTTTTGGCGAAAAACCAAAAAGTTTTTGTGCGTTCATGGACTTGGAAAAGGCTTATGACAGAGTGGACAGGGATGTGTTATGGCAAACGCTGAACGCATTTAGGTTGAGCGCTGCTTTGATACAGGCATTAAAGTCTCTGTATAGGGACTCGAGTGCTTGTGTTAGAATCAACGGGGTCTACTCGGACTGGTTTGGCATCCATAAAGGTGTCAGACAGGGCTGTGTAGCTTCCCCGTGGCTGTTCAACCTATTTATGGACAGCTGTTTGGAAAATTTGAAAGTTGAAGAATGCGGGATAAGAATGGGTGAGTTAACCATCAAATGCCTTTTGTACGCCGATGATCAAGTCATACCTGCGTCGTCGGCGGCCGAGTTGCAAATGATGGTTACATTAATGAACAGGTCATTAAAAGAAAGGGGGATGAAAGTGAACGCAAGTAAGACGAAAGTGATGGTTTTTGAAAGAGAAGAAAGCAGTGGTAGAGCCACGCGGCAGCTTTGCTGTTGCACGTATGGGCCGGCTCAAACCGGGGTGGTACCACGACCTCACAGAATACCGGCGTGAAGTGGAAGCTCTGCTTCCGCGTTTCGTCTGGTGAGTGCAGGTGGCCGGAGGCCCAAATCCCCCCCCCCCCCATCAACATGGTAGCGGAACTAAATAATGATAGACTACCCCAGGAGGGTACCAGCACCCCTGGAGAATCCCTCGCTGAGCATCCACGACCATGTTTCTCCACTTCTGAGCATGGGTGCTCAGGCTGCCCCGCGTATTCTGGGGGGGGGGGGCAAAATTCCGCTCAAGACTACAACTGCTCGGGGCAAACGGAGCAACAAAACCAAGGCGACCCCTGCCACGCTGTCCGTGAATTTCTGCAATATCAGGGGACTTCACTCTAACCTAAACGCCGTCCACTACCATCTCGAGACGGCGAGGCCGGCTCTGCTCTTTCTGACCGAGACGCAGGTGTCCTCTCCGGCTGATGTCTCGTATCTCTCCTACCCGGGGTACAAATTGGAACACTCCTTTGTGCCTCGGGCTGGAGTTTGCGTTTACGTCAGAGACGACATCTGTTCTCGACGCCTCGGCAGACTTGAAGGTTCGGACCTGTCCATCCTTTGGCTACGCGTAGACAGCGACGACCATCCGCGCGTCTACGGGTGCCTCTATAGGTCCCATGGCGGTAATGCCGAAACAGACCGACTCTTCGACCACGTCCAAATGGTTGCAGATTCGTTGCTACAGCAGATCCCCTCCGCAGAGATCGTGATCCTCGGCGACTTTAACGCCCATCACGCCGAATGGCTTGGTTCACGTTTAACCGATCATGCGGGGAGATCTGTTCATGATTTTGCCTTGGCATATGGTCTGACACAACTGGTTACTTCGCATACGCGGATTCCAGATGTGGAGGATCATGCACCTTCCCTGTTGGACCTTCTGCTGACCTCTCACCCGGACGGATATCAGATTTCCGTCGACGCCCCTTTAGGCTCCTCGGACCATTGTCTGGTCCGGAGTGTTGTGCCACTCACGCTGAAATCGCGGTTGCATTCTGCAGGATGCCGCCGTGTTTGGCACTATAGGTCAGCCGATTGGGATGGGATGCGGTCTTTCTTTGCATCCTACCCCTGGGGGCGGGTTTGCTTCTCGCCGGATGATCCCAACGTTGTTGCGGATTCTGTTACTGATGTGGTACTTCAGGGTATGGAACTTTTTATTCCTTCCTCCGTGGTGCCCATTGGAGGCAAATCTCAGCCATGGTTTGGTCGCTCCTGTAAAATAGCATCATGCTATAAGCAGGACTGCTACCAAGCCTGGGTTGATGCATCAGCGTCCCGGGATGTAAACACCAGCGCTCTAAAAAAGAAGTATAATTCCGCCTCTAGGTCCTTCAAAAGAGTCATTGCCAAGGCAAAGTCAGAGCACATAGGCAGAATTGGCGAGAAACTAGTTCGCCTTCCTTCTGGAACCCGTGCATTCTGGTCTCTCGCCAAGGCTGTCCAGGGGAATTTCTGTCAGCCATCTCTTCCATCTCTGCACAGGGAGGACGACTCACTGGCCCATACTGCAAAGGAGAAAGCCGATCTTCGGGCTCTTTCTTTGCGTCTAACTCGACTCTCGATGACGGGGGGAGTACGCCGCCGACCATCCCGCGGTGTGAGTGCTCCATGCCGGAAGTGCAGTTCACACAGCGCTCGGTTCGCAAAGCACTCCTCTCCCTGGACATCCACAAGTCGAGTGGGCCTGACGGAATCCCCCCAATTGTGCTGAGGACGTGTGCTCCAGAGTTGGCACCGGTTTTAACGCGTCTTTTCCGGTACTCCTACTCCCTAGGCGTAGTCCCAAAATCATGGAAGACGGCTTTCGTCCACCCGATCCCTAAAAAAGGCGACCGCTCAGACCCGTCCAACTACCGGCCAATCGCCATCACCTCCTTGTTCTCCAAAACAATGGAGTCCATTGTAAACTGCCAGCTCATGAGGTACCTTGAGGATCACCAGCTGATTAGTGACCGCCAATACGGTTTTCGCCGTGGTCGGTCAGCTGGTGATCTTCTGGTCTACCTCACTCACAGATGGGCGGAGGCAGTAGAGTTCAAGGGGGAGGCATTGGCCGTTAGTTTGGACATTCCGAAGGCCTTCGATCGGGTTTGGCACAAAGCGCTTCTTTCGAAGCTCCCTTCCTATGGGCTTCCCGAGAAATTGTGCGATTTTATCACCAGCTTTCTTGCAGATCGGAGCATCAAGGTCATTGTAGACGGTGCAAGCTCCGATTGCAAGCCTATTAATGCTGGTGTTCCACAGGGCTGCTTGCTATCGCCAACGCTGTTTCTTCTGCATATCAATGATATGTTGCATACCCGTAACATTCATTGCTATGCGGATGACAGCACTGGTGATGCTCTTTACACCGGCCGAGCCAATATTTCTCGGGAAAACGTCTCCGAATGCCGGGACAAACTTGTGTCTGAAGTCGAGTCTTTGCTGAACAGAGTCTCGGATTGGGGACGACTAAATCTAGTCCAGTTTAACCCCTAGAAGACACAAGTTTGCGCGTTAACCGCTAAAAAGAACCCTTTTGTCGTATCCCCTCAGTTTCAAGGCACTCCCCTTGTTGCCTCAGCCAGTATCGGAATCCTCGGCGTCGACATGTCGAGTGACGTGCAGTTTCGTGGTCACTTTTTTTTTTTTTTTTTTTTTTTATAGAAGAGGGGGCAAACGAGCATGCGGCTCACCTGATGTTAAGTGACTACCGCCGCCCATGATCAACCGCAACACCAGGAGAATTGCGGGTGCGTTGCCGGCCCTTTAGAAAGGAGTAAGCTCTTTTCTTGAAGGTCCCCAGGTCGTATCGGTCCGGAAAAATCGCCGATGATAAACTATTCCACAGAGAGGTTGTACGTGGAAGAAAACTCCTTGTGAAACGTACAGTGGTGGCGCCTTGTAAAGTTGCAGGCGGTGTGCCGGCATGAAATACTGTCCCGCTCTGCTGAGCACGCCAAGCTTTTTAGAGGCCAATTTGGCCTTCCCTTCCAAGTGACCACGAAACTGCACGTCACTCGATATGTCGACGCCGAGGATTCCGATACTGACTGAGGCAACAAGGGGAGTGCCTTGAAACTGAGAGGATACGACAAAGGGGTTCTTTTTAGCGGTTAACGCGCAAACTTGTGTCTTCTGGGGGTTAAACTGGACTAGATTTAGTCGTCCCCAATCCGAGACTCTGTTCAGCAAAGACTCGACTTCAGACACAAGTTTGTCCCGGCACTCGGAGACGTTTTCCCGAGAAATATTGGAACTTGGAAGGAAAGGCCAAATTGGCCTCTAAAAAGCTTGGCGTGCTCAGCAGAGCGGGACAGTATTTCATGCCGGCACACCGCCTGCAACTTTACAAGGCGCAGGTTCGGCCGCACATGGAGTACTGTTCCCATCTCTGGGCTGGGGCTCCCCAGTACCAGCTCCTTCCACTTGACCGCATCCAGCGCAGAGCGGCTCGAATCGTCGACGACCGAGTGCTTTCCGATCGGCTCGATTCACTGGCGCTGCGAAGAGATGTTGCATCTCTTTGCGTATTTTATCGCATCTATCACGGGGAGTGTACTGAGGAATTGTTCGGATTAATCCCAGCCGCCAAATTTCGTGAACGCACTACACGGCAAACGTCCCGATACCATCCACACCATCTGGATGCTTGGCGGTCCACCACTGTACGTTTCACAAGGAGTTTTCTTCCACGTACAACCTCTCTGTGGAATAGTTTACCACCGGCGATTTTTCCGGACCGATACGACCTGGTGACCTTCAAGAAAAGAGCTTACTCCTTTCTAAAGGGCCGGCAACGCACCCGCAATTCTCCTGGTGTTGCGGTTGATCATGGGCGGCGGTAGTCACTTAACATCAGGTGAGCCGCATGCTCGTTAGCCCCCTCTTCTATAAAAAAAAAAAAAAAAAGCAAAACGGTATGTGAAATAAGAATAGAAGGAGAGTTAATTGAGCAAGTGGATGAGTTCGTATATTTGGGATGTGTATTCAGCAAGGATGGGAAATATGATAAGGATATTGAATGACGAGTGAATGCAGGAAATAAAGTAAATGGGGCTCTACACTCTATTGTGAAAAGTCAGAATGTGTCAAAAAAGGCACGTATGGCAATTCACAGTGCTGTATTAGTCCCTACTTTAACGTATGCTAGTGAAAGTTGGGTGTGGCAGAAGAAGCACGAGAGTAGAATAAATGCAGTAGAAATGCGGTCGCTAAGGAGTATGTTAGGGCTGAATCTGAGTGACAGGGTGAGAAACTGTGTGATAAAAGAAGAGTGTGGTTTGCAAGATGATGCGGTGACCAGGATTAAGAAAGGAATGCTTCGGTGGTTTGGTCATGTAGAAAGAATGAATGCGGAAAGACTGACAAAGACTGACGTCCTAGGCGGAAATTTGTCGACCAAATTGGCGATATACTAAAAATGGGCCAAATTAAGAGTACCCTTAACCGACGAGCATGTATGCGTAGGTATATGGATGTGAAAGAGGCGAGAAAGGTATGTCAGGATTGTGCTAAATGGAAGTCTGTAGTCTCTGCCTACCCCTCTGTGTGACAGGCGTGAGTGTTTATATTATGTCTTATTACATGTTTTTTAAATAATTCTCTTCTTCAAAATTCTATTAAAGAGCATTGAAGTAATTTGTACTATGTACTCTGTACTTGTAATTGTACTTTATAATCTGTGCGGCGCGTAGTCGGAGGCACAGAGTACCTTTATATGGCATAGACTAAGGCCGGTTTTAGAGCTGGACCGACCGTCGATGAGTACCATCGGTCCTGACCATACGCATAACCGATCGTCAGTTTGTAGCGTTCAGTGCTCACCTGAGCAACGAAACTGGCCGGACTGGTACAGTCACAAACACGTACACGGCATGGACGCGTTTACAAATTGTTTAATTGCTGCTAACTATGTTCGTAAACGTATAAAGAACAGAATACGTTCAGGTTCACCCAATCGTCACCCAAAGCGCATTTCAAGGGGAATTTACTACTTTATATTCATTATTGCGCAAAGATGAAGAAATTTTTTTAATTACTTTAGAATGTCAGTCAAAAGTTTTGATGAATTATCAGTGAAATTACAAGACAACTTATAAAACATCCGTGAGGCTATATGCCATGTTTGATAAAAATTACTTAAATCACTAACACTAATTAATACCTATAAAATCACACAATATTGTTTAAGTTTAGGTTCGATTTTCTTGACGATGATACACGCATACGTACGGTCGGCGTTGCAATGAACGCGTCAATGTTTCCATAGCGCGTCGGTCGACCAACGGTACGCTTGACCGACGGTCCTCGTACGCAGTGCGTAGCTATATACGCGTGCGTACGGTCGGTGGAGCACTGTAAAGACTTGTGAATTTTCATACAAAAGGCAAGCGCGACCGACGTACGCACCGACAGCCGGTGGAGCTCTAAAACCGGCCTAAGTAAGTTTGAGCTCATGGCTCCAACGCGTGTTGCAAACAACCAAACCTCTGCGTCTCTTCTAGTAAGTAATAGTAGTTACGTTGTACCAGTTCTGGCGCACTTGTAGAAAGGTTGTACCAGTTCTGGCGCCTTGAGTCACAAGTACGACGTTCGTCGACTCACGATCCTAAAAAAAAAAAAAAAAAAAAGGGTTTTGGCATGCTCTGATCACGAATCTGCGGTCCATTTTTGCGTAGGATGCACGGTTCCGGAGATGTGCAGATCAATTAACTCTTATCTAATTGATATCCGCTACGAGCCTCCACCGTCATTAGCGCTCCATTGTTCTTATCTACTTATCTATTGTTCATTCAATACCGTCATTATCTATCCTTCCTCAGCGTGGTGCTATTGTATTATACTCCTTTGTTCCTATCTACACTAATCTGACTCATTAATAAAACACATTACCCAATTTTGTTAAAATTTTTATTTATAAAATACAAAATCTTATTACTTATTATCTATAAAATAGGAGCGAAACATCTCATCCACTAAAATATCGTTGTACAATGTGTTCCCTGTAAATATACTCGTAAAACTATGCATTGAACATCCCTGAAACTTATATAGCAAATACATTAAGCAATATTCGCCACAAACTGAAGTCCACTCATTCTGAATCCTATCAACATTCCAGTTCCATCTTTTACAATTTCTTTTAAAAAACTCTAGATGATATCGTACAGGTGCCCGTCCGAATGAATCAAAATATTGACCGACGTCATTCGTATCGATATATAAAGCTACCCAATGTGACCCTGGTTTATCATCTGTACCCAAATTGCATATTACCTAGTCAGGTCATAAATTCTATCACATGTTTAATATAAAATAATTGAAACGAGTTTATTCATTATGTAACCATTTATATACCAAAATGAACTTAACAAAACATAGATTCTTATGACACTATAGTTTATTCAAAATGACCTCCGTAATTTTGAATACAGGCCTTCAAACTGCGCGGCCAGTCGTCTATCGCAGCCCGAACGAGGTCCATGTCATATCGGCGGCTGCCTTAATCAAGGATGTCTTGAGTGACTCCAAATTGGGATGAGGCTTTGAGCACGCCCTTTCCTCCAAGTGTTGCCATATCTTGTAATCTAACGGATTCAAATCTGGACTGGTCTTTGTGTCGGATGAAGTCGATTTCACGCGCCGCCAGCCAGTCTTTTTTTTTTGTTTTTAAAGAACGTTACCTCCACACTAGGTTTTTCTCCTGTATCGTGGGGGCAGTTTACAAACACAAATTTCACAAGGACAAACATCCAAACTCGGAACAATTACTTGTAGGTCGTACAAATACTTGTTCCGTGCGGGATTCGAACCCGCGACCCCCAAGCGCAGCCACTCATTGCTAAGCCACTACGCCACGGAGCTGGCAAAAGTCCTGTGTGCTCTTCGCTCTATGAGCTGACGCCGAATCTTGTTGGAATACCCAGTGCCTGTTATTGAACATGGTATGAGAAACAGGTTACACAAGGTTCGTCAGGACTGTATTTTGATACACAACTGCATTCGTTTTTAACCTTTCTCACAAAAATGTACCTCTGTTAAGCCCCAATAAGAAACTCCCAACCACACCATGAGCGAGGATGGAAAATGACCCCGTTGGACACGCGGAATACGGTTGCTCGCTTCTTCACTACTGCGTGCGTACACCTTATCATTTTGTTTGTTGTAGCTCTCTTCTACGGTAAAAATTTTTTCATCCGAAAAAAGAATTTCCCGATATTTTTCCCGCGTACCGCTTCAACAAAGCGCGGCATCTCTTCAGTTTCAGATCCATTAGACGAGCGTTCAAACGATGTCCTGTTTTTCTTCGATATGCCCGAAGCCCTAAGTCTTCATTTAACGCCGTGGTTCTGCTTAACCCCATCTGAAGGGCCAACAGTTTCTGCTTACGTTTGGGATTTCTTTGAATTCGCACCTTTACAGCTTTTATCACTGCTGGAGTCCTAACAAATCGAGGGCGACCACTTCTTGACCTGTCATCTACACTAGAGTCTTCATTGTATCGTTTGATGGTACGATAAACGAATCTTTTGGTTATATTCAAATTTTTCAGTATATCAAAAAATTTAATTGGCGTGTAATCGCAACTGCAACACGGTCTTTTTTAAGCGTCCACTCCATATGTAAAAATGAGTAAAATTCTAAAAAGCATACAGTTTTATTTTCATGAATAATTCGAATTCAATAAACTTTTTTGTGGCCAGCATTCTAAAAGGGTGCGTTTGGCAGAAAAAAGCGCTAGCAAGCGCTTATAAGCGCTGAAATAGTTTTCGGCCAGGCCACGATTGCTACTTCAGTAGCGCTGACACAATCCGCCATTTTGCTTATTTAATTTGTTTGTTTTGAAGTAGAGTTGATAAGTTGTTTTGTGCAATATTCGTTTTAAGTAATATAATGACATGAATAAACATATACATGTTATTAAAAATTCATGATTGGTAAGTTTTTAATATGAATACTTTACAAACATATATTTAAATTAGGTTAGGTTCCCCCGTTAAAACTAACATCGTGTCCTGGAGGAAAATAGCTACTTACGATTTGACAGCGCTTACCGCTTACGATCGCCATTTTGCTTACAAGCGCTTGCTAGCGCTTTTTTCTGCCAAACGCACCCAAAGAAAAGTTTTTACTGTGTGGCAATACTTATGACCTGACTAGGTATGTACGTTGGTACGTGGGTGTACATGGACAGTCTGTTAGCAGCATAAACATTATTTTCTAGACTGGGGTGAATCTTTTTCAGATGTTGTTGTACATCTAGTGTATCCATGATATTACTGCTATTAGTAGATTACTACAGTACAATCTACTCAATGACTAACATAGGAATGATCAATTATGTGATTTCTAAATATTAAATTGCATTTTTTCCGTTATACAAAACCTATTTGAGTCATCAATACACTGAATAAGACGCAACACGAAGAATGTGAGATAAGGTTGTTGACGCATAAAGTTATTATCAATTCTACTGTAGAAATTCTTTAGATTAGAATTATTACTTACTGGTACTATATAAGACCAAGCAACTGCAGTCATGGAGTTAGTGTATGGTCGTTTGACCGCAGTGTATCTATCAATAATACATTTGTGTTACTTCAACGCATCAAAGGCCATAGATGTAAGTGTTTAATCTATTGACAAACTTACCTTTCTTTCTGTTATTTTTTTACGTGTGTATGATTTTGAACGACAGGCCTGTTGGTCTAGTGGTTAGTGACCCTGACTGTTATGCCGGAGGTCGTGGGTTCGATTCCCACCCAGGACAAATGCTTGTGTGATGAGCACGATCATTTGTTCTGTGTCTGGGTGTAATTTATCTATAATATTTATGTAATTAGAAATATATAAGTATGTTTATCAGTTGTCTAGTACCCATAACACAAGCTCTGCTTAGCTTGGGACTAGATGGCGTTGTGTGATAGTTGTGGAATATTATTATTATTATTATTATTTAGTGTTAACAAATTATATTTAAATATTTTGTGTGTGTATATGATTAAGCCGTGGTAGCTCAGATGATTAGCGCAAGCTGTAAATTTTACAGTACGTAACGCGGGTTCGATCCCCGCCGACACCAATTAAATTGTTAATTGCAATTTTAAGTGTTTATTCTATTGACACACTTACTTTTCTTTCTGTTATTTTCTTACGTGTGTATGATTTAGTGTTAACAAATTATATTTAAATATTGTGTGTGTATATGATTAAGCCGTGGTAGCTCAGATGGTTAGCGCAAGCTGTAAATTTTACAGTACGTAACGCGGGTTCGATCCCCGCCGACACCAATTAAATTGTTAATTGCAATTTTAAGTGTTTATTCTATTAACACACTTATTTTTCTTTCTGTTATTTTCTTACGGGTGTATGATTTAGTGTTAACAAATTATATTTAAATATTGTGTGTGTATATGATTAAGCCGTGGTAGCTCAGATGGTTAGCGCAAGCTGTAAATTTTACAGTACGTAACGCGGGTTCGATCCCCGCCGACACCAATTAAATTGTTAATTGCAATTTTAAGTGTTTATTCTATTGACACACTTATTTTTCTTTCTGTTATTTTCTTACGTGTGTATGATTTAGTGTTAACAAATTATATTTAAATATTGTGTGTGTATATGATTAAGCCGTGGTAGCTCAGATGGTTAGCGCAAGCTGTAAATTTCACAGTACGCGACCCAGGTTCGAACCCCGCCGACACCACTTAAATTGTTAATTGCAATTTTAAGTGCTGATTTACCACGTGCTCGGCGGTGAAGGAAAACATTGTGAGGAAACCTGCATGTCTGAGAAAATTTCGAAGGCATGTGAAGTTCGCCAACACGCATTGAGACCGCGCCGCGGACATTTCCTAGCCATAAATACAAAGACAATAGCAGAAAGTAAAAAGTTAAAAAATACTTTTTTGACAATGACAGTCATTAGTTGATCATTAGTGAATGTGATTCTGTTTTCTTAAATTACAGGAAGAAAAGAGCAGAAGGAAGAAATGGGATGATGGGAAATAATGAAGAATGAATTGTTATGTGAAGTTTGTTGGAACAAACATATTTTAGTCACGTGTAAATACTTTTAACATTTTGGTTCAAAATGACACAAAATCTAAAAAATATTAGATACATCATCGACATGGACGGATTTTACATTACATATCCTCATAAACATTTTCAATGTAGAGAAATGGCTATTCTAGACGTAAAACTATCTAATAAAAATGATTCGTTTATCGATCATTATTTGTTTCGGCCAAGTTATCCTTTCAATTATTTGTCGCCAAAAGACAAAAAAACTGTTCGTTATTGTGAAATACACGTGCACGGCATTCCATATTTTGATGTGACCGAAGAATTAAAATGTGCCTACAAACAAGAGAACATCATTCCCATACTAAATTGGTATATTAGAAATTTGTGCAAAGACGAAGTGATCGCATACAAAGGTGGTTCAACAGAAAAACAATTTTTAAAAATGTTGACGACGAATGATAGAATTTTTAATATTGAAGAATACAAATGTCCAAAATACAATGATTTGGTAAATGTCATAAATTTAAACAAACGTTATGTGTGTAATAATCATATATTTGCAAAAAATAAACACAAAATTTTACATTGTTCTTGTGACGAAGTGTGGGTTTTTTACAAGTGGTTATTACTTGAAAATAAAATTTCAAATTAATCATAAATTTTGTTTGAATTGTTTACACCAACACTTTCATTTTTTATTTTTCACCTTAGAACTTTAGACGTGTAATGTTTCACTTTATACATCCGTGTACTGCTATTGTGGCAGGACCAAGTGTATGTGGGAAGTCAAATTTTGTAACAAATTTCATAAAAACTATCATTCGTCGTCAACAATTTTAAAAATTGTTTTTCTGTTGAACCAATTTTGTATTATATAGTATACTATAACTAATGTTTTTGGGAAATCAAAGAAAATTTATGATTAATTTAAAATTTTATTTTCAAGTAATAACCACTTGTAAAAAACCCACACTTCGTCACAAGAACAATGTAAAATTTTGTGATTATTTTTTGCAAATATATGATTATTACACACATAACGTTTGTTTAAATTTATGACATTTACCAAATCATTGTATTTTGGACATTTGTATTCTTCAATATTAAAAATTCTATCATTCGTCGTCAACATTTTTAAAAATTGTTTTTCTGTTGAACCAATTTTGTATTATATAGTATACTATAACTAATGTTTTTGGGAAATCAAACAAAATTTATGATTAATTTGAAATTTTATTTTCAAGTAATAACCACTTGTAAAAAACCCACACTTCGTCACAAGAACAATGTAAAATTTTGTGTTTATTTTTTGCAAATATATGATTATTACACACATAACGTTTGTTTAAATTTATGACATTTACCAAATCATTGTATTTTGGACATTTGTATTCTTCAATATTAAAAATTCTATCATTCGTCGTCAACATTTTTAAAAATTGTTTTTCTGTTGAACCACCTTTGTATGCGATCACTTCGTCTTTGCACAAATTTCTAATATACCAATTTAGTATGGGAATGATGTTCTCTTGTTTGTAGGCACATTTTAATTCTTCGGTCACATCAAAATATGGAATGCCGTGCACGTGTATTTCACAATAACGAACAGTTTTTTTGTCTTTTGGCGACAAATAATTGAAAGGATAACTTGGCCGAAACAAATAATGATCGATAAACGAATCATTTTTATTAGATAGTTTTACGTCTAGAATAGCCATTTCTCTACATTGAAAATGTTTATGAGGATATGTAATGTAAAATCCGTCCATGTCGATGATGTATCTAATATTTTTTAGATTTTGTGTCATTTTGAACCAAAATGTTAAAAGTATTTACACGTGACTAAAATATGTTTGTTCCAACAAACTTCACATAACAATTCATTCTTCATTACTTCCCATCATCCCATTTCTTCCTTCTGCTCTTTTCTTCCTGTAATTTAAGAAAACAGAATCACATTCACTAATGATCAACTAATGACTGTCATTGTCAAAAAAGTATTTTTTAACTTTTTACTTTCTGCTATTGTCTTTGTATTTATGGCTAGGAAATGTCCGCGGCGCGATCTCAATGCGTGTTGGCGAACTTCACATGCCTTCGAAATTTTCTCAGACATGCAGGTTTCCTCACAATGTTTTCCTTCACCGCCGAGCACGTGGTAAATCAGCACTTAAAATTGCAATTAACAATTTAAGTGGTGTCGGCGGGGTTCGAACCTGGGTCGCGTACTGTGAAATTTACAGCTTGCGCTAACCATCTGAGCTACCACGGCTTAATCATATACACACACAATATTTAAATATAATTTGTTAACACTAAATCATACACACGTAAGAAAATAACAGAAAGAAAAATAAGTGTGTCAATAGAATAAACACTTAAAATTGCAATTAACAATTTAATTGGTGTCGGCGGGGATCGAACCCGCGTTACGTACTGTAAAATTTACAGCTTGCGCTAACCATCTGAGCTACCACGGCTTAATCATATACACACACAATATTTAAATATAATTTGTTAACACTAAATCATACACCCGTAAGAAAATAACAGAAAGAAAAATAAGTGTGTTAATAGAATAAACACTTAAAATTGCAATTAACAATTTAATTGGTGTCGGCGGGGATCGAACCCGCGTTACGTACTGTAAAATTTACAGCTTGCGCTAACCATCTGAGCTACCACGGCTTAATCATATACACACACAATATTTAAATATAATTTGTTAACACTAAATCATACACACGTAAGAAAATAACAGAAAGAAAAGTAAGTGTGTCAATAGAATAAACACTTAAAATTGCAATTAACAATTTAATTGGTGTCGGCGGGGATCGAACCCGCGTTACGTACTGTAAAATTTACAGCTTGCGCTAATCATCTGAGCTACCACGGCTTAATCATATACACACACACAAAATATTTAAATATAATTTGTTAACACTAAATAATAATAATAATAATAATATTCCACAACTATCACACAACGCCATCTAGTCCCAAGCTAAGCAGAGCTTGTGTTATGGGTACTAGACAACTGATAAACATACTTATATATTTCTAAATACATAAATATTATAGATAAATTACACCCAGACACAGAACAAATGATCGTGCTCATCACACAAGCATTTGTCCTGGGTGGGAATCGAACCCACGACCTCCGGCATAACAGTCAGGGTCACTAACCACTAGACCAACAGGCCTGTCGTTCAAAATCATACACACGTAAAAAAATAACAGAAAGAAAGGTAAGTTTGTCAATAGATTAAACACTTACATCTATGGCCTTTGATGCGTTGAAGTAACACAAATGTATTATTGATAGATACACTGCGGTCAAACGACCATACACTAACTCCATGACTGCAGTTGCTTGGTCTTATATAGTACCAGTAAGTAATAATTCTAATCTAAAGAATTTCTACAGTAGAATTGATAATAACTTTATGCGTCAACAACCTTATCTCACATTCTTCGTGTTGCGTCTTATTCAGTGTATTGATGACTCAAATAGGTTTTGTATAACGGAAAAAATGCAATTTAATATTTAGAAATCACATAATTGATCATTCCTATGTTAGTCATTGAGTAGATTGTACTGTAGTAATCTACTAATAGCAGTAATATCATGGATACACTAGATGTACAACAACATCTGAAAAAGATTCACCCCAGTCTAGAAAATAATGTTTATGCTGCTAACAGACTGTCCATGTACACCCACGTACCAACGTACATACCTAGTCAGGTCATAAGTATTGCCACACAGTAAAAACTTTTCTTTGGGTGCGTTTGGCAGAAAAAAGCGCTAGCAAGCGCTTGTAAGCAAAATGGCGATCGTAAGCGGTAAGCGCTGTCAAATCGTAAGTAGCTATTTTCCTCCAGGACACGATGTTAGTTTTAACGGGGGAACCTAACCTAATTTAAATATATGTTTGTAAAGTATTCATATTAAAAACTTACCAATCATGAATTTTTAATAACATGTATATGTTTATTCATGTCATTATATTACTTAAAACGAATATTGCACAAAACAACTTATCAACTCTACTTCAAAACAAACAAATTAAATAAGCAAAATGGCGGATTGTGTCAGCGCTACTGAAGTAGCAATCGTGGCCTGGCCGAAAACTATTTCAGCGCTTATAAGCGCTTGCTAGCGCTTTTTTCTGCCAAACGCACCCTTTTAGAATGCTGGCCACAAAAAAGTTTATTGAATTCGAATTATTCATGAAAATAAAACTGTATACTTTTTAGAATTTTACTCATTTTTACATATGGAGTGGACGCTTAAAAAAGACCGTGTTGCAGTTGCGATTACACGCCAATTAAATTTTTTGATATACTGAAAAATTTGAATATAACCAAAAGATTCGTTTATCGTACCATCAAACGATACAATGAAGACTCTAGTGTAGATGACAGGTCAAGAAGTGGTCGCCCTCGATTTGTTAGGACTCCAGCAGTGATAAAAGCTGTAAAGGTGCGAATTCAAAGAAATCCCAAACGTAAGCAGAAACTGTTGGCCCTTCAGATGGGGTTAAGCAGAACCACGGCGTTAAATGAAGACTTAGGGCTTCGGGCATATCGAAGAAAAACAGGACATCGTTTGAACGCTCGTCTAATGGATCTGAAACTGAAGAGATGCCGCGCTTTGTTGAAGCGGTACGCGGGAAAAATATCGGGAAATTCTTTTTTCGGATGAAAAAATTTTTACCGTAGAAGAGAGCTACAACAAACAAAATGATAAGGTGTACGCACGCAGTAGTGAAGAAGCGAGCAACCGTATTCCGCGTGTCCAACGGGGTCATTTTCCATCCTCGCTCATGGTGTGGTTGGGAGTTTCTTATTGGGGCTTAACAGAGGTACATTTTTGTGAGAAAGGTTAAAAACGAATGCAGTTGTGTATCAAAATACAGTCCTGACGAACCTTGTGTAACCTGTTTCTCATACCATGTTCAATAACAGGCACTGGGTATTCCAACAAGATTCGGCGTCAGCTCATAGAGCGAAGAGCACACAGGACTTTTGCCAGCTCCGTGGCGTAGTGGCTTAGCAATGAGTGGCTGTGCTTGGGGGTAACGGGTTCGAATCCCGCACGGAACAAGTATTTGTACGACCTACAAGTAATTGTTCCGAGTTTGGATGTTTGTCCTTGTGAAATTTGTGTTTGTAAACTGCCCCCACGATACAGGAGAAAAACCTAGTGTGGAGGTAACGTTCTTTAAAAACAAAAAAAAAAAAAAGACTGGCTGGCGGCGCGTGAAATCGACTTCATCCGTCACAAAGACCAATCCAGATTTGAATCCGTTAGATTACAAGATATGGCAACACTTGGAGGAAAAGGCGTGCTCAAAGCCTCATCCCAATTTCGAGTCACTCAAGACATCTTTAATTAAGGCAGCCGCCGATATGACATGGACCTCGTTCGTGGTGAGATAGACGAGTGGCCGCGCAGATTGAAGGCCTGTATTCAAAATTACGGAGGTCATTTTGAATAAACTATAGTGTCATAAGAATCTATGTTTTGTTAAGTTCATTTTGGTATATAAATGGTTACATAATGAATAAACTTGTTTCAATTATTTTATATTAAACATGTGATAGAATTTATGACCTGACTAGGTAATATGCAATTTGGGTACAGATGATAAACCAGGGTCACATTGGGTAGCTTTATATATCGATACGAATGACGTCGGTGAATATTTTGATTCATATGGACGGGCACCTGTACGAAATTGTAAAAGATGGAACTGGAATGTTGATAGGACTTCAGTTTGTGGCGAATATTGCTTAATGTATTTGCTATATAAGTTTCAGGGATGTTCAATGCATAGTTTTACGAGTATATTTACAGGGAACACATTGTACAACGATATTTTAGTGGATGAGATGTTTCGCTCCTATTTTATAGATAATAAGTAATAAGATTTTGTATTTTATAAATAAAAATTTTAACAAAATTGGGTAATGTGTTTTATTAATGAGTCAGATTAGTGTAGATAGGAACAAAGGAGTATATAACAATATCACCACGCTGAGGAAGAATAGATAATGACGGTATTGAATGAACAATAGATAAGTAGATAAGAACAATGGAGCGCTAATGACGGTGGAGGCTCGAAGCGGATATCAATTAGATAAGAGTTAATTGATCTGCACATCTCCGGAACCGTGCATCCTACGCAAAAATGGACCGCAGATTCGTGATCAGAGCATGCCAAAACCCTTTTTTTTTTTTTTTTTTTTTAGGATCGTGAGTCGACGAACGTCGTACTTGTGACTCAGTGCGCCAGAACTGGTACAATCTTTCTACAAGTGCGCCAGAACTGGTACAACGTAACTACTAGTAATACATATTACTTCAATGTTAAAGAGATACATTTTTTAAATATAATTACATATGTTTAAATGTAAATTTCTATATTATTTGTATGTCTAACCTGTCCATCAATCTTGTGGTCTGAAGACTGGCCTATGACAGACCTCTGGAATTGTTTCTCTGTCATGTCTTCCAGCACGAATGTTGCTGTTACGGATGCACTGTCAAAATAAAATTTTATACATTTTTCATACACTTTAAAATGCATGAAGCTATACATTCAAATAGTTTTTTTTTTTTAATTATTATAATCCAGTATTTGAGTACTAGTCCGTCCACAGACCTTCGGTAAGTGGTGACACAGTTAAAGATGGGAAAGCACATTGACTTAGCTTAACAAAAGCTTAATCACTGATGATCACCATTGGACTTGTGATGAGCTGCAATGATGATCAAGATGATGAGTGGTAAATTAAAAAATTTTTGTTAAATTCAGTTTCTTTTTACTACTTACTTAATACTAAATCTTAATGTGGTATTTTAACACTTCGCAATTTTTGCGAAAATATTTTTCA
Organism: Parnassius smintheus behrii; assembly: GCA_036936625.1. NCBI lineage: Eukaryota > Metazoa > Arthropoda > Insecta > Lepidoptera > Papilionidae > Parnassius > Parnassius smintheus. Next base: position 47,530,768 of record JAUPFT010000010.1, on the reverse strand, counting down.
TTATCAACAGGAATGTATAAAATTTTTGTTTTAATGACTTGATTATTATCCCTTAAGAGTGCCAGCCCACCTCCATGGCCACTAGAATTAGAGTATCCCCAACACTAAGAAAAATAAAGAGCTAGCTAATAGCATTTTTCTTATTCCCTTTCATTCATTTGCCTGTCTCAGTTTAAATTATTGCAAACACCTTTCGACACCGGTCTTCAGCTCGGTTTGGTAGAGTGACAAAGATGAACAATTTCTCATCATAAATACGGTTGTTTTTAAACTATTTGTTTATTTCTGGGGTTTTTTCGGTGTGACAATAATGCGGCGCGCATTATTTGTATTAAATAAAACTTTAAAACCTATGTCTACCAACACACTCTTTATTTTCTCACCTCCGAGAAGCATACCTTGTTTAGTAAACTGTTATAACAAATCACATTATAGGTTGGGAAATTTCAACAGGAATTTAAAAATATATAATTAATAATAGGCCTGATAAAAAAATCAGCATATAAACCCCTTTTTAGCACGCAATGGCCTTTTTTTTCTTTTCTTATAAAAAAGTATATTAACAATGCTATAAACATTACTAATATTCCCCTTAATCACACGTGGTAAGCTTAAATTGCCTGTGTTACGTGTGGTTCACGCCAGTAGTCGAATGGCGGATTCGAACCCACGAACTTTTGCGTTCGCGGTCCGCGTCCTGCCATTAGGCTACTGTCGTTTTACTTTTTAGTGTGGCCGTTGAAAGGTCGTCGCGACTGTGGCGCTCTAAAGTCTATTAAATCACATTTTTTTTTGTATTTTCTAATATATTATGTGATGGCCCCCTTCTTAATGGCACTTAGATGCCCTCCTAATTAAAACAATATGTAGTGAATGACAGTTATATGTGTACTGCATTAAAATCATATAACAACTTGGTAAAAAAATTATTTACTAGTTTTTCGAAACATATTTTGTGTGTTTTATTATGGGACAGTATTATATTATAGTTATTGAAGTAATAGCCCTGACAGACCTGGCTCATAACAGAATGATTAGTCTGTGTCCGGAAAAATGCCCAATGATGTGCGGACACATTTGTTTGTTGGACTAGTTGTGTACACCGGCCCGTGTAAATTAACCACCAGCAATCATAAAATCATTTTAATTAATAGATCGATAACATATGTGGGCACCGCTTTGACAGTTAACTGCAGGTCTCAAACACAACATGTAACAAAACAAAACTTAAATGGTCTTATTACAAAATGTGTTTTATTAATAGTTTCAGATGCAAACAAGTATTTGTCACAAAGGAAGTTCCTAAGACATGGACCCACAATAATTGCAAAATTTTACATTTGCTGCTTAACTCTATACCTTACAAAGTTCTTTTTACATGTATGAATATTTTCAATTTTTTTTTATTGGAACAGACTAGTTTGAACCTGATATTAAATATGAACTACGATGAGATTAATAATGATTTGATCAATGAATAAATTATATCTACTTACATATATTGCATGTATTTACCCAAACCGGTTATTCATCTGTGAAAATTTCTAATAGGCTTACTTTGTGAATTACATTATATACCATATAGTATTAATTAAAAGCTATAAGTTTTCCTGTTGTAAATAAATAAATAAATTTCAGGCTTATTTTTCACTGTGTATGTTTGTAATCTAGGGTGCTAAGACCTTTTCATAAACCTTATAGCAGATAATGCAGAGAAACAATAAGTTTATTGAAATAACCTATACATGGATAGAGTTCAAATCTTAATATACAAACAAGGATGACCAACAAGCACACAGTCCACCTGAGGGTAAGTGGATAATGTGGCTCAATGAACATGACATCTATATTAGATTATGTTTCAAAATAAACATGTATTGTGACTTCTATTGTCTTTTTTTTGTAGATAGGAAAAATCTCACAATTTTTTTTATAAAAGATGTTTACTTTGTTGTCACTCCCATGACTGACTTGACATTTGTATAATTCTATTGGGAAACACCATAAAGTAAAGAAGAACAAGGACTAACATGGAATGTAGCAGTGAAAAGAGGTAACATAGAAAACAATGCAGCATTATGCTATTTTCTGTTTCAAGCATGTGCTTGAAACAGCAAGTAGCTTCTGTTTCTAGGGCAGTTACTTATCAAGTAAGCATATTCCTAATGACTATTTCTATATAAATTAACACTAGATATGAATAAATACCTTCGAGATACAGGTTTATTGATTGAAGCTCCATGAATTAAATCACTAAGACGCTTGACACGTAGGAGGGATGTTTTTTCTCCCATGACAAAACTAACTGCATCCATAAAGTTTGATTTCCCTGTAAAAGAAATATTATTACATATATATACACTTAACCATTTAACCAAAACATAGTATACACTTAAGGATATATCCTGGTATGTATGTAGAACTAAAAACAAAGTCAAAATTTGTAGTATGTTTTGTAAAACTGAAGTGACAAATTAACTAAGAGTCCACCTGATCGTAAGTGGCTCCTGCAGTCCATGGACATCTACAACCTCTAATGACTAAGATGAAATGCCTTTTATTATACTGGCTCTCTATACATTTCAGACCGGAAAACACGAATGCACCGGCCTATTTCTATCGCTTAGCGGTAGGCATGCAATACACTAAAGAGTACTCGGACAGACACTTAGACTAAAAGGAGGACCACTAGTTAGTTTAGTTTAGTTTACGACGGGCTGTTTTCCGCAACTCCACGTCTAAGCGCGTATTTTGCGTATGGGCAGGAATAATATGCTTATTCGAGCCATGATATCTCCCCGAAGAAGTTCAACAGTCCCTAGATGTTGCAAGCAACTTCGGGGAGCGATCCCGGTGTGCCGAGATGTTTAGCCCTGTATGAAGCGACTTCTGGACATATCAGCAACACGTGAGCCGCCGTTTCTTCCTCTCCCATGCATGCCCTGCACAGGGGGCTGTCAGTAACACCTATGGTGAACAAATGTTTGTTAAAAGAGCCATGTCCTGTGATAGCACCTGTTACTATCCTGATCTGTGGCTTGTTCAGTCAGAGTACCACTATACCACCAAGTAGATTGATACTTAATTCGCTTCATGTGTGATGTTAACCCAATGAGATTGGCAGCTAATGCGTGCCTCCACTCTCCATGTGCCCATTTGGCAAGTAATCAAGACTCACTATTAAATTAAAAAGTAAATGCTGTTTGTTCCAGATTCTAATCTTTGAACATCATAAACTAACTTCACTGCATATAGGAGATAGATTTTAAAAAGTTTGTAGTGTGAAAAAAATGTATTGAGAGAAGTAATTTTTTTATCTCTTTTGATTGAATGATGTATTATGATGCAAATAAAACAAGTACCTTTTTACACAATGGTTTACTTTCATAATATACATTCTTTAACCTCTCAATCCCCTAATGGTCTCGTGAGACCGCGGCCATATTTCGTCAAATCCCTAGCGGTCTCATGAGGTCGCACCCACCCACAGTACTTTAACCCATAAAAACTTATATATAGAGACTACTTTTCTATGAAGAAGTTTGGCATTATAGAATCAATACGAAATTTTCTATCCTCTATTTATTTGTAATCTATGTTCATTTCGTACCCCATTTTCATGTGAATGTTATTATTTTTGATTTTTTTTATAGGCTAGGGTGACAAACGAGCACACAGTCCACCTGATGGTAAGTGGTTGCTGTGGCCCATAGACATCTACATCTATCCTCGATTACGAATCAAAATGCAGATGCGTTGTCACCCGTGAGGACTAAGATGGAATGCCTCGTTTCCAGTAAAAAGGGTCTCCGGTTCTCTACACTCACCATACGAAATACAGCAGCATTAAGCTACTATTTCACGCTGGTATTCTGTGAGAGCGTGGTCCTTCCCCGGTCGAGCCGACCCATTCGTGCTACAACTATACTACTAATATAACTGCAGCATGGCTCTACCACGTAAAAAAGATTTGGTTGATTTTTGGATTTTCTAGGGTTTTATTAGTGTATTTATATATATTGGGTATAGGGGGTCATTGTAGAAGCGTGCTCGTCGCGACCCCTTCCAGCCCTTTTCAGGGCTGCAATTCTACACAGCTGCGCACCCATGCAAATAATGAAAGATAGAGAATTAGATGTCGTGTGTATGTCGGAGACCAAACGGAAAGGCAGTGGTACTGAAGAGCTCCTTGGCGGGACGTTAGCTATATGGTCCGGAGTCCCGGAAAGCGAGAACGCCTGCCAGGGAGTGGGGGTGCTGTTGTCGTCCCGGTTGGTCGATCTTATGACTGAATACAAGGTTGTGAACTCAAGACTTCTCTGGAATCGCTTTAAACTGGGACTGACGAAGTTATTCCTTTTGGCTGTTTATGCGCCGGTAGCTTCGTCGTCCAGGGCGGAGCTGAAGGAGTTTTGGAAGAATGTAAGAGAAGTTCTAGATTTGGTTAAGGGAAACGAAAGAACTGTTGTATGTGGTGATTTGAATGGATGGGTAGGTATCGCTCGACCAGGATACGAGTCGGTGCTTGGAAAGTTTGGCGATAAAAGGGTTAATGATGCTGGCAAGCTTATACTGGCTGTATGCAAGGAAAAGGGTCTTCTTGTGACAAACACTATGTTTAATCACAGGAAAATCCATATGTACATTAGAGAAAGAAAGAATGAGAGAAGTATGATTGATTTGTTCCTGGTGGACGACCGACTGCGAAAACAGGTGATGGATACACGAGTGTTCAGGGGTGCTGACCTGGGAACGGATCATTATCTAGTAATTACTAGATTTAGGGGTTTTGTTCGCGGGTTGGCGCTACCGGACGGCAGTAACAGAACCACAGTCGGTCTGTCGCATCCAAAGCTGGAAGCTTCAGGAAGCGGATACTAGGGACAAATATCACACGAAAGTAGCCGAAAAGCTTGACACCATCGATGGCAGGAAAGAATGTGTGGAGAGAACATGGCAGAACCTTAGGGATGGAATGGTAAGTGCAGCGAAAGAAGTATGTGGAACGACAAAAAGAGGTAGTAGTAAAAGAAGAGATGTATGGTGGAATGATGAAGTGAGAGAAGCTGTAAAAAAGAAGAAAAAAGCAAGGTTAGACTACTTGGCCTCTAGTAACGATGAGCATATGAGAGAGAAGGTGAAAGAAAGATATAAGCTGCAGAAAGTTCATGCGAAAACATTGATTGAGGAAGTACGTGAAAGGTGTAGAATAGAAGCGGACGAGAGGTTGTCGCACAACTTTAAGGAAAACTCCAAACTCTTCTGGAAAGAGATTGGAAGGTCCCGGAGTGGTGCGACAGCCTTAAGAATGAACAAAGTGCTTTCGAGAACCAATGACGTCCTCTCAGAAAAATCGGACGTCATGCAGCGATGGAGTGAATTTTATAGAGAAATGTATGCGTGTCATGATCTTAGTGAAGGATCCGGGGGTGACGCCGTGACTGGCACGCCAGACACGGACCTCGATGACACTGAGGTCATCAGCATGAAAGAGATTGAACGTGCGATTCGAAGTTTGAAATGTGGTAAGGCTGCGGGACTAGACAGAGTTACTGCTGAAATGGTCAAGTACGGTGGGCCGCGCGTCTGGGACAGCTTTCATCTGCTGTGCAATTTGTGCTGGCGGACGGGAGATGTCCCGGATGATTGGCGATCCACGGTCATTGTGCCTTTATATAAAGGTAAAGGTTCACATTTTGACTGCGGGTGCTATCGGGCGATCAGCTTGACCAGTTTAGCAAGTAAAGTTTACTCGAAGGTTTTGACACGTAGGATGCAAGAGAAATCGGAAAGATTCTTATGGGAGGCACAATGCGGATTTAGACCTGGAAGAGGATGCACGGATCAAATGTTTTCTCTACGCATGATCACGGAAAAGCTTCTGAGTGTTAACCAGAGGATTTTCTGTGCTTTTGTGGATCAGGAGAAAGCATTTGATAAGGTTATAAGGAAGAAAATGTGGGAACTGTTGCCGGGATATGGTGTGGATGGTCGATTGTTAAGGGCTGTGCAGTCACTTTACTATGACTGTAAAGCCTGTGTGCGGGTAGGGCATGACCTGTCACCCATGTTTAGCGTCCAAGCGGGCGTAAAAAAGGGTTGTGTCATGTCTTCCTGGCTGTTCATACTGTATCTCGACAGCTGTTTACAGAAGCTGAAAAATAGCTGTTTGGGTGTGAAATTGGGTGACATTAAAGTGAATTGTCTGCTGTATGCTGATGATGCAGTGCTTATTGCACCATCAGAAGCAGAACTGCAGGCATTAGTCACGTGTACGAAAGAGGAATGTGAAATTAAAGGTCTCCGTTTGAATGCTAATAAAACTAAGGTTCTGGTATTTGAAAAGGACGAAGAGAGAACGAAATGTGAAATATGGGTAAATCAGAAATGTCTAGAACAGTTAAATGAAATTGTATACTTGGGGAGTGCTTTCAGCCGGGATGGAAGATGTGATTTAGATGTGGATAGGCGTGTCGCTGCCGGAAACAAAGTCAATGGTGCCCTGAATGCATTAGTCAAAAGGCAAGGCGTGGTGAAGAGTGCACGCCTTGCAATACATAACGCAGTGTTGGTACCGACTTTGTTATATAGCAGCAAAACCTGGGTATGCCAGAAGAAGCATAAAAGCAAGTTGAATGCAGTGGAGATGCGATCTCTTCGTAAAATGTGTGGCGTTACCATAGCCGACCGAAAGCGAAACGAAGAGATTCGCAATATGGCAGGATTGAAAGATGACCTTATCACAAAAATTGATAGGGGCGTACTCCAATGGTTTGGGCACGTTGAGCGAATGAGTGAAGACCGAATGGTGAAGAAAATATATAGAGCGAAAGTAAATATTAAAAGGTGTCGAGGTAGACCGAGACTAACTTTCGAAGACCATGTGAGCAAATTGCTCGAAGAGGGGAGGGTCAAGAGTACTCGGGTACCTAGACGTGCATGTATGAAGAAGTTAATGAACCTGAAAGAAGCGAAAGAGGTATGTAAGGATCGTGACACTTGGCGATCTGTTCTCTCTGGCTACCCCGTTAGGGATTGTGCGTGAAGATAAAGAAAGACAGAAAGAAAGATTTATATATATTAATTATTTCTGAAGCCCAAATTCTTAAACTGTGTTATGTAAAATAACTAGATTTGTCTATGTTTACATAATAGATTATTACTATGTTTTTGTATGCTGTGTTGGGAGGCAAACGCGCGTTTTTGGTTAAGCTTTATTACAATTTGAATTTTAATTTATGTTCTTACTCTTACACTCACCCTTACACTACACAAACCACATGAAAAATCAATTATATATTTCCTATGTATAAGTTTACCATGGCATAAAGATAAAGACAAAATAAATAATAAAATACCTATAATGACTAAATTTTATGCAATATTTAGCACAATAATTGTTTCGTTTTATTCTCAAATATTCACTTTCGTACAAATTTAATACTCCCTCGATCATTTCAATCCTTTTATTTATACAAAATTAAATGGTTACTCCTTTGCAAATACTAAATGACATAGATCATTATAAAATTGCTAACTCCAAACAATACAATATCCAGGACTTAAGTAAGCACATTAAAATTAATATATCAGATCTTACTATCTTTATGCAAAATATAAGAAGCATGAATTTATATTTTGACCATCTTATGGTAGTTATTGTGCACCTAGAATTTGATCCTACAATAAAATCACCTCCTAATAAATCAATTAATTTTGTTGGTGAATATTTTGCTAACATTGGAAAAAATTTAGCTAATGACATTAATATCAATGAAACTCCTATGCTAATACACACACCTGTCGACCCCCAAATACGAGTTCTTATTTGTCATCGTTCATCCTTTTTGACACTGATCCTCAAGAAGTAGTCCTTAGTATTAATATTCTGAAAACTGATAGTGCTGCTGGTGGGGACAAATTTCTGAAATGGTGTAAGTTCCTTATCACCCCTGTTTTAGTCACCTAGTTAATCTTTGTTTTTGTATAGGTTCTTTCCAACCTGAATTAAAAAATCTTTAATTACTCCAGTTTATAAGTGTTAAAAGAGACGATGTCAACAATTATATGCCTAACTCAGTCCGTACATCTACTCATTAAGTATTTAGAAAAAAATCTACTGAAAATCGGTTTCAGCCCTTACTTCTTTAAAGTTAAAAAAAAGTAAAGTTTCAGCCTATATACGTCCCACTGCTGGGCACAGGTCTCCTCTCATTTCTGAGATGGTTTTAGGGCAAGGAAGTGTCCACCACGCTGCCTCAATGCGTGTTGGCGAACTTCACATGTCTTCGAAAATATTTTTTTTTCTTATTCCTCAGACATGCAGGTTTCCTCACGATGTTTTCCTTCTCCGCCGAGCACGTGGTAAATCAGCACTTAAAATTGCAATTAACAATTTTATTGGTGCCGGCGGGGATCGAACCCGGGTTACTCGCGTTCTGTTATATTTACAGAGAGTGTTAACCATCTGAGCTACCATGGCTTACTTTTTTAATCATTGATAATGTTGATCATGGAAAAAAATGTATTACAGTTGTTCTTGATTTAAACAAGGCTTATGACACCGCCTCTCTTCCCACTCTAGTTGCTATACTGGAACATATTGGCATTTGTGACAAACTACTTGAATTGCTGAGGGACTATTTGCAGTGACAAGTCTTTTCGTGACTGACTTGACACTGTCAGAATTCCATCAAGAGAAGCCATAATTTAAAAGAAGAAGAAGACACTACTCATTGATTAAAACTACTTTTACGGATTTTATCGCGTTTATTTTACTATTATTTTTAATTCCCGACATTTCGGGCGCTTTCCAGCACCCATGGTCACGGGGGACTGAGATGACTGACTTCCCGATGTCATTATTAAACCCGGAGTACCTTCAGCTTTTTTAATTATTGTTTATGGTCCGATCTATGCAAAATAAACTGACTATGTCCTGAGGTCTTGCAGTGGTATGCTTGGGTTTAGTTTTAATTTTATTGATTATAGGATCCCAAGCAGGTGGTAATACCCAGCCTCCTTCTCTATTGAAATTAGGATGTTTTTTTAATTTCAATAGCCTCACGTATCATCCTTGGTAGGAATCGGTGTTCTCTCGCGAGGATTTGTGGTCTATCAAATCTGATGTAATGGTTGGGGCCGTCTAGGATATGATCGCAAACTGCAGACTTCCCGGAACGTTGATGCTTCACATGAGCTATATGTAAAATAAACGCGATAAAATCCGTAAAAGTAGTTTTAATCAATGTGTAGTGTTCGCGTAATTATAAGAAATCATTAAGAAGACACTACCATTATGTTTACTGATGTTACTTGTAAATGTGTATTTGAGAAGGCTGAAAAAGGTCTTGCTAAGTTCTCTGGATGGCTTAGACATAATCTACTGAACCTAAATATTAATAAAATGTGCTTTACTACAGATAAAAGAACACAGCCCTCTATTGAAACTTCACTAAAAATGGATCAATCTAATGATGCGAATTTTAAGAAAACTTAATCATCGCGAATGCAAAAAAATACTTAAAGACTATCTTAAAAAATTAAACTACCACAGCACAGAAAACATTTTATGTCACATAATTATATACATTTCATTTTTCATTTAATGTTTTCATTTATTTATTTATTTCGTGGACAATAGGTATTATATAGATATTATTTACATAATTATATATTCAAGTTCAGCTATGTCCCACACTGCGGGCATACGAAACATAAATTACAAAATACAAATTACGAATTACAAATTACGAATTACAAAATTATTAAAAAGTACAAAAACATAAAAGTAAGTACCTAAAAATAACTGTATGTAATGCAAATGCAACAGAAACAAACTTTAGTGGATACAGAAATTGAGAAAAATAAAATAAATTTAAGCATGTCATAAATAATTGAATAATGACTGTGCCAATTTATTATGTACATTTTTTAATTAAAGCTATTAGGTATCTTAAAATCATTATTTAAGAAATCATTGGTATAATAAAAAAGAAAAAAAAATTAAGCATGTCGGAAATCTAATTATGTCATAAATAATTGAATAATGACTGTGCAAATTTACTATACACATTTTTGTATTAAACCATTTAATGTATAATGAATAGGTTTTGTCAATAAGGACACTAACAAGTGTTTTTTTAAAGATTTTATAATTTTTTGTATCTTTGATTTTTTTAGGTATTTCATTATGTATTTTCGGCGCTATGCAAAATACACTTTAGTTAAATAGCGCTGTTTTACTTGCAACAGAGCAGAGTTTATCTGTGTGTTGCACACTGACATTGATGTTCATAAAGATGAATATTCATTTTTACGAACATGGTGACCTCTAAAATATATAGTGAAGTAAGAGTTAATACTTTTAACTTTTTAAAAATTGGATTACATGTTTCAGTTTGCTGTAGATTGCATATATAGATATGCACCTCTTTTGTGCTTTAAAAATATTTTCTTTATTAACAGAGTTACCCCAAAATAAAATACCATATCTTAGTGTAGAATCTACGTAAATGTTATATGCTGTAAGCTGTGTAGACATATTGGTTGTTTTGGAAAGTTGTCGAAATGCATAAGAACATCTATTCAGTTTTGAACATACTATATCAACATGGGACTTCCAGGTTAACATACTATCGATTCTCAAACCTAAGAAATGTTTGCTATTAGTTTTACCAATATTTTTTGTCAAAGTGATTTAGTGTTTTGGCAGATCTTTTTACTTGAAAAGTCATGCATTTACTTTAATTTAAATTAATTTGAGATTATTAAGTTCAACCAATCAACTATTGTATTAAATGTCTCATTCATTTCATTATTTAAGAGAGTCAAATCTGTAGTCAAGAAAAGAACAGTAGTCATTTGCAAAAAGTGTCATGGAGAAGTTGGTGACTAGAAATAAGTCGTTAATACATGCAATTAAAAAGAACGGACCAAGAACTCTTCTCTGGTTAACATCACAACTCACAGTTCTGGATTTGGAATAATGTAGGATTTCCATATTTGTTTTCTTTTAATCTATGCCTTTTATTATTGCCAATAAATATATTTTTGTTTATTAAATAAAAGAACATAAAAATCGTCGACGACCGAGTGCTTTCAGATCGGCTCGACTCACTGGCGCTGCGAAGAGATGTTGCATTTCTTTGCGTATTTTATCGCATCTATCACGGGGAGTGCTCTGAGGAATTGTTCGGATTAATCCCAGCCGCCAAATTTCGTGAATGCACTACACGGCAAACGTCCCGATACCATCCACACCATCTGGATGCTTGGCGGTCCACCACTGTACGTTTCACAAAGAGTTTTCTTCCACGTACAACCTCTCTGTGGAATAGTTTACCACCGGCGATTTTTCCGGACCGATACGACCTGGGCCCTTCAAGAAAAGAGCTTACTCCTTTCTAAAGGGCCGGCAACGCACCCGCAATTCTCCTGGTGTTGCGGTTGATCATGGGCGGCGGTAGTCACTTAACATCAGGTGAGCCGCATGCTCGTTTGCCCCCTCTTCTATAAAAAAAAAAAAATAGTAGATATGCTAACCTATTTAACCTCTCAAACCCCAAATGGTCAGATTCGAACACGGTGCTATTAAATCCCAAGTGCACCCACCCACAGCACTTTAACCCATAAATACCTATGTTTAGAGACTACTTTTCTAGAAAGATGTTTGGCATTATAGAATCAATATGAAATTTTCTATACTCTAGTGGAATAAAAAGTCAGTTAGTCTATGGATATTTATTCATAATCTATGTTCATTTCGTACCCCATTTTCATGTGAATGTTATTGAGATGATTTTTGGATTTTTCTAGTGTTTTAATATAGTGCTTTATTGTAAAATTCTAATGAAAGTTTTTGTGTGAATATAATTTAAACTTTTACATAAATAATTTCGAGTAATATATAGAAATAATTGTGATTTTCACGCTGTCGACATTTGCTTGGTATGTTTTTTCTTTTGTTATCAAAATACAATAAAATCTTTTTGTATTGAAGTAAAACCCGACTTTTGTTTAGACCACAGGATAGAGAATTTTGTATAGATTTTATAATGCCAACTTCTTCAAAGAAAAGTAGTCTCTAAATATAAGTTTTAATGGTTTAGTGCTGTGGGTGCGTGCGGTCGCATGCAGCCGCTCTGGATTTGATGGATGCATGCAACTGGATGGGATTTTTATGGGGATGGAAAGGTTAAGCATTTACAATCACACACACACACACACACACACACACACACACACACACACACACACACACAAGCATGCCTTTTTCATTTGCACACACCAAAATTAGATCATAGATATCCTTGCCTTATCTCAATATTTTATATTATTAGGAAGAGTGGTGCCTCCTGACACAGGTATTCTTTAATACTTGCTAGAAGGCTCCAATTACTATATTATTTAGTTTGCCTTGAGAAAGGAGGAAATAAATTTTCATTTTCATTTTCACTGATTCATTTACAATCAAATAGCTTTTTCATATATATTCATATTGATTTAAGATGTATAAGTTTTATATACAGCAGGCACACACAATTAAAAATATATCATTGCCAGTGTTGGGCGACCTCCCGTACGTACCCTGTCACCAGGTGCGTAAAAAAGTAAAATGGCTGGGCACATCAAGGGTACAAGAAGTTTCAAAAATGTAAACACCCATTTTTTAAAGTTCTTGTACCCTAATTTCAATTTATTATAAATGTTTAGTTCGTATTATCCATACGATGGATGCAAGTGACTTAGAAACATACTTTGTGGCATTCCTTGGGGTAAACCTATGTTGAGCAGTGATTTTGTGATGGGCTGTATTGAAGATGATGATAATGAACCATATTCTTTTTTCTTTAAGCCACCAAAGACTATATCAATTAAATTGTGTAGGAGAACTGTTTGAAAGTTTTCTTTACCTGAGCCATTCGGTCCGATGACAGCAGTAAAAGATTTTAAAGGACCTATTCGGTGATGACCCCGATAGGATTTGAAATTCTCCATATCTATGTATTTCAAAAACGCTGGCATTTTGATACAGTATAATCACATTCAGAATAATAAACAACTTCTGTAACACCACAATATAAAGCGCCAAAATTTACATCAACAAGTTTACATTTACAAGTTAAGCTCAAGTCCATAGATAAATAAATATGTAGCAAGCTACAGATACGACAGTGACTTTTAGTCAAGTTTCCCAATCCCAACTACGCCTTTTGGCGCTGCAGTCGCCCAATTTGATAGATGAGTAATGACTATACGATACTCTGTGAACACAGAGTACCTTTGTATAAACTGTCTGTGAATCAACCCAAAAAGACAAAATTTTGTTTGTGTGCATTGTGCAAACTTTACAAAGATACAAGACGAATCATCCTGCTCCTGCTCGGAAGACTTATTACATCGTTTTTGTTTCACAATAGAAACTGCTATTATCAGGTGACCATGTTCTCTTCTCTCTTTGGTAAACGAAGGTCATCGCCTGTGAGAGACGGAATTCCACCAATTCCAGGACCCAAACCAGATGATGGTTATGTGATTATCGATCCGTCGTCTCCAGGAAACAGCTTGTACCCCAATGTTAACGAAGTTCGACAACCAAGCAGACCAGCTCCACCGGCTCCCGTGCCGAAAACATATGACCAGACTTTCCATTATCTTCAGGACGTACCTTTCATGTTATCTCGGGAGTTACAAATGGCAAAGAATAAAGATGCCTTCGCAACTGAAATAGGAGATCTTCTTGCTTTTTTAACCAGCAAAATTAATGTGAGTAGCTACAGCTATGACTTTTCTGTTGAAAAGAGTGTTTTAAAAGAGTGTTAAATCATTATCATATTGAAATATTTATCATTTTAAAAGTAAATTGTCGGTCTCCGTTTCTGCTGAGGAGTCTGTCTGGTTTGGTATCACTACCTATTTCTGCTACTGCTAATGGGTGCCATTGTGATTTCGTTTGAAAAAATGGTGAGTCATTGAGAGTTTCTTTGGTAAAATATTGTTTTTATGCAATGAAAAACAGGTTGAAAAAGTTGGTTTTTAATAGATTGAGATTATGGGTTTGTCTAAGTAAGTTGTAACTTTAAAACACTGTTTTTAATACATATTATTAATTAATGTCACTGAAAAATTAATAAGTTTTTGAAAAATAAAATTATTTATTTACTCTATTATATATATACAAGTTAATAAAAAGGATTACACAGGATTGGCATTCTTTCTTAATCAACCTGGTACATTGGAAAAATGTGATAGGTATACAATAGATATGGGCATTACTAAACACTAGTTGCAGAAGTTTTCAGTCTAGTTATAATTGCAATTTATTACAAGTGGTAAAATTAAAAATTTTGTACAATCTACTTCAGAACATCATAATGTAGTCGAAGTCAATTAAATTATTAAGGATAACTCAAAAACTATTGGTCAGATCTTGATCAAATTTATGTCGGACACGAGAAGCATCAGCTTTCAAATAAAAATAGAATCATCAAAAAATCAAAGTTCACCTAGAAAAAAGCTCAGAGGTAACATACAAAAAAAACAGTTGAATTGACTACCTCCTCCTTTTTTGAAGTTAGTTAAAAATAAACTACTGCAGTTGTCAGAATCTTATTACAGGTTGAAGTAATTCATACAGACACCAAACACAATGACACAAATTTATAATTATTAAAATAAATATATAGTTTTCAAAAACCATTATTAGTGATTATACTTAAACATACTAAGTATTAGTATTGCAATTACAGGTACCAACCCATGTCTAACATAGAGCCTAAATATGATTTTATATTTAATTTTTGTATTTGAAATTTGCTTGTCAATGGTATGCCATTGATTGATAATGTATGCATTGCATCATAGACTTATTATACTACTGCATATGGACCGGGTCATTGTACAAATAAAATGGCACCGACTCCTCGGAGGAAAAATGCATAGAATACTATAATATACATTAGAATGGTTGTCAACCTTATTTTGTACGAGGATTGGTGTCGCTGGGAGCACACATACAAGCAATTACGTCGTATTATCAGTTATCACTACTACAAACCCGATTTGCTGTGATGACAGACAGATTTGACAAAATTATTTTTTTATTTTTGTTTCTAATCACAAATTATAAATAGTTTCGATTTACTGGTGGTAGGATATGTCCACTTTATTTAAATTCCATTTCCTGCTGTTCTTTCGACACATAATTATTGCACAATTTTCCATTTTTTTAATAATTTGCATGTGAAGTAAAGTGATGCTTGACATGAAAATTGGAAACACTTGATTGTATTGCATTTATAGGTGTGAATCGACATGTTAGTGGCTGCATGGGCTCCGCCCACTGCCCCATTCTATTATATATGTATTACAGTATTCTATGCAAAAATGTATATGGAACACATACACGAGCTCAGTGCTGTCTTGATTTCAAACACCAGCTGTCTATGCAGTGTTTCCACTTTTATATATTTTGCACTATTTTAGGGTAAATCTACTAATAAGTTGACAGGGTTTTGGATAATTTGGGGTAAAATCGAATTTCAGGTAATCCTGTTTTTTATACCCACTTAATGTAATTTTCTTTAAAGATTTATCGAAGGGGATAGGGTCAAAAGAACTAGAATAGTGTAGAATGAAAAAGTTTTTCATTCTGTATCTCGGAATAATGATATAATATTTTATTTAGTTACATATTCATTATTCATATGAGACTACGTGTTAATTTAATTTGTAAATGAGAATGTCTTCTTCATCACAAAACTCAAGATTTTTAATTGTGAAATGATATTTAAAACTATGATATTATTCTTTAAAATATTGAAAATTAGGTGCAATAAATAAGGCTGTTTTGATTTTTTTTCAATAATTTAGGGAGCATTTCTACAGGTTCTAGGGTAAAACCAAAATCATTAGTGGAAACACTGGTTCCATGGTAGTTCATGAGTATTTAAGAGATGGCACTGATTTATTCTATGCTTAAACCATGAAAAATTTTTGTTGTCACAAACATATCTTGTCATTTACATTGATAGCATTGCATTATTTTTTTGGAAACTAGTTGCTTATTACTGGCACATATTTTTACCTGTTTTTAGGCAATAGAATACAGTTTATAGCAAAAAAACTGTTTATTGATTCAATGCTTACCGTTTATGTGAAAAGTAAAAGAGTATAATTACAGGCTGTGATACACTATCTTAGTACTCCAAAGTGACATTACATCTGTAGGTTCTGCTTTTATTTAATTTATTTTTTATAGGATAAGGATGACAAACTAGCACACAGTCCACCTGATGGTAAGTAGTTGCTGCGGCCCATAGATATCTAAGTACATCAATCTTTGATCACAAGTCAAAATGCAGATGGATTGTCACCCGTGAGGACTAAGATGAAATACCTCTTTTCCAGTAAAAAGTGTCTTGGATTCTCTACACTCACCATACGAAACATGCTGGTATTCTGTGTAAGTGTGGTCCTTCTTATAACTTGTGATAAATCCTGAATGTTATATTAGAGTTATTCCTTTTCAAATTGCGCAAAAATGTAAGTAATTTAGATGAAACAATTTAGATAAAACAATTTAGATATTTAATGTAATTATACAAAATATCTACATTGATGTGATTATAGTATAAAATATGACATTCATAACTAAAATTATATGTGTTCAAAAATAATTATTGTACATTGTAATTAAGGCTTATGAAGGTAATAATTTAGTTAAAAAATACGTTTTTGATCAATTGTAACAGTTATCCTATTGGAAAATAAATAGGTCTCACAAATATATCTTGGGTTATATAAATATATCTTGGATGGCAAGAAAAAGAACTTTTATCAAAAAGTAAAAGCCTGTGAGGGCTTTATTTGTTCTGTACACTATGGTTAGCAACAACTTCAAATGTGAAATTAATATTATTTAAAAGTTATACTTTTGACTGGACATATCACAATCTCAATTGTCTAAATAGTTATGTACGTTAAAAACTTCATCCCTTAATTTGACACCTAAGGGTGTCTAATGAGCAACAAAAAAAGGAATCTTCAAAAGCATGTCTGAATTGACAAAGGTATTGCATAACACACATATCAAATAATAATAATGCGGTCCTCCATGTTGAAAGGGGAAGGGTTGCTAACTCTGAGGGTATAGACTTATCTATGCCCGTCAACTTAAGGACCCTTTCCGAGGCTGAAACATACTGATACCTGGGTATGTCACAGAACATTGGTATTGATGAGGCAGGTATGACACAGTCAGTTTGCGACGTGTTTTATGCACGCTTGACCAAAGTGCTTAACAGCCTTTTGTCCGGTGTGAATAAGACACACGCATATAACGGTTGGGTCATGCCTGTCTTCATGTATACCTTTGGCATACTCAGGTGGACCCAGACTGAGCTTAACGCCCTGGATAGAAAAGTCCGCACTACCATGACGTCCCATATGATGCATCATCCGAGATCGTCGGTAATGGGGCTGTACTTGCCGCGAAAGCATGGTGGGCGTGGTTTTCTGAGCGCGCTCACCATGCATAATCGCGAAGTGTGCAGCCTCCGTGATTACTTCCTGGCGAGATCGGATGATCCATTCTATAATGACGTCATTTCCAGTGATAAAAGGCTTACCCCTTTATCCTTAGCCAACGAGCAATGACGGGACCCAGCAGTGCTTAGCATTTCCGACCGGGAGACCGTATGGAAGGAGAAGGAGCTCCACGGGAGGTACTACAGGGCTCTACATGAGCCCTTCGGAGATACGGTCACCTCCCTTAACTGGCTACGTTTCAGTGACCTCTTCGGGGAAACCGAGGGTTTTGTCTATGCAATACAGGATCAGGTTATTAAGACCAACAACTATCGGAGATACATCCTAAAGGATGGCACTGTCGACGTCTGCTATGTAATAGCTGCTGTGGCTTTACCACATAAAAATATAAATGAGAATTGGTATTTCATGTTTTAATTAATAATTTTCTGTTTAATTAATAATAATATAAATATATGCCTTCAGTGTAAGTTTATAATTTCTAACCTAAGTTATTTAGATGTAAATTTACATACATATGATAAATATGTAAAAGTAAATATTAATTATTTTATGTAATAAGTAAATTGCTATAAAAATTACTATTCTAAGACAGAATTCTTATGTTTAAATAAAGAATTAGTTAATTTGTAAAATAATGATGCACTTGTTTTGTTTAGATTTATACATCAGAAATTAACTAGTACCTAGTTGCAGTGACATATTTGTTCTGGTCAATTAAATTTTAGTACTTTTATCAAATGTAAATAAGTATGTAAACATGATATTAAAATGTTATATATTATTTATTTCTTAATTGAAAACCTAATAATGTCTTATATCACCTCCTAGTAATCCTAGGTATCTGAATATGTACATCCAGCCACCAATAAGTTTACTTCTATGCTAAGATTAATTAGTTATTTAATAGGTACATATTATATATTCTTGTAACAAAAAAATGTAATCATAATCTGTAAATACTATTTGAATAGGTACAGAAAAATGTATAATGTGATATTTCTTGTTTGAAGGTGAAGTTATTAATTAATAAAAATATATATTTGTACCAAGTTTATATTTATTGCAAACTCATTCAATATGTAATTTATTTATTTATTAGTTATTGCTTACAAACATAAATTGACACGCAAACCTTACAGAAAATAAATGACCTTTTCACTCTTTTTTTTTTAAAGAATATTAATAATGCTATAAACATTACTAATATTCCTTCTAACCACTCACGTGATAAGCTTAAATTGCTTGTGTTACGAGTGGTTTACACCAGTAGTCGATTGGCGGATTCGAACCCACGACATTTTTGAATTCGCGGTCCGCGTCCTGCCATTAGGCTACTGTCGCTTTACGCTTACTCTATCGTGCAAATCTTTTTTAAAAGAGATTAAGTAATTTAAAATTATGTAAGTTTTCTTTTATTTAATGAAAGTGACAAACACGGTCCACCTTATGGTAAGTGAATGCTGTGGCTAATAGATGTATACATCTATCCCCGATGAAGAAACAAAATGCATGTTATTTGTTATTTCGGGCTCATTCAGGGCTCATCCCTGAGGACTAAGACGAAATACATTTCCAGTTCTCTAGACTCACCATACGAAACAGCAGCATTGAACTGCTATTATATGCTGATAGTCTGTGAGAGCGTGAGCATTTATCATTTAACACATCACAAATCCACTGCTAAAAATGGGACATCCCAACTTACGTCACTAAAATGATGCCAGAAAAAAACGAACAAATATGTAGATATCATAATAATAATGTCCCCCACAGACCTAGTGACGGTGGCGGCGCCCATTCTTAACGTAGACTTGCCATCTGCACAGGACAAGATTAAAGTGTTCGAGTGTATGCGGTAAGCACAGGTTCTAGGTTCTATTACCTCGCTCTCATAGTCCAATGGGACGGTAATCTGACACGAACAGAGTACAGGATCACCACTTTACGGGCTTTCCCAAGCACGGGGTTGTAACACCCGCACCGCCAACTTCCCGACTCGAGCTACTCAGAATATCTTGTCAGAAAAACTCAAATCAAACACCAAAAACAAAAATCATTATTTATTTTAAAGACATTACTAAATTATTATATTTTACACATAATTAAAAACACATTAATATTTTATAATTTTACATAATTATATCTTGATGTAAACATGAATTTGACTAAGCATTTTTCTTTTACAAGTCATACTAGGCAACATTATACATAATAAGTTAACTAAACAAATACGATAGGAAAATTCTATTACAGAATATCAGAAAACCTAGGCAGTTCTAACTCAAATTTCAATTCAACCCTTTTACAAACTAGGTATCATCTTTTACTTTTCTGTTTAACGAAATTGTTAACACTAAATATTCTTTTAAAGTTTCGATATAGGTATACACATACCAATAAATTAAATAATTAAAAAAAAAACTGCCGCAGGGCCGACTTAAAATATTGCCCCTGCTTGAAAACACACATCACAATTAAAGAGGCAATTAAGAGGATACCTTGAAAATGAATCGTAGTGTGGGGGCGTGGCTTATTCCTTTGTCGGTGGAGCTCATGGATGACTGAGGGATCAAAATGAAAGTGATGCAATGACTTCATAGTACGCAAATTATGAGATAGCTATACCGAGCACACGCTCGGAAAAAAACTACGTAAGCGCCAAACAACATTTTTATTTTTTTCAACAAAACTTCGTTATAGATTAAAAAAATGGTTTATGAGAACTTAGATATGGGCAAGAACGCGAAAAGATGTACATTGGACTTTTCTACATGTCCCCAGGTTATATCGTACTGCTGTGCGACTTTGATAAGTTTTACAAGAATCATTACCATATTAGTTGATTTTAGATGAAATAGGCATGTCATATTTATTAAAATTTTACGCATGAAATTATACTGAATTGTAAAAATTTAAGTTTAAAAAATCGTGATTTTGTTGTATAGTACTGTCCCTTAAAAAAAACCGGCATTTTTAACAGCGTTTTGTGAAAAAAAAGTTATTTCACTGGCAAACCTTTAGTTACATATTTGAAATTTGGCGGAATTTTAATTATTTTTTAAGTTAATTGTGCTGCCAAAGCTAGAATTTCTACTAAATAAGTAATTTTTAAATTTGTCCCCGGCATATGAACCTACCGGACATGTCCAGGTACCGTTACCGCATTTTCGTTTAAATTTATAGTTTTTTTGTTCAATGTGGTATTTATTTTTTTATTTAAACGGCAACATCATAATGAGACCGAAAAAAGAAAAAAAAAGATGTCTATGGTTAAATCAGCCATTTTATTCAAACAGCTGTTTCATTTTCGGCGTTTTTGAGAGGTTGTGTTTTTACGGGCACTGTCCGGTGAGTAAATTAATTTGTTTTTTGGTGTTATAACGTGTTTCCAACGCATATTTTATGTCTAAAACTTACATGAACTATTTAAGATTACTATAATGTGAAAAAATGTGTGATAAATATCAGCAATTGTAGAAATTTTATAGTTTTGTATAAGAAGTACTCGATTCCGTTACCTCATGTCCGTTACCATCGCGGTGGTAACGTATAGGCCGGACTTGAAAGTCACGAACAGGATCACGTAAAGCAAGGTTTACATGGTGTAAACTTGATTTTTTTCTATTATTTTATTTATTGTTTTTAGGTACCTCTGAACTCCTTCATTTATATAGTTATTTCGAAAATCATTTTTTATTTAAGATTTATTATATTCTGGATTGGTCAAATAGAATTTCATCAAAATCGGTCTACTATTTTTGTTTTGGAGTCAAAATAGCTAGAAAAAGTGTGCTATTCCAGATACTAATTTTTGTTTTATTGTAGTTCTATAGAGAAAGTTACTGAATTTTTTGTTAGGCTTGTTTGTTGTTGGCTCATTTTTCCTGAAAAAAAAAATAATAAT
This sequence comes from Parnassius smintheus behrii, assembly GCA_036936625.1. Classification (NCBI taxonomy): domain Eukaryota; kingdom Metazoa; phylum Arthropoda; class Insecta; order Lepidoptera; family Papilionidae; genus Parnassius; species Parnassius smintheus. Next base: position 47,509,311 of record JAUPFT010000010.1, on the reverse strand, counting down.
ACATGTATGTAAGAAATATAATTTAGGTATCAATTCAACAGGTAAATAATTGTACTTAATGGAATTTCAGATTTCAATATGGTGCTCACTGCAGCTGAAAAAATGCGCCGTTATCGCCAAAAAATTAAAGATAATCCCCAAAAATATGAACAACAGAAGAAAAAAGACCTACAACGCATAAAAACTAAAAGAAAGAAAATATCACAACTCGATGATGCCGATAAAGATAAAATAAGAAAACAATGGCGAGATCAAAAAAAGAGGCAAAGAAAAAATAAAAAAATAAACAAAAGTAATGAGAACCAAGATAAAGACAACGAAAACATTGATAGGGATGGAGTATCATTCAGGGAAAATTCGCTCAGCAGAAAAAGTCGAGAGTCAGATTCGAGTTTAAAGTCAAAATTGAAATACATGAAAAAAAAGTGTTACATATTATTAAAAAAAATTGAACAATCTCAAAAAAACGAACAATCACTGCAAAGAATAAAAGAGAGGTTGAAAAAAAGATTGTATAGACAAAAAAATGCCAGTGAAACTATAATTAAAAACCTGAAACTCACTATCGATAATATGAAAGCGCGCGAAGAAATTTTAGAAGCTGCTTTAAAAAAGACGTATAAGAATTGCAAGAAACAAGCAGAAAAGAGAGTACTGAAAGGGATAGTAGAAAACGCTGAAGTAAAAACTTTCGTAGCTAAATTAATGGGTTTATCAGGAAGAACCAAGTACAAGAAGAAAACAACATCTAAAGGCAGAATAACTGAAATTGAAAATTTTTTCATCAGAGACGATGTTAGCCGTTGCACCGCTGGCAAGAAGGAATGTCGATCCAAAAACAAAGAAAAGCGTCAAATCCGGTATTTGTTGGACACATTGAATAACTTATACGTTAAATATAGGAGTGAAGGTGGGAGGTACAAATTAACAACTTTCCGTAAATACAAACCATTTTTTGTATTGGCTCCTCATCTTGCATCACGTGACACTTGCCTCTGCGTTAAACACGATAATATCCAACTGAAATTTAAAGCTTTGAGAAAGAGTGGCTTAACTGAACACCGACACATAAAAGATGTACTCCAAGAACTATCCTGTGACCTAAAATCTCCCTTGTGCATGCATGGAAAATGCAGAACATGCAAAAATAAGCCTCTTAACTTTGAACCCGGTATGTATTTAGACGAAATGGTTACTTGGACTCAGTGGGAGCGAAAACGACATGAATATTTGAAAAAGGACGGGACTGAAAAGAAGACTTGTGTTTGCATAAAAACAGAAAAAGTCAAAATCACAAGCACATTGCGTGAACTATTACGCATATTTAAGGCGGACTTAAAATTATTCAAAAAACACCATTACAATGTACACCACCAACAAGAAAAATATCAGGAGGGCGTTACGTATTTGAAAGAAAATGAAGCTTTAGTCATTTGTGACTTTTCTCAGAACTACGAATCAAAACTAAGCTCAGAGATTCAGAGTTTGCACTTTGGTGGGTCTAAATGTCAGATTTCGCTACATACCGGCATGATCTACTTCAAAGACACATCCCAATCATTTTGCACTGTGTCGCCAAGCACCGTTCACCAACCACAAGCAATCTGGGCCCATTTAAAACCTGTGCTTGAGTACATTAAAGAACATCAGCCTCAAGTTACTGTTATTCACTTCTATTCCGATGGCCCTACTTCACAGTATCGCCAAAAAAACAATTTCTATCTGCTCAGCGTTTTTAGGCAAAAACTGAATTTGGACCATTGTACGTGGTCATTTTTTGAAAGTGGGCACGGTAAGGGCGTGGCGGATGGTATAGGAGGCACAGTGAAAAGAGTTTTAGACAGGAATGTTTGTTTCGGAAGAGATATTTCAAATGCTTCGGACGCTTTTGAAGTTTTAAAGGACTCTCTGTGCACAATTAAGATTTGGTATATCTCTGAGAAAGATATTGACGAAATTGCTGCTCTTTTGCCTCAAAAGCTATCAATTGTAGTTGGAACAATGCAATTACATCAGATTGCAACACAACAACCTGGAACTATTACTTACAGAGACTTGGGATGTTTTTGTGGGTCACAAAGGGGTTTATGTTCATGTTACGAACCAAAAATCCACAAATTCGAATGTCCTACGACAGAAAATAGAGGCATTGAAGCAGCTGATACATTAGATGATATTGAACCATCAGATTTAATGAATGTGGATGTTGAGATAAACCTTGAGGAACTGTCAGCGATGAATGATGTAAACTTTTCATCAATTGGTGATCTCACAAAGCCAAACCAAACTAACTCAGCGCTTGAAAATGTGGACGAGGACTTTTCTTTCATTGGAGATTCTTCGAAACCAAATACTATCAAAGCCAACTCATCGATGGACGAGGTAAATAGTTGTTCAAACGGAAACACTGGTAAGCCCAATATTAGCCAAGGCGATTCAGCGATGGATGACGTGGACTTCCTTTCTGTCGGAAAGGTCAAAACGCAAAACAATGGTGACATTGTTATTGAAGTCGTGGACAACACAAAGACTGCAAAAGATAAGATGAGCGTTAAAGAGTCAACAGTGATGGATTATCTGAACATTTCATACACAAATTCTACAGCTGATAATAAGCCGAATGTTTTCAAAACTGACTTGGTAAATGACATTCAAATGTTGGACCAAAATACCACCAATGATGAGATTATTGTAGAGGAAACAACTGTAATGGAACGTCCACATATTTCCCCTACACATCCCGCGGATTACACACAGACAAATGCAGTTAGCCAAGCCGATTCATTTAAAGAGAATTTAAGTACTATGAGGAAGATCCCATGTATTGTCGACCTAACCATTCATCCTTTGGAGATGAAACTTACTTATAAGCCCAAAAAAAAGGTCTAGCAGCAGCGTGTTATGTGTTTCGCAACCAAAAGTGAAGAAAAGTATTGAAGAAGAAATAAACTCGAAAAATAACAGCAAACCATGCACTTCAAAAAGCTTGCGAAAAAGTACAGTTTCTATTTTGAGTAATGTTTCTGTTGACTTAAAATCTAAAACCGAACAAACGAGATTACCGAAACAATCAAAAGGATTAAAGATGATTGTGAAACGCGCATTTACATGTTACAGTTGCAATGGTCCTCTCCTCTCGAATTGCATTACTAAATGTATATCTTGTTGTAACCGATTTTGTTTGGCCTGTGCCACGGGAGAAGTCACCAAAGATTATATTTGCGATAATTGCCTTATGTAAGTGATTTGGCAATTTTTCTACTCGAAGAGCTTTACTATGCCCTTATATTTTGTTTTTTATTTTTTATTATGTACACACTACGACTTTAAGATAAGTTTATTTTGTAGACAAATGATTCATGTCTTTTTCATCGAGTCCAAATGATTATTTGTTTTAATGTTTAAGACATCATAAATCTGAGACTGAACATATTACTTTAATAGTCTGAGCTTATTGTGATTTAGAGCTATCTCGTTATCACCAAAAATAGTAGTTTAATGAAGATAATACATGTTTATTAGCAAATAGGTACAAAATATTACAAGTCACATATTGATAGAATTAAGTTTTAGCTTCGATGCATACTAAAAAAGCAGTTATAATTTATTTTTAATAAAAACTTTGTTACTGAAACATGGATCGATTACATGATTTTATACATCTCCTTTGAAATTGCATGACGGGGCAGTAAATTTTTGAATTAGAATAAATAAATAAATAATAATATTATCGATCCATGTTTATTTCTACGAGTTACCTAAACGTTTTTTATTCATAAGTTCTAGTTTAAAACTAAAATAATTGATTATATGTAACGATCTCATACTAAATATTTAAAAAGTTTTTTATTTATTTTTTTGTTTTATATGGGCTTGCTCTTGACCCCAATCTTGCCCTAGAGCAGAGATGGGATCTGCGATGGAGCAAGCTTGCCCAGAAGGCACTGATACTCCCGCACACCGACAGAATACAGCAGAGCTGCTTGGCGCCGGACTCCGGTGGGATGGTGGTCGCGAGCCAGGCGGCCCCTTTCAGGGCCTACCACTGCCTTTGGGATCTTTAACCGCCATCACAAATTGTGTTGACGTTGCCCAGGGTGGACCGCTAGGAGGTAGATCCCACCCACCCCAAAGTGTATCCTAATATTAAGCGGCATGTGAACTCAACCTTACAGGGTCCTGTTCGTTGTTAGCATGTCCTGTTACGAGACTGTACCCTAAGCAAATGTTGCTAAAAATGTTGACTTTATTTGAGAAGGTTTAAAATATGCACACACATTATTTTAGGAAATAACGTAGTTCATCAAAATACTATAAATTAAAATAGTTAAATATCAGAACCGCTAATTTTGTGAATTTTATGAAAAACTTTTGGATACATTTTACACCTTTAGTAACGTACAGGACAGGAAAAGTAGATTAATCTCGTGTATTTCTAAGTTATCAACCTGAAAATACATTTTATAAATAAAAAAATCATGTTTTCTTTAATTCAATAAATAATATTTGCATACAATTTAAGTTTTAACTATACTAATGAACCAAAAACCAGCGGTAACGAACAGGATTAATATTTTAACCTACTTTAAGAAATTTGCAAATTTCTCACAAAATAACCACTTTAGGAGAAAACTTTTACGATTTTCGGAAAAAGGAATTATTGGAGATAATATTAAGTGAAAAATTCAAGGAAATTCTATCAAAAAAATATTAAAGCTCAATTTTGAAGCAGTGTACTACTTTTCGCGTTCTTGCCCATATGATTATTTACTATGCCTTAAAATAATTCCATGAACATATTCGTATAAATATTGCGGTGTCACGACGAAATGTAACTAATTAGAGCCTATTTTGTAATTTTTTTCTATCGAGAAAATTACATGATATCGTGTTTTCCTTTTAAGCAGTCCAAGGTTATATAGTAAAAAATCATATACCAGAATTTTGGTTTGTAATCTATAAAAGTTAAAAAAAATATGTGAAATAGAAAAACCACCAAATTTTCGAGGTATCACCTTAGGGGTCATCTCCACTCCTACACCTTAGATTACCCCTGCGGCAGGCATGTGAGTAGCCGCCTTAACTCATTGCTAAGCCACTGCGGCACGGAGCCGTCAAGTCGTCACTACGTTACTAGTTCAAAATAGAACTTTAACATCGAACTATAAATACAATTTATGTATTTCTAAGAGAAAAGATTTAATGACAATGTATTTGGTGGGCTTTAAAAAAATTATTACAAAAGGCATTGGACCCAAGACTAATAGAGAGATAAAAGCTACATTTTTATACACAAACTTGCACTCATTGTATATATTAGGGAGTACTCATTTCTGAACCTTATTTCCATAATCTTAATAATCTTTAGTCATTATAATTTAAAATTTTTACTGTTTTTAAACATATTCACTAATATCTATTAAGTACTTAAAAAGAAAATGCTTATTTAGTACAGATATTCAGTAATTATTTAATCTAATACGCAATATAAACACCTCGTCCTGTGACTGATAATAATGCTACTTTTTTATTGAACCATAGTAAAAAATGAGTGGACCATGGATCCATTGTGATACCATGAAAAAATATCTCAAGAGGAACTTGATACTAAGAAATATTGCCTTGTTACCGCTTTGTGCTTTGAATAAATGTACAAAAATGTAGTTAAAATACATCAATAACTTTAATTTTCTTTATATAATTTAAATAATTGCAGCCAAACCACATATAAAGGCGACAATGATCAAAAACGGTAACCACGTCTTCAGAAATGCTCCAAAGCTGAAAAAAATATCAAAACGAAAATTTTATTACAAAACTAGTGTAATTTATGATATATAAACACCATGTAGGTTAAAAAACCTATTAAAAAGGGGCATATATGTATAACAGTAAGTATGAAAAATATGCATAAATAAATATAAAAATTTTAAAATCATGAATAAATACTTAATCGGGTCATAAGTTCTGTCATAACCTTATTATTGAACTTCACCAATTTTAAAAATATAACGTTTGCGCTTGCCGAAAATAAAAGACATTCATTTTCAAATATGGAGTAGTCGAAGAAAGAAGATAGAGTAGCGGTTATCACGTTGCACCGCTGAGGTACGCGCCACAAGAGATTTTCAATATTCTACAAAAAATGAAAATAATCCTACGATTTGTTTATCGCACTATCAAGCTCACTAAAGATTGAAGCTTAGAAGATCGTACGAAGACCGGCCGACTTCGTACAGTTAGGACACCCGCGATCATCAAAGCAGTGAAGGCGAAAATCCATCGAAATCCTGTTCGTAAACAAAAAATCTTAGCTCTTCAGATGGCCTAAGTAGAACCACGGTCAAAAGAGTGATCAATGAAGACCTAGGACTACGAGCTTATCGTAAGAAGACCGGATATTTTTTGAACGAGCGTTTGAAAAAAATTAGGCTGGATAGATCCCGCGCTTTGTTACGACGATACGCGGGAAAAAAATACCACGAAACAGTGTTTTCGGACGAAATTTTTTTAACATCGAAGAAAGTTATAATAAACAAAATAATAAGGTGAATACCCACAGCAGTGAGGAAGCCAGCACGCGTATTCCGAGGGTTCAAAGAGCACATTATCCTTCGTCGCTCATGTGTTTTCTGTGAAAAGGGTGTAAAAACCAGTACCGAGGTGTACCAAAATATCGTCCTCACAAACATAGTGGAACCTCTTTCTCAAACAATGTTCATAAACGGACATTGGGTATTCCAACAGGACTCTGCACTAGCTCATGGGCACGAAGCACGCAAAACTGGTTGACCGCCCATGGAATTGACTTTATTGGACATGAAGACTGGCCTTCCTCTAGTTCATAGTTAAGCCCACTGGATTATAAGAAATGGCATCATTTGGAGGAGAAAGTCTGCGTTAAACCTCATCAGAATTTGGAATCTCTCCGAGCATCTTTGGCCAAAGCAGCGGCAAAAATAGATATGAGTGTAGTGCGTGCTGCGATTGATGATTGGCCGCGTCGATTAGGGGCATGTATTCAAAATAGGGGAGGGCATTTTGAATAATGTAAATAAAATTGTATTCTAAATTAAATTACCTTTCATTTCGTATATAATTTCTATATAATTATTAAAAAGTGTATCATTAATTTTATAAAAAGTTTTTGATAGAACTTATGACCTGACCAAGTACAATAAGTAAAAAACAATTAACAATCAACTCTTATCATTAACAAATAAAGACCTCATATGTAATGATGATAATATATGCGTAAATTTTGTCTAATAATTTCCTTCAGATCGAATTTCGGTCACAGCGGCCTGCCTCAACGAAGACTAGCCATGCGCACGACATGATTATAGTGTCCAAGTGTATGCGCAAGCACAGGTGGACTCTCTATTCCTTCACTCTCGTAATCTGATGGGACGGTAAACCGACACGACCGGAGAGAGATCAAGAGCAGGACCAACGGCTTTACGTGCTTTCTGAGGCACGGGGGGAGACACTGCCAATTTCTGGACTCCAGGCAGCTACTGAGAATTTCTTGACAGAAAAACTCAATAATTGCTTTTTTGGTCCGACCCTGGATTTGAACCCAGGACCTCATGATCATCACAAACACTACTATAGTATGTGCAAAATCGATTGAGAAAAACGGACAATGACCTCAGATATGAGCCGAGCGTCAAAAGGCGTAACTTACAAAATCTCAATTTAGATGCGATAACAATATTTAAATATTGATATTATTCACACTTCTAGATCAGCACATATGTTTTTTTGTTTCTTAAATAATATTATCTGTGGTTCCTATAAACATAGTAAAATCTTACGGTACATCGCGAAAAATGTGTTATATTTCATATTTCAATTTATGGTAAGTAACGCAGCAATTCATTTAATAACAGTTTTATTTTAAAAAATAATTGTAGCAATATAATCACCATATTGAGCTTTTGCAAATTCATCCCTTTATAATAAACAAAACGCGCGTTACGTCAGTTCGTTCTAAAAGAAACGTGACAATGGCAGCCAGATGCGTCACCTTTTTTGGGCCGGTCCGCATGCACCGGATAAAAATAAAGTTCTTACATAATATTGAAAATAAAGTTTTATCTTTTGAATAAGTACGTACTTATTCGGTGTCGTTATCGCTCGAATCTTTATAAGTGTTATAAATTAATGCTTTTTGTTGTTAAATGAATAAAGTACTTTATAACAATAGATGATTTTTCTTCTCATCATCATCATCCTTTCTTCCCAAGTTAAGCGATGAATAGACTTTTGTTAAGTCTAACGTGCTTCACCATTTTCTAATACATCACGCCATCACCAAGGTAACCAAGACAAGGCTTAGAATAGTAAAAGAAACATACTACCTACCTCACATATTTTGAGTAGGGTATCATGTAGAATGCCAATTTAACCATATTCCAGTTTTTACAACCCCCATAGTTCATGATGTTCAGTGCAGTGGCCACGTGGGAGTGGCAATTGTCATAGAATATTATATGCTAAAAAGAAAAAAAGCGTTGTGAATACATGTAAACCTAAAATACAATAACACAAGAAACTGAAATTGCTCTATGAGAAATGTGGAAGTGAACTATCGATGAATGATGATGAACAAACATGTTATAATAATATTTACACCAGTTTTATCATTAACAGCTGTTAACTATTTGGTTGAAACCTGTAAAATAAATAAAATTTATGATAATTGATAGCATCAGGCGTTACTTTGCGGAAGTCCATTATAATGAAGTGTAGACTCTACATCACCTGAGGATGCCCCGTGTAGAGGCGCAACACGTGTCGTATTATCATCAATGGTGTATCTTTCCTGGAATACTGGTGCCGGAAGTAATGTTGCCGGGAGTAGTGGTGTTGGAAGTAGTGGTGTGGGAGTAGTGGTGCTGGGATTAGTGGTGACGGGATTGGTGCATGCAATTGAGGAAGGGTGGGAGGTGCTCTTCAATCCAGGTAAGACACATCATTGTATTAATTTGGCGGAAGGTTGCAAATTAATTAATATATTTATAATAAATACAATGCATTTGCCCCAGCTATTAATAATAAATATCATTATAAAATACTCCAACATATGTAAATTGAAGTGACTGATTAACTTACAGTCCATCTGATGATGAGGGGCTACTGGAGCCCAAATTCAAACAAAGAAAACTACAGATGTGTTGCCCCCTTTGAGAGCTAAGATGTTGACCTAGTTCATAATGTAATTTTTTTTTATATAGGATAAAGGTCTCTGCCCACTACACCGTATCATACCATGACCGTGCTAGGAGCGTATCAGGCACGAAAAGCAACACGATACGCTCTACTATGCCCACTGAACGGATCGACGGCGTTCTATGCCCGTATACATCCCGTATGATGGCAGTATGCAACCCGTATGATGCCCGTATGCAACATCCACCAAAACCAATACGAATCCGTTTCATTCTCGCATGCGTAACAGTGTTGCGTGGACGTCTTGCAGTGCTACCAAATTTTTAAATTGTAAAATAGTTATGGCTATCAGAAAGTTAACTGTTAGACAACTGGTGATGATTGCTTTAATATTGGATGAGGAAGAAGAAAACAAAAAAAAAACACTCGGCGCTACTGGATTCACGATTCTATAAAAGAACGAAAAACCGAAGGAGAGTATTGGACATTATTCAGACACTTAGTTGAGGATGAAGAAAAGTTTTTTTCAGCATTTCTATTAATTTTCATCCTTCATTTTACAACGTCTTTACATCTCGTTAAACTGACAACAAATGACTAAGTTACGACAACGCGCTTACAACGCCTATAACGGACATTATACGCGTTTACAACCCGTATACTCGCCGGCTCGCCGCCTGCGCGCAGCGGCTTGGCAACGTCGCGTGTCATGCACAGAGCGTGTCAGCACCGGCGAAATATTCTCGCCGACATTTGTTGACGCTCCGTGCATGGCACGCGACGGTGTTGGTCGGTGACGGAACGGTCTAGTGGGAACAGTGTCATACTTTTCAATACAAATAATATTTATTTGCCTGACACGTTCCTAGCACGGTCATGGTATGATACGGTGTTGTGGGCAGAGACCTTAAGGGTGACAAACGAGCATAGGCAGCGCAAGGCGTGGGCGACCGCCTACGGTCTCGCGGCCCAAAGGGCCTCGCACGCCGAAAGATCAAAGAATTTCATTGCAGAAAAATATTAAGATAGAATACTCTTGTCTGTGCTATCTGCAACTAACACGCATCCAGCAATACGTTATTAATTTGTATTTTTGTTATGGCAGCTCAGCGGCTAGACCCCGCCTGCACCAATAAAGTTGTTTACTGATTTACTACATGCTTGACGGTGAAGCAAAACATCGCAAAGAAACCTGTATGTCTCAGAAATAATAACAAAAAATTTTTTATATATATTATATATATTTCGAAGACATGTGAAGTTCGCCAACACGCATTTATGGGCAGCGCGGAGGACAATTTCTTGCCCTAAAAGCCCTCTCAGAAATGAGAGGTGGTCTGTGCCCAGCTGTTAGACGTATATAGGCTGTAACTTTATTGTAATATTCTAATCTGATCTAGCGAGGAATTTCCCATTCCATTTGCTTCACGCTAAGTTCACAAGTCTCAACGATTGCCGAATCAATTAGATCGTCGCGGGTTACTTAAAAATTTATTAGAATTAAACAGCTCCCGCTTATTTAGTTAGGATGAATCCAACCCATTAGTTGCTTAAAAACTATAAATAATTTTGAAGCGGTTGTTAACTGTCTAAGATGAAAACCAATAAAGTCAGCGACATTGCTGGCGAATAGACAGACAATATTCTTCTGATCAAGTCCCGGACTCTCACAAAATACCAGCGTAAAATAGCAGCTTAATGCTGCTGTGTTTCGTATGATGAATGTAGAGAACCGGAGAACGGTTTTACTGGAATCGAGGCATCTGAACGAGATTAGATTGGCTTCCCCGCATCTTAAAGACGGCAAGGTACCTGGTGAGGACAGTATTACAAAAGAACTTTTGCTAGTGAGTGAATAATCGGTACATATTTAATATCCTTCAGAATCTTTTTGAAACCTAGCACTATACTCAGTTTAACCTATTTTAAATAATGTCTACCAACGGTTAGGTTTCCAACGGTTAAGTTATCAGAAAAAAAAAGATGTGTTCATGTCACATGTATACGAGGGTTGTTAGGAAACTATTAGTTATGTATATAGTATAAATATGTTTGTAACAAATATGGAAGGAAGATATGGTGTTCATAGATTTAGTATGACAAATATCGTTGATATGTTCATCGATGGTTAACCATGCGAAAAGGTAATATATTTTGTAGGTTAATTATCCTAAAAAGTAAATGAAATGAAAATTTTAATGATTTTAATATAGGCGCTATCGTATAAACAATTTAGATCGCACTGAGTGTTTTTACTGTATTGTCATGCGTGACAGAAATTAATCCACTAGGCAAGTGTTCCTTCGACCAAGTAGTCAACCAACTAATAGAACTCGATTGTGAAGTCCATTAACCTTCAAAATCTCAAAACAAGTTTACAACCAGTGCGTGTTGCCAGAAACGACCTACGGAACCGAGACATTGTCCTTTATTTTGGATGCATGAGAAAGCTTAAAGTCATTCTTCAAACCATGGAGATGGCTGTGCTTTGAGTTACTTTGTGTAACAGACTCCGTGTCTAAGATATCCGCAGCAGAATCTGGGTTGCAGACATGGTTCACGGTATCAGTAAAGGAAGCGCAATGGGCCGGCCATAGCTTGAAGAATCGACAACCTATGGAGAAGAAAGGTTCCCGAGTGGCAGCCCCCTGGTAAGCGGAACGAGGTGACCAACCACTATATGGAGGTCGAACGACCAGGTAAAACATATAGGATGTAGATGTATTTAGGTGACACAACATCGTGACAGTAGCTAAGGGAGGTCTATCTTCAGCTATGGACTTGTGACGGGTTATAATAGAGATCCAGATACAATTAATGGAAAATAATTATTCGTCACCAGGGGCCTCGCCAAATTGATCTTGCTTACACCAAACTTAGGTCTTTTTCCGCACCTTTAAGTGAGCTCACAGTCCACCTGTAAGTGGTTTCTGTGGCCCATACACATCTACATCTATCCTCGATTACGTATCAAAATGCAGATGCATTGTCACCCGTGAGGACTAAGATGGAATGACTCGTTTCCAGTAGGATGGGTCTCTGGTTCTCTTCACTTACCATACAAAATACAGCAGCGTTGAGCAACTATTTTACGCTGATATTCTGCGAGTCTGTCTGGTAGTCTGTCTTCCCTGGTCGACCCATTTGACAACTATACTATTAATACAGCTGCAGCATGGCTCTATCACGTAAAAATATTGCAAAAATATGAAATATATTACCATCCTTTTCTTGTAAATCTCAGACGCTTCAGCCACTGCTGCATCCCAACCAGCTTGTCCATTTGTAGCTTTCTGGGGAGACAGCTGCCAATATTTTGTAGGGTTACCAAATGCCATAAGATCCTCTGACACAAAATATGGCCCTGCGAAATCTCTTATGACTCCATTTGAAGTACAGATGCCCATATGACCAAGAAATGGAAATATCCATCTAAAAATAATATAATTTAATGGTGAAATAAAGAAACCCAGCATAAAAAGATAAAATAATTTTAGATAAGGTAGTACAGTTTCTTTATTATCTGGGAAAGTATCATGCTCTTAACGTTTAACCAAGCAGTGCACATGTTACTGTGTCTCAGTCTAAAGGTATACAAGGTAAAGGTAAGTATATTTAAAAGTTATAAGGCATTCCTTTATTGTATTTAAGCATATATAAAAGTTGCAATGCATCTGTAACCTTCTTTTCAACCAACTTTAAAAAAGGAGGTTTTCAACATGACTTTATTCGATGGGCTGTTTGACTTGACTGAACTCGATTTTATTTTTTTATGTGTTACCTCAGAACTTTGATCCAATAGATATTTGATCTAGATTTGACCAGTAGTTTTTAAGTTATCTATAATAATGCATATTTAATTAACTTTGACTACATTAATGATGTTCTCATTTTATTTATATATTTATGTCGGTTGTACAACTTTTAATTTTACTAATTGTTTAAAAAGGCTTTAATCCTACAATTATCCGATCATTCCGATGAAACAAAATTATTGGTTAAATTGTATAGCATAATATTCTCCTTACATCAGTCACCAGATACATATTATTTTTCATTTTTGTTTACTTGTTAAATTGAATGTTATTTAGTTCATAATGATGTCAAATACAGTGAAACAATCTTATTTTGATTAAGCTCCTAAAATAAAGATTTAAAAAAAAGACTACATTGATGATGTTCTCATTTAATTTATATTAAAGTTGGTTGCACAAAATTATATAAATTAACACTTATTTGAAATTTATTGCAGGTACTCTATATGTAATATAGATGAAGTAGGCTGTATGCTACTGCAATTACTAATCATGCCCACGCATATCTGATTACAATAATTTCCTTTCTAAATCATTTGTGATTTACATCACTGTTCTTCTGCTTTAACTGTTCTTGTTACGGTACATTGCTAGATTGGGCCCCCATTCCATTACAGCCTATAACAGGCCACTGCTGAACCCATAGATTACGTCATAAGTGCAATTTCCACATAGTTGCCATGCTTGGCAGGTGGTATTGCTAATGGCAATTTTTTTACTCTGCATTGTTATCAACAAGATACTGCTGCCCATCTTCTGTTTAATTTTCCCTCTGCCACCTCTTGCAATACACATATTAGACATAAATACAATAACATTATGATTTCTTATATTTACGCGAACACTACACATGATTAAAACTACTTTTACGGATTTTATCGCGTTTATTTTTACTTTTTATTTTTAATTCCCGACGTTTCGGGCGCTTTCCAGCACCCATTGTCACGGGGGACTGAGATGACTGACGTCCCGATGTCATTGTTAAACCCGGAATACCTTCAGCTTTTTTTTTTAACCCATAAACAATAATTAAAAAAGCTGAAGGTATTCCGGGTTTAACAATGACATCGGGACGTCAGTCATCTCAGTCCCCCGTGACCATGGGTGCTGGAAAGCACCCGAAACGTCGGGAATTAAAAATAAAAAGTAAAAATAAACGCGATAAAATCCGTAAAAGTAGTTTTAATCATACAATAACATTGATAATTATAAAACATAATGTTATATAGCTTAAACAAAGTCACCGAAATTGACTTTTTCAGAAAATGTAACATTTATCTGTTAATAACATGTTATATTTTTTATAACCTTATAATTATATCTTACTGAAAAATACTAAAGATTCTGAAATGCTTACAGCTATTTTTAAGAAGAAATAAATAAATTATAATATTTTTCCTTTGAATTACCTTATTTTGAAACTTGTTTCAAGTGATCAGAAGGAAATTTATTATGAAATATTTATTTTACTAGATTAAGTTGTTAATGAAAAACAGTGTATGCCATTTCATACTGTGTTTTTCATTAACAACTCAAAGAAATAATTTAAAATTTTGTAATAGGATTAAACATAAAATATTTCATCAAAACAAATGCTCTAATTATTTGCATTACATCTATAATTGTTTGCCCTCATCCCTTGTAGATGCTCTGATTACTTTTTAATAACAAAATTGTTTGTAAAATATTGTATAGCAACATTTTCAAATAAAATTTACAAGACATTTTTTTTATAGAAAACAGATGACAAACAAGCTCACAGTGTACCCAATAATAAGTAGAGGCTCTGATCTATATACAATTGTATATATCTACATATATCCGCAATTAAGAAACAAAATGCAGTAAGAGACCCCTTTATTATTACGAGGGCTAGGGGGCTGCCACTCGGGAACCTTTCTTCTCCATAGGTTGTCGATGCAGTAAGAGACCCCTTTATTATTACGAGGGCTGCACTAAAAGTATCGGGAATGGAATATTTCCACTGTTCCTGTCATATTAAAATCTTTTTAATTGAAAACTCCTTGGTTTTAAAAATCGAATACTATTATTAATAATAATTTATTTAAAAAAAGATTCTCGGTCTTGTCACAAGGTTTTGTCAAACCTGTTTATTCGTTGATAAAATGGAATTGACTCGAGAAAATTCAAGAGCGATGATTTATTATGACTTTCGAAGTGGTTTAACACAAAAACAGTGTGTTGACGGGATGATTTCTGCATTTGGTGATGAAGCCCCATCCAAAACCACAATTTATCGCTGGTTTGCTGAATGTCAACGTGGACGTGTCAAGCTCATTGATGATCCCCGTCAAGGTCGTCCAAAAACTGCAGTCACCCAAGAAAACGTTGATGCTGTGCGTAAGCTGATTGAGGAAGATCGACATGCGACATAACGAAAATCAGGCAACTTTAGACATTGGCATGAGTCAAATACAAATAATCTTGCATGAACAATTAGGTGTAAAAAAGTTGTTTTCCCGATGGATACCGCCGCATTCGCTCTGTGAAGAGCAAAAAGCGGCTCGCGTTCTCTCGCGAACTCTCGAAAGATTCCACGCAGGATCCTCAAATGCTTTATACAACATCGTATCAGGTGACTAATCCTGGATATATGCCGTACGAACCCGAAACAAAAAACCAGTCACGAGTTTGGGTGTTCGAAAATGAGTTAAAGCCAACAAAAATTGTTCATTCACGGAGTGTTGCAAAAAAAATGGTGGCCACGTTTGTCTCCAAAACCGGCCATGTTACGACTATTTCTTTTGAGGGACAAAGAACGGTTAATACAGAATGGTATGCTAGCATTTGTTTGCCACAGGTCGTTTCTGAACTCTGTAAAGAGAACTGCAACCGCCGCATCATCCTCCATCACGACAATGCGAGTTCTCACACTGCACATAGAACAAAAGAGTTTTTAGAGCAAGAAAACATAGAAATATTAGACCATCCGCCGTACAGCCCCGACCTAAGCCCTAATGATTTCCATACTTTCCCTAAAATAAAGAATAAATTGCGTGGACAGAGATTTTCATCACCTGAAGAAGCTGTGGACGCCTACAAAACAGCCATTTTGGAGACCCCAACTTCCAAATGAAATGGTTGCTTCAATGATTGGTTCCATCGTATGGAAAAATGCGTCAAATTTCGCGGAGAATACTTCGAAAAGCAATAAATAGTAATGTGTCACTTCCTTGATTCCCGAAATTTTCAGTGCCGCCCTCGTATTATACATTAGCAGGCAGGCAGTTGAGATAACTGATAATGGCTGTGTATCCTGTATGTGCCCACTAGTTACTCCTATTGCAGTTAAAAAAATAATTATCTATTTTTGAATTGGTTCACACTTTGGGCTGAGACTACATTCTACTCTGTGACTACACAGCTACAAATTATGTGTTTGTGGGGGTTGTTGTTTGAAAAGCTGGTACATAGCTTGAGATGGTGACTCCTGAGGTGAATGTTTTCATTATGAATAAAGAATTTGTCAAACTCCTCAATGTCGTAATGTCCACTTAAGATCTTAAAGGTTTCGATTAGATCTCCTCTGACCTTGCAGTTTTTTAATGTTGTAAGTTTACTGGTAAGAAGGGATTAAGATAGAATACCTTGTTAGCAATAAAAGGGTCTCCGGTTTTCTAAGCTCACCATACAACATCAGCAGCATTATGCTGCTTTCTTACGCTGGTATTCTGTGAGAGTGTGGTCCTTTCTGGTCAAGCCAACCCATTTATGCTGCAATTATAATGTAGTTGCAGTGTGGCTCTACCACATTAAAGTTAATGAAATGATATATATTATCCTTTGATAAAGTAATCAGCAAAATAAGTTTTAGTTAACTTATTTTGCTGATTACTTTCTCCAGAGATATTGTGTTTGTGTATTAAAAAAATAGTGCAGTTTAATTTAATTACTGCCTATTTTTTTTAAATCAGTTGAAAGTGAAGTTTCTAATTATAAAGCTAATCCAAGATTACCAACAAAAGAAATCTATTTTATAGAGAGACTATTTGAAATTGCATGCAACAAAGCCATTCTTAGAACTTATTGATTGATTGAGCTATGGCCAACTGTATGTATTTGTTAATTATTTACTGGTGCACTACATAACTAATATGTACTGAATTGATACTCTCAAATATATTTTGTTACTAAGGATTTTTTATAACACTACATACTATTCAAAACTAATACATTACTGCATGCAGAATAAAAACCTGGAATTTTATTTGAATGAAAGGTATAATTAATTTTTATTATTATATTTAAAGACTACATTTTTGACTAATTATTGGTATATATGTTAATAATTTCATTTATTGTACTTTGTAAAAGTTAAAGTTACAGTCTATTATACCTCCCACTGCTGGTCACAGTCTCCTATCATTCTCAAACATGCAAGTTTCCTTACAGAATTTTCCCTCACTGCCGAGCATGTGGTAAATCAGAACTTAAAATCACAATTAACAGTATCATTGGTGCCAACGGAGATTGAACCAGGGTTGCTCGCCTAATGTAAAATTTATAGCAAGTGCTAACCATGTGAGCTACCACGGCTCTCTGAGCTACGGCGGTGCATTGTATTATGTAAAGCTTACATTATTGTCCATTTAATGAGCTGTAACATTTTTCATTTAATAAAATTTTGTCACTAGAACATTTTGTAGTTACTACACTTCCTGTATTAGGTTTCTGAAAAACATTTTTATAAATAACCACCTTAATGCCCGCAACTTCATCCATGCGTTATAGTAAACTAGATAGTACCATGCATGTTTCTGCCGTAAAAGAAATAATTGATGGAAATATTCTTTTAAATTTGGAAGTTAATTGTTTAGTAAAAAATAATAATATATTCATTAAAATTGATTGATATGAGTTTCAAATAAATTTATCAGTATGATACTCGCTCCACCTACTGTAAGTGAATTGTACTATGCCTATAACCTTCGCACAAGTGTAAACAAGCAAGTTGCAGTGGCAGCGCATAAAATACAAATAAACATACATTAAGTTTTATATTTTAGAATTCGGTACTATTATTCTTAACCAAATATATTAATTTCATTAAGTATTAAGCAGTTTCAAATAAATATTATCAATACTGCGACATGAAATGAAACTACAGAGATATACCGAAATGAGAAATGTATGAAGTACTACAAAGACCCACACATAATATAATTCACGACTATAGTCAACTCTAACAAAATGTAATGAGTAATGACACATTAGTGTCATGTTCTTATTGTTTTAGTAACGAATTTATATAACTGTACATTTTTTTCAATTAATAATTACTTATTTAATAATTAATTAATTAATAGTAATAAAAAATTATAGCTGAAAAAAAGATCAAAATGTCATAATAATTAAAAAATTAATGAATAATTTTACAATAGTAATATTTAATTTGGCAACTATATATTTTGTGTTATTAACAATGTTACATACCTCTGACAGAGGGTTACGAGGGTGGCACTGAAAATTTTGGGAATGAAGGAAGTGACCCAACATTACTATTTAAAAATGTATTTATTGCTTTTTGAAGTGTTCTCCGCGAAATTTGACACATTTTTCCATACGATGGAAACCAATCATTGAAGCAACCATTCCATTCGGAAGTTGGGGTCTCCAAAATGGCCGTTTTGTAGGCGTCCACATCTTCTTCAGGTGATGAAAATCTTTGTACACGCAATTTATTCTTTATTTAGGGAAAGTATAGCTTAGGTCTGGGCTGTACGGCAGATGGTCTAATAATTCTATGTTTTCTTGCTCTAAAAAAACTTTTGTTCTGTGTGCGGTGTGAGAACTCGCATTGTCGTGATGAAGGATGATGCGGCGGTTGCAGTTCTCTTTACGGAGTTCAGAAACGACCTGTGGCAAACAAATGCTAGCATACCATTCTGCATTAACCGTTATTTGTCCCTCAAGAGGAATAGTCGTAAAATGGCTGGTTTTGGAGACAAACGTGGCCACCATTTTTTTTGCAACACTCTGTGAACGAACAATTTTTGTTGGCTTTAACTCATTTTCGAGCACCCAAACTTGTGACTGGTTTGGTTGTTTTGGGTTCGTACATCTATATCCAGGATTCATCACCTGACACGATGTTGTATAAAGCATTTAAGGATCCTGCGTGGAATCTTTCGAGAGTTCTGACGCACCAAGTAACGCGAGCCACTTTTTGCTCTTCACAGAGCGAATGCGATATCCATCGGAAAAACAACTTTTTTACACCTAATTGTTCAAGCAAAATTATTTGTATTTGACTCATGCCAATGTCTAAAGTTGCATAAATTTCGCGGTATGTCACATGTCAATCTTCCTCAATCAGCTTACGCACATCATCAACATTTTCTTGGGTGACTGCAGTTTTTGGACGACCTTGAAGGGGATCATCAATGAGCTGACACGTCCATGTTGAAATCCAGCAAACCAGCGATAAATTGTGGTTTTGGATGGGGCTTCATCACCAAATGCAGAAATCATCCGGTCAACACACTGATTTTGTGTTAAACCACTTCGAAAGTCATAATATATCATCGCTCTTGAATTTTCTCAAGTCAATTCCATTTTCTCAATGAATAAACAAGTTTGACAAAACCTTGTGACAAGACCGAGAATCTTTTTTAAATAAATAAATGGTATTCGATTTTTAAAACCAAGGAGTTTTCAATTAAAAAGATAACATGACAGGAACATTGGAAATATTCCATTCCCGATACTTTTAGTGCAGCCTAGGTACCATAAGGAAGGATGGGGACTGTAATATACTTACGTTAAAACTGGAATGGGGGTCCAAACGATGCAATAAGGGTATCTACATCGGTCATGATCTATAGGATCCATCAGAACAGCTTGTTCACGATCGCTAAGGTCTAAAGGGCTGCCAGGGCTTTGATCACCAGTCATGCTTGTAAACAAAACTTACACTATTTTTGCTTCCATATCAAACTAAAGTTAAGTAGACAGAAATACGCAGTGGAGACTGACCTGTCTTTTAAAAAGAGTATGAGTATTATTAAATACGTGTGGCACAATTTCAAAATTTACATCGATTTTAACAATTTCATATAATAATAAATGTGACACTGACACTGACAGTTAACCACAGAATAACACACACACAGGAACAGGCATGAAGGTTAGTTTATTTGCTCAATTCAAATATGCAATTGCTCACACTATTCACTATTTTTAGTAAGTTAATAATTAAAAATACAATTTTTTGCCTATAATACTTAAAACCAATGAACTTTTCTAAAAATGAAAAAGTGCTTTAATTGCTTTTAATTGCTAAAAGAAATTAAATCTGCAATTCCTTACACTATTAGTTATACATTTAGTTAGTTATTGATAATTAAAAATACAAAATTGTTTTGCCTTTTATACTTGAAACTAAAAAACTTTTCTTAAGATGAATAAGTAGTCTTAATTGCTCACAAAATGTTCAAAATCGGCATTTGATTACATTATTTATAAATTATTTAAACAGTTATTATTAATTATAAATACAAAATTGTTTTTGCCTGTTATACGTATAACCAATGAACTTTTCTAAAAATGAATAAGTGCTCTTAATCGCTCAATTCAAATCCGCTATTGCCCACACTAATAAAGATATATTTATTTAGTTATAATTAATTAAAAATACCAAATTGATTTTGCCTATTATACTTAAAACCAATGAACTTTCCTAAAATGAATAAATGCTCTTAATTGCTCACAAAAATATTGAATTTAAATCCGCAATTGCATACATTACTTATAAATTATAAAATCAGTAATTAATAATTAAGAATACAAACTTGTTTTTGCCTAAACCGCTCAGATTAATGAATAAGTGCTATTAATTGGTCGTAAATTGCTCAATTCAAATCCGCTATTGCTAACACTATTAATTAATTATTTAATTGATAGAATAAGGCGTTACTTTGCGGAAATCCATTGTAATAAAGATATTAATTTGCAACCTTCCGCCAACTGAATCCTGTGATGAAAATGATGTGTCTTACCTGGATTGAAAAGCACCTCCCACCCAACCTCAATTGCGTACACCAATCCCGTCACCACTACTCCCAACACCAATATTTGTGGACTCTACGGCGGCTGACAGCTAAGTGAGCAGTGAGTTTTTTTTTTTTTTGCGCCCGAAGCAATTAAAGGGCTACCCTGTACGTAGGGAGGCGGAAAATGCATTACGCATACCACGATAGCCGGTCTATCGTGGTTATGAGGGACTCACTGTCCTACCGGGGACCCTAAGTGATACCCTCTAAAAACCGCCTTTGGGGACGGGCAGCCGGCTGATTAAGCTCTATTGTGCCTTATCATGAGCGACCCTCTTTTGGGAAAAGAGGGCGCAGGCGGCTAAGAGCCGCTGAGGGAGTGCCTACGAAGGCAAATTAATGTTGGTTAATACAATAATTTAAACTAATTAGAGTTGGCCTAAGCCGCCAGGAGGCAGTTCAGGTCGTTTGACAGTTTATTAGGCGGGTCCGAGAGAGAGTTTCTCGGCCTGCGGACACGATAGCGAGAGGGGGGTGGGGCTGCATAAGAAGCCGCCTCACGAATTTAATTGTTTGGGTGCGACTCTGAGGCTTTGAAGAAGTTCTCAGAGAGTTTTTTTAGGAATTGTTGAATTGTTGGGAGCTCTAAGTCCCGGTGAAGGTCGGGTGAGCGGTGAGCGAAAACAGCTGCTATTTATACGCGCCGACACAACGGCTCCCCACCAAAGTAGCGAGCAACCGTGCCGTGCGATAACAAACTTGCGACAAATTATCATTATTTTTTTTAATATTATTATTATTATTATTATGGAGGGTATCAATGTAGTTTTCTCATCTGGTTGGGTTCTATAAATGCATAATTATAAATGGAAATGAAAAGATAAATATACATAAATATCAATAAAATTAAATAAATATAAAAATATATAAATAAATAAAAGCCCAACCAGATGGAGGCCCTCGACAGGGGAGACCAAACGGCCGAGGGTTAGGGGGAAAAGGAAAGAAACCAGAGTTAGAAAGCGCCGAACAGCCGGAGATGACATGCCTAAGTGACTCACCAGTATGGCGACAAGCTCGACAGATGTCGATGGTGTCATCCTTTAGGATGTATCTCCGATAGTTGTTGTTTTTAATAACCTGATCCTGTATTGCACAGACAAAACCCTCGGTTTCCCCGAAGAGATCCCCGGAACGTAGCCAGTTGAGGAAGGCGACTGTATCTACTAAGGGCTCATGTTGAGCCCTGTAGTACCGCCCGTGGAGCTCCTTCTCCTTCCATACGGTCTCCCGGTCGGAAATGCTAAGCATTGCTGGGTCCTGCCATTGCTCGTTGGCTAAGGATAGAGGGGTAAGCCCTTTATCACTAGAAATGACGTCATTATGGAGTGGATCATCCGATCTCTAATTAAAATTGAAGTGTCTGTTTGTAATGTTAAAACAAGAGCTTTTTATTAAATGCATATGAAAGTACTAGTAACAAAAACACAATTTTTAAAATTTTTATCTGTCTGTCGGTCTGTCTGTCTGTCTGTCTGTTTGTTCCAGCTAATCTCCGAAACAGCTGGATTTATTTTGACGGGACTTTCACTGGCAGATAGCTGATGATATAAGGAATAACTTGAACTACTTTTGTTTTAGAAAAAGAATTAGGGTTCCGCGCAAAAAAATTAAAACCCATGAAATCCATATTCCACGCGGGCGAGATCGCGGGGAACAACTAGTACTCAATATAAATAAATGTATACTTATTTTTATTTATTTATTATTTTAATAAATAAACAACAAACAGATATTTCGTTAATAAATTGCTATCAATACTGAAGCATTCTTTTATATTTAGCATCAGTAGCATAGCATTAGTGTGTGTGTGTGTGTGTGTGTGTGTGTGTGTGTGTGTGTGTGTGTGTGTGTGTGTGTGTGTGTGTGTGTGTGTGTGAGTGTGTGTCTGTGTGTCTGTGTGTCTGTGTGTGTGTGTGTGTGTGTGTGTGTGTGTGTGTGTGTGTGTGTGTGTGTGTGTGTGTGTGTGTGTCTGTGTGTGTGTGTGTGTCTGTGTCTGTGTGTCTGTGTCTGTGTGTCTGTGTGTGTGTGTCTGTGTGTGTGTGTGTGTCTGTGTGTGTGTGTGTGTGTGTGTGTGTGTGTGTGTGTGTGTGTGTGTGTCTGTGTGTGTGTGTGTGTGTGTGTGTGTGTGTGTGTGTGTGTGTGTGTGTGTGTGTGTGTCTGTGTCTGTGTGTGTGTGTGTGTGTGTGTGTGTGTGTGTGTGTGTGTGTGTGTGTGTGTGTGTGTGTGTGTGTGTGTGTGTGTGTGTGTGTGGGTGTGTGTGTGTGTGTGTGTCTGTGTGTGTGTGTCTGTGTCTGTGTGTTTGTGTGTCTGTGTCTGTGTGTCTGTGTCTGTGTGTCTGTGTCTGTGTCTGTGTGTCTGTGTGTCTGTGTCTGTGTGTCTGTGTCTGTGTGTGTGTCTGTGTGTGTGTCTGTGTGTGTGTGTCTGTGTGTGTGTGTCTGTGTGTGTGTGTGTGTGTGTGTGTGTGTGTGTGTGTGTGTGTGTGTGTGTGTGTCTGTGTGTGTGTGTCTGTGTGTGTGTCTGTGTGTGTGTGTGTGTGTGTGTGTGTGTCTATGTGTGTGTCTGTGTGTGTGTGTGTGTGTGTGTGTGTGTGTGTGTGTATGTGTCTGTGTGTCTGTGTGTGTGTGTCTGTGTGTGTGTGTGTGTGTTGTGTGTGTGTGTGTGTGTGTGTTTGTGTGCGTGTGCGTGTGCGTGTGCGTGTGCGAGTGCGCGTGCGCGTGCGCGTGCGCGTGCGCGTGCGCGTGTGCGTGTGCGTGTGCGTGTGCGTGTGCGTGTGCGTGTGCGTGTGCGTGTGCGTGTGCGTATTCGTGTGCGTGTGCGTGTGCGTGTGCGTGTGCGTGTGCGTGTGGGTGTGTGTGTGTGTGTTTTCACTCATTTGTGTATATTTATATATTTATACATATTGGTGGGAAAAAAGAAAATATTGTTTATTTATTTACTTTTTTATATAGTTCTTAACACATTGTTTAGTGATCTAAACCAGCTTTTAATGACACCGATATAGGGAACATCGATGGGATTATTAATCTTTGATTTTAATACACTTTTGGACTTTGCGTACGATTGACTTTTTGTATTTACGTTTTTTGCTTAAAAAACAAGCATCCAAGCCAAAACTCTTAATAAATAAAATATTATGCCGCATTTGATAATTTGAGGGGTGCTATGTTCAGCAGTGGAGATATAGGTATGAAAAATAGATCTATGCGCCGTGTACGTCAAAATTTATCCAAAACATACATTCGGACGTGTTTTTATGAATTTGTTCGTGGAAATTTCAGCGTGGAAAATAGTAATATTAAGAGTACTGTGATGTTGCTAAAGTGATAATGACTAGCGTGTTAGTGTAAAACAATTGTTTGAAAGTGTTAGTGATCAATTTACTATTAACTACAAGTCTTAACTGGCGATCATCTGGTATTTATGATTTTTGAGTTCTTTTAGACGTATGTAGTATTTGTAGAATATAGTAGCTAAAGAGTTTAAGTAATATGTTTTTTTAGTAACGTGTATTATTGTAAATACATACATTGTCATTTAAGAATAACACTTTACATAGAAGTATCTTAACTTGCTTAAATTCGAAGGAAGTTGTAATAGGACTTCCTTTGCTCTTTTAATAAAAATTTGCAGACACTGCAAAAGTCACCAAATAGTAAAAAGTAATACAATTGGTTGCTTATTAATAAAAAAAACCTCACTGTTTTTATACACCTGATTCTGTTATTCCATGTGATAACATTTGAAAGGAAGAAAGAAAGAACAAAATCAAAACAAAAGTGTATTGTTTATGACTTATCACATATTATAATATAATAAAGTGGAAGTTTTTTTGTTTAAACATGCTAATCTCTGTAACTAGTAGTTCGATTTACATTTTTTTAAATTTATTATAGCCAGATTCGTGAAGAATAGTATAGCATTACGCTACACTTTTCATTTAGCCTTAAATATTAATTTTACCACCACCAGTTGGAAATAAAAGCACTTGAACTGCTTTATCCGTATGTGCTGTCATAATGGCTAGTGATATGTAAATATACAATGATCTACAAAAAAAATAGATCTTTTGACTCCATTTAGAAAAAGTCTGCAATACCATATGCCTATTTCTTATAACTGACCCACAATAAGGTATTTTATGACAAAAAATTATTGAAAATGAAAAAAGTGATTTATGAATATATATATATATATATATATATATATATATATATATATATATATATATATATATATATATATATATATATATATATATATATATATATATATATATATATATATATATATATATATATATATATATATATATATATATATATATATAGGTGTGGCATTTTATTCCTTTTTTTAATTTTGTGATGATAAACTTTTCTCTTAATAGCATGTTATTTGGATTCATAGTTTAAGACATAATGAAACATTTAAAATATTACATTTTATTGGTGAGAGAACAATGCATAACCTGCTCATATGCATGATATATGCGGGTGCATATAAAGACATAAATATACTTAAATTCTTCATGATACATAGCAATTGCAGTGTTAGATCAACATAGAAAAATAACCATACATTTCTTGTAAAGTTGACACCACACTTAAATTTGTGACACATGATTAGCCAAAGACCAATCACCCCATCTAATATTAAAGTAAAATACAACGATACTGTTATTGCTGAAGTAGATACAACCAGATTTCTCGGCTTACAAATTGACCAAAAACTAAATTGGAAAGCCCATATACTAGAACTAAATAAAAAAATAAGTAGTTCGGCTTATGCCCTGTTTAGACTTTCTGCTACAGTTAACATTGACGCACTTCTAACAGCTTATTATGGGATAGTCGAATCTGTCCTTAGATATGGAATTATTTTCTGGGGTAACTCAACTGACAGAGAAGTAGCATTTAAAAGTCAGAAAAGATGTATCCGTGCAATGTTTGGTCTTCAGGCTACCGATAGTTGTGCGCCGTATTTTGTTAAACATAGAATTCTTACACTTCCGTCCTTATACATAATGGAGACGGCTCTCTTTGTCAGGGCCAATCCCAACCTATTTCCACGGTTAACTGATAAAGTAAAGCGCAACCGTCGTGATGGAAGTAAATTGTATTTGCAACAAGCAAAAACGGCTCTGCTAAGAAAGAGTGTAGTATGCATGGCTCCTAAAATCTATAATAAAATTCCTCAGATGTATAAATCATTGAACAGCAATCTTTTTAAAAATAAATTCAAAAAACTTCTAATTGAAAAATGCTACTACACTGTAACGGACTTTCTCAATGATAAATTTTGACATTATATAATTGCCTTATACATACATATATTTTTAATTGTGACTGTTGTAAGTAATAATCTCGCTGACTTTGTATATTGATAGACTTTGCCAATGTTAAATGAAAATTAATAACCTAATCACTTTAAATTTTACACACCGAATATGTCGGTAAGACATGTTGACACTAACAACACTAACACCAAGAACATATCTCTGCCCATGCATTGTATATCTCACACATGTTTGAGTAAATAAAAATATCTTATCTTATCTTATCTTATCTTATGATTTTTTTAACAGCCCATATATATACACTACTCTTGGATGCATAAGTGTGTGTGAGTGCATGTTCTTACTATAAGCTGTGCATATTTTGGGCCTGACTTCAGTATTACCTACATGTATGGAATACTGCTTTGTTGGTCCACACATCTTTATTGGTCTGAAATTATAGTGTGGATTGCTAGTGTTTAGTCACAACATCACAACATTTATTGGACTAGGCATTTCAACCGAAAAATCGGACCTACAACATTCGATTCTTAAGAGATATTGATATTGATTCTTTAGTGTTGGTAGTCATTTACGTAACATAAACACTCACGCCTGTCACCCAGAGGGGTAGGCAGAGACTACGGACTTCCATTTGGCACAATCCTGACATACCTCTTTCGCCTCCTTTACATCCATATATCTACGCATACATGCTCGTCGGTTAAGGGTACTTCTAACGTGGCCCATTTTCAAAATATCGCCAATTTGGTCGATAAACTTTTTCCTAGGGCGTCCCTTCCCGACTCGGCCGTTTACATCTGCCATATAAATTTGCTTTGTCACTCTTTCCTCATTCATTCTTTCCACATGACCAAACCACCGAAGCATTCCTTTCTTAATCCTGGTCACAACATCATCTTGCATACCACATTTATCTCTTATCACACAATTTCTCACCCTGTCATTCAGATTCAACCCTAGCATATTCCTTAAAGACCGCATTTCTACAGCATTTATTCTACTTTCGTGCTTCTTCTGCCACACCCAGCTTTCACTACCATACATTAAAGTAGGGACCAACACAGCATTATGAATTACCATACACACTGTTTTGACACATTCTGGTTCTTCATAATAGAGTGTAGTGCCCCATTCACTCTATTCCCTGCATTTACTCGTCGTTCTATATCCCTACCATATCTACCATCCCTGCTAAATACACATCCCAAATACACAAACTCATCCACTTGCTCAATTAACTCTCCTTCTATTCTTATTTCACATACCGTTTTGCTTTCTTCTCTTTCAAAAACCATCACTTTCGTCTTACATGCGTTCACTTTCATTCCCCTTTCTTTAAATTCCTAGTTCATTAATGTAACCATCATTTGCAACTCAGCCGCCGATGACGCAAATATGACTTGATCATTGGCATACAAAAGGCATTTGATGGTTAACTCGCCCATTCTTAACCCACATTCTTCATCTTTCAAAGTTTGCAAACACCGGTCCATAAATAGGTTGAACAGCCAAGGGGAAGCTACACAGCCCTGTCTGACACCTTTTTGGATGCCAAACCAGTCTGAGTAGACCCCATTGATCCTGAGACAAGCACTAGAGTCCCTATAAAGAGACCCTAATGCCTGTATCAAACCATCGCTCAACCCATATGAGTTCAGTGTTTGCCATAACACATTCCTGTCCACTCTGTCATAAGCCTTTTCCAAGTCCATGATTGCACAAAAAACTTTCTGGTTTTTGGCCAAAAACTTCTCCGCAATCATGCGCATGGAAAAGACTTGATCTGTACACCCCATTCCCTTTCTAAAACCCGCTTGCACATCCCAAATTTTTCCATCAGTTTCTTTCATAACTCTTTCAATTAACACCTTAGCATACAGTTTACCCACAATACTAAGCAAGCTGATACCGCGGTAGTTTTTGCAGTCCTGCTGTGACCCTTTTACTTTATATATTGGTACTATAACTGCTTTACACCAGTCATCCGGTACCCGTTTTAATTCCCAACATAAATTAAATAAGGTGTACAGCAGGCCTACCACCACTCCCTCTCCAGCCCTTAGCATCTCGAGTGATACTCTATCATATCCAGCTGCCTTACCTGCTTTCATGCTTTTCATTGCTTTCATTATTTCATCTACACTTATCTCCATACCCCTTTCCACTTCTTTCGGAATTTCTAGTTCATTTAATTCAGACAACTCTTTACTCATAAACACGCTTTCAAAGTATTCCTTCCATCTGTTTAAATTCGAAACTTCATCATTCAGAATACATCCATTCTCGTCTCCTATAGCATTAATTATAGGCTGTTTTGTATTTCCCCTGGCAGTTCTTACGAGTTTCCAGAACATTTTTATGTTAGCCTGAAAGTTATCAGATATCCTTCTATCATTCTTATCCGTTCTTTCTTTCTTTTTCCTTTCAACAACTTCTTTTACTCTCTTATTTAGATGTCTAAATTCTGCCTTTTTTCTTTCAATCTCATCATTCATACCAGAAGAATTACCATCTTTGGTTGCTAGTAAATCTAACCATGCTTTCTTCTTTGATTCAACTTCCACCCGTACCTCATCATCCCACCATAACGTATTACTTTTCCTTTCATTTGTTCTCTTACTTACACCACATACTTCGGTGGCGGTATCCACCAAACCTTTCTTAATATTATCCCACACAGTATTCAAGTCTAAATCATTCATATACAACTCATTCAAACATCTAATATTTTCTCTCAGTCTACATTCATACTTCTCTTTCATATTTTCATCTTGTAACTTCTCTATTCTTATACGCTGTAACACAGTGGTAGACACAGATGTCCGATGCCGCCAACGCTTGAAAAGACCATTAATTTGACATAAGACCAAGTAATGATCCGTCCCTACGTTGGACCCCCGGTAAACCCTTGTATCTACGACTGCGCTCTTCATTCTTTCATCCACAATTACGAAATCTATCATGCTTCTATCATCACCTCTTTCCCATGTATACATGTGAATCTTCTTATGACGAAAAAAAGTATTCGTCACAAAAAGATTCTTTTCCGCACATACGGTGAGGAGGTCTTCACCATTCTCATTTATACTTTCATCACCAAACGTTCCCAATATCCTTTCATAACCAGACCTCTTCACCCCAACCCTTCCATTAAAGTCTCCTAACATAATAATATTTTCATTTTCCTTACATTTTGTCAATACCATCCTTACCATGTCCCAAAACTGCTCTCGGATGTAAGTGGGCTTAGACATGTCTGGGGCGTACACCCCTAGCAGGAACAGCTTCTTTAAGCCCACTTTCATTCGTAACCATAGCAGTCTCGGGCTTACACATTTATACTCTTTCACACATTGACCCATTCTTTCTGAAAGGATGGAACCGACTCCCTGGCATGCCCGTTCGGTCTCGCCCACACCAGACCAATACGCGGTATACGTGCCATGTGCAGTGGCATCCTTTCCCTTTCGTTTCGTCTCATTCACACATAACACATCTATTCCTCTGTCATTCATCATTTCGCATACTTCATCCATCTTATCGTTCATTCCTCCACATACATTCAGCGTAGCCAGACGGGTTTCCGCAATCCACTTTTCGCCCCTCCGGGAGATAGAACGTGACGGGTGGCGAACCTCGTCGCCGGTTTTTCTCCCGGAGATTCTTCGCACCCCTGCCCCATTTAAGGGGCGCCGGGAACTTGGGGCCGTTTCTTTTATTTTCTGAGTCATGGTGCGAACAAGGGGTGGTGGTAGATTTTACGCCGCTACCATACGGCGAGGAGCCGAGTCTATTTTTTCGGCCTTGTCGCTCGTTTAGCACCACCCGGGGGACACGTGTAGGGTGGGCCTAAGTTTAGGTGGTCGAAACCTACGGACGCGAGCGACTCATCCCCCAACCTCCCAAAGTCATTTACGGTTTTATCTAAATAAATACCACAATAAATTAGAAACAGAAAGAACACAAAATTTATCATTTTTTCGTATTGCTAATTTCTAGCGATAAAGTTATATAAATAAAAGAGACACTAGATTAAAAACAAATTTATAATATGTAACCAGTTTTATTATATTACAGTATTGTTATAAATAACCATCCCACTTCTGATGTTAGAAATTATCAGCAAAACTATTTAAATAGAAGAAAACTTAGTATTAAAACTTCCTTACTATCAGAAACCATTATGGAGGCCAGTTAACAAAAATATTGAGTGTGAAAGTGGATGCTCAACTTGATCTCCTGCTTACGCAATTGATCATTATCAGCAACAAAACAGCACACTGCACCATACATTCAGTATGGACCAATACAATTTGACCAACCTTGACATGTTCCTGTCACAATAACACGCCGGACCCAATTACCCAATAACACTAAAGTATGCAAGCCAACAGCAACACTCATCTCTCATATCTCAATGTAACACAGGTCAGCCTCTCAGCAACACACAATCTTCCTTGTCTACACTAGTAGAATACCCCAACAGGTGTACCCCCTTTTAGTCGCCTGCGCGATACTTTATACTGCTAGAACAAGTGGGAGATTAGTTCTGCCCTCATTTGTTAGTATTTCCTTCTATTTTTTTACCTTCATTCCCTACGTACTTATTACAGTATTTTGTAGAACTGTTAGAGAGTACTAGAGGGATACTTTTAGGGTCCACATTGTATGTAATATCTCAGCCTGATGGTCGAATCTATAAATGAAGAGTGCACTTCAAACAGCTGGCATAAAAGTTAAGTTTTATTGTTTTAGCCGTGTGTAAAATTATGCTTTTCTGCTTACTTTTATCATCAATACCATGCTTAATTAAGAGGGAAGAGGAAGTCAGCTCAAATTCTAATTTCGCCCCCACTTCCCCGCGCGTCGTATGCTATGTACCGATATGTTTGTAATCACTAATACTGTAAGTAGAAAGGTCTTTAGACACTTATTTCATTAGGTTTATCATATTTATGCCTGTTTCTTAACGCCAAGCCAGCCGCTTCTTATTTTTATCACGGTTATTTCCCATTTTAATTTTACGTCGTACTGTTGCGTAATGTATATTCTGATCGTAAGCGACACAACTTCCCCGTTCCACCAGCGGTTTATATTTCAGTTTGGAGGTAACTTTGGATTTTTTTTCTATCGAGAAAATTTTACGAAATCGTGTTTTCGTCTAACATAATCACTAACGTTAATCCTCAACTTTACCATATATTTATTTCAAAATTAATGCTGCAATATTTTCGGCATAACGAAGGATCTTGTTAAGCCATTTGACTTTATATTTCCCATTAAGGCTTTTTACTCTCAGCTTACAAGTATAAGTACAAGCATAGAGGGAATCCTAAAATACAAACAAAATTCTTGTAGTAGAGCTCTTTATGCATATGAAATTGTATGCGATGCAAAAAAAATTAGCAAGGCCATTGCCTTTTTTCCTTTCAATAGATACCGCAATTGATTTGCCATTAATGAGACAAAAAACTTTGTCAGTAAAGTCATGTTGTTCACGATTTACTATAAGAATTTTGATATATCCAGTATAATGTTATTGTTAAAGATATTAATAGTTATGTTGCAACCATCCGCTTATTAAATACAATGATGTGTCTTACCTAGATTGAAGAGCACCTCTGCCCTCCCTCAATTGCATAGACTTTACGGCGGCTGACCGCTAAGACCGCTTAGCGGTCAGCCGCCATAGAGTCTACATCACCTGAAGATGCCTCGTGTAGAGGCGAAACACATGTCGTATCGTCGATGGGGTGTCGTTCCTAGAATAGTGGTGATGGGAGTAGTGGTGTTGGGAGTAGTGGTGTTGGGAGTTAGTGGTGTTGGGAGTAGTGGTATTGAGAGTAGAAACAGCATTGGCAATACCCATTTTTGTTTGCCTATTTATTTTTTATTACACTAATGTTATATGTCTAATAATAATGTTAACAATAATGATTTCTTATATTTACGCGAACACTACACATTGAAATAATACTAGTTTTAACGGAATTTATCGCGTATATTTAACTTTTTTACCCGACGTTTCGAGAGCTTTACAGCACCCATGGTCACGGGAAGGACTGAGATGTTCAACGTCCAGCTGTCATAGTTAACCGCGGTTACCATAGATTAAAAATTTAACTTTTGTTCCGATCTACACAGTATGAGCTTATGGTATCATGGAGTCTTGCAGTTGTATGCTTGGGTTGGGATTTAATTTTATTTATTATAGGATCCCAAGCAGATGGTAGCACCCAGCCATCTTCTCTATTGAAATTAGGATGTTTTTTGATTTCAATACCCTCGCGAATCATCCTTGGAAGGAATCGGTGTTCTTTAGCGAGGATTTGTGGTCTATCAAATCTGATGTAGTGACGGGGGCGATCTTGTACATGTTCACAGACTGCAGACTTCCCGGAGCGTCGATTCTTCACATCAGTGATGTGAAGAAGTGACTAATCCTGTCGCCACTAATCCCAGCACCACTACTCTCAATACCACTACTCCAAACATCACTAACCCCCAACACCACTACTCCCAACACTTATAAATATAAATCTTTATTATAATGGATTTCTGCAAAGTAACGCCTGATTCTATCAATTATCATATTATTCTTATTAATATCAATAAACCCAGAATAAAGTCAGTCATATCTTAAAACAAAGTCATAGTCGAATAATCCGGAATTTCGCATGATTGTCATATATTAAATTATGTTGAAAAAAATCACAAAAATCTATTCAAATTCTAAAACTTCTACTTAAATTTTAAAAGGCATATGATCATCAGTCGACTTTTAGAAGCTGTAGTGTTAACATGCAAATAAGGGAACAAGTAAGTTTTTGAACTCTTTTATATGTTTATGTTTGTGTAATCGACACCTGGTTTACTTCACAGAACGTACCTGTAGGGTCCATTCTCTCTCTCTCTCTCTCTCTCTCTCTCTCTCTCTATATATATATATATATATATATATATATATATATATATATATATCTCCCTTATTACTCTGTGGTGTCTTACAATACTGGTGGAATGATATGGGGCCTTAGAGCTTAAGTTTGGGTGGTGTAAACTCTTACGCTGTTACTTCACGGCATTAAAAAGACCCTGCTCCAGTAAGCAGTGGTGGCCATAACCTTCAAATCATGATTAATAAATATATACACATACACAGATATAGCTTCCTCAATAGTTCCATTTCTAATGAGTAAGAGATAAATCAGCATATAAGATTCTGATTAGAATTAAATGGGATCCAACTAGTTTATTATTTTGTGACCTTTCTCATCTTGACGTCTTTATAAGGTATTAGTCAAGCTTTTCCGTAAAATAATCAGTACTGTCTGTGAGTGTAAAGATCTAGTATTCATACCTCACTAACATTGTTACAACATTAGTATTAGACATATTACATTAGTGTAATAAAAAATAAATAAGCAAACAAAAATGGGTATCACCAATGCTGTTTCTTCTGCATATCAACGACATGTTATAAACCGGTTACATTCATTGCTGTGCAGACGACAGCACTGGTGATGCTTTATACACCAGTGCCTATATTTCTCGGGAAAACGTCGCCGAGTACTGGGACAAACTTGTGTCTTAAGTCGAGACTTTGTTGTACAAAGTTTCGGGCTGGGGGCGACTAAATCTAGTCCAGTTTAATCCCCAGAAGACACAAGTTTGCGCGTTTACCGCTAAAAAGAACCCCTTCGTCGTATCTCTTCAGTTTCAAGGCACTCCTCTTGTTGCCTCAGCCAGTATCGGAATTCTGGGTGTCAACATATCGAGTGACGTGTAGTTTCGTGGTCACTTGGAGGAGAAGGCCAGATTGGACTGCAACTTTACAAGGCGCAGGTTCGGCCGCACATGGAATACTGTTCCCATCTCTGGGCTGAGGCTTCCCATTGTCAGCTCCTTCAATTTGAGAGCTGCTCGAATCGTCGCCGACCGAGCTCGATCCGATCTGCTTGACTCACTGGCACTGAGAAGAGATGTTACATCTCCTTGCGTATTTTATCGCATCTACCTCGGAGATTGCTCTGAGGAAGGACTGGCGGTCCACCACTGTGCGATTTAGAAGGTTTTCTTCCTCGCATTATTTTCTTGTGGAATCGACTACCACCAGAGATTTTTCCGGATCGATACAACTTAGGGACCTTCAAGAAAAGAGTCTACTCCTTTTTAAAAGGTCAACGATGCATCTGAAATTCACCTGGTGTTGCGGTTGTTCATGGGCGGCGGTAATCACTTACTATCAGGTGAGCCGTATGCTTGTTTGCCTTCTCTCCTGTAAAAATAGCTTTCATAAAAATAAAGATGTTCATACTTTAAACACTACGCTTTTACATCAAAATCCCATCCAAATCACATCCCCCAGAAAATGTTCAAAGTTTGTTAATAAACAAGTTTAAATTTTTATAAGAAAAATTGCACAATGAGGGTTTTATTATATCGAGCAAACATGAAGGAGATAAGCCCTCGGCATTAGGTGATCGCCACGATGCTGGTTCTGTGAAAAATAATTTTAAAATCGTACAAACAAAATGAACCGTGGTAGCTCAGTGGTTAACGCTCGCTGTAAATGTAACAGAACGCGAGTAACCCGGGTTCGATCCCCGCCGGCACCAATGAAATTGTTAATTGCAATTTTAAGTGCTGATTTACCACGTGCTCGGCGGTGAAGGAAAACATTGTGAGGAAACCTGCATGTCTGAGGAATAGGAAAAAAATATTTCGAAGACATGTGAACTTCCTTGCCCTAAACCCTCTCAGAAATGAGGGGAGGCCTGAGCCCAGCAGTGGGACGTATATAGGCTGTAACTTTACTTTACTTTACTTTACAAACAAAATAATTATAAAGTGATATATGTTTAAAAATCCCGCTAGATTTCTTGCTGGTTCTTCCCGGGACAGAGGTATTTTTCGAACCAGTTGTAATTAAAAAAATGACTTTCGATAAGTTTTATGTAATTAATTAATCATTAATCAATATTGAATAAAAATCATTTTATTTTATTTTATTCTTATACCGCCACTACACGGTCCTCCATAAATGCACATGTTACTTTTTGCTTTTATGTTTCTCAGTAAGTGAGTTACTTACTCAGTACTTTATTAAATCACATTTCTTATGGAAAATCTTTCCTACAGTGGGAGAGGCCCCATGACTAGTTTTCGATAATTAAGATTTTACTTGTAAACATACCATCTATATATATATGTCTTATGGGCACAGACCTCTAATCTCTGCATATTCTTTACTCGTATTTACTAGTTGCAAATTTATTCCCCATATTGGTAATACATAGTACAGAAATTTCCTTTTGTACCGAAATGAACTCCTTTTATGCATTTCTTATAGTGAAGTTGTTTTTATATACACAAATAAATAAAATTGAGGTGTCTGTTTGTAATGTCAAACTAACAGCATTTTTACTAAATACTTACGTATGAAAGTATGTACACGGTACTTGTAAAAAAATTTTTTTTTAAATTTCTGTCTGTTTGTTCCGATTGATCTCCAAAATGGCTGCACTGGTTTTGAAGGATTTTTCTTTGGCAGATAGGTGATGTCATAAGGAGTAACTTAGGCTATGTTTTTAGAAAAAGAATTAGAGTTCCGCACAGTAAAAATTGAAACCCATGAAATGCAATCTCAATAAATTCTACGCAAGTCGCGGGGAACAGCTAGTGTTGGATCAAATTACAAGTTTATTAACTTTATAAATGTATTAATATGTATTAATATTATTAACTTTTAGACAGTAACCAACCTAGTAATGATCTCGACATTAAAATACATGCCTATGATTGTGGTAAAGGTGCTAACTGTCGCTGTGCCTCTATGTCTAAGGTACCATCAACTAAATACCCTGGTATCCTGCTAGACGAAAGACTTTCCTGGCAATCGCATATTGTTGCCGGCAAAAAACTTATCAACTATGTGTATACGGCGTAAGTACGACCCATATTAACTTTCTGTCCGACAGTTTAGGGAGGATCACTAAAAACTAAATTTCTCGTGGCTCAAAGAGCGTTACTAAGGGTGATATATTTTAAAAATCGCAGATTTGCAACACAGACTCTGTGATCCGTTGTTGATGTGCTGACTATTGGAAAACTATACTCTCCATAATGTAGTAAAAAACACAAGTCATTAAAATTTGATCCGTGCATATTGCATAAAAGAGGACATAATAAAGTGACCACATTTTAAACGCACTCGTACCTACCCAATTAGCAAGAAATCAATTTCTCATCGTTATTATACAACGGCTCCAATCAAAATCTACAACTATTTATATCGAGTGGACGAACAGGGAATGTAAAATAAAGTTGACCATTTGGCTTAAAAAAACTAAAATAAATAAAATAATAAATAAGTTTAACTTATAAATAAAACTTTAAATGGAATTAATCGTGGAATAATTACGGGCTACTGACTTTATAATTTTTCTAAGTATTTTAATGCCCCCAAAACTAATGTGAAACATTCTATTTCAGAAAACTGGCAGTTACATAAATATGGCCGATGACCCCGGCCAGTCACCTTCATCTCACGCAGGTAAGTTTGTTTTTACAATTTCGTTCCTTATTTACATATAATGCCCATTTAACTACATAATCCTGTTTTGAATGTATGGGAAAAGCAGAAGCAGATTTTTTTACCTTCCAATAAAATAGGTTCACTACATCTTAACTTACTTTATTAAAAGCGACAATAGCCTAATGGCAGGGTTCGTACTGCGAATTTAAAAGGTCGTTGGTTCATATCCGCTTAATTAAAATATTAGGTTTACCTGGTAAAGGAATATTAGTAAGCTTTTCATTAGCAATGTTAGTAGCATTGCTAGTATTTTTCTTAGTAAAAATAACGAAAGAATATTCACTACGATGTTAGGTAGTGGTACTTAAGAGGCGACAGAGGAAAAGTGGTGATTGGAGACGGAGGTGGGCAGCAGCATCTTCATCACCACAACTCAAAATAATAAAAGAACTGCAGATGGCAACCCGCCTGCCAAGCTTTATTGTATCATACAGAAATTTCTTAATATTATAATAACCCTATTATTGCAATCTTTGTTTATTATAAGGGTGATCGCTACCAAGCTATTTCTAATTTGTCTTGTGTTGTTTACTGTAAACATTATTGTAAGCTATTATTGGAAAAAAAAATAGTCCCGCTGGGTTTCCTTATGGTTCTTCCCAGGACCGAGGTTTTTTTGCGAACCAGTGGTAAATGAAAAAAGTGAGTTTCAATAAGTATTGTTATAATCTACATTGAATAAAAAAGTTTCTGTTTCTAATAAAGTTTTTGAACTTAGGCTTAGACATTAGATAAATTATTATGTATATTTTTTTGGATTTTGTTGTAAAAGCGTATGTATTGGCTCAATGAGGAAGGGTTGATGATTAAGGAGAAATAACTTAAAAATAAAATTATATAATTCTAATTAATATAGCTGGCGAGCAGGTTTGCCGTATGAACGTTTGACCCCTCTTATACATAAAATTAATTAGTGAATTTTATACAAGATGATTATAGTCAGTCACGTGTAGGGCTGACCACACTACGCTTGGGAAACACTGTCGATAACTCGATAATACGACACGCGTTCAATCACTAAACGAAATATTATCAGGTGAAATACGTATCGTTCTGCATATTGAACTATATATATATATATATATATATATATATATATATATATATATATATATATATATATATATGGGCCACACACTTACGTATGTAATTGTGTGGCCCATAGCCACAGCATCCCATTCATCATCTGGTGGATTGTGTTTCGTTAGTCACCATCACTTCTATAATAAAATACTTGCTTCTATAATAAGTACTAAAATGAGATTATTTATACTAAAGCCAATAAATAAATGCCATTTAGTGGCGTAATTATAGGATCTATTTATTTATTGGTGGTAGAGCCACCAGAGCAGAGCTGTTACAGCTGCATTACTGGTATAGTTGTAGCACGAATAGGTCGGCTCGACAGGGGAGAGACTACGTTTTCACATAATACCAGCGTAAATAGCAGCTTAATGCTGCAGTGTTTCGTATGTTGATGGTAGAGAAACGGACACCCAGGACAAACAACCAGACCCGGAACAATTATTTGTAGGCCATACAAATACTAGTTCCGTGCGGGATTCGAACCCGCGGCCCTCAGTGCTACAACTCATTGCTAATCCACTGCGCCACGGAAACTTCATTAAGCGCTCGCTGTAACCTATATGCCAACATTCCAGGTACGATCCCCTCCGATATCAATGAAATTGTTGTTATTTTAAGTACTGATTTACCACGTGCTTTGTTTAGAACTTTTTGTAACGTCTGAGAAGTTACATGATAGATATGACGAAACGATCAAGGCAAAGATAAGAGAATTATGTCTCAACCGCTTTTTAGCAAGAACAAGAAGCCCGTTTTTAAAACAAAAAACAAGGTCAGATTCAATAAAGTTACCACAAACCAGTATATCAGCGTGTTTCGTATGGTTTTAAAGAATACCGGAGCCCACTTTTACTGGATACGATGCGTTCCATTTAAGTCCTCAGAAGTGACAAGGCGTCTGCATTTTCATTTCTAATCGATGATAAAGATGATAGTATAATGAAGAGTGATGGAGGTTGTACTGTATGCTTGTTTGTCACCCTTATTCCATTAAAATACTCTTATTTTTTAATCAGAGTTCCCCTTGAAAACGCGTTTCCACATTTTGAAAATTGGGAAGCATTAATTTGCTAATGGCAATTTGTAATCGCGTCGCGATTGGGCGCCGAAAGATTTAATGTGGTTGAGTAATGTTTCCGCGGGCCCGCTTCGCGAGGGTAAGTCGGGGGCTCGGCCCCACGCCCCGATCGATGCTCCCAAGGCCACGGCCGGGCCGCTATTGATTTCCGTATAAATAGCGCCAGCCCCGTCCGCGCGCCCCCTCCCAGCCCCGGGCTCATGTCGTCGTCCGGTCGACCTTGCCCGTTCACGTGTATCGTGGAAACTTCCTCGGGGATGTTTTCTCGCAATTGGAGGTGGCGATTTATTTTGATTGTGCTAATAGTTAGTGTGTACATAGTTAAGATTTGTTGTTGTAAAATTTTTACAGGAACAAAATGGTTGAAACAATAATTTAAAATATTCGACTTTGTTAAAAAGTTTACTGATACAAAACCTTATTTGCAGATACAATTTATAAATATCATATAACTTAACTCACTCACAATTAAGACGAATCTAACGATCATAATATGCTAAAATCTACAAGTCGTTAAGGCTACAGAGCGTGCCAAAGAAATAAACTTACATATTATGTAAATACTTTCAAAAAAATTACCCTCTTTTTGCAACAGTCGGGTAAAAAAATTAAAACTTTCTATAGTTGTGTGCCGCTACGAGCAACCCAGATTCGATCCTCGCCGGCACCAATCATATTCTTAGGTGCATTTTTGAGGCCCAATCCTGGTAGAGGAATGGGAAATTTGTGGTCAGTAGCATGTGGGACCCTATATTATTCCATCTAGGTTGGGTTAGAACCACTTTTTAGCTATTTCTGCCTATAAAATAATTTATACGTGGTAAAGCCATGCTGCAGCCATTATAGTTGTAGTACGAATGGGTCGGCTCGACCGGGGAAGAACCACGCTTTTACAGAATACCAGCGCATAAACGCAGCCTAATGCTGTTTCGTATGGTGAGTGTAGAGAACCGGAGACCCGTTTTACTGGAGTCGAGGCATTCCATCTTAGTCGTCAAGGGTGACAACGCATATGCATTTTGATTCTTAATCCACTTACCATCAGGTGGACTGTGTGCTCGTGTGTCACCCTTATCCTATAAAAAAATCAGTAATGTACCCACTGCTATGCTGTACCTCTTGCCGTGAGATGTATTAGTAATTTTCAGGACACACATAGCCTGCGTGGTGCGAAGTTGTTTGCAGGCTTTATCAATTATAAAAAAAAAACAAGCATACACCACAGATAGTTCCTAAAGCCTTTCATTTGGTAACTACAGCAGAGACTCACTAATCCGGCACTATAATATAAAAGATACTATACTACACTATTGTATAAAAGACCAAGAGGTGACGGATTATTGGAATGTTCCGATTACTGGATTGTATAGGGAAATTCAAGGTAAATAAAGCAATTCGTATATTACATAGATTACGTATGTATGTAAATATTTATTTGTGACATTGTTAATCTCACTTAACTAATTTATTTTCAAATAGTCTTTAATTAAAGTCCGTTTTTTGCAACTTGTACTTTTTGTCAATAAACTTTTTCTCGGAAGTTTCGTGTGTACTGTAACATCCTTGGCAGATACAAATTTTTCTTCAGTCCATGTTATACAGGTGTTGATATGATTGAACGCCCTATCTGGTTTAATTTTCGTTGTGGTAGTTGGTGGCTCTAATATTTCTGTAAAGCTTTTCTCTTTTTGTACCTCTTCACTTCTTCATCTGTCATCTTTTGCTCTGTTTGTTCAGTGTTCCCTTCAACCCAAGAATTTAAATCTGCTTCGCTTATCGCTTATCCAGACTCCATCGTCTTCATGCGTTCTTCTATCTTCTTTCTGTTTTTCTAAAGATCGTGCACAGTAGCACGCCCAACTCCATACTCTTTCGCCAGTTTCCACATGTTTTCTCCACTATCTAACTATTTTTAAATCTCCATTTTCTCTGTCAATGCTAAAGTCTTACGTTTTCGTTTGCTCGATATCGTTTATACAATAACGCAATACCAACTCAGTGTATTTTGATAGTACGTAGTTATGTTTATATATTATATGATTACAATTGTTAGCAATCGTTAGTTATAATATCTAAGATCACGTAATCTATTACAAAATTTGACTTGCAATACCTATAACCTCATGATGTTTTGTTTTGTATAAACGATAGTTAAATATAAGTCATACTTCCATCAAATGATCTTCACAGAAGTATAGTCTAGTTTTTGTAGACAATGTATTCGGGTATCTTCCTGCCAGTTTTAAATTAGTATTTCTCATATTTAAGACGCGGTGCATAGACGACTTTTATGTACTAGAGGGGGTGAAGCAGATGAGTGGGGGACGAGTAGTCTCGCTCACTGCGGGGTGCATACCGCACGAGTTTCGCCGATGTGCGATGTCCATTGGCTATACATGTTGGCCGAGCGAAGGAGAGCACCAACGTATAGACAGCCCATTTGTCCAGCCTCGCCATTGCTCGTCGACGCTCGCCTAGCTGGCCGAGTGCAGGTGAACGCCAACGTGTATACGGTTCGTTTGGCGTGCCTTGCCGCCACTCGGGATCGCCCGCTACGACTCGTAGACTTCCGAACAGTGTCGGTTTTTCTGCACAAATCAAAGGCGCTCGCCTGCACTCGGCAAGTCGTGTCCACATGTTGGTCGCCCATGTCAGTTACAGCTTTGCATCTGTGCCGGTGAGATATTGATTTAATTAAGTTGCAACTTTAAAATAATTTCGACAATTTCACAATACTAACGAGGAAATCTTTTAGTATTTTAACTTTACTGCGAAGTACACTGACATAATAATTATATACACTTATTAAATAAATAGCAGAAGCTGCAATACATTTTACGTCGTCCCTATCATACCGATTCTCAATGACGAATAATTACAGCCTACATGTAGACAGCTCCACAAAAACTCGTGAACACTGGCCTTGGAATTGGTCTCTTTCGAACTTGACCAACGTGTAGAGTGTAGCACTCGCCTTGTACCAATTTGCCTACGCTCGCGTTGGCTGAGGCTTGGCCAACATGTGTATTGCCGGGGTAAATGCGTAATTTCGCACGTTTATGTACGTTCGGCTCAGCGCGCCGCTGTACAGTTGCGAGGTACCCCGGGGGTTGACGGTTTGAATCCCGTCGCACGCTTAAAATTTTGTATTCGTATTTTTAAAATGTTCTTATTATTAAAATATCTCTATATATTTGTTTTCCTATTTTGAAAATATTATGTAACAGCATATTTTCGTATTGTTATTTTTAAAATATGTAAATATTTTTTTCTTAATTTAAAAATAAATATTCAATTTTCTACAAAAATTATCGGGAAATTATGTAACAGATTCTTTAGACGAATAATAAATAAAATGGCTGGTGCAGCATGGTCAATTCTAAAAATGGTCTATTCTCGAAACGGCTAATTCTAAATATATAATAATAGGTAGACGACTCCGTGGCGCAGTGGCTTAGCAATGAGTGGCTGCGCTGGGGGTCGCGGGTTCGAATCCCGCACGGAATAAGTATTTTTATGGCCTACAAATAGTTGTTCCGGGTCTGGATGTTTGTCCTTGTGAAATGTATGTTTGTAAACTGCCCCCACGATACAGGAGAAAATCCTAGTGTAGGGGTAACGTTTTTATAAAAAAAAATTGTCAAAAAAATTTGAATTTATAAAAACATATAATTTTTTACTATAGATATAATATACTTCTCCAGAATCAAGATCAAAGTAATAAAAATAAAATAAAAATATCCACCGAGCTTGATGGTTGATTATGGAGAAAAATATTAATATACAGTGTGTTACAAAAGAGTGTAGTAATACCAAAGCCCTAAAATCGAATAGAATGATTTTTATTCAATAAAGATCACATTTAATTGTTATTGAAAGTCATTTTTACTTTACCACTGGTTCGAAAAATACCTCTGTCCTAGGAAAAACCAGCATGAAACCCAGAGAGACTTTTAGAAAATTTTACAATATGATTGACTACAAACTATTTACAAAATTTACTTATTAACAGCCAATCCTTTTTTCTCCTATGAGTGACATTTGTAAGAAATGACAATTCTAAAAAGAACTATGACTGGATATAATCGGATATAAACGGAACTGGATATAAACGACTGGCCTGTTGGTCTAGTGGTTAGTAACCCTGACTGCTATGCCGGAGGTCGTGGGTTCGATTCCCACCCAGGACAAATGTTTGTGTGATGAGCACGATCATTTGTTCTGTGTCTGGGTGTAATTTATCTATAATATTTA
This sequence comes from Parnassius smintheus behrii, assembly GCA_036936625.1. Taxonomy (NCBI): domain Eukaryota; kingdom Metazoa; phylum Arthropoda; class Insecta; order Lepidoptera; family Papilionidae; genus Parnassius; species Parnassius smintheus. The sequence continues at coordinate 47,465,936 of JAUPFT010000010.1, read as the reverse complement.
TGTATTTAGAAATATATAAGTATGTTTATCAGTTGTCTAGTACCCATAACACAAGCTCTGCTTAGCTTGGGACTAGATGGCGTTGTGTGTGATAATTGTGGGATATTATATTATTATTATTATTATAATTCACAGCTGCTGGATAGAATGCATCATGTCAACTACTCTTTGACCATGAATTGGTGGTTCTAGAGATTCAGTCGACGGTTCAATTAATAGCACATCGTCAGTGATTTCTCTGTAATAAAAAAATACTTACTTATCATAATTTGATTTTGGTTTGACTTCTTGAGTTACAACTAATGCAATTGAAACAAGTTTTTAAATTGAAATACATAGTTAGTTTTATATCATGTTTTTTTTTAAGAAAATGAATTCCAACAATTTGCATTTTGAGCAATTTGCATTTTGCATTTACAAAATTTTGTATGCGGATTTATTCAGTTTATATTGTGGGCATTTTGGTAATTTATAACGCCTATAAATTACCAAAATAAGCCCACTTATTCATTTCGAGAAGTAATTCTAAGTTGATAAATTAGAAATATTCTGTAACAGCATGTATGTAAAAGCTTACTCATGAAAAGTTTTCTCCGATCATTCATCTGTTGACGGACGGTTTCTTTTTACTAAAAAAAAACAATAAAATTGGATTATGATTATATTAAAAATAAGAAAATAAAAAAAATAATTTGTGAAAAATTATTAAAAACAAGAAAATCGAGAAAAAGTCAATCAGCAAAAAGCGTTACCCGTACTAGTATGCGGGGTAGAACCAATACACAACGACGCAAGAAACTAACTCAACGCGCGGCTCCGCTAGACCAATCGAACTACTGACAGGGTGGTTGAAATTACGCATGTATAGATAATCTATATAACCAAAATAAGGTGTGCACAAAAATGTAGATACTTACTTTACAACTTCCATCGCGTGTTTTTGTTTCATCGAATAAGATCTCTTTATTGCCCTGCGTTTATTTTTTTTTTTGTTGCCCATTTTTATAATGTATACATACATTGATTGTTTATTTTATAAAACTTATGACTAAAACCTAAATCGCAAAAAGTTTAGACCAACTTATAAAAAACTAATTGTATATTTACAAAACGTATCACTAGAACCGAAACCGGACAAAAATTTACACCAACAATACAACTTGTAAAAAACTAATCACAAAATAAAATATACACAGCTTTCTACAACAAACATAAGTAAATGATTTTTGAGCGGCGAGCGAAACAGGTCTACCTAGCAGCGCGCCTCAACGGTCAGTGTCGCCTCGCTCCGCGTAGAAATGAAAGAGAAACAAAAAGACGCCAAGATGGCGCGATGTTTCGTTGGACTCGTTCGAGTTATTAATCATTAGATATATTAATACTTACAAATATCTTATTTTAATCGATAAATAAAAACAACAGTTCACTTTATTATTATATATTACATCACTGTTATTAACTTGATCAAGATTTGTTTATAAATAATCCAGTTACAATCGCTAGAATTTCATTTTTAATGGATTTTTTATGATTTTTTTTTCTATCGAGAAAATTTACCGAAAATGTGTTTTGAATACAATGGTCCCCCAATATATATGATCAAGATTAACATATATTTTTTGCAGCTCTAAAATGTATACATTTTCCTAAAAAATGTTTTTTGAAGCCTACTTTGACTATGTACAGCGCCTTAAATCAGTTTTCACTCGAATTCATAACTTCGTCAGCGTTCTTATGCTCGTATTTTTGCATTCAAGCACAACGCACCAGTGATAAAGATGATAACTCATTATTAAACATTCAAACGTATCTTATTCCTTTGTACAATTAGCAGAATTCTAGGGCAGTGACGTCACGAGTTGAACAGCATGGCGTTTAGCGTTTTCACGCGAAAATTTAAAACGATAAATTAAAAGTAATGTTTATGGCACTGTTCGGTTTTCAAAATTTATATAAAAATTAGAGTGATTCATTATCACTCAAGAATTTATTTAAAACATTTTTTGAAAATGTGTGTAATACCCTATTACAGGCTGTGAGTTATTTCATCTTAGTTTCCAGAGGAGACCGCGCATCTGTAGCTTTCTTTGTTTGCAGGTGCCATGGACTGCAGCAGCCTCCTACCATCACGTGTACTCTAAATTCGTTAGTCACTTCAGCTTTATCATAAAAATCCAACGATAAATTTGATTCTTTTTCAAAACTTCTAGCGAAAGTTTTTGTTTTGTTTACATCACAAAGGTAACGGAGCAGCTGTAATGCATACAAAATTGAGCAGTGCGCAGATTTGTAAACTTGTATTTGTAATCTTTGAGGAGGATCACCGACGTTGCGCTGTTACGGTGGTCTCTTTATATATTTTTTTATTCACCATAAGGTCACCATCTAGCACTCTGCAGTATTTTTGTACGTACTTATAACAAATAACATTTTACTGAAGTACAAGAATTTTTTTCTTCACATTAACAAAAATAGTTTTAATAAAAAAATGACACACTGTAAACGTCAGGTACAAACACAAGCTACCAGTTTCTTGACTCAAAGTCAGTAATTCTTTCATGGGACAACGTACCTATAGGCTATTAAAAAGTCCCAGTAAAATACAAAGTCTCGTCTATTATTAAGTTTAAATATTGTGTTAAACAAAAACTGTATAAAAAGTGTTATTATAATATATATGAATACATGGTTGACAATAAATAACCCCTGGGAACGAGGTGGTCGCGTTCAACTGTTTCTTAAATAAGTTTTGTAAGTTAGGAACGATCTTTCTTATGTAATTTCTAATTTAATTTGGAAAAAATGTCCCGCAGGATTTTTCCAGAATAGAGGTTTTTTCCTAAGCAGTGGTAAAAGTAATCATTGGCTTTCAATAAAAATTTGCTTACAATATTGATAAAAAAGTCTATTCTATTACTTACTTTTGGTACAATTAACTTTCGTTTTAAAAAATATATATTTGTATCTTAATGCTGTCGTATTTCGTACGGTGAGCCTATTGAACCACCCATTATTCTCGTGGAGTAAACAGATATTAGTGGGATGGGATGACTGTAGCGTAATACGACGTTTTTCTCCTAATTTTAAGGTCATCTTAAAGCATTCCACTTACTGATTGAATGTCGGTCGGAGGCTTTGGCGTCCGACCGATAGCGGCCGGTTGGCATGCCGGGTGCTGTAATAGAATCGGTAGTGGATCACATCTTATCATGGGAGCCGTGAGACGTGACATAGAACCATGAAACAGGTGGTGGACAGTAGCAACTTCCTAATAACAATTCAAAGTAATAAAAAAACTGCAATTGCTGACCAGCTTTTCGGGCGTAGTAGTTGTTTAGAATATGAGGCTTTCTATCATCAGCTTCAGTGGCAGACTTTCATAGGCTGTAATGAATATATGTCCCATATTGTTAATGTTTCAGCTTGTTAGCTGTAAGTTCCGTTATTTTTAACGCCTTTTATAGTGTAAGAGCCATGTTGCACCGTATTACGAATAGATTGCCTCCAGCGGAAAGGGGTTCGCTCGCACAGAATACCAGTGTGAAGTAGCAGTACAATGCTGCTGTGTGACGAGAACCATGCATTCTATTTTAGTCCTTAGGTTTGACAACGCATCTGCATTTTGATTCTAAAAGGTCGATAAACAACTCAATATAAAAAATTGCTATAGCGAACCAGCTAGCAGCAGCAGCAGCAGCTATTTACGACCCCCCTCCCCCCAAAGACGCAGTTTATGGGGGATGCCTATGTTCAGAGCAGGTGGAAATAGGTGATGGGTCTGTTTACAACTCGCCTGTGATTCAAGGGCATGTCCTCTTATTGCAGAAAGGTCACAAATAAGAGAATGGAACCAAGTTCACAGCGTTTCTCAGTTTTGTCTTGGTGGATTTCCGTACTCTTTTTTAATGAATTCATTCTCAAAACGCTGATGAAATAATTTCTGCGATCCCTGAACTTGAAGACCTACGCGTCCGACGCAGAGCTGGCGCGGCGCATAAAATCAATAATCAATTTATTTATGTGCCTTAATTATCTTATGCCTTAACCGTATGTGTTCACGTAGCAACATAGCATATTTGGGTTGAGGGTCGAACTCCACGAATATCATCATGAAAAGAAACACGGCCACCAATAATTTCTGCGTACCAATGCCTTACGGTGCTTCCTTCCCAAAAGTTTTGAAGAAGAGATATGCAATCTTGCGCTGAGAGAGAACTTAAAATCCTCGCCATAAAATCTTTTCGCGTTAATTCCATTTTCACTACGGTTGACAAAATTCAACTTGTTATAAAAAACAATTGACGCGAGTTTTCTCTCCAAAAATTATTTTAATCATTAAATGAGTTTCTTATGCTTTAAAACTCTAACATTCGAAATTCAAACATTTATGAACGGTCTTGAGCGCAGAACTCTCAGATTGCCCTATGGGTATTAAAATAAAGGAAAAAGTCTAAAAAAATTGAAGTTAGGCCAGCACTGCTGTATGATTCAGAGTGCAAGGTAACCTTTATGTTTACCTTGGACTCTGACTTGTCATGAACTATGAACTTTGACTTTGAACACAATGGGCTGAATGTTCTTAGATGGGCGGAAGTCTTGAGGAATGACATAATAGGTTTGATAAGGCACGAAGCTTAATGTTGTTTAAAAGTTGCATCATTCACAGACAAAATGGTTGAGCTTTGCTGCAGTGGCAGATATTTATGTCTACGACTATAAAGATTGATGATACTACGAGTATAAAGATTGTGAAGGAATACATTTGGCAAGTAAAAAATGTCAAGATTTTAAGAAGAAAGATTCAAGCTTCGAAGATCGTAAGAGGACCGGCCGACCTCGTACAGTTAGGACACCCGCGATCATCTAAGCAGTGATGGCGCGAAACCAATGAAATCCCGTTCGTAAACAAAAAATCATAACTCTTCAGATGGGCCTAAGCAGAACCACGGTCAAAAGAGTGATCAATTAAGACCTAGAACTACGAGCTTATCGTAAGAAGACCGGGAAAAAAATACCGCGAAATTTTGTTTCCGGATAAAAATTATTTTAACATCTAAAAAAGTTATAATAAACAAAATAATAAGGTGTATGCCCACAGCAGTGAAGAAGCCAGCACGCGTTTTACGAGGGTTCAACGAGCACATTATCCTTCGTCGGTCATGGTTTGGCTTGGAGTCTCATATACTGGCTTAACTGAGGTGTTTTGCTGTGAAAAAGATGTAAAAAAACCAGTGCCGAGGTGTACCAAAATACCGTCCTAACAAACATAGTGGAACCTCTTTCTCAAACAATGTTCAAAAACAAACATTGGATATTCTAACAGGACTCTGCACCAGCTCATAGGGCACGAAGCACGCAAAACTGGTTGACCGCCCATGGAATCGACTTTATCGGACATGAAGACTGGTCCTCTTCTAGTACAGATTTAAGCCCACTGAAGAAAGTCTGCACTAAACCTCATCAGAATTTGGAATCTCTTCGAGCATCTTTGGCTAAAGCAGCGGCAGAAATAGATATGAGTGTGGTGCGTGCTGCGCTTGATGGTTGGCCGCATCTATAATAATATTAACGTCATTCAAAATGCCCTCTATAATAATACAATAATAAAATAGTAATCTAAATTAAATTACCTTTCATTTTATATATAATTTCTATATAATTATCAAAAAGTGTAATATTAATTTTATAAAAAGTTTTTGAGAGAACTTATGACCTGACTAAGTAAATACTGCATTTTGTAACTTAAACACTATTTTATATATCGTTTGTTTTATCAAGTATTAACAGGGCACTTGGCTTTTTTAGGCTTAATTAATAAGGCAAAACCGATCGGTATTTATGGTAAAGTAATAAATTAAAATAAGTATTAGCGAAACAAGTACACGTGTATGTCCAAATCACATTATTTTATAAGTAAATTAAAATTTATACGGTATACCCCTATACCACCCCTATAGTTGCTAGTATTCGACCGTATACCAGATACAAAAAAATTGCAGGATACCGAAAAGATCTGGAATAGCGGGGCCGCCGGGGACTGGGGGCCGTTTTTTGTGTCGTTTCTCATGGGGGTATAATAAATTTGTTTATTCCTTCGACGACCTATGGATCTGAGACGTGGTCCTTTACTGCTGGCCGCATGAGGAAGCTTGAAGTCGCTCAGCGAGCTATGGAGAGGGCTATGCTCGGAGTTTCTCTGCATGATAAACTTAAGAATGAGGATATCAGGAGTAGAACCAGAGTACCGACATAGCCCAACGGATTAGTAAACTGAAGTGGCAATGGGCCGGCCATATAGCTCGAAGAACCGATAACCGATAGGAAGAAAAGGTTCTCGAGTGGCAGCTTTTTATCGGCAGGCGAAGTGTGGGGCGTCTCCCCATTAGATGGAGTGACGACCTGGTAAGACATGCAAGAAGTCTATGGATGCAGGTGGTTCAGGACCGTGCTTTATGGCATTACTTGGAGGAGGCCTAAGTTCAGCTGAATGAAGATGGACTTGTGAAGGGCTGTAATGATGATGGTGATGATGAAAAGATCTGAATCGGTATCAGATACCCGATCCCGATCACTAGTAGATACATTACATTATTAACTCCTACTCTTATTACACCCGTTTAATGCATACTCCTAACAAATTTTTACTTGGTTTTCATCGTTGGCAGCGGTTTTTTTGCATAGGCCAATCTGGGACTACTGATATTGGAAGAACCTCTTACCTATACCAGCTGTCTTTTTTACCGTCTAGCATAAATTGGTCGTAATAGGTGGAAGAAGTAAAAACGAATTTCATGTATACGAAATTTAAAATATATTTAACTGTAGCTTCATGATGAACAAAAATATTTATATGGATTTTATCGCGTTTAATTAACTTAGTACCCGGATGACCGAGCTTTGCTCGTTTTTTTAAGTTACATTTAGATACAAATTACATGAATAATATTTTTTGATCTTATTGACATATGTAGAAAAAACTGAACTCGTTATTTGAATAAAAATCATGAGTGCAATTAGTTTGATTAAAATTTTTCTTATTTTTAAAAATTACTAAAAACAGGGCTCGAAATAATAGATTTTCTCACAAAAGAAGGGAATTTGAAAAAAAAAGGAAAAAAAGTTCGGACCCAAGACGGGGCGCGAACCATGTAACTCCGATATCACGCCCGACCGACATCCCACCTGAGCTATTACGATCGTTAGTAGTCTGTCAAAATTTATCTTCTTATATTGTAGCAGTTTTTTTATTGCTTGAAAACACGGACAAAAGGACATTTTCTAAAAATAAATCCTAGCTATAGTACGTTTCTAGGGCATGCGGAAAAAAGGACATTGACCTCAAGTATTATGTTAGCATCGAAACAAAACGACAGCTATTGCTTCCATACATTTCTTTATATATTACGTATTGTTATGCGCTAAGCGTGTCTCATGGTACGGGGTAGGGTCGCAGGTAGTTGAAGGAAGCGGCCATTCAGAGATAATAAACCTGTGTCTCACGCCGTGCGTGATGAATTTTTATTAAGTTTGTTTTGTTAATTGTATTATTACGTTTTGTATTAAAGAATTTGTTACTGTTTTGTGACGTTTTGTATATTATCACTGTTATGGAATCGGATCCATCGAGATTAAAATCTCATAAAAGACTTTACGTCACCACGAAAGAAGCGGAAATTGTCGCATATTTCATTAAATAATGATTGTAAACATCTATAAGTATCTAAAAGAAACGTGGTCTAGTAACGTATATCCATCCAAAACGGTTATGAAAAAGAAGACTGCCGATATTTTAGGTTATAATCAAAGTGTCGGACTCTTCTACATCTACATCATCATTAGATGATTCTGAAATATATACAGATCAATAGTCTGTCATGTGTCTCTGACAATTTTTTATGAGAAGTTTTATGTATGTTTCAAGGTTGGCTGCTGAAGAATGCTTAGCATTAAAAGTTCGTCTTTTTACCTACCTACCTACTTATTAAAGTACTTACCTACTATTAACGTAATAATGAAAATTGTAATAACTCCTGATTTATAAATAATAAACTTAAATTAATGTTAATTTGATATTTAATTCATTTAGATACAGGATAATCTTCTTTCTTTATTATATAATAATAGACATAGGGCCTGTAAAGAACTTCGCACTCGGCACCCTTGCCTTTCACTCTGATGATGTATGTAATGATAAAAGGATTAAAAAATGAACCTTAACAAAAAAGATTGCCTACCCCGATGATATCAAAGGTCAATGTCCTTTTTTCCGCCTGCCCTAGAAACGTACTATAGATCGATTTATTTCCCCCGAAACTCCCTGGACACTAAATTTTATGAAAATGTTGGAGCTGTTTCCGAGATTCCGATTATATATATATATATATATATATATATATATATATATATATATAGTACCCGGTTGACCGGTATTTTTCGCTTGGTTTTTTTTAATTCGTGTGTTTTGGAAATTATATTTAGATACAAATTACATACTGATGAAATACGAATAATATTTTTTGATCTTAGCGACATAATAGAAAAAATTGAACTGGTTATTTGAATAAAAAATCATGAGTGCAATTAGTTTAATTAAAATTTTCGTGTTTTTAAAAAACACTAAAAAAAGGGCTCGAAAAAATAGATTTTCTCAAAAAAGAAAGGAACTTGAAAAAAAATTAAAAAATGTCGGTCGGTCTGGGCTCGAACCATGGTATTACGATTTTGTAACCGCCCAATATACCAATTAAGCTACTTGTAATCATTAATAACTGTCAAAATTTACCTCCTTATTCTGCCTCCGAAACTCCTCGCACACAAAATTTTATGAAAATCGTTGGAGCCGTTTCCGAGATTCCGATTATATATATATATATATATATATATATATATATATACATATATATATATATATATATATATATATATATATATATATATATATATATATATATATATATATATATATATACAAGAATTGCTCGCTTATTTAATTAACTTATTTTTAATTTCCGACTTTTCGGGTGCTTTACAGCACTCGTGGTCGACGTCCCAATTTCATAGTTCGGCTACCTTCAGTTTTTTAATATTAATTCTTGGTCCGATCTACGTAGAACGAGTACTGCAAGACATGACTGTAGCCTCAGGTCCCGAATTAAGAACACCGATTCCTACTAATGATTATACGCGAGGCAATTGAAATTAAAAAACATCCTAATTTCAATAAAGAAGATGGATGGGTGCTGCCATCTGCTTGGGAATTAACAAAATTAAATCCAAACCCAAGCATACTACTGGAAGACTTCAAGATACTATAAGCTCGTTCTGCGTGGATCGGACTAAAAATTAACATTCAAAAACTGAAGCTGGGCTAACTATATGACATTGGCACGTCAAACATCTAAGTCTCCCCCGTGACTATGGGTGCTATAAAGCGTCCGAAACGTCGAGTAATTGAAATAAAAAGATAATTAATCGCTATAAAATCCATATAAATAGTTTTATTAAATGTGTAGTGTTCGCGTAAATATAAAAAGTCATTATGTGTAGCTTCATGATTGCGATGCATTGCTATCTCTGGACTATACCAGAATAAAAGCCCATTATGTTACTGGCTGAAGGCTTTTCCTTTCGCCATTCTTAAGAGTTGGAGGTGATGGTCTTGTCCAACTCATAGGTTGTACTCGTAATTTTGTTTAGGTGAAGCCACAGTTCGTACATTGTTGCAAATTGAACCAAAAAGACCCAACATCCCGTTGCTACATTTCCAAAGATCCTCGGGCAGTATTCCGTATGGTTTGTCATACACAAATTTATGCACATTTCTTGGCGAAATCAGATCTGCTAAAATATTTTTTTTGCTTTTTTAAAACATTTCTTTTGTCATCGCTGTTGTATGTCCGACCTATTTTATACGTGGTAGAGCCATGCTGCAGCTTTATTATAGTTGTGGCACGAATGGGTCGGCTCGACCGGGGCAGGACCACGCTCTTACACAATACCAGCGTAAAATAGCAGCGTGATGCTGCTATGTTTCTATGGAAAATGTAGAAAACCTGAGACTCCATTTTATTGCAAACTAGGCGTTCAAATCTTAATCATCAGAGCTGACAATGCATCTGCATTTTAACTCTAAATAGAAGAGTAGATATCTATGGGCCACAGCACCCACAATTATCAGATGGGCTGTGTGCTCGCTGTTCACCCTTATTCTATAAAATAAAAAATAACAAAACAAAAATGCGACTTATCTTTGCCCCTTTAGTAAGGTAGCTCGGCCGCGTACTCGCCCATTGTATAACCGGCTCTTACACGTAAAAAAGCTATCTAAGAGCAAGAGGCAATGTAAACAGATCACCTAAACGCCCCCGCCTGTTGTGACTGCGGTCGTTTGGATACGGGAAGGTCAAGGGCGCTTTTAGGAAGTGGTGAAAGATGGGGGCGCTTGCGGGGTGGGAATTTTATGGGCGGGGTTCGGTCCCGAACGCTAGAAATAGACCCAGCGAGTACCGTTTGTCAACACACGCCTACGTACTGAGGCATCGTACCCCGTCCTGGGTGGGAGGCGGTTATTAGGTGGGGGTGAGGGTGGAGATGTGCTTTGCGGCCTGGAGCTTCTCAGAAATGGTGAGGCGTATTTTGAAATTCTTTACCGCTTCTGATCGTGGCATTTGCTCATTTTTTTGAAATATAATGACGGGTATTAACTTTTAATCTCAAATGAAATATTTTTTTTAAAATATATGTACATATATGGATGGACATACATACGTACAAATTAATTTGCAGTCCATCTGATGTTAATTGGCTACTGCAATCCATCGACACCTGCAGTCAACCTAAACCAAAAATAAACTCGGTAGAGGCACGCTGCAGCTACACTATGGTTGTAGCACGGATGGGTCGGCTCGACCGGGGAACGGACCGCGCTCTCACAGAATACCAGCCTCAAATATCTGCTGCAAATAATGCTGCTGTATTTCGTATGGTGAGTGTAGAATACCCATTTCATTAGAAACGAGGCATTCCATCATAGTCCTCAGGGGTGACAACACATCTGCATTTTGATTCTTATACGATGATAAATATAGATGCCTGTGGGCTGCAGAATCCACTTCAACTTAGGTGGACTGTGTGCGTTCGTCACCTTATTTCTATATAAAAGGCGTTGTCACCTCTTAGGACTAAGATGGAATGTCTCACAGCCAGTAATTACTGTAGTGTGAGTGTTGGCCGCACTAATGTTTAGCGGCAGGAAGAGGCAAGAGGATGGTACCAAAGCGGACGGGCTTCTAGACGAAAAAGAATCCTACCATCTAGTATATTCATCTTGGATTTATTTATTGTGATGGTTTCTTATTTACATGGGTCAATATTTGATAATGGGCCAAAACAGGTCCCCATAACCATTTTGTAACTTTAATGTAATATTTAAACTTAATAGTATTTTCGTAATGTAGTGCAATACTTTGTTTACATATCCAAACACTTTGGTGAGTATATATTTGGTTTTCATACAGAAAAAATAAACAAATAGTGCTAGATGTCATATTTCCTGTCGGTGGAATTTTCCTTTTTGGTGACATTTTTTAATAATAACATGGAGAATTAAAAATAAATTGTAAAAGCTTGATTATATTTACGTTCCATGCACATTAATCTAAAACTGTTCAATATTTTATTTAAGATAATATGATATTAAACTAAAAAAAAAATATAAAAAATCTAAGCGAACGGTCACGGCGTCATTAGGCTGCCGAAATTTAAATTTGAATTTACCGCGTTTTATAATGTCGCGGACAACGAATGAGCGCATTCTAAATGGACGCGGTGTCCATGTTTGTGATTGGTGAGAAGGGAGACGCGGTGTTGGCCGTTGCTTCGGCGTTGCAAACTGATTGTGGCATGTGCGTGCGTATAGTTGATACACTTTGTCATTTACCTGTGAGGCAATTAGGAGGTGAATCGTAAGTAAATTATTCTGCTTTTTGTAATAAACTTTCGCGAATTAAGATATAATTCGTATCACCTGACGATTTTGCTGTTATATTAGTTATTAGAATGTATGAGAAATATAATATGCATTTTTGTCATTTTCCTGTGGTCATTTTCCTGTTATTTTCTGGACAGGAAAATGACTCCGTGGCAGGAAAATGACAACACAAGGTAAGTAATGTTATTAATTTATTGTAATTTTGTTTCAGTGTGCAATAATTATGGCTCCAAAGAAAAAAGCCCCAGAAGAAGTGTTGGAAAGAAAGCGAGAATTGGAGAAAATGAGATACCAACGAATCAAGAACGATAATGAACAAAGAAACGCATTGAAACAAAAGAAGAAAGAATACTATTGAAAAAGAAAAGCGGAGGGTAAAATTAAAAACATTGCTGAATTAACTCCTCGGTTTAAAAGAGCCAAAAGAAAAGAGTGGCGAAAAAATACAGCAAAATATAGGGAAAAGAAAAAAAATCTTTTGGCAAACACGGCTTTATTTCAAGAAAATACAACTCCACCACAATCCGATAATGAAGTCTCTATGAATGATGGGAACATAATTCCAGTCGTATCCCAAGAGTTACCAGTTTTAGATGGACGAATAATAGAAGGCCGTAGGAGATCAGAAATAAATAAACGTAAAAAAACGTACTATTACAAGAACAGGGCAGAATTATAAATAAGTTAAAGAACCTACTAAAAAAACACCAAAGAATTATTTCTAAGATGAAGATACAGTGCAAAAAAGACAGTCCGAGAAACAAAACCAACGAAATTATTAAAAAGGGGGATATAACCGAAATAAAGAAGAAACTGCTATTCAGTAAAGTTATGTCAAAACAGCTATCTCAAAATTATACCAAACTTGGAAGTCATGCTGAAAAACAGGTATTTGCCAAAGCTATTTCTGGAGATGTAGTTAAGAAGTATAAAGTCCTGTCCAAACAACATGTTCTACCTGAAAAAAGAGAGCGTAAAGTGCAATTGGAATCAAAATTATTAAATACACAGAGGAAAAACAGATCTAATAGAATTTCAGAAGATGTGAAAATGAAAATAATCAATTTCTTGGAACAAGATTGCAACAGTCGTATGTGTGCTGGAAAAAAAGAAACTGTTACAAAGAAAAAAGTAAAGAAACAGAAAAGGTACTTATTAATGACTATGAAGAAGCTACATACAATATATGTTAAAGAAAATGGAAATATATCTTACAGTGCGTTTTGCCAATGTCGTCCGTTTTGGATTGTTAAACCTCATGTACAGGAACGTAATACTTGTTTGTGTATGATACATGCAAATTTCGACCTATTAATTCAATCTTTACATCAGTACAATATATTAACTGTACAGAGCACTGAACATTTTTGGAAGCAGTTTGCTGTGACAAGTACAATGAAGAGTGTACAAGTCGCAAATGTAAGAATTGTAAAGATCGAAAAATAGTTTACGGAGAATTCGACAATAATATCAAAATTAATGTTATGAAGTGGGAAAATGTATGTGAACAGGTCTTTTTCAAACGAACCGGGAAATACAAAAGCGTCAAGAAAATATCGAAAGTTAATCACAACTTGAATCCCTACGATGTTGTCAAACAATTCGAAAATGTTGTCCCCATCTTCTTAAATCATCATACAAATATTGTTCATCAGTATGCTGCCATAAAGAAACTTAAAGATAATATGTCTGAAAATGATGTACTTATTCATGTTGATTTTAGTGAGAACTACGCTACAAAATATAGTTCAGAAGTGCAAGCTTTTCACTTTGGAGGTTCGAGAAGTCAAATATCTCTACACACAGGTGTTGTATACTGGAAAAAAAAACAATCAATTAGAGTGTCAAAGTTTCTGTACTATTTCTGAGTTCTTAGATCATGATGCTTATGCCATATGGGCTCACCTTCACCCTATATTTGATTGGATTTCCACAAATTTAAAATCTGTAACAAATTTGCATTTTCTTAGCGATGGGCCCGTTACCCAGTATAGGAATCGGTTTATGTTCTTTATTCTTGCAAACAGACTTAAATATTTTTATGAAAATTACACTTTCTTCTCTTGGAACTATAGTGAGGCTGGGCACGGAAAGGGTGCCCCTGATGGTGTTGGAGCCGTTTGCAAACGCACTGCCGATCGAATGGTTGCTTTAGGTGAAGACTTAGTCGATATAAAAAAATTACAAACGGTTCTAGAAGAAAACTGTCCCAACATTAAAATTATAACAGTGTCGCAACAAGATTATGAACATTCTCAAATTAAATTGATTGGAAAGTCATCTAAGCCTTATTCGGGAACTTTAAAAGTCCATCAAGTAATCGGTAATAAAGATAGCTTCAAATTAATAATGAAATTCTTGAGTTGCTTTTGTGAGAATATGTTTAACTGCGAACATTATTTGATGGGCACTTTGAATTATGTGGATAACGCCAATGCTAAAAAGGCTAAACACATTTACACAAGTTCAGAGTCAGAGAATGAACGCGAAATTCAAACACCCAAAGAAAACATCGATCCAAATACTTCAAGTATAAATTTTGATGCTGTTGAAGATCACGTTGCGACAACTAGCTCATCTAACATTCTAAGAAAAGAAAATGTAACTTATCACAATGGCGACTATATTCTTGTTAAATGTAGCTCTAAAAATACAGAATATAGATATGTTGCTGTGTGTATGGGAGAAGTAGATGAAGAAGATGGCGAAATTAGAGTTACATTTTTAAAAATCACTGGTAATGATGGTAAACTATTTAAAGTTGATGATAATTGCTATGATCTGCCAGTTGAAGATATACTTCTGAAGTTACCTCAACCTTCTTTATTACTCAAAGGAGAACGTATTTTTTATAAGTTCCCAAATGTTTTAGATATATTCGAAAAATAGCTTTGTTGTCGGGTCTTCCTCCTGTTCCATAAACTATTTTTAATGTTATTTTTGTTAGTTCTAAAAATGAAAAACATTATTTCTGTTTTTTTTTTTACTATTATTAAGGTTGAAATGTTTAGACTGATTATATTATTATAGAATGATACATTCTTCAAGTAACTGATTAAAAATTCTGTATTTGATTTAGCTATTCATAATTACTCTTAAATGAAAGAATATTACTTATTTGTTGATTATTGAATACAGGTAGAATATAAAATAAAGGTACAAGGAAAGAGGCGTGATGTTTTATATATCTTGATTAATACAGTAACTTAAAGTTCTAAATAAATCTGGTCAAATATATTACTCACTAAATATAATTGTATTTTCTATAAAACTTTAAGAAGAGTGATATAATTTTGTTTTCTATTATACTGATTATTATTATTGGATTAATAATGAATATAATAATTACTAATAATGGATTATTTTCTTTTACTTGTTGTTTCAATCATTTTCCTGCTGTCCTGTCATCAGTCTGTAGGTCCATTTCATTATCCTGCCACTAGTGTCATTTTCCTGTTCTGTATATTTGCAAATATTGCTCAAAAATCCCTAAAATCGAATAAAGTGTATCGATTTCATAGTTATTATATAGATTTAACTTGGCTCTATTACTTAGACATCAATTATGTATAAAATATGACAAAAAAAAAATTTTTTTTTTGTTGTCGTTTTCGACCGATTATCAAATATTGACCCACGAATACGAATAATGTGTAGTTTTACCAAGGAGTGGAGGCGTGCAATAATCCACCAGCCACTTACGATTCTGTGCGTGCCGTATAATGCAACTGAGGGAGACGAGCAGCGTCTTCCTAAAAACAACTCAAAATAATAAAAATGAAACGCGGTTGCCAATTCTCCAGCTTCACGCGGCAACTATGGCACCTATACGGGGAGGCGGGGGGAGGGGGGGGAGCAGGGTTGTTGTAGCAATTTTAGGCGTACATTACACGCTCATGCAGACTGTCAGTTTTACAACAATCACGGTTGTGATTGACGAATAACCTACCGTGTAATGTAGTCTTTGTGACCTAACACAACGGAACAGGTAGTATATAGTACATAGGTATAGTTCGACAAGCGAACACTCTACCCCTTTCACGGCAAGTGTTTGATGTCAGTCGTGGACATTTGAAGGTAGACATTGATTTTTCAACTAAACGCAAATAGGGATAAAAATTGTGGCAAAGGCAGGACCTATCTATCTATGAAATAGTTTAAAATTTTTAGTAAACAAAAATTGTGTAATAAGGAATGTTATAGGTACTACTAAATTGTACATTATTGATAATAACTGCTGGGAACAAGGTGGTCGCTACCATGCTGTTTCTAAACGTTTTCATACTTAATTGTATAAAATGATATGTTATTGTAAATTAATGTTTAAAAAAAGGCCCGCTGGGTTTCTTATTGGTTTTTCGCATGACAGAGGTATTTTCCGAATCAATGGTAAAGCTTACATGACTTTCATCACAGAATCAATAATAGTAGGTACTATTTACTTTTATTAAGTATTCTTTTAATCTATAGTATATAAATAAAAAAAGTAGGGGGATGAGTCGCTCGCGTCCGTAGGCTTCGACCACCTAACCTTAGGCCCACCCTACACGTGTCCCCCGGGTGGTGCTAAACGAGCGACAAAGCCGAAAAAATTTACTCGGCTCCTCGCCGTATGGTAGCGGCGTAAAATCTACCACCACCCCTTGTTCGCACCATGAGTCAGGAAATAAAAGATATGGCCCCGAGTTCCCGGCGCCCCTTTATTAGGGCACGGGTGCGAAGAATCTCCGGGAGAAAAACCGGCGACGAGGTTCGCTACCCATCACATTCTGTCTCCCGGAGGGGCGAAAAGTGGATTTGCGGAAACCCGTCTGGCTATGCTGAATGTATGTGGAGGAATGAATGATAAGATGGATGAAGTATGCGAAATGATGAATGACAGAGGAATAGATGTGTTATGTGTAAATGAGACGAAACGAATGGGAAGGGATACCACTGCACATGGCACGTATACCGTTTATTGGTTTGGTGTAGACGAGACCGAATGGGAATGCCAGGGAGTCGGTTTCATCCTTTCAGAAAGAATGGGTCAATGTGTGAAAGAGTATGAATGTGTAAGCCCGAGGCTGCTATGGATACGAATGAAAGTGGGCTTAAAGAAGCTGTTCCTGCTAGGGGTGTACGCCCCAGACATGTCTAAGCCCACTTACATCCGAGAGCAGTTTTGGGGCATGGTAAGGATGGTGTTGACAAAATGTAAGGAAAATGAAAATATTATTATGTTAGGAGACTTTAATGGAAGGGTTGGGGTGAAAAGGTCTGGTTATGATAGGATATTGGGAACGTTTGGTGATGAAAGTATAAATGACAATTGTGAAGACCTCCTCACCATATGTGTGGAAAAGAATCTTTTTGTGACGAATACTTTTTTTCGTCATAAGAAGATTCACATGTATACATGGGAAGAGGTGATGATAGAAGCATGATAGATTTCGTAATTGTGGATGAAAGAATGAAGAGCGCAGTCGTAGATACAAGGGTTTACCGGGGGTCCAACGTAGGGACGGATCATTACTTGATCTTATGTCGAATTAATGATCTTTTCAAGCGTTGGCGGCATCGGACATCTGTGTCTACCACTGCGTTACAGCGTATAAGAATAGAGAAGTTACAAGATGTAAATGTGAAAGAGAAGTATGAATGTAGACTGAGAGAAAATATACGATGTTTGAATGAGTTGTGTATGAATGATTTAGACTTGAATACTGTGTGGGATAATATTAAGAAAGGTTTGGTGGATGCAGCCATCAAAGTATGTGGTGTAAGTAAGAGAACAAATGAAAGGAAAAGTAATACGTTGTGGTGAGATGATGAGGTACGGGTGGAAGTTGAATCGAAGAAGAAAGCATGGTTAGATTTACTAGCAACCAAAACTAGTAATTCTTCTGGTATGAATGATGAGATTGAAAGAAAAAAAGGCAGAATTTAGACGTCTAAATAAGAGAGTAAAAGAAGTAGTTGGAAGGAAAAAGAAAGAAAGAACGGATAAAAATGATAGAAGGATATCTGATAATTTCCAGGCTAATATAAAAATGTTCTGGAGACTCGTAAGAACTGCCAGGGGAAATACAAAACAGCCTATAATTAATGCTATAGGAGACGAGAATGGATGTATTCTGAATGATGAAGTTTCGAATTTAAACAGATGGAAGGAATACTTTGAAAGCGTGTTTATGAGTAAAGAGTCGTCTGAATTAAATGAACTAGAAATTCCGAAAGAAGTGGAAAGGGGTATGGAGATAAGTGTAGATGAAATAATGAAAGCAATGAAAAGCATGAAAGCAGGTAGGGCAGCTGGATATGATAGAGTATCACTCGAGATGCTAAGGGCTGGAGAGGGAGTGGTGGTTGTACACCTTGTTTAATTTATGTTGGGAATTAAAACGGGTACCGGATGACTGGTGTAAAGCAGTTATAGTACCAATATATAAAGGAAAAGGGTCACAGCAGGACTGCAAAAACTACCGCGGTATCAGCTTGCTTAGTATTGTGGGTAAACTGTATGCTAAGGTGTTAATTGAAAGAGTTACGAAAGAAACTGATGGAAAAATTTGGGATGTGCAAGCGGGTTTTAGAAAAGGAATGGGGTGTACAGATCAAGTCTTTTCCATGCGCATGATTGCGGAGAGGTTTTTGGCCAAAAACCAGAAAGTTTTTTGTGCGTTCATAGACATGGAAAAGGCTTATGACAGAGTGGACAGGAATGTGTTATGGCAAACACTGAACTCATATGGGTTGAGCGCTGGTTTGATACAGGCATTAAGGTCTCTTTATAGGGACTCTAGTGCTTATGTCAGGATCAATGGGGTCTACTCGGACTGGTTTGGCATCCAAAAATGTGTCAGATAGGGCTATGTAGCTTCCCCTTGGCTGTTCAACATATTTATGGACTGGTGTTTGCAAACTTTGAAAGATGAAGAATGTGGGTTAAGAATGAGCGAGTTAACCGTCAAATGCCTTTTATATGCTAATGGTCAAGTCATATTTGCGTCATCGGCAGCTGAGTTGCAAATGATGGTTACATTAATGAACTGGGAATCAAAAGAAAAGGGAATGAAAGTGAACGCAAGTAGACGTAGACGAAAGTGATGGTTTTTGAAAGAGAAGAAAGCAAAACGGTATGTGAAATAAGAATAGAAGGAGAGTTAATTGAGCAAGTGGATGAGTTTGTGTATTTTGGATGTTTATTTAGCAGGGATGGTAGATATGATAAGGATATAGAACGAAGAGTAAATGCAGGGAATAGAGTGAATGGGGCACTACATTCTATTATGAAGAACCAGAATGTGTCATTAAAGGCAGGTATGGTAATTCATAATGCTGTGTTAGTCCCTACTTTAATGTAAGGTAGTGAAAGCTGGGTGTGGCAGAAGAAGCACGAAAGTAGAATAAATGCTGTAGAAATGCGGTCTTTAAGGATATGCTAGGGTTGAATCTGAATGACAGGGTGAGAAATTGCGTGATAAGAGATACATGTGGTATGCAAGATGATGTTGTGACCAGGATTAAGAAAGGAATGCTTCGGTGGTTTGGTCATGTAGAAAGAATGAATGAGGAAAGAGTGACAAAGCAAATTTATATGGCAGATGTGAACGGCAGAGTCGGGAAGGGACGCCCTAGAAAAAAGTTTATCGACCAAATTGGCGATATTTTGAAAATGGGCCACGTTAGAAGTACCCTTAACCGACGAGCATGTATGCGTAACAGGATCTGGGTGACAGGCGTGAGTGTTAATGTTATTTATATAAATAAAAATCAATTACCATGCTCTCACAAAAGCTCGAAAATAGCTGGACCGGTTTTGATGAAATGTTTTGTGTATGTTTGAGTGGGTGGTCCCTGGACGCTTTAGGTTCGCGACCGAACCCGGTAGGTGGCGCTGTTTTCTAAATCCAGAAATCACCCGTGCAAATCTGAGGCGGATCGCTGGTATTGAACAAAAAGTATTCTATTCAAAACTTTATTACTTCTACGTTGTAAAGGAATGAAAGCGTAGTCTCAAAACCTGTATCGCGATGCTTACGTATCTGACTCTTTATATTCACCCATAGTTTTTGGTTATATTTCCATAATTCCCTTGACCTTGACTTTTGTGAGCTCCAAAGTTCAACCGCAAGCGTGTTATAAAATTTATTAAAACTTTAATTTTCGTATTTATTACTCTGCGAATGATACGAGTGTGATGGGTTTGGTTTTTGGGTAAATAGTAAAAAAATAAATCAGGCTGAGGAGGCTTTATTATTATGTAGACCTGATCTAGATAACTAATTTAGATTGTCAGGGCTAGGTCGTGGTTTCACGTATAATTACTGGTATATATTAGTCTTTTGAGTCTATTTTGGTTGTCGATTGCATATGTCTTTGGGCTACATTAAATATACAAACAAAAGAACCACTTACCGGCAGTTAGCTATTTTTTCGTTATTACATTGTAAAAACAATATTTAATCAAATAAAACCAATTTTACTGATTGTATCACGTTTAATTTGACTTATTTTTATTCCCGATGTTTTAGGAGCTTAACAGCACCCATGGTTTTGCAGTGGTAAGCTTTGTTAAAGCAATGTAACCCGTAAAGCGGATGATGATTCAGGTCGAGTGTGCTGAGGGCAGTAAAGAAGGGACGTGCCTTAAAAAAGCAAAGCGAGAGAGGGGTCCCTTTTGCGTTCCGAACGGAGATCCCGGGACCCTTCATATACGCTGATGCTGACCGCCATAGGGTGTTATAGCCTGGAGGAATTTAGCACAACTAAAGGTGTTTTCAATTAATTTTGTATATATTTTGTAAGGGCGGAAAATTAATTAACGCAGGTAGTTAAGAATTGTTACACTTTGGAAATGAAAATAAAAATCATTTTGCATTTAATTATAAATATTATATTATACTATATATATATATATATATATATATATATATATATATATATATATATATATATATTATTTGTACCTACTTCGTAAATTGTATTTGTGATTGACTTCATTATGACGACCAGACGCCAACTGTTCAGTGATGTCTCAGTGATCGCAAGGGTGAAAACTAGCAGCGATCACCGAATGGTTAGAGGCACACTGAACCTAAACGTTAAGTTGGAGAGGTCTCGTGTAATGAAGTCAACGCTCCGTCCCCGTCGTGCTCTAATCCAGAATCCCGAAATCTTTCAGCTCGAGTTACATAACCGCTTTCAGTGCCTAGAAGATTGCAATGCTGTGGACGATATGAATGACAAGCTCGTGGAAACTGTCTATGCGGTCGGAGCTAAGTTCTGCAAAACCCGCCGCAGAAGAACACAAAAGCTCTCCGATCACACTCTTAATCTCATGGCTGTTAGACGGGAGATGAGGCTGCCATCGTCAACAGATTTGCCAGCATACAGGCAACTGAACAGACAGATCTCCAAATGTATGTGGCGAGACCTACGCAACTTTAATACAGCTCGTATTAAAGACGTGAAAGAGCGGAACCAGGGCTCCAAAGTCTTTGCTAGAGATCTGTCTGCCAGAAAGAGCCAACTGTCAAAGCTGAAGACTGAGTGTGGCAGCATTGTTTCCGGGACACCTAAGATTCTGAGTGAGATTGAGAGGTTCTATGGGCAGCTGTACACATCATCGTTGGAGCTACACGCAAGTGTGAGTAACGATCTAAGAGCAAGTCTTATCCGACACTATTCCGATGATATCCCGGACGTCAGTTTGAGCGAGATTAGAATGGCTCTCCAGCACCTTAAAAACGGCGGGGCCCCAGGCGAGGACGGAATTACAGCGGAACTTCTGAAAGCGGGTGGAACACCGGTACTTGAAGTCCTTCAGAAGCTCTTCAATTTCGTCCTCCATGGTGGCACTACTCCGGAGGCGTGGAGCAGAAGTGCGGTGGTCTTGTTCTTTAAGAAAGGCGACAAAGCTCTCTTGAAGAACTAAAGACCGATTTCCCTTCTGAGCCGCGTCTATGTGCTGTTTTCGAGAGTCATTACGAATCGTCTCGCACGCAGACTCGATGACTTCCAGCCTCCCGAACAAGCCGGTTTCCGAAAAGGCTTTAGTACCAGTAGTTACGTTGTACCAGTTCTGGCTCACTGAGTCAGAAGTGGTACAAGTACGACGTTTGTCGACTCACGATCCTAAAAAAAAAAGTTTTGGCATGCTCTGATTACAAATCTGCGGTCCATTTTTGCGTAGGCTGAACGGTTCCGGAGATGTGCAGATCAATTAACTCTTATCTAATTGATATCCGGTGATAGCCTCCACCGTCATTAGCGCTCCATTGTTCTTATCTATTTATCTATTGTTCATTGAATACCGTCATTGTCTCTTCTTCCTCAGCGTGGTGCTATTATATTAAACTCCTTTGTTTCTATCTACACTAATCTGAATTGTCAATAAAACAATCTATCTATATATATCAATCTAATTTTGTTACAATTTTTATTTTCGAAATACAAAATTTTATTACTTATTATCTATAAAATAGGAGCGAAACATCTCATCCACTAAAATATCGTTGTACAATGTGTTCCCTGTAAATATACTCCTAAAACTATGTATTGAACATCCCTGAAACTTATATAGCAAATACATTAAGCAATATTCGCCACAAACTGAAGTCCACTCATTCTGAATCCTATCAACATTCCAGTTCCATCTTTTACAATTTCTTTTTAAAAACTCTAGATGAAATCGTACAGGTGCTCGTCCGTATGAATCAAAATATTGACCGACGTCATTCGTATCGATATATAAAGCCGCCCAATGTGACCCTGGTTTATCATCTGTATCCAAATTGCATATTATATACGTTGGCACATGGGTGTACATGAGCAGTCTATTGGCAGCATAAACATTATTTTCTAGACTGGGGTGAATCTGTTTTCAGATGTTGTTATACATCTAGTGTATCCATGATATTACTGCTATTAGTAGATTATTACAGTACAATCTACTCAATGACTAACATAGGAATGATCAATTATAGTGATTTCTAAATATTAAATTGCATTATTTTGTGTTATACAAAACGTATTTGAGTCATCAATACACAGAACAAGACGCGACACGAAGTAATGTTGAGGTAAGCAAAAAAATGTGAGATAAGCTTGTTGACGCATAAAGTTATTATCAATTCCACTGCAGAAATTCTTTAGATTAGAATTATTACTTACTGGTACTATATAAGACCAAGCAAGTGCAGTCATGGAGTTAGTGTATGGTCGTTTGACCGCAGTGGATCTATCAATACTACATTTGTGTTACTTCAACGCATCAAAGGCCATGGATGTAAGTGTTTATTCTATTGACAAACTTACTTTTCTTTCTGTTATTTTCTTACGTGTGTATGATTTAGTGTTAACAAATTATATTTAAATATTGTGTGTATATATATGATTAAGCCGTGGCAGCTCAGATGGTTAGCGCAAGCTGTAAATTTCACAGTACCTGGGTTCGATCCCCGCCGGCACCAATTAAATTGTTAATTGCAATTTTAAGTGTTTATTCTATTGACAAACTTACTTTTCTTTCTGTTATTTTCTTACGTGTGTATGATTTAGTGTTAACAAATTATATTTAAATATTGTGTGTGTATATATGATTAAGCCGTGGTAGCTCAGATGGTTAGCGCAAGCTGTAAATTTCACAGTACCCGGGTTCGATCCCCGCCGGCACCAATTAAATTGTTAATTGCAATTTTAAGTGTTTATTCTATTGACAAAGTTACTTTTCTTTTTGTTATTTCTTACGTGTTTATGATTTAGTGTTAACAAGTTATATTTAAATATTGTGTGTGTACGGCATCTACGAATACTAGAGTAGTTAAAAAATACTTTTTTAACAATGACAGTCATTAGTTGATCATTAGTGAATGTGATTCTGTTTACTTAAATTGCGTAAGTGTAAACATAAATTAAGAAAAAATATAATTATACAAAAAGGAGGGGCTTTCTTAACAATAATATTAGGTGCAATATTGGGTGGATTAGTGAGTGGACTAGCCAGTTAACATGGTAAATGCAAAGAAAATGATACTTATCGAACCTGGATTGATTGAAAAATTAAAACAAGAAAATAAGGTTAATACGAGTAGTAGTTTATCTCGATTAGATATTGAAATGCAAAATATTATGAATAGTAAGACGGAAGACCGAAAGAAATGGATGTTATATTTACAAACACTGCAAAGGTACCTTCATTTTATCGAAGAGGATCGTCAACCACTCAGATTACCAATTTATTCTGATACATCTAATGAAGATTCAAATAAGTCTGAAATTGGTTTTAATAGAGATCTAAAAACTTCAGTTGATGCTGAATAGTTGTTGGAGGAGAATCGATCCATTAAAAGTAAAGAAAATGATGAAAATCCACTTTACGCACCAGCTCAAATACTCAGTTTAATACCAAAAACTTATAATAAAAAGGGACGGTTATTATCAAACTTATTTATAAATTGGTGCCGGCGGGGATCGAACCCGGGTCGCGTACTGTGAAATTTACAGCTTGCGCTAACCATCTGAGCTACCACGGCTTAATCATATATACACACACGATATTTAAATATAATTTGTTAACACTAAATCATACACACGTAAGAAAATAACAGAAAGAAAAGTAAGTTTGTCAATAGAATAAACACTTACATCCATGGCCTTTGATGCGTTGAAGTAACACAAATGTAGTATTGATAGATCCACTGCGGTCAAACGACCATACACTAACTCCATGACTGCACTTGCTTGGTCTTATATAGTACCAGTAAGTAATTATATATATAGTAATTATATATAAATTCAATAAGTAATTATATATAAATTCTAATCTAAAGAATTTCTGCAGTGGAATTGATAGTAACTTTATGCGTCAACAAGCTTATCTCACATTTTGTTGCTTATCTCAACATTACTTCGTGTCGCGTCTTGTTCTGTGTATTGATGACTCAAATACGTTTTGTATAACACAAAATAATGCAATTTAATATATTTTTTTAATTCTTTTTTTTTAAATTTAGGGACTTAGGTTATTTTAAACATGTCAGTCCCATTGTACCTAATAACTAAATAACAAACTACAATTTCTTAAATTATTTAAACAAAAAATTAACTAAGTTATATACAATTTGAGCAGCATCAGATAATGGTTCAGACAAAATGCTTTGATATTGCCCTAGGTTACAAATTTTAATACCGGTTTTGGCAACTAATAGTTTCCTTTCATGATGATTTTTGGAACATTCCGCGAGCAAGTGTTGTACATCTTCTATTGTTTTGCATGTATCGCAATTTGGAGATTGTTTCATTTTCATCATGAAAGCAAACTTGTTACACGGAATGTGTCCGGAACGAAGTCGCATTGCTAATACAATATATTTTCTATTCAACAGACATTGATTAAACCAAGGCACTTTCGGAGGCTGACTCTGGACGGTTTTGTACCAAATCCCTTTTTCTTGCGATCTTTTATCAAAATATTCTTTCCAAATTGTATAACATTTCTCTTTATATTTAATTAAAATTTCTGAATAATCAGGATAAATGTTATATTCTCTTCCTTGGGTGATTGCCAATTTCGCCAGCTTATCAGCCTCCTCATTGCCCTGTAAACCGATGTGAGACGGTACCCACTGCAATACTAACTCACGGTTTTTACATTGAAGTTTCAATATTTCATTTAATATCGAATATGCTATCGATACACCTCTGAGACCAGAGACGCATCGAGCAATATGTTCAAGAGCACTCTTGCTATCAGTTAGAATGACTGTTTTTTTGAAAATTTGTTGTACCAGCATGTAATAGGGCCTCATTAATAGCAATTAATTCAGCTGACATTATCGTAAAATTATTAGGAATTTTAATTTTACTTTTATTACCCAGCAATGAGTCAAAATAAGCGGCACCTACACCATATTTGTCTTTGGATCCATCACAGAAAATTTTGTGCCATCCGAAATATTTAACATTTAATTCATTTACTACATTCGACTTTAAAGAATTTATCTCCTGACATCTTTTAGCACCCTTGATACAATTTAAGTCCTGTTTAATTACGTTTTTAACATTTATACTTGATACACAAGTATTTAAAGAGAACTCTACTAAAAACCATAAGCTTAGTTTTGGCGATAGAAATATCTAAGCCAATTTTATTAAGTGAAGTAATTATAAAGTTTAAAGCATTCTGAATGTTATACTCACAGTCCTCAAGATTTTTTGAACTCGAATAGATTACAAAATCATCTGCATATTGAGCGATAGATACATTTTGTATTTGTCTACATATATCATGTGTAATAATGTTAAATAACAAGGGAGATAGAGGATCACCCTGCGCCAAACCTTTACTGGCCCATCTTTTCAATTCCCCTTCATGTGAATCCCTTTCTATAACAAGATATCTTTCGGTTAAAAAAGACCAAATATATTTACAAAATTTTGAACCAACCCGAAGTCTGTCAAGAACATTAACTAATTTATCAATTGGGACATTATTATAAGCGTTCCCTATGTCAATAAAGCAGGCGATAGTAGGTATATTTTTTGAAAAACCTAGCTGAATATGTGTTACTAAGCATACTAAACAATCCAAGCACGATTGAGATCTGCGAAAAAATTTAATATTTAGAAATCACTATAATTGATCATTCCTATGTTAGTCATTGAGTAGATTGTACTGTAATAATCTACTAATAGCAGTAATATCATGGATACACTAGATGTACAACAACATCTGAAATAGATTCACCCTAGTCTAGAAAATAATGTTTATGCTGCCAATAGACTGCCCATGTACACCCATGTGCCAACGTATATAATATGCAATTTGGATACAGATGATAAACCAGGGTCACATTGGGTAGCTTTATATATCGATACGAATGACGTCGGTCAATATTTTGATTCATACGGACAAGCACCTGTACGATATCATCTAGAGTTTTTAAAAAGAAATTGTAAAAGATGGAACTGGAATGTTGATAGGATTCGGAATGAGTGGACTTCAGTTTGTGGCGAATATTGCTTAATGTATTTGCTATATAAGTTTCAGGGATGCTCAATGCATAGTTTTACGTGTATATTTACAGGGAACTCATTGTACAACGATATTTTAGTGGATGAGATGTTTCGCTCCTATTTTATAGATAATAAGTAATAAGATTTTGTATTTCGTAAATAAAAAATGTAACAAAATCAGGTAATGTATTTTATTGATGTTTCAGATTACCGTTGCAGTTAGGAACGAAGGAGTATAATATAATAGCACTGATAATCCGACGCACGAATAGACAATGACGGTATTCAATGAACAATAGATAAATAACAATGGGGCGCTAATGACGGTGGAGGCCCTCGCCGGATATCAATTAGATAAGAGTTAATTGATCTGCACATCTCCGGAACCGTGCATCCTACGCAAAAACGGACCCCAGATTCGTGATCAGAGCATGCCAATACTTTTTTTTTAGGATCGTGAGTCGACGAACGTCGTACTTGTACCACTTCTGACTCAGTGAGCCAGAACTGGTACAACGTTACTACTAGTACCTACCATAGACCACATACATACCCTGCGGCAGATTGAACAGAAGTTCGAATAGTACAATCTGCCACTTTGCCTGGCGTATGTGGACTATGAGAAAGCCTTTGATTCCGTCGAAATTTGGGCGGTGCTACCGTCCCTTCAGCGGTGCCAAGTTAACTGTCGGTATATCGAAGTGCTGAAGTATTTGTACAGTAGGGCTACGATGGCTATCCGAGTACAGAACCAGAGTTCGAAACCTATCCAACTGCAGAGAGGTGTAAGACAGGGTGACGTTATATCCCCGAAACTCTTCACCGCCGCGTTGGAAGACGTTTTCAAGCTACTGGACTGGAAAGGATACGGTATTAACATCAACGGCGAGTACACCACTCACCTTCGATTTGCCGATGATATAGTCCTTATGGCAGAATCGCTGGAGGACCTTAGCACTATGCTCAATGACCTCAATGGTGTCTCCCAACGGATAGGTCGTAAGATGAACATGGACAAAACAAAGATCATGTTTAATGTCCATGTCACACCTATGCCGATAGTTGTTGGGAGCACTATGCTCGAAGTTGTTGACGAGTACGTTTACCTGGGACAAATAGTCCGACTAGGTAAGTCCAACTTCGACCGAGAAGTCAATCGACGGATTCAACCCGGCTGGGCAGCGTTCGGGAAATTACGACACATCTTCTTGTCAGGTACCTCAATCTCTGAAAACTAGATTGTACAACCAGTGCGTGTTGCCAGTGATGACTTACGGATCTGAGACGTGGTCCTTCACTGCTGGCAGTATGAGGACGCTCAAGGTCGCTCAGCGAGCTATGGAGAGGGCTATGCTCGGAGTTTCTCTGCGTGATAGACTCAGAAATGAGGATATCCGCACTAAAACCGAAGTACCGACGTAGCCCAACGGATTGGTAAGCTGAAGTGGCAATGGGCCGGCCATATAGCTCGAAGAACCGATAACCGATGGGGAAGAAAGGTTCTCGAGTGGCAGCCTCGTACCGGTTGGCGTAGTGTAGGGCGACCCCGCACTAGATGGAGTGACGACCTGGTAAGGAAGTCGATGGATGCAGGTGGCTCAGGACCGTGCTTTGTGGCATTACTTGAGGGAGGCCTATGTTCAGCAGTGGACTTGTGAAGGGCTGTAATGATGATGATGATGATGATGATGATTTCGTAAATCGCCACCGCTTGTACTTTGGACATCAAGTTAATTTTAAATCTTTTTAAGAATATGATGTAATTTTTTTTCGGAATGTTACAGGTATAGTCGCAACAGCATCTATCATCTCGTCGTAGCTTTAATGGAATGCTTAAAATTTTGAACCGATGTCCAAAATTTTAAGGGTGATGGGCGAGTCAGCAACGTACTTTATACTATAAATTGAGACAGTTGTTGTAAAGTTATTTAAAGAAATATAAGGTAAAGGTTCGCCGCCTACCTTTTTCAAAATTATGTTAAAAATTTTGTTAAAAATTAAATTTTTTATTGAATGATTTTTGAGGAAAATCTCATTAATAGGAAGGCGTAGGGGGGGGGGGATCCCCATTCCACCGAAGTAATACTAGAGTGTAGTCGATGAAGCCTTCATGATGCAGGAGAAAAATTTATGGTGTTAAAGTGTGTATCCTAATGTAACGTTTTTAAAAAAAGAAAAAAAAACAGTTTGTATTTTGTTCAAGTACTTGGTAAACACAAAGTTAGCTTTAGGAATGAGTATAAGTTCACTCATGACCTAATCATTCCGTGTCACCGTTTTATAATGTTTGTGTTGCCGATAGTTTATAGAGGTGGAGTGGAACACCACCCGGGCGTCGCGGCGGCGGGTGGTGGGTGGGGATTGATTTGGTGCCCGTGCCAATATGCAGTGCCTCCCTCTTGCAGTGCACTCATTTATTGAAAAACCTCCTAACCTATATAAACTTTTAAAGTAACAAATTCTCTTCTCCTGTGAGTTCTGTGTGAGATTTTTATACAAGTATGAGAACAGGAATCTATGGAGGAGGCCCCATGTTCACCTCAGACCTTACTAGGAGGTAAGGGAAAAGAGCTCAGAGTCTAAGCGCTCGCTGTAACCTATACGTGAGTATTCCGGGTACGATCCCCTCCGGCACCAATCAAATTGTTGTAATTTTAAATACTGATTTGCCACGTGCTCGGCGGTGAACGAAAATATCGTGAGAAATGTACATTTCTAAGAAATTAAAAACTATATTTGTAGACATGTGATGACATTTCCTTGTCATAAATCTCTCTCTGAAATGTAAAAAGGCTTCACGGCTCCGTAGCACAGTAGCTTAGCATTAAGTTTCAACGCTTAGTGCCGCGGGATGAATCCCGCTCAGAACATGTATTTATTTGTATAACCTATAAACTTTTTGGAGTCTGGATGTTTGTCCTAGTGTAATTTATGTATGTAAACTGTTTACACGATAAAGGTGAAAATCCTAATGTGAATAAAATGGCAGCTTAATGCTGCCGTGTTTCGTATTGTGAATGGATAAAATCGCCGGCCGTTTTTACTGGAATCTTAGTCCTCACGGGTGACTGGAAGTAGGGTAAGGTGTAGGTGTCTATGGGCCACTGCATCCACTTACCATCAGGAAAACTGTGTGCGCATTTGTCACCCCCATTCTATAAAATAAATTCAAAAAAAAACTAAAAAATTCCGCAGTACTTTATATAATTTTTTCTCGTTAGGTTATACGATGTTGGCAGGACTTGTTTTCTGTCTAGGAGTCCTCAACTCCTTGCCTATTTCTGAAGCACTGGTATTTAGCGACGGATGGACCAGTCTGAAGGATATATAATATAGAGCTACTCTTGGGATGATATGGAGTATTGGATATTCTTAGAACACCACTACGTGGTGGTAAATTCGTTTGACGCTTCACTTATAAAACTTTGTTAAAACGTGGCGAAGTGAATGGCAACACATTGAATTGGCGGCTGTGTACCCCGATATACCTCTACCCTGCTTCTTGCGAAACTAACAAAACGGCATCAAGTACTCCGCAAATAGATCCGCTGAGAATACGCGGAGATGCCCAATGCACCCAACATTCGCTATTTGTGTTGGCCGATTGCGCACTGTAAACTCTAACCGGTTATGTATATGTGCGTCAACTCTAAAAATAGCACCAACCCTCGCACTTACGTAATTGTTATTGGACGGAGGCTGTGTTTTCTTCCCCTGCCACACGTCGTCGCCTCGCTGCGGCTGTTACGTTGCGTTAGTCTGAGCTCGGAGCTCCACCGTAGCGTACCGTATGTTGCCCTCGCCCGTCTCTGTTGTGAACAACGGCGTCGTGAGAATGCAATAATTGTGTATGCGATCTTTGAGCACCCTAAATATTGCTCTGTTATTAATGACATCTATGTTCAAAAACACTGGAATGCTATAAATCCAAAAATGAACTGTTTTTAACCTGATTAGTAATTCTTTGGTATTATATTATTAAAACGTAAATTTTGTGTGAGTGTTATAATAACATTAAGTGGTTAAACATAACGCAGATATGTCGGCTGACCCGACCGCTGTAACTGTTAAAGGTAAATAAATGTTGTTGTTATGAATGTGTTTCAAGATTTTGTTTGATGTATGTATTTATTCAACATATCGTACATCATTTCATTGTTTTTAAACGACAAAGAAGGTTCTAATTTTGATAATGATTTTTTTTATATTCCGCGACATCCTCGCCGATAATGAATCAATTTCAATGATTGTTTTAGGGGAGAGAAAAATAAAGGATCCACCCTGAGGGCGGAAAATAGTGAATGAAGTTTATGATGTAACTAGATATATAGGGTTATGTTTCAAAGAGTAGTCAAATTTTAAACTTAAGTTCAAATATATAAATAATGATATACCGTTATAGCAGTTTTTGAAAATACAGGTAAATAATGCTTCTAATTTTATTTGAAACTACCCCTAATTGAATGTGATTTATGGACAACAACTTTTTTGCCTACCGATCGACCTTTAGGAATGTGTGCATGCACAGTAAAATCAGTTAAAACAATACATTAATGCTATTGAATATAAAAGAAAAAGGACAGAATATTAGAAATTTTTTTTCACCATTTGCCGATATTTCATATTCTGAACTTTTTTGCAAAATAATCGTGTATAAACGACGTTCTAGTTGTCATCTCGAGCTTGTGTTATTGTTTAGCCTACTCAAAACGGTAAAATAACTTAACTTTAAGAAAACTAAAGAATAATTCAATTTTCACATTATTTAGTATCTTCTGAAATCGCGAGTATTATTTTCTTAAAAACACTTAAGTTAAATTATTGTTTATGAAGGTAATTCCAATAAATTCACCACACATTTATTTCACAGAATGAAGGCTGTTGTTATCCCTAATAAATAAAATAAAATAATCGCTTTTTATTATTCACAATAATTGCACAAGCAGCACAAAGTCACAATAAACCTACGTTATAGGAGACAATCGTTTTTGGGCCCACTAGAAATCTTTACTGTAGAAAATTGGCTAAAGATTTTATGAAAATCTAACCGGAATCATGATAAATAATACAATTAAGAATCAATGCATACAAATCACCGCCGTTGTGATTTATTCGTGAACTGTTTTCTCCTGAACTACTAAAAATTATTTTAGTAGTTCCGGAGAACCCACCAAGTAGTATTTAAGGTTTTGAAGAACCTGCAACTTTTTTTATACTTTTTATCATTAACAGTACACTATTATAACATAGAGTATCGATAAAAACAACTAGAGAGTCGCACATATTACGAGTATATGATTTTAGATTATAGTTTTGAACGTTTGATTGTTAATTTCTTAGTTTTCCCGTTAGATATGGTAAAACTAATATAACTAGTGTAATTTAGAGATTATAAGGAATACATCGACATGCATTTCATTAAGTTACGCCACAATTTGTGGTGGTTCCATTCTCCATACTAGAAGAAATGGTCTCCTTTGATAACCATTTAAATTTGTTAGCTTTGAGGTAGCGGCGCAAGAGAATCCATTACTCCATTTCTTCTCGTAGATGTCTTCAGATCTGTCCATGATGAAATGCCAAAAAGATCTCATAGCCACATTATCATCATCACCTGCTGCCCTACACTGCGCTTGTTAGTGCCATTCGAGAACTTTTCTTCTCCATTGTTTTCCGTTTGTTCGAGTTAACTTCATCTTTGTTTGGTGTGCTCTGGTATAGAGAGCTAGTATAGTTGCAGGCTCTGTGTCATACATTAGTCCTATCTCGTATCCTAGTCCTTAGAGATTGTACTACGCATACAGATGCACTTGCAGCCAACTTCAAAGAGAACTACCGTAGTTTTCTTTGAAGTTGGCTGCAAGTGTCCAATGCGGTGACCACTTACCATCATGTGGACTGTAGGTTCGTTTGTCGTTTCTGTTTTATAGAAACAATTTTATTGATCGCTATCCGATCGCGTTGTATGTCATTAAATTAATCAAATTTTACGGATTTTATCGTGAAAAACTAAATTGAAAATTTTACAAAACCCCCGAAACAAAAAGAAAAGCTGATGATCTTCAAACGGTTGAACCGATTTTGATAAAACATGCCTAGAAACCACCGCTAGAAAACCCATTTCTAACAACAAAAACCACACCCAAATCGGTTCACCCGTTTAAGAGCTACGGTGCCACAGATAGAAACATAGCGATCAAACTTATAACACCCCTCTTTTCGTCGGGAGTTAATAAAATTATATTTGTTACTCTTTAGTTTTGAAATGTGCGCTTAAAAAAATCAGACCCATTACAACATGGGACGGGACGAATGGGAAATTAAAAATCTAATGGTATCCGACGGTGACAGTGTCTAAGATACGAGGAGTCTAGGGTTGAGATCATCGATTTTCCCTAAATTTAGTGATAGTGAATCCTTTTAACTAGGCATATGTGTTATTCTAAACTTCAGTACAGATATAGCCGATAATAGTTCACAGTTAAACATTGCCTGTGCCGGTACTGAGAGGCTTTATCTTATACCGGGCTTAAGTATTAGAAAGAGCTTCGTTTTCTTTTACAAGTCTTTTTGCAGTAAATAAAATGCATGACCACCCCTTATTTAAAACTAAACATTAGTTTGTAGTAGTATAGTATATATATAACGTGCTGTTTTCGAGAGTCATTACGAATCGTCTCGCACGCAGACTCGACGACTTCCAGCCTCTCGAACAAGCCGGTTTTCGAAAAGGCTTCAGTACCATAGACCACATACATACCCTGTGGCAGATTGTACAGAAGACTGAAGAGTACAATCTGCCACTTTGCCTGGCGTATGTGGACTATGAGAAAGCCTTTGATTCCGTCGAAATTTGGGCGGTGCTACAGTCCCTTCAGCGGTGCCAAGTTGACTGTCGGTATATCGAAGTGCTGAAGTGTTTGTACAGTAGCGCTACGATGGCTATCCGAGTACAGAACCAGAGCTCGAAACCTATCCAACTGCAGAGAGGTGTCAGACAGGGTGACGTTATATCCCCGAAACTCTTCACCGCTGCATTGGAAGACGTTTTCAAGCTACTGGACTGGAAAGGATACGGTATTGACATCAATGGCGAGTACATCACTCACCTTCGATTTGCCGACGATATAGTCCTTATGGCAGAATCGCTGGAGGACTTAAGCACTATGCTCAATGACCTCAATAGTGCCTCCCAACGGATAGGTCTTAAGATGAACATGGACAAAACAAAGATCATGTTCAATGTCCATGTCACACCTATGCCGGTAGTTGTTGGGAGCACTATGCTCGAAGTTGTTGACGAGTACGTTTACCTGGGACAAATAGTCCGACTAGGTAAGTCCAACTTCGACCGAGAGGTCAATCGACGAATTCAACTCGGCTGGGCAGCGTTCGGGAAATTACGACATATATTCTCGTCAGGTATACCTCAATCTCTAAAAACTAGATTGTACAACCAGTGCGTGTTGCCAGTGATGACTTACGGATCTGAGACGTGGTCCTTCACTGCTGGCCGTATGAGGACGCTCAAGGTCGCTCAGCGAGCTATGGAGAGGGCTATGCTCGGAGTTACTCTGCGTGATAGACTCAGAAATGAGGATATCCGCAGTAAAACCAGAGTGACCGACATAGCCCAACGGATTAGTAAGCTGAAGTAGCAATGAGCCAGCCATATAGCTCGAAGAACCGATAACCGATGGGGAAGAAAGGTTCTTGAGTGGCAGCCTCGTATCGGTAGGCGTAGTGTAGGGCGACCCCCCACTAGATGGAGTGACGACCTGGTAAGATATGCAGGAAGTCGATGGATGCGGGTGGCTCAGGACCGTGCTTTGTGGCATTACGTGGGGGAGGCCTATGTTCAGCAGTGGACTTGTGAAGGGCTGTAATGATGATGATGATGATGATATATATAATTGTAATTGTGAAGGGCTGTAATGATGATGATGATGATATATGTAATGTAATTCATTTTTTTCGCCTGATAAATTTTGAAATTTTCGGTGTTTTAAGCAGCCTTGTAATAAAATATTTTACTAAATACAGATGGACTTCGACTCACTCCGGGCTCGGCCGCCGTCGTGAATGGGTTACTGTATCTTTTGTTTAAAGCAGCTCGTGATGAAAAATATTGGTCGCTGTAGTAATACAAAAGTCTTCCAAAAACCAAATTTGATATGTACTTGACCAAGGTAAGATATTATTAATATTTTTATAATCACAGATTTTCATTACAATATATTGTATCGCTAAAAGTACGTGGGATTTATACGAGATAAATATTATATACTTTCTATACTTATACGTCTTGGACTTTATGGAGTGACCTAAAGGGATATTTTGGTGAATGCTAAATTAAAATACTGGTTATGCCTACATGAAAAACTTTTCAAAAACGAAAGCAAGTTAATGAGAAAATATATTTATTAACGATTTAGGTAAAAAAGACTAGTTTTTACGATAACGCCTGAGTGCTACCTAAAAATTAAAGTAATATTAAAGTTGATTTCTGATCGTATTAAGATAATTCTGTTAGAAGTTTTTTCAATTTACAACAATAAAAAAAATTAATCTCAATAATAATAACACAGTAAAATTAAAAAATATATATTTTCTATTGTTGATTGTGGTTTTATTCTACATTTTTTCACGATCATATGAGCACTATGAGTCGTGCACTTTTGTTTTGCCAGACTTTTTTTATTGACGTTTGACATAAAATTATCGGAAAATTAGAAGTAATCCTAACAAGGTTTTTTGTGAAAACTTGTGTGTATTAAAATACTTAAAAAAATTGACGTATAACATGAGCGCTTAAGGCGTGCACATTTGGATTTACCAAGTTTTTTTTTTAATTTTATTTCCGACATTAAAGTTCACGATGCTTCAACTGCATCATTATGTGAACTATAAATCAAATAATTTTATTGTAGATTGGGTGATAAGCGTCAGTCGCAAGGTCACAACAAGTATAAGTGTGACTAATACTTAAATCTAATTTAAATTAAATTGAAGTGCCTGTTTGTATTATCGAAAACTGCTCGCGATTCGCGTTCTGTCTATGATGAAAACCGCATCACAATCCGTTGCGTGGTATAAAAGACGTAAGCGTATAGGCGCCGGGAAGCGACATTTTATATTGTGCAAAGATGGTATACATGTGATAGAGCTAAGCTGCAGTCATATTATGGTTGTAGCATGAATGGGTCGGCTCGACCGGGGAAGGACCACGCTTTCACAGAATACCAGCGTAAAGCGTGAGTGTGGATAACCGGAGACCCGTTTTACTGGAATCAAGGCATTCCATCTTAGTCCTCATGTGTGACAACGCATCTGCATTTTGATTCTTAATCAAGGTTAAGTGTAGATGTCTATGGGCCACAGCATCCACTTACCATCAGGTGGACTGTGTGCTCGTTTGTCACCCTTATTCTATGAACAAAAGATGAGCATTTTTATGCCATTACGACATGAGCGCTATTTTTTTAAATTTTTGTTCGTCTGTCTGCATGGGCTGATCTTCGTAATGGCTGAACCGATTGTAATAAAACTTCGGTTAAATTATTTATTTTAATTTTAATAATTAATACAATAAAAATAAATAAGATTTTTTTACTTTTTATATACATAGCTGGTAGAGAATGCCATATAGCATTAAGCTCGCCTTTTGTACAAAAACTTTGGTGCAATAAAGAATAAAATAAATAAAATAAATAAATTTTCCTATACCGTACTAACATAGTTTTTGAGATAGAAAAGATCTGAGTGTAATTTTTTTGTAATTGAACTTTATGAAATTGAATTTGGGCACAAAGATAACTATTATAGATCTGCAGTTTTTTTTTTTGTTTAATATCTATGCGGACGAAGTCGCGAGAATAGAAGCTAGTCATTTATAATCGTAGAATCATAAAATTTCAAGACTTAATGTTCCACAGCGTAGATACCATTAAGGAAATATTCAAATTATTAATATCATGAATAGAATCAAGTGTTACTTTGCATGAATCCATTATCTATATTAAAAATGTTAAAAGATAATTATTTAAGATCTGCGTATTAAAATTGAATACTGTATTTTAGCTGCTTCGAGCGCACTTACCAGAACCTTCTCTCCTCAAACTCTTTAAGACACATCATTTAATTGCAATAAGCGGATCTTAGTTTAGTTTTTAGAGCTGGCGACGCATCTGCATTTTGATTCATAATCGAGGATAGATGTAGATGTCTATGTGCAAGCAAAATCATGCACTAACTGTATGCTCAATTGTCGCCCTTGTTCTATAAAAAGAAAATTAATGTCTTTAAAGTTAGCTATATCCTTATTTAAGAAATAAAGGTGAAATTTTTTACTATTTTTATTTCGTACTTTATTTCGTTTTCTCTGAAGCTAAGTACACCTTTGCGTGACCCCTGAGGGTTAACTCGTCCAATGATGTGTACTTAACCTTGATGTCATGAACTTTTGATCGGCGTTTACCGCAACCCCGATCGGTGACGTCACGCTGCGTCAGTGACGTGTCAAGTCGAAAGCGAATCGCGTGAGCGCACCGTTGCGTGCAGATGTGCGCGACTTCGCTCTGTAATTTTATGCATCGCAAATAATAGGGGCACGCTGTTTACCATCTGTGTTTTCTACGAATCCATGGCTAGGTATTAACGGGCGGTCATGGTGTACACATAGTTCTTCTACTCTCACGCTGCACAATTAATGTTATTTTAAACTTAGCTCTTGTAATATTAGTTACTTGGAAAACAAATTATTCTACTACGTGCATAAAGTTTCTATAGCAAGTTCAATTAACTTAAACTAGCGATGCCTTGTAGAGTAAAATATAAAGCTAGCTACGCTTTAAATTCTTATGAAAGCATATTTTTTTACAGAATAAGGGTGTGACAAACGAGCACACATTCCGTCTGATGATAAATGGGTGCTGTAGTCCATAAACATCTACGTTTAACCCCAATTAAGAATCAATACGCAGATACATTGTCACCCCTGAGGACTTAGACGGAATGCGTCTTTTCCAGTAAAAAGTGTCTCCGATTCTT
This sequence comes from Parnassius smintheus behrii, assembly GCA_036936625.1. Classification (NCBI taxonomy): domain Eukaryota; kingdom Metazoa; phylum Arthropoda; class Insecta; order Lepidoptera; family Papilionidae; genus Parnassius; species Parnassius smintheus. The sequence continues at coordinate 47,427,898 of JAUPFT010000010.1, read as the reverse complement.
TACATTACCATACGAAACACAACAGCATTAAGCTGTGCTATATTACGCTGGTATTCTGTGAGAACGCGGTCTTACTTCGGTCGAGCCGACCCATTCGTGCTACAACCATAATATAGCTGCAGTGTGGCTCTACCACGTATAAATTAGTTCACCTCCGAGCATGTGGCAGAGAATAATGGAGCCACACCCACCTAGTTTAAGATATTCTTTAATTATTAAGTTCCTAAAGAAAGAAACGTACAAAAGCGATACAATAGCGATACAAAAGCGATATTGTTCGGTCAAAATATAGCCAATTCAAATTCATACTTTACCCGCCACTAATTGTGAAAATCTAAACTCATCACTTGTCTATTAAAAGTACACAAACTGCGTATCCCGGCACCTGACGTCCCAAATAAATCATGCGGCGGACAGTGGGTGACTAAACGGTTGTAATTTTCACGGAAGAACAGCGGTTTCGTGGTTATACCACTATTTGAGTATATTTAGGACGTGTTGACGCACTAGCGGTTGTAGCGGTGACGGTCGAGCTGGAGACGGGATTTCCCAGAGGATGAGTCAGCGGGCGTTGACAACTGATATCACCTGCACTCGAATTAGAAGCTTTTTATGGCCGGATTATACTATTTTCATCTTTAGTTGACACTATGTTAATCTTTTGGAGAGTGATTTAGAAAAGTCTTAATCAGCCTGGTAGCTCAGATTGTTAGCGCTCGCTGTAAATTTGGCAGTAGGCGAGCAACCCGGGTTCGTATTGTGCATCATGACGTTACGTGCTCAATGAGCCGCCATTTCTAATCCTATTCTTTATCCGTACAGACTATGAGACAAATTATTTTAATTTATTATACAGGGTTTTTATATATATAGGGTTTCCGCAAAGTTAAGCGTGATTCCATTAATTACTTTATTTTATTGCAATTATATTATAAGGAAAGCAGGACCGGCCCAATGCCACCGCTGCCAGGCCTTTGGACACGCCTCAGCTAATTGCTTCAGGCCGGTGAAGTGCGTACGCTGCGCCGGGGAGCATATAGCGAGCCCTCGGGGTAGAGAGGAGGAACCCACATGTGCCAACTGTGGCAAGAATCATACAGCCAATGACCGCCGCTGCCCAGTCCTGAGGAGGACTGCAAGGAGGCAGGAGATAACCTTACCGGGGCTACTCCCGGAGGACCCGAAAAGGATCCCCCAGAGTCGCCCCAAAGCCATTACCATCCAGAATGACGGGTGGGCTACTGTCACGGGGAAGGGCAGACAACCAGCCCCCCCCCCCCACCCGTACCACACAAGGAAACGGTGGAACCCGAACAGGAAAGGGCAACCACCGGGGCGACTCTGCAACCTCCCGCCAACCCTGCCACAGAACGGCAGCCCTCAAAGAAGAGGAGGCGGGAGAGAAGCAGGAAGAAGTCGCAGCCTCCTCGGGCTGTTACCTCTACCCCGACACCAGGACCAATAGCCCCTCAGGCGCAGGTTATTAAGGAGACCACCAAAAAGGGCGTGGGTAGAGTGCAGGAGAGGGCTCCACCCGAAGAGAGAGCCCGAACTGCACACAGAGCGCGCTCTACCCAAAAACAAGAAGTCCAACGCCCGAGACCAGCACCAACGCCTTCAGATAGGAGAACACCGTCGGCCGGCCTCGAAACAGCTGATGCAATCCAGCGCCTAGTTGGAATTGCCATCGAGGTCGGCACACAAGTCCTGGCCGACATCAAAGCCGGGACCGATCCAATAACAGCGATTATGAAGGCGCTGGCAAACCTCCTGGCCAGACACTATGGAGGATAATAACCTGCGCCTAATGTACTGGAACCCGGACGGAATACAGCAGAAGCTGCAGGAACTCCGCACTGTCGCCCAGCAACAGGACATACACATTATTCTGCTGGGCGAAACAATATTGAATCCCAAAACGCGCATAAAGCTGCCAAATTTCCACATCTATAGAAGGGACGAGGTCACTTCTCGAGGGGCCGCCTATAGAGGCACGGCGGTTCTAGTGAGGAGGGACATCGTCCACCAAGAGCTGGACCTACCATCCTTCCAGACAATGCGCTCAATCGGCATAAGAATGGGGGCGGCGGGCGAGGAACTAAGGATTTATGCAGCATACCGCCCGCCAGGGACTCCATTCTGTTCCTCAGACATCCGGACGGTAATGGAAGGCGATGCACCAGTAATCATCGCCGGGGACCTGAACGCCAAACACCCGGCGTGGGGGTCCAGAGTGATCACCCCACCGGGTCGTGAGCTATATGAAGATGCTGAAAAGAACCAGTACGACGTTCTAGGTCCCGAGGAACCAACACACGTTCCTACCGACCCAAGGAGGCACCCGGATGTATTAGACATCGTACTCACTAGGAACGTCAACTATCCGATAGTGGTAGAAGTGCTGTACGACCTCCCTTCACAGCACCTCCCGTTACTGATAACCCTTGGCCTAAAGGCAGTGACTACGCCACCTAGAGCTTTTAAAACCCGTGTCGACTGGAGGCTCTACTGTCAACACCTTCAGCAGAGACCTCCAGCACATCAACCTATATGCACAGCGGACGACGTAGAGGCCGCTGCGACTAGAATCACCAACAACATCAAGGAAGCCCTCCACGCGGCTTCTACGGTCGTCCCGATTACAGCAAGGCGAGACGATCTGCCGCGTGAGATATGCGTGCAGATCAAGCGCAAAAGAGCGCTGAGAAAGCTCTGGGCGCGTACTCGCTGTCCCAGGATCAAAACGCAGCTAAACACCCTAACGGAGGAACTGTCGGTTTCAGTCCAGGCCTTCAGAGGCGAAGCCTGGGATCGGCGCATCCAGAAGGCGGAAGAGCAAGATGCGTCGCTTTATAGATTAAACCGACAGCTGACCAAATCTAAACCTCCCGTTTGCCCGCTGACTGATAATACGGGCAAACGATGCTACGATGCCAAGGGCAGAGCGGATATCCTATTCGAGCACTTCGAGGAGCAATTTATGCCGAACATAGCAAGTGCGGAGTTCGTGGAGCTTCATGCCCGGAAGGAAAGTCGCGTGCAGGAGTTCCTGTCGTCGCTCGCGCCACCTCTTGCAGGAGACTGGTTCATCTCCCCCGCAGAATTGCGGAGGACAGTAACCTGCCTGCAACCGAGGAAGGCGCCGGGGCACGACGGGATTACCAACGCTGCACTCCGACAGCTGCCCAATAGAGTCATAGTAGAGCTTGGTCGACTCTACAATGGGATATTGCGGACATCCCACTTCCCGGAAGACTGGAAAAAAGGTAAAATCATCGTCTTGCCGAAACCCGGGAAGGACAGGCGTAGAGCTGCCAACTACAGGCCGATCACGCTATTACCACATATAGCTAAACTGTTCGAAAGATTGCTGCTAAGACGTCTCCGTCCGTGCATCCAACTTCGGGCGGAGCAGCACGGATTCAGGAGGGGTCACTCCACAGTTACACAACTGACTAGAGTGCTGCACCTGCTTGCGGCAGAGTACAATCGTGGCCGCATATCGTTGGGCGTCTTTCTCGATATCGAGAAGGCGTTCGACCGGGTGTGGCACGTAGGATTATTATATAAGCTGGAACAACAGACCAGTGTCCCTCCTGCTATATTGCGGCTAATAGCGTCTTTCCTGGAAGACAGGAAGTTCTATGTCTGCGTAGAGGACGCCGAATCCGCAACAAGATCCATTAAAGCCGGCGTCCCACAGGGCAGCTGTTTGTCTCCAGTCCTGTACGCGGCTTACACTAACGACATACCCACACTGGCAGGCAGGCTTCAAGAGTGGGAGGACGACGTTGAGCTGGCGCTATTCGCGGACGATAGCGCCTATTTCACCTCGTCCAGAAGAGCCCACATAGCCACTGCCAAGATGCAGCGTCTGCTGGACCTGCTGCCACCATGGCTGGATGAGTGGAGGATGGTCGTCAACGTTGGTAAGACGACCGTTCTGCTCACTCGCCGTCTCAGGAATTTTCCACCTCCGCTGACCCTCAACGGACAGGAGATTGCGTACCAGAAGGCTGTAACATACCTTGGATGCAGGATCGACAGGACGCTGCGCATGACAGCGCACGTCGACTTCGTCGTCCGCCGGGCCCGATGTGCGCGGGCGACGCTCTTGCCGGTCCTGGCATCCAAACTGTCAATTAAAACCAAGCTCCGGATATACAAGATGTATATCCGGACCATCATCACTTATGCTGCACCGGCCTGGTACGCACTTCTGAGCGACCCTCTGAGGCGGCGACTACAGGCCCAGCAGAATCTGACATTAAGGACGATCGTCGGAGCAGGTCGCTACGTCCGGAATGACGTGATAGCGGCCGACTTGAAGGTCGAGAGTATCCACGACTTTGTGGCCCGGTTAGCGCGCGGCATGTTTGACCGTGCCGATAACGGGCCACACGAACACCTCAACGGCTTTGCGCCGTTGCACACCCGGCCACCGGACGGGCGACCTCTTCCAAGAGAACTCCTCTCTATATGTGATTAGAGAGTTGAGTAACAACCCACAATGCCGCTGAAAGGCCAACTTTGACTTAATCAGATAACCTCCTTTTTCCGTAGTTGGATAACTACGGAAAACACAATTACTATACTACGGAAAAACCCGTGTATGCTATCAAGCCTAAAATAGGCCTAATGACTGTCCCATAGTAATGGGATATGAGGACACCCGGGCAATGGGGGTTACCCCGAGGCCCGATACCTGCACGTACATCAGTGCGTGAAGACGACATCGTATGGTATAATTATATTATAACCAGTGCTTGTTTACAATCCCACCCGATCGTAAGTAGTGATAAAGCCTTCGATGGCAAATTACACTGTCTTAGCGTAACAAAAGCCTATTGACTCTTGCCTTGAAGACGCCCAGATAACTGGCCTTATCCCGTTATATTTAAATATAATATACGAGCCGTAGTAGCTCAGATAGTTAGCGCTCGCTCTAAATTTCACAGTACGCGAGCAACCCGAGTTCGATCCCCACCGACACCAATGAAATTCTTAATTGAACTTTTAAGTGCTGATTTACCACGTGCTCGGCGGTGAAGGAAAATATCGCGAGGCAACCTGCATGTTTGGGAAAAAAGAAGAAAATTATTTCAAAAGAAGACATGTGAAGTTCGCCAATACGCATTGGGAGCAACGTGGCAGACAATTCCTTGCCCTAAAACCCTCTCAGAAATGAAGGGAGGCCAGTGCCCAACAATGGGACGTATGTAGGCTGTAACTGTAACTTTAACTCATTGATTACTGCCTCAAGTCTATCGCTTAACTTAAGCTTCCTCATATATTATGTCATAAGGACATTAGCTATAGTTGCCACTCTTGGGAAGCAAGTTGGGAGGAGATTTATTAAGTAAGCTCGAAAAAAAAAAGAAAAACAGTTATATGCAGGTTTAAAAACATTTTCATAAACCTTGATTTTTGTAGGTACTTTTTTATATTTTGTAGGAAGATAGTTTTTTTATTCTTTTGTTTTTTTGTTTATAAAGTTTATTAATGGTTAATTTAATACTTTAGAAGCGACAGTCTAATAACAGAGTGCGGACTGCGAACTCAAAAGGTCTTGAGTTCGAATCCGCCATTCGACTACTGTCGTGAACCACTCCTAACACAAGCATTTTAAACTTACCAGGAGTGGTTAAAGGGAATATTAGTAATGTTGATAGCATTTTTAGTTTTTTTTTAACAAAAATACTATCTTTACGATATCATAATGTAGGCATTTTGATTTCGACAAAGTGTCCATTGTTGGAGTATTCATTGTACTTAAACCTGAAATATTTAAATCATAGGCAACAAGCACAGCACTGGTGTACTTAAACGTTAAGATTATTATTGTCTATCCAACAATTATACACCTAGTAGCGAAATGTAAATCATGTAAAATTTTCGAACGCAAACAAAAAAGCATACCGAACTGTGTGTAGTTCAGTCATCGTATGATAAATTGAATGGCGGTCTGGGTGGCGGGCGCCACTTACTCATCTCCTGGAGGAACGGCAAAGATATTATACACCTATATTATATCTAAATGTGTTACCTACCCTCGCGTTGATGTATTCATTACATCATCATGACAGCCCTTCAGAAGTCCACTGCTGAATATAAATCCCCAAGGAATCTCACTAAATACGGTCCCAAGCCCCTGCATCCATCGACTTTCTGTATATCTTACCAGGTCATCACTCCATCTAGTTCTCTCTTACTCCTAAACTACACTCACCGGTACAAGGCTACAAGGTTGTCGGTATTCATTATATTATGTATTTTTTAAAGAGAAAGAGAAGAGTCTAGACTTCTAGAGAAGAGTGAGATGGTTTTTGCTGAGCTCTAGTGCGTTTTTTACCACCCATGAACGCATCACTCACTCTCGCACTCATTTACCACAGCCCGTCACAAGTCATACAACAAAACATAGGCTTCCTCCGTAAATTACCGCAAAGTACGGTCCTGAGCTACCTGTATCCATCGACTGCCTGCGTGTTTTATCAGGTCGTCACTCCATCTATTGGAGGTCGCACGACACTTCGCTTGCCAGCACGAGGCTGTTACTCGAGAACCTTTCTTTTCCATCAGTTGTTGCGGGAATTCACATCACTTACTTATTAATTTTTACTTACTAATAGGTAGGTCCGTAATCCTGCTTTTACTTAATGAAGGTAATCTAATTTAAATGATAGTAGATTACTACAAATATTGCAAACAATAAGCAGTAAAACAAAAAATAAATAAAAAATTTTTAAACATCTTGCTTAGTGATTAACGTAAATTTTAAAATACGCTTATACGCTAGCAACCCTCACCCGGGTTCTCACCCCGCCGGCATATGCTAAAAAATAAAATATAAGAGTGGACTCATGTGTTGCTTCGATACCAATAATAATTATTCGCACGAGCAGTAAAATACGATTCCGGATGATTCGAAGTTATGATCCTGGAATTAGAAGTTAAGTACTTAACCGTTGACTCTAGTTTCAGTTAAGTAGCCTATTAAGTGGCGTATATGTCGTCGCTATTTTATTTGAAAGCACATAAACATGGACGTCTGGCGCCCGCACCGAAATAGAGCTATTGCGGGCGTCAGCGTAACCGCGCCGCTTGGTCCCGGCAGATCTACAGTGCTGACTCAATACACACACTGGACTACCGCGCGCTTGAAACGATATCCAGAGATAGCTTTTTTATAATAATAATTATGTGAATTTCGGCCACGGCGGCCTGCCTCAACGGAGGCTAGCCATCGGCGCAGGACAGGATTATAGTGCCCCTCACTCTCATAATCCTATGGGAATGTAAACCGACACGACCGGAGAGAGATCAGGCGCAGGACCAACGGCTTTATGTGCTTTCCGAGACACGGAGCTGAGCCACCGCCAACAACCGGGCAATTACTGAAAATTTCTTGACGGAAAAACTCTAACTAATTTTGTGGCCCGACCAGGGATTCGAACCCAGGACCTCATGATCAGCAGTCAAACTACTACAACCACTAGATCAACGAGGCAGTCAGCTTTTTTTATAGAATAAGTGTGACAAACGAGCTCACATTCCACCTGATGGTAAGTAGTTGCTATAGCTCATAGATATCTATCTACATCTTTTCTTGATTACGAATCTAAATATAAAAATATGGAATGGTCCATTTCCAGTAGAAAGGGTCTCCGGTTCTCTACACTCACCATAAGAAACACAGCAGCATTAAGAAGCCATATATGGTTTTTATTTTTTATTTATATGTATTCAAACTGATAATTCGTTCTATATAATGTTATTTCTAACCTTAACATATGTGGGGGTGGGGGGCTTGTGACCTGTAATACGGGTCTTTGAACCTACACGGGCAATAGTCTCCCATGAATCACATAATATTGTTGAAATACAATATACAATATACAGTAACACTAATGTATCTTCCATGTCGTTTGTGGTGAGAAATAAATAAATTATTGTATTATTACGCTGGTATTCTGTGAGAGCGTATTTCTTCCCTTCCCAAACCTTTCGTTCTACAACTGTAATACAGCTGCAGCATGGTTCTACCACGTAAAGTGACATTTTCGATGACGAGTAGTGTTTGTCATTTCGTAGTCAGCAGCTATTTGCAGCTTAAATACTGTGACTGAGACGTATTTAGGCGGTAACTTGACTATTCTGCGCAAGGCGCTTTATCCTCCGCAGCAACATTTAAGTGTGTGATTTCTTATGTTTACGCGCACATTGCACACTACATTTAAATGAAACTAGTTTTTACGGATTTTATCTCGTATATTAATTTATTTTATACCTCCTACATTTCGAGTACGGGAGGTACAGAGGTGTTCGACGTCATAGTTAACAGCTACCTTCCGATGATTAAAACTACTTTTACGGATTTTATCGCGTTTATTTTTACTTTTTATTTTTAATTCCCGACGTTTCGGGCGCTTTCCAGCCAACTTACAGATTGGCTCAATACTTAGCTAAAATATTATCACCACTCAGAGGACACACAAGAGCACACACTAAGGATTCATACCATTTTGTCAGTGAGATAAAAGACCTACATCTTACTGACAATGAAACCATGGTCAGTTTTGATGTTCAGTCTCTATTTACATGCCTACCTGTTGAAGACTGCATCTCAATTATAACTAGGAAACTAGAGGAAAATAACATGCCAGCAGAATATGCAGTATTACTAAGACATCCTTACATCTGGCTATCTATTGTGGAAGGAAGAGTTTTACAAGCAAGTAGATGGTGTGGCGATGGGCTCACCTGTATCTCCCATTGTCGCCGATATATTCGTGGAAGACTTTGAGGAGAAAGCTCTCCTTACTGCACCTGTTACACCAAGGATCTACAAGCGGTACGTAGACGATACTTTCACAATTTTACCATCAGACAAAGTAACTGCATTTTTAGAACATCTTAATTCCATAAACTCTAAAATTCAATTTACTATGGAGTTAGAGGCAAATAATTCCTTACCTTTCCTAGATGTGTTAGTCATCCGAAATCCTAATAACACCATTGGTCACACTGTGTATAGGAAAAAGACCCATACAAACCGATATTTAAACGGTGAATCTCACCACCATCCTTCACAGTTAGCTACCGTGGGCAAATCTTTGTTACAGAGAGAACGAGGGATCTGTGACAGCAAACACCTGGCCGCCGAGCTTCAGCACGTCAAGCAAGTTCTGCACGACAACAAGCTTCGGGTCCCGCGCCTACGTCACAGCGACCGAGTGAAGCCGGCCACAGTCGAGCGTGTGACGTGACGTGTGACGTGAGACGTTATGACTGCGGTTCATTATTTTTGTAGAAGGAAGAGGAGTTGGCAATCGTGACATTATTTTCGATGACGAGCAGTGTTCACCGATAGGACTTTTTATAGGAAAGGGTGACAAGCGAGCACACAGTCCACGTGATGGTAAGTGGATGCTTGCTATGGCCCATAGACATCTCCTTCCTATCCTTAATTAAGAATCAAAATGCAGACACTAACCTAAGGACTAAGATGGAAAAACTAACTAACTAATAACGAAGTAAATCGTTAGGCATGCAGTATTATGATGTGAATGTGAAGTAATTAACAATACGTGGTAGATCCACGTTACAGCTATATTATGGTTGTAGCAGGAATAGGTCGGGTCGACCGGGTAGGAACACCCTATCACAGAATACCAGCGTAAAATAGTAGCTAAATGTGTTCCGTATGGTGCGTGTAGAGAACTGGGATCTAAATTTTGATTTTAAAACGAGTATAAAGATAACCATAATTTGGTCTGTGTGCTCGTTTTCCATCTTTATTCATAAGAATTGTATTTTTTTTAGATTCTAAATTAGCTTAACAATAAAAATGTATAGACCTCAACATGTATGCGGCGCCTCACGCGATATTGTTAGTCGTATAAATACAACATTAGATCAGCGAGTACGGGCGGGCGGCGGCGACAGGCAATGAGTAGTGGCCGGCGCCCATCGTCAGCTCATGCGTGGTCTTGAGGCCGCGGTGGGCGCCACTTCCGCAATACAGTGACTCACCCTATAGCTCACAAATCGCAATTTATGTGACTGCGCGGCGGTTCAGTCATGAATTGCGATTAGTGATCTTTTTTTGAATATATACATATATAACTAACGGCCAGTTGAACAGTTATAATAATATGTCTCTCCCGCACCGGCATACTGCCAGTAAAACAATTTTGTCGCGCGAGATTTTTCTTAAATGCTTACTATGAGTTTAGCGAGTCACAGGCTACGCAGATACGATAATATTATATCTGCGTATAAAAACTTATAAATATTTATTTGAAAGTATTGCACACTATGCAGGTAAGCTATAATATACGAAATAATACGTACACTCAAAATTCTTCAGACTTACTAGTAGTCTTTTTGGAGCGGATTGTTTATACAGTGTTACATGCAATGAGTTGGTGTATATTGCTTCTAGATTTGCTAGACCGCTCTTCAGAATGGAATTCAGATTTTGATTTTGATGCACGTGTTGCGTTAACATTTACTAAAAGGCGAAGTATTTGCATAGAATTTCATATAAATCTTAAAAAGGACCGAGACGAATTTAATCTCGTTTTTGTCAGCGACTATACTGTATTTATCTGCTGGTAAAAAAACCTATGCCATATTTGTATCTGCAGATATGTTTGTATGAGCAGATAATATTGTCGCTATCTTTCGATATAGGCATAGTAAAAAATGTGATATAGGTAGGTGCTTACAGATACTTAGTGATAAAATATAATTTACTTGCGCTGCGTGTGGCTAGTTCATTGAATTTGATAGCGATATTCGATGAAAGATATGGGCTCAGATGCATAAATGTCTCATCGTATCCGTGTAATATGTGATACGCTTTATCCTTACAGCACAGAGACATATTATGCCGCCTCGGCTTCGTTCTTTCAGAACTTTTTAAGAGATCAGCCTTACATTATTTTCGTGCAACTTTAACTACACGCTGTGAAAGCTCTTAAGATGTAAGACTCTTGCCAACTTAGTTGACGAATATCGTAATAACTTTTAGCTATCGTATATGCATATTGTGTATATTTGCCTATGTCCGTCTATAATAATGTACCTTTTAAACGTATACTCTCATTATAATATCTTTATATATATAATGTGTGATGGTTTAGATTCACAATTGGTAGATGGCGCTGTAGTCGTAATGCAGAAATCACCTGTAGGTACAAAGCCGGGGCGTATCGGTAGTTAAGTATAGATTCTTTCTTATGTACGTGTGTTTGTTACTGACCTCCTAAACGGCTGCACCGATTTTAATGAAATTTTTTATGTGTCCTCGCGTGGGATCTTGATTGGTTTAGATGTACAATCTGACCCGGTAGGTGGCGCTGTTGTCAAGATCCAGAAGTCATCCGTGCAAAAGCGGGTCGGCTCACTAGTTTAGAATATATATTACGTACCTACTGATTTCATAAAAGGAGGAGGTTTTCAGTTCAACTGTATCTTTATCTTGTTTGTGTTTATGTTACCTTCTCCTCTCTTCTTCTTCTTCTTCTTCTTCTTATATCTTCGGTAATTGAGAACCGATTTTAACAATACTTTTTTTAAAGGTTTTCAGGGATGGTCTCGTAGAAATTGGAGAAAAATTCCACCCTCAAAGGTGGAAAATATGAAGTTTTAGATGGCATTGTAGTTGTTTGTTATCATTTATCGTACTAGATAGATTACGATATTCCTTAGTCAACTTAAAGGCGTCATAAGATAGCATAATTAAAATCTTGCTTAACCAAATCTATAAAAAATTGTATTAAAGTTAACTAAACTATCTTAGAGAAGTTTAAAAAATGTTTAACATGCCTACTTGTAAGTTTTAATATGAAACTGATTACCACTTGTAGGATAACGACGAATGGATACAAAATTCTTTGTGTACCTACTAGTGATGTGCGTGTGATCTTCTGGCATAATGAACTAAAAGTACTAATGTTAAATGAAACTTACTTCATGCTGCGTAGATCGGACCAAAATTTAATAATTTTAATGTAAAGGTTGCCGTAGTTAACTATGACGTTGGGACGTCGAACACCTCAGTCCCTCCGTGACCATGGTTGCTGTAAAGTGATCGAAACGTCGAGAATATAAAATTTATAAAATATCAATATCAATAAATATTAAATGTAAAACGAATATTGTGATTTCAATTCAAAAAGAAACGGGAAGAGCCAATGACCCTAAAGTTACTGGTTCTTCTCTGTAGAGATAGCTGTAAATGTATGTAGAGTCTTTGTGGAGCCGCTATTTGAACCAGTTGTAGAGTTTAAATTTTATATAAGCTTTTAATAATCCTGAACAAAATAAAATATTTTTTGGACTTTGTCTTAGGCATTTGATATGATTGTCATCATCATCGCCAATATTTTGGAGACTTAGTGAGTATACTTTGGACGTAATTTGGACAGAAAGAATTTTTAAGGGAGTCAAAATTGTGTTTTTGACTGTACTATTTAAAATGAACAAAGACTATATTAACTTTCCCAATGTACGGCATTCTTTTTTCTTATTTCAATTCTGAGACTAATGGATTAGGGAGGGGCCCGCCATGCTACTTCAGTGCCGATAGGCGGAGTTTATATTATGTTCTTTTATATAGAATAGGGTGACAAACGGGCACACAGTCCACCTGATGGTAAGTGGTTGTTGTTGCCCACATCTACATCTATTTCGAAATGCAGATGCGTTGTCTCTCGTGAGGACTAAGATGGAATGACTTAATTTATGCCGTAATGCTTATATGTATTTCTCAGAGATGCAGGCTTTCTAATTATATTATTGTAAATTATATGGTAAATCTGACACGAGACAACAAACTCCGGTCGCTCGTTATCAGTGCTACGAAAGGGTTAACTGAATAAAAATCATCATATTATATAATTATATATTGCATCTGCAATTAAGATATTTTTTAGTAAACTTTTTAATACAGTCGGGTTTTTTAAATTACTGTTTTAACCATTAGCTTGTTTCATTTAATTTACATTTTTTATAGAATAAAAAAACATGATGAAATCAAAATTAATGTAAATTGTATGTCATTGTTTTTTTTTAATCCGTAATTATAGAGTTGCTTCTTGGAAGTTTGTATTAGCTAGTTCATTGTGATGAGCGGTTAATAGGATGGTCTAGCAACAGGTTTTGAACGCTTTTAGGATAACTGACTTAACTAGTGCGTTCCACGCACAGAAATCGTAGTAATAATGTTACTATTTCTGTGGTTCTACGACTTCGGTGCTTGGAAACGCTTTGGCGCGTGTATCTTTACGGGTTGTTTAAGGTAGGTATATCGAGAAACGAAAATATGCGCGTTTTTTATAGATATAAGACTGATTTCTGACCTGTTCACACATTTAGCCTGATATTATATGCTCTGTGGCAACTGTACACTTGTATTATCGATTAAGAATCAGAATGCAAATGCGTTGTACCATTGAGAACTAAGATTAACTGACTCTTTACCAGTAAAAGGGTGCTCCAGTTTTCTTATCTCACCATGCGAAACACACAGGTAATCTAGTTTATATAATAACTAAATAATAATGGGCGAATCAACTATTTACTGTAATTAATCAACTATTTGTGTTAAAAATAAACGTAGTGTTTTTAGTTATTTAACTTTAAATATAGATAACTTAACCATCTAGTTTTATTATTTTATGTAGAGCATCGAACTTTTTTAAATGCTATTAGGATTGATTAAAACTACTTTTATACGGAATTTATCGCGTTTATTTTACTTTTTATTTATTTTTATTTTTAATTCCCGACGTTTCGGGCGCTTTCCAGCACCCATGGTCACGGGGGACTGAGATGACAGACGTACCGATGTCATTGTTAAACCCGGAGTACCTTCAGCTTTTTTAATTATTGTTTATGGTCTATGGTTAATTAAAAACCCGGAGTACCTTCAGCTTTTTTAATTATTGTTTATGGTCTATGGTTAATTAAAAAAGCTGAAGGTACTCCGGGTTTAACAATGACATCGGTACGTCTGTCATCTCAGTCCCCCGTGACCATGGGTGCTGGAAAGCGCCCGAAACGTCGGGAATTAAAAATAAAAGTAAATAAAAAGTAAAATAAACGTGACAAAATCCGCAAAAGTAGTTTTAATCATGTGTAGTGTTCGCGTAAATATAAGAAATCATTATGCTATTAGGGTTTTTAAACAAGAATGTCAGAACTGACAACTTTGAATGTCTCTTGGGTAACGGACATATTATACAATATATCGTAAGTAAAACAAAACAGAAAAGATGATCAGTATATTTATTTTTTATTAAAGTTTAAAGGAATTATTATAGGTCTTTGAAACTGAACAAATCAGTCTTATTCTTAAAATAATGACGTTCCTTGTTTCTCTTGAGTCCAACTTTTTTTTAAATAACACATATAAGCCAAACTAATACTGTACTTACCGCCACTTATTCATCAACCATTATCTAAAAGTAAAATATACCTAAGATATTTTGTTCTATTTAAATGTCGAGAGATTCATCATAAAATTAGGGGACATTGTTGTTAGGAGGAGGAGACAAACTTGGTGACTCAAGAGACATAACGATATACCAACCAAAATTAAATGAAAAATAATAAATTTTAAAATTGTTAATAATATAAAAATTCTGTCAGAAACTCTGTTGTGTAGTCTAAATAACAAATCACAATAAGTAAAAATATATATAATAATGGAAAGTTTAAAATAGTGAAGTAAATAACTATTGCCAAATGACTTCTCTAAAACGTGTACATTATATTCAAATATGTAATACTGTTGGCCTCTTTTGGTAGTCATTATAGGCTCAGCTAGAATTTCTATTATGTTAGTGTAGTCGATGTCAGCTACGTCACTCTTTTCGAGACGAAATTTGTTTTTCCTGTTCACAGAACGTAAAAATGTAACTCTGATCTCGCCATCATCGTGCAAATCATCGACTACACAAGCATATTTAAAAATCTTACCTTTTGTGGCATGATCGTTTACCGATAAAAAGTCCCCCTGTCTCACTTCTTGGTTCTCTATTTTGTTATAAAGTTGTGCTGTTAAACTTTTTGGTTTTAGAGACGTCATCACAGGGTCATCAAAAGAAGTTTCTGGTGTTTTATAAACAAATTGATACCAATTCTTGTTGTGAGCTTGGCTTAATTCTATAAACCCGATTTCTTTAAGAAGGGATTTCTCCTTAGAAACTTTGTAGTGGCTTAAAGGTAAGACTTCCTCAGGGCTTATAGGGACATTATAAGCTTTGGGGCTGCACGGCATAATCTTATCAACACTTTTTAAAAACCTAAAAAGGTTTCAACTATTTTCATTACGTCTGTTGCATTAGCTTTGACTTTCAAACAATTCCTAATTTGTCCGGTTATTCCCAGAGATTATTTAACTATTTCTTTTTTTTGTACAGTCATCAATATTTTCAAATATGTCTTTCAGATTTTTTTTATCTTTGTTTTTCTTTGTTTTATTTTATTTTATTTGGAAGACCAACAGCTATCATAATTAGGATAGGTAGTACTAATAACAACAGTAAGCCAATTAAAGATCGTCACTAATAGATACAAAGGTGAATTTACAACAGTGATAAACATGATTTAACACTCGAAAGTATCCAATACAACATATTTAAAGAGAGACAGTCAGACACAGACAATCAACTCATATTTAGGACAGTCAGTAAACACTACAAGCTATTTAATGATTTCTTATATTTACGCGAACACTGTACATTGATTAAAACTACTTTCACGGATTTTATCGCGTTTTATTTATTCCGCTTTTTTTAATAAGAGATAGAAGGTACTCCGGGTTAACTTTGACATCGGGACGTCAGTCACCTCAGTCACCCGTGACCATGGGTGCTGGAAAGCACCCGAAACGTCGGGTATTAAAAATAAAATAAATAAAACGCGATAAAATCCGTAAAAGTAGTTTTAATCAACTACAAGCTATTTTTAACAGAAAAATAAACACAAATACAAAAGTAAATCATAGTTGTCTAGCAACGCATCAATATCTCACTTAGAGCTACCAAAAATGCATTGTTGAGTATGCGCTTAGCTGACGCAGCACTAGTGTTAAACAAATCGAAGTCAAACTTATTGGCTAACTTATTGAAATTATTGCTCGTGCGCCATTTTGCCTATAATTTGTAGATGAAAACGGGAGACTTAAAATTTAGTTGTGTCTAAGTGGTTTGGCAGGACAGCTAACATGTAGTCGAGATAAAAGCTCAGGACAGTCAATAGCACTACAAGCTATTTTTAACAGAAAAGTGAGATCAGCAATCTCACGACGCATAGCAAGAGGAAGAAGGTTATGTTTTTACAATAACTAATAGTAATATAATTATCTGAGGTATAACTATCGCTATACCTCAGATAATTATATAACAGAGGTAACGCATAACCTTACTTTGGATATTTTCAAGTCGGGTAATATATGTTGCATACCTGGGGTTCCAGATTTGAGATGCGTACTCCAAATTACTTCTTACAAGAGAACAATATAGGATCTTTAGAGTTTTAGTTTTAGTGAGGTCCCTAGAGCTACGCATCAAAAATCCAAGAGTAGAAAGCTCTTGTTTGTAATGCTTCCTAAGTGAACGTCAAATATCAATTTGGAATCAAGAAGAACACCGAGATCTCTAACAATGGAATCCCTTTTAAGATTTTCACCTTTCAATTTATAGTTAAAGACAATTGGTTTATATTTGCGACTATAGGACATAAAGCTACATTTCGAAGGGTTCAAATCTAAGAAGTTTAGGTGGCAATAACGCTCTAAATTTGACAGACCTTCTTGTAGAGCCTCAGCATCCTCGATTGATGTTATTTTCAGAAATAGCTTCATAACATCGGCAAAACATAATAAGCGAGCTTTCTTCAGCTAAAAAGTAATGTCATTGATAAAAATTACAAATAATAACGGACCCAGTAGTGAGCCCTTTGGCACCCCACTTGGAACAGTTACCCATCCTGATATGTAGTTGCTAACAACAGCTTGTGATCGATTATTTATATAAGACGTAAACCACCTAAGCAGATCGCCGTTTATGCCGATCTTGGACAGTTTCAGCAATAAAAAATTATGATGTATTCTGTCAAAGGCTTTACTATATAATCGGTATAAACGACATCTACCTGGTGGCGATTGTTCATTGCCTCAGTCAAATGCATTAAAGAGCGCAAGATTTGAAACAGTAGAGCGTCCTCTTAAAAAACCATGTTGAGTCGGATTTAATGAATGCTTTAGGGCCGCGTTTAATTGATTATATATAATTCGTTCGAACACTTTAGATACAGTACATAACTTGGAAATCGGTCGATAATTAGTAACTTCGGTCTTGGAACCCTTTTTATGGACAGGCGTGATAAGTGCACGCTTCCAGATAGTAGGAACAATACCAGTACTAAGGGACTTTTTAAACAAAATAGTCAAAGGAACACAAATTGTATGCGCACAGTTAATAAGAAAGTGAGCTGGAATGTTATCGGGACCAGCAGATTTCGTTGTATCCAACGTTTTAAGCAGGTTTTTGACCGTATTTTCGTTTATATCAATTGAGGTGATATCTACACTCGACTGAAGTAACACTAGAGAATCATTGTAATTATTTTTAGAAAGCTGAGTATTATTATCACCTGAAAGCAAAAGTTTAAACGAAAATAGTTTGAAAAAGCATTACAGATAAGTTCACCAGAGTTCAATACAGAACCTTCAAATTGGAGACAACAAATTATTGAATGTGATTTTGATTTTGTTTAATATACGACCAGAAGTGTTTCGGATTTGCACTAATAGTAGTTACGTTGTACCAGTTCTGGCGCACTGAGTCACAAGTACGACGTTCGTCGACTCACGATCCTAAAAAAAAAAAAAAAAAAAAAAGTTTTGGCATGCTCTGATCACGAATCTGCGGTCCATTTTTGCGTAGGATGCACGGTTTCGGAGATGTGTAGATCAATTAACTCTTATCTAATTGATATCCGCTTCGAGCCTCCACCGTCATTAGCGCTCCATTGTTCTTATCTACTTATCTATTGTTCATTCAATACCGTCATTATCTATTCTTCCTCAGCGTGGTGATATTGTTATATACTCCTTTGTTCCTATCTACACTAATCTGACTCATTAATAAAACACATTACCCAATTTTGTTAAAATTTTTATTTATAAAATACAAAATCTTATTACTTATTATCTATAAAATAGGAGCGAAACATCTCATCCACTAAAATATCGTTGTACAATGTGTTCCCTGTAAATATACTCGTAAAACTATGCATTGAACATCCCTGAAACTTATATAGCAAATACATTAAGCAATATTCGCCACAAACTGAAGTCCACTCATTCTGAATCCTATCAACATTCCAGTTCCATCTTTTACAATTTCTTTTAAAAAACTCTAGATGATATCGTACAGGTGCCCGTCCGAATGAATCAAAATATTGACCGACGTCATTCGTATCGATATATAAAGCTACCCAATGTGACCCTGGTTTATCATCTGTATCCAAATTGCATATTATATACGTTGGTACGTGGGTGTACATGGGTAGTTTATTGGCAGCATAAACATTATTTTCTAGAGTGGGGTGAATCTTTTTCAGATGTTGTTGTACATCTAGTGTATCCATAATATTACTGCTATTAGTAGATTATTACAGTACCAATCTACTCAATGACTAATATAGGAATGATCAATTATAGTGATATCTAAATATTAAATTACATTCTTTGTGTTATACAAATCGTATTTGAGTCACCAATACACTGAACAAGACACGACAGGAAGGACGTAGGAATGTAGAGATAAGCAACAGAATGTAAGGTAAGCTTGTTGACGCATAAAGATACTATCAATTCTACTGCAGAAATTCTTTAGATTAGAATTATTACTCACTGGTACTATATAAGACCAAGCAACTGCAGTCATGGAGTTAGTGTATGGTCGTTTGACCGCAGTGGATCTATCAATACTACGTTTGTGTTACTTCAACGCATCAAAGGCCATGGATGTAAGTGTTTATTCTATTGACAAACTTACTTTTCTTTCTGTTATTTTCTTACGTGTGTATGATTTAGTGTTAACAAATTATATTTAAATATTATGTGTGTGTATATGGTTAAGCCGTGGTAGCTCAGATGGTTAGCGCAAAATGTAAAATTCACAGTACGCGACCCGGGTTCGATCCCCGCCGGCACCAATTAAATTGTTAATTACAATTTTAAGTGTTAATTTACCACGTGCTCAGCGGTGAAGGAAAACATCGTGAGGAATGCATGTCTGAGATAATTTCGAAGGCATGTGAAGTTTGCCAACACGCATTGAGGTATCGCAGCGAACATTCCTAGCCCTAAAACCCTCTCAGAAATGAGAGGAGGCCCATGTTCAGCAGTGGACTTTAATAGGTTGTAACTTTAGCTTTTTTAACTTTTATGATTAAGTGTTACCAAATTGATATTAACATGATAACTGTGTTGTTGCAGAAATCATTGAGCTTCGATGAAAATACATATAAACAGTATTACTACTCGCCACTCTCCCCTCAAGAAGAGAGTGATGACATCGTCATTAATAATAACACATGCGATGGTGGAAAAAGAAAATCGCAATCGATTGATCATTTTTTTGAAGCTGAATCAAAAATAAAAAAGAGGAAGCTGTTATCATCAACCGTAGCACGAGCCGCTAGAGATGGTGTATCATACATTTCTACTAATTCTGACGATGGAGACCAAGCGACGCATCTCATCAAAATTGAAATGTACGATATGAAGAAGCTATCCAAGATTCCAACTACTGATCATTGGAAACATGCTTCCACGAGGATTAAATATTACGTAAAGACTAATAAGGATAGCATCTACGACAACACAAACGCCCTCGTATACAATATTACAAAGACAATAGCAGAAAGTGAAAAAGTTAAAAAATACTTTTTTAACAATGACAGTCATTAGCTGATCATTAGTGAATGTGATTCTGTTTACTTAAATTACAGGAAGACAAGAGCAGAAGAAAGAGATGAGTGTGGCATACGTGTACAGAACACATCATTGAAGAACAAAACTACAACACTGAGTGGAGATGAAAACGAGAAGAATATGCAGTACTCAAGAGCTGAATATCCATTCTTCAGTTCAAAATCTAGCCGGTTGCTCAGTTTCGAAAACTGGCCTCTCGTTATGCGACAGAAACCTGAAGATCTTGCAGAAGCCGGTTTCTTTTATACTGGCCATGCAGACAGGACCAAGTGTTTCCATTGTGGTGGTGGCTTAAAAGATTGGGAAGATGATGATGATCCTTGGCAGCAGCATGTTCAGTGGTTTAGTCAGTGTGCTTATGTAAAATTTAAACTCGAACAGAGTTTTGTATTAGATTAAATAGAATATTTATAAAGAAATAAAAAATAATATATTGCATACAATTT
This sequence comes from Parnassius smintheus behrii, assembly GCA_036936625.1. Classification (NCBI taxonomy): domain Eukaryota; kingdom Metazoa; phylum Arthropoda; class Insecta; order Lepidoptera; family Papilionidae; genus Parnassius; species Parnassius smintheus. The sequence goes on along the minus strand of JAUPFT010000010.1, from coordinate 47,407,432 downwards.
GTTTTATTTAATTTTATAATGTTTCACATAGTTACATACACACAAAATGCATTACACATAACTCATAAAATCTAACACACAACACATATTATAACCTTAACTACTATAGTCTACAGTAACATTTCTGTTTTTATCTATCTCAATAATATTATCAAACTCAGCATAAACTATACAGTTAATTGTTTGTATTAGTGAGGATTCAAATCGTACTTCTAATCTTACACTACCATGCTTTATGAGATTCCAATGAGCTGATGAGTTGGCTGATAAATCAGGAGTTAAGTCAAATGCTAATAGACAGTAACCTCTGGCATACTGTTCACAAGAGATTCCATTTCCTTCATTAAGAAAGTGAATACCAGTTCCCGAGAATAGAGTATGATATGCTGATGTAAATATGCTATTATTAAAAGATGGTTGCAAAGCTTTTGAAGGTATTTGTTGACCATCAATATATAAGCTGAAAGAATTAATACCATAGTTTTCAAAGTTAAATGGATTTTTAGTAAGGGAACCATTAAATGCAGAATTGTTCACAAATCCAATTATACATCTTTTGGGTACCTGCCCTAAAAATATATTATCAAGAGTTTTTCCTTGAACACCCGATGGAATTGTTAAAACTTTTACTTCAGCTCGAGTAATAGGATATTTAGCAGTGGTAGAAGCTAAAACTTTTTGATGTGCGAGTAATACGCTTGGATTAATTCGTGCTCGTCGAACAATAAGAGTTGCGTCCGTAATGCAAACTTTAAACTTTACATCGTTTGACCCAGCAGTTAAATTAAAGCTCTCTCTCGACCGAACCAATTTAACACTCCTTTCAACACCATTAATTAAAAATTTATCTTGGTTGAAAATGTCACCGTGAAGATGACCAATCATTTCTATTTCCTTACTTTCACTAATCAATTCCTGTCTTATAACAAATCCCATGTTTTTACCATCCGTAGAATCCATTTTTCCTGCTGTATCATCATACCAAAGACTACAAGTAAGATGAGATTGTTTAGCAGCAGGAGCATAGTTTAAAAGGGTTTCCATGTATGCTCGATATGCATAGGTATTATTAGGTGGTGATACAAGTTTTTGGTTTAAATAAACATCAAGTTGACTAAAAAGTGAATGCAGCCAGTTATTTACAGGTGCTACTATTGTAGTAGATATCAAGTTAGTTGAATCTTGATTTAATACTTTTGCCTTTATGTGGAGTAATGTATGAGACAAATCTATGTAGTCATCGCCTGTCCCAGGAACTTGAAACTCGATAGGTCCATCATCACCAAGAGATGAAATTGGTTTATAATGAATCCACAATCCATTTTCAATGCTAGTTTGTGTAGACGGTAGTGCAAACAAATCCAATTCTGACTTAACGCACTCGCAAGAATGATTATGAAGGAAAGACATATTTAATTTGAAAATATATCTTTGTTATTTTTTGGTTTTAGACCAAGTTTTTTCGCAGCTTTCACTTTAGCAGTTAATGGTGGAATGAACGAGGTCAATCGTTTTCTTTTAGTTTTATACCCAGATCCTGTCATGTTAAATTGATCAATTTTCTCATCAGCCTTTCGTTTTAAATTCGTACTAACTTGCTTTAGACGATCTTTTATTGAGGCTTCCATAGGACGCGCTTGAACCATATCCGATAAAAGTCCTACTCCAGCGTTTAATGCCTCCTTACCAATCACTCGAGCACCACTTGAAAGTAAAGGTAAAACTGATCTAAATAACCCCCCTAAGAAGCTCCCAATACCATGACCGCGTTGGTATGGTGCACCCTTATAAATTACTCCAACTCCTGACCCAGCTTGATGTGTATAATAATTTTCATATGGACATTTATGATGATCACGAAGAGAATTCATTATAATAATTTTCGGAAATGTAGTTTAATACACACGGTTCCAAACTGGAATGGTATTTTTTGTCCTGTGCTCGATCTTATAACTATTTCCAGCGTATCGAACTCTCTTCGCATAACAGGTAAGTAATGAGGTTGAGAGAAAACGTGCATTTTATTTGCACCATAAATGTGTTTTGTAGGATCTAATGAAATGACTCTTAGTAAAGGAGTCATAACGTCACCCACAATCTGAGGATCGATAATGTCACAATATAGAAAGAGTTGAGATGGTAACCCTAAGTGTAAATTAGCAGGACACTTTCCAAAATTTCTCTCTAGGAGATTTTTATTTGGTTCATAACCTAGTTGTAAACTTAATTTGGGTGATAATGTTACGGATGTTATATTTTTATCCAAAACAGAAATAGACACAAATTTTGTTATTTCATCATAGCGAAATTTCAAGTTCTCTCCAATACCATTTAACACTCTTAAAATATGCTCAACGTTATCATAGTTGGTAGCTGGAATATGTTTTTTGTAGTACACTGTGGATGGTTTATCTTCATTAGGCATTAACATAGATTTTGTAATGTATATAACATTTTCATGATCTTGAACAGTAAACATGGTACATGGATATTGAAACTCGACAACTCCAACCGACCATTCACCTTCTAATTTAATAGCTTTCGGTAATTTAGTTGAAAAATTTGTGGTCTTGTTATCAGGAAAGTATTCCATTGAACTATTGCTGAGCAAAGTTAAATAAAAACTTTCTTTATTCATATTTCTTTTAAACTAGAAGCTAAAATCCAACTGTTAAATTTATCTGGATAACCTTTCCACTTCACTAATACTTCTTTTCTGTTACCTGAGTAACGAGTGTCAATTATTTTATCTATTTTATATTGTGAGGTGGGGTTGTAAGTGATTTTCTGTAATTCTCTTTCATAAAAAGTACCAACTATTGGTTCATTTTGTAAATCTGTTATTGTATAAACAACCCATGGAGATCTATCAATTATTGAAGATATAATAAATATTTCATCACTCCAATTTGATTCATATCCTTTTTGGAAAGCATGTTTATATTTAGTTATTCGAACATAATCACCCACATTGAAATTTGGTTTAGGATTTTCTAAAGAAAGTTTGTTTGACCGTCTATCATAAAGATTAGTCCAAACTGTCATAATATTGTTGGAATTTACATCACATGGGCACATCTTAATACTAGAGTGAAAGCTGTGATTGTAAGAGTATATTAAATCTTGTAAAACATCTATATATCTATAAGTATTATTATGAGTGAAATAACGCCACATTTTCATTTTTAGTGTTCTTTGAAATCGTTCAACAATACTGGCCTTAATGTCAGGATTGTTAGTGGTATAGTAATTAATCTTTTTGGATTTAAAGTATTTTTGTACATCTTTTGAAACAAATTCTGTACCTTTATCAGATTGTATGTGAGTAGGTGTTAAATTACTTTCAGTAAATATACTTTCAAAACATTCTTTAGTTGTTTCTGAGTTTTTCTTTTTCATTGGTCTTGCAAAAGCATATTTACTAAATACATCAATAACACAAAGTATATACTTGAAACCATCATTATATTGAGAATAAGTTCGCATATCACTTAAATCAGCTTGCCACAGTTCATTAATATTTGATAGAATGTACCTATTACGCGGGAATTTTTTTCGAATGGGTTTATGTAATGTGTATGTTTCTTGTGATTTTAACCATTCCTTTACTTGCTTTTTATTCATTTTACCCTTCATGGCTTTTGATAATTTATCAATACTACCAAAACCAGCGGGATTAGATGGATCATAATAAATCCTGTTAATTTCTTCTAGTACGGGGTCCATTTTTCCCACTCAAGCCTTTTACGTATTTTAGTTGTAGACTTTTTATCTCTACTGCTCGGTGTAGAAAACTCTTGAAATTCAATCTCAGAGGGTTTGTTCAGATCTTTTGCTTGAAGTTGGTTAATAAACTCACATCTCTTTGGATTTCCAATATAAGTAAGTGGTACTTTAATATCTTTTAATGCTTCAGCAAATCTATCCCACCCTACTGGATCACTTCTTTTTAAGGGTCTTAGTGAATCATTTATTAAATCAACAATATTACTTCCAGGAATTTTTTCATTATGAATTATGACTGTACCTTCATTATCCCAATGTATTTTACCTTTACTTGTTTCAACTAAGTTTAATAATAACTGTCCTTTTTTATTATAAGTTTTTGGTATTAAACTGAGTATTTGAGCTGGTGTGTAAAGTGGATTTTCAACATTTTCTTTACTTTTGATGGATCGATTCTCCTCCAACAAAGATTCAGCATCAACTGAAGTTTTTAGATCTCTATCTTTACTTTTAAAACCAATTTTAGACTCGTTTGAATCTTCATTAGATGTATCAAAATAAATTGGTAATCTGAGTGGTTGACGATCCTCTTCGGTAAAATGAAGGTATCTTTGCAGTGTTTGTAAATATAACATCCATTTCTTTCGGTCTTCCATCTTACTATTCATAATATTTTGAATTTCAATATCTAATCGAGATAAACTACTACTCGTATTAATCTTATTTTGTTGTTTTAATTTTTCAATCAATCCAGGTTCGATAAGTATCATTTTCTTTGCATTTTCCATGTTAACTGGCTAGTCCACTCACTAATCCACTCAATATTGCACCTAATATTATTGGTAAGAAAGCCCCTCCTTTTTGTATAATTATATTTTTTCTTAGTTTATGTTTACACTTACGCACTATTTGACGGAGTATATTTTTGTGTTTATTCAATTTTTGTTTATCTTGATCTTTAAGAGGTACTTTTCCTTGTAAAACGTTATGAATACACTCACAAATACAGTTAATTTCTTCTTCATCACACGTTTTAAGTAATGCTCTTTGATATTTTGGTTTAAGCGTATGCAAAGCGTTTAGCAAATGTTTATGCGTTGTGAGTCGACGATGCATCATTTAGCAATGATTTGAAATGTTTGATTCTTGGTGTATTTAAACTCTTTTGTGGGAACGTAGACTGTGCAGAAACCATTAAATGGGAAGACATTTGTCTTGATACGACAAAAATCATTGGTATTCTGTTTTAAATCTACCATTAAATATCCATGCGCCTCTAGAGTTGCATCCCTGTAGGCATCTTCAATAAATTTTGGGTTATCTGGTGACACTTGTCGTGCTAAATATCTTATTTGAGTTTTATCTCGAGGGTTTTTAAAATATATTATATAACTTGAGTTTAAGGATATGTCTCTTTGCCCTTTACCCTGATGAAATAAATTTTGTGTTAAATAAAATACACTAAGATTCCTGTGATGACTACCTTTTGTAAATATATCCACAATTCTTCCATCGGACTCTCTCATTAGATCATCAATAATAACAAGATGTGGGTTTTCACCGTCAAACATATTAACATTTGGAATTCCTTGATGGTAGTTAACATTTGGTAAATTATATAAAGGTTGCATTTCATCAAAGCACCATGTGATCTGATTAAAATCACAATTACATATTTCTGTAACTGATTTTATGAAATTTGTTACAAAATTTGACTTCCCACATCCACTTGGCCCCGCCACAATAGCAGTAAACGGATGGATAAAGTGAAACATTACACACGTCTAAAGTACTAAGGGGTGAAATAAAAAATGAAAGTGTTGGTGTTAACAATTAATATATATTGCAAACATTATATAAAACAGAATGATCTGTATACTATTTCTAACACAATTAGTACATCATAATTTTACAATCAACTCAACCTCAAATAAATGCACACACACACACGCAAATATAAACAACAATTAACTTAAATTATTTACAATAAAACAACGATTAAATATGTAATAAACTCTACGTCATATTATACTATTATCATTATTTTACAATCAATACAAATTTTATTTACATGCAGACATAAAATTAAAAACTATCAACTCTTAACGCAGTTTATAATGACCCCAAGCTAATGTTTCAATATTATTATCTAAAATATGCCTCTTTGTGTCATTATATGATAAACCAATCTTATTTAATTTTTGTGTAAAAATTGTGTGTTTAATTGATTTAAATCTAAGCATACTATAATATTGCACTTTTTTATTAAATAGAGAAGACTTATAATTATCCATGGTCATCTTTTTAGTGATACATTTATTTACCCCTTTTGCCTTGGCTATAGTCTTATTCTCTAAGTTAAAAGCGTACATTTTGGATCGTAAACCCACAAATTCTTTCATGATTTTACCATCATTTTTGCATCATAAGCTGAGGTATCAAAGTATGATGAAAGGTCAGGTTTTATATCAGAGTAAAAATCATCTGTAAATATACGATATATTAAACTATCCGTATCTGTATACAATAATTTGATTTTACTAAACATTTTAACCATATAGTTATAATGAAAATCATACATTAATGTTTTTGAAATATCTAAAATGCAAAACCCTAAATAAATTGGTTTGTTATATATTAACTTTGTTTTTCGCAACTGAACCGCAACTAGGTTTTCCAAAAATACTGAAAGACTATGAAATTGTGGTTTAGCGATTAGATCTTGAACACCTAAAGCTTTGCCCTGGTTCTCCCAGTGTGTAACTAATTTTATGTTAACCCTTTTTTCAATATTCTCCATAGTCTTTCCGAAGACTGAATTATTCATTAATTTATAAAAATCTTTTTCGAAATCTGATTTTGCTAACGTTCTTAATTTTGTGTTTAGATCTATGTACATCTTCTACCAGCGAGACTGTTTAAATTTTAAAACTCTATGAATTTTAGTTAATTTAACCCCCATTTCTATGCACTGCTTTAAATTTCTGTAATGAATTACATATTTATCTTTATTATTTAAATTTGGGACTAGTTTATTTTCATTAATATTGCCTGCACAAATGTTTTCGGGGCATAAAGGAAAGTCCGAATGTAAATCATGAAGTTCATCTGGATATTCCAAATCAACTTCTAAAATAAAACCGAAGTTCGATGTCTCAGACACATTAAATTCTGTATTCGGATTTACCCATTCGAATCCACCAGTAGGAAGACATTGAGACATAGCCCAACCATATAAATTGTTGGCATCAAAATATGTGATATATGAATTTGGTTTCCCTGCATCATAATCCCCCATATATTTGTTATTAGCTCTAGCATAACGATTACTACATTGAGATACACCACCCCTGATACCTGATCTAATAAATGCAATTTTCTCATAATCTGTTAAAAGTTCTAATTCTATTTTTGTATATTTTAACATTGCATCCCAACTTAAACCGGGTGCTGTGTAATAATGGGCAGGGTCTAAATCATAAGTATTAATACATAACTTTCTAAAGTTTTCAAATACATCGGTTAAAAGTAAAACGTCTGTTTTTAAATACAGGTTTGAATAATCTAGCATATTACAACACCCAAAGTGTTCCCAAACATCTTTAGCATGATTGTAATCATCATTTGAAATATGGGAATCTGTGAGCGAGCTATAAAAAAATTTTTGTTCGGGGAGCGATGTTAGGCTTAAACTATCATAATTAGTCATAAGTTCATATGGATAAACGCCTTTCCGTTTTAAACGAAAGAAATCTTCATCATTAGGATAATTTCTACGTAATTCTTGAAATTGATCATTACTGAGATTTTTGGCCAATTCTTCTAATTTACATGATAAAAACTTAAATGAATCTATGAATCTTAATATAATTTCGTGGTTATTCATTTTTAATTTTTTGGAAAAGGATATATATTTTTCTTTATTTTGAGGGATAACTTCGACTTCACCATCACAAAAGTTTAACGCGTGAACAATAAAATGAGCATCATAGCGACTAAGGTTGTGTAAAAATATTGGTATATAACGAGGTTTTCTGAACTTCGAGCTACATGATCCGTGAGCAACACCTATAAAACTACCGGTGTACCAATCAAAATCATAAAAATGTTCTGCTAACTCTGTTTCACAAATATGACAAATGGTTGCATTTGAAATTTGGTTTTTGTCTTCATTTGTTAGCGGAAGTGGAGGATATTTTTGAATTCTATTTATTTCTTTGAGATTGTTAGATAAACTTTCCATAAACACTTGTGCACAGTTGGGTCCGCAATACGTTACATATTTTGATAATTTATCATCATATGAACATTTTATATAATAACCAAAACTATGTACTTCATGTTTCTGAATATTGTGTGTGAAAGGTTTGGAAGGATCGTTAGAACATGATTCTATTGGTTTTAAAAATGCTTCAAAATCAGCATAAACTACGAATGGTATCTTCAACTTTTTTTCATAACTATCAAATTTAATTTTATCATTTGAAATAGGTTGACCAAACCAATTCTTTTTTTTAAAAGTTTCACTGTTTGGTAATTCTGTACAAATGTGGGCACAATCGTATTGTTCATGGTTATTTAAACTTTCCTTAGATGGAAAGTGAAGTAGACATGCTTCGCAAATGTACATGATGTGACCGTCTTTTGAAATTTGTTTACTAACTAACCGCGATAAATTTTTTATGTAACAATAATGATTTTTTGTATCCTTGGAAAAAAATAATAAATTGATATGTCTATCTTTACGACACTTTGTTAAAAATAATGGACCTACTATAGAATTACATCTTTTTTCTTTATTATATTCTAACCCAAAAACATTAATACTAATATCATTTAATTTCTCTACTTTTGCTATGTCAGAAATTTTAACTGGAAAGGAAATACCATCAAATTTAAGTTTATTTGCATGTTTAACGTACGATGATACACGATCCGCGTCTTTGTTTACGGGATATAACGCCGAGAGTAACGCCCATTTAAAACAAAAATAATCCTTGCTTTTTACATTTATAACAGCCTTTTTTAATTTTATGTCACGAGGAAGATCTATGTATGAAGTAACGCGTAGGGGGTTAAATTTATTAACATTCATGTCTATAGATTTTATGTTTTTTAGACTCCATCCACTATCTTTTTTTTCAAATGCACTAATTTTAGTAGTAATTGTATCATTTAAAGATGAAAAAAATAATATTTAAGTCATCTCCTTGACAAATAATATAATTAATCGTTTGAAAATCGAACGTATCATGAATATCTTTAGTTTGTTGAACAAAATCAGCATGCAATATGAAGTTTACTTTAAAAATTATGTGTTGATGAATACACTCTTGTATTAAAAATAAAATATCATCTTTAATAGAATTTAAAAATAGTTCAGGAGTTTCAAAATTTACCAATGTCGAACTATCTACTCTACTCTTGATTTTATAAGTTAAAATCCTATTTCCAAAAGCAGATTCAATAACACTAACGTTTGATAAAGAATTATGTGAATTTAAAAGATTATTTTTGTGAACATTACTTTTAAAATGATTAGCTAAATACCGTTTCTTGATAAATATATGACACGTTAGACATTCCACTTGATCATCGTTACTGATACTGTTCCCTGCAGAGGTAGGCGCTTCTGCTGCCGTTGTTGGTTTTTTGATGATCTTGGGTTCTTTGCTGCTCGTTCGCTTCGTTCCTCTTCCAAGTTGTAGTGGTTGACTACTAAAATGTTTAAATTTATTAAAAACTGTACAAGACATTGTGTAAATTATGATCGAAATGAATGTTTATTTTACTTACTTAAACTGTGTTTCAACCATCGCACAGTGATTATACAAATCATCATCATACGATGAATCGAACAGTTGATCCTTCTCCATTTCATCACAAACTTTAGACAACTCCTGATTTAATTCGCTGTTGAATAGTTCCGTATTCTCTTCCATGGTTGTGGAAAAGAAAGCACTGGTGCTGGTGCACACTTCACTGAAGTTTGCCATCCTTATAGTAAAGAAGAAATTAGGTAGCAGAGTAAGTAACAGTTCAGTGTTGGTAGACCAACTGATACCCAAATTTCAAATAATGTCCGATATTTAAGTCTAACAAAGGATTAGAAATAGAATATAATGACTACACGGAAGTAATTTAAGTAAACAGAATCACATTCACTAATGATCAGCTAATGACTGTCATTGTTAAAAAAGTATTTTTTAACTTTTTCACTTTCTGCTATTGTCTTTGTAATATTGTATACGAGGGCGTTTGTGTTGTCGTAGATGCTATCCTTATTAGTCTTTACGTAATATTTAATCCTCGTGGAAGCATGTTTCCAATGATCAGTAGTTGGAATCTTGGATAGCTTCTTCATATCGTACATTTCAATTTTGATGAGATGCGTCGCTTGGTCTCCATCGTCAGAATTAGTAGAAATGTATGATACACCATCTCTAGCGGCTCGTGCTACGGTTGATGATAACAGCTTCCTCTTTTTTATTTTTGATTCAGCTTCAAAAAAATGATCAATCGATTGCGATTTTCTTTTTCCACCATCGCATGTGTTATTATTAATGACGATGTCATCACTCTCTTCTTGAGGGGAGAGTGGCGAGTAGTAATACTGTTTATATGTATTTTCATCGAAGCTCAATGATTTCTGCAACAACACAGTTATCATGTTAATATCAATTTGGTAACACTTAATCATAAAAGTTAAAAAAGCTAAAGTTACAACCTATTAAAGTCCACTGCTGAACATAGGCCTCCTCTCATTTCTGAGAGGGTTTTAGGGCTAGGAAATGTTCGCTGCGATACCTCAATGCGTGTTGGCAAACTTCACATGCCTTCGAAATTATCTCAGACATGCATTCCTCACGATGTTTTCCTTCACCGCTGAGCACGTGGTAAATTAACACTTAAAATTGTAATTAACAATTTAATTGGTGCCGGCGGGGATCGAACCCGGGTCGCGTACTGTGAATTTTACATTTTGCGCTAACCATCTGAACTACCACGGCTTAACCATATACACACACATAATATTTAAATATAATTTGTTAACACTAAATCATACACACGTAAGAAAATAACAGAAAGAAAAGTAAGTTTGTCAATAGAATAAACACTTACATCCATGGCCTTTGATGCGTTGAAGTAACACAAACGTAGTATTGATAGATCCACTGCGGTCAAACGACCATACACTAACTCCATGACTGCAGTTGCTTGGTCTTATATAGTACCAGTGAGTAATAATTCTAATCTAAAGAATTTCTGCAGTAGAATTGATAGTATCTTTATGCGTCAACAAGCTTACCTTACATTCTGTTGCTTATCTCTACATTCCTACGTCCTTCCTGTCGTGTCTTGTTCAGTGTATTGGTGACTCAAATACGATTTGTATAACACAAAGAATGTAATTTAATATTTAGATATCACTATAATTGATCATTCCTATATTAGTCATTGAGTAGATTGGTACTGTAATAATCTACTAATAGCAGTAATATTATGGATACACTAGATGTACAACAACATCTGAAAAAGATTCACCCCACTCTAGAAAATAATGTTTATGCTGCCAATAAACTACCCATGTACACCCACGTACCAACGTATATAATATGCAATTTGGATACAGATGATAAACCAGGGTCACATTGGGTAGCTTTATATATCGATACGAATGACGTCGGTCAATATTTTGATTCATTCGGACGGGCACCTGTACGATATCATCTAGAGTTTTTTAAAAGAAATTGTAAAAGATGGAACTGGAATGTTGATAGGATTCAGAATGAGTGGACTTCAGTTTGTGGCGAATATTGCTTAATGTATTTGCTATATAAGTTTCAGGGATGTTCAATGCATAGTTTTACGAGTATATTTACAGGGAACACATTGTACAACGATATTTTAGTGGATGAGATGTTTCGCTCCTATTTTATAGATAATAAGTAATAAGATTTTGTATTTTATAAATAAAAATTTTAACAAAATTGGGTAATGTGTTTTATTAATGAGTCAGATTAGTGTAGATAGGAACAAAGGAGTATATAACAATATCACCACGCTGAGGAAGAATAGATAATGACGGTATTGAATGAACAATAGATAAGTAGATAAGAACAATGGAGCGCTAATGACGGTGGAGGCTCGAAGCGGATATAAATTAGATAAGAGTTAATTGATCTGTACATCTCCGGAACCGTGCATCCTACGCAAAAATGGACCGCAGATTCGTGATCAGAGCATGCCAAAACCTTTTTTTTTTTTTTTTTTTTGTTTTTTTTTTTTTTAGGATCGTGAGTCGACGAACGTCGTACTTGTGACTCAGTGCGCCAGAACTGGTACAACCTTTCTACAAGTGCGCCAGAACTGGTACAACGTAACTACTACTAATCGAATTTTCCACAGAGGTTATGTAAGATTGGTATGCTAACTTTTCTAATTTTCTTACACGCTCACGCAATAGCTTAAAAGTTTCATCGTCATGCCTACAACCATAAATCCTAAATTTACGTAAAATTTATGTTTTTCTTTAATAGCTTTTTTAAGTGGTGCTGTATACCATTTGGGATAAGTGTCGGCAACAATTTATTTTGAGGGGATATATTTAACTCTAAGTGACGTGAGTGTGCTATAAAAATATTGAGCAGATTCATCTAAGGATAACGGAGACATAACTTCACCCTATTGGATATTGGCAATCTCACCATTTAATGAATAGTAGTCACCTTTATGATATAAGAACTTAAGGCGAGAATTCCTATTTAATGAATCACAATCAACATAATCAAAAGATAAAAAGGGCACCATGATAAGGATCAACAGGAATAAGAGAATCCCCACTTAAATCACGAACTGTTACAGCGTCGCTAGAAAAAACAAGGTCAAGGATCCTGTCATGGGCATTTTTATACCTTTAAACGTCTCAAGTTTAGCGAGCTTAATTCATCTTTTAATAAAATTTCATTTCCCGAACGAATATTTGTACCTAAAAATGAACCGTCGGCGGCGTCGATGTCAGGCACCCATATAATGTCACTAATATTAAAGTCACCAACTAATAAAAAGCTATCATCCGAGTGACTCATGACAACTTCGCTAACCGAGTGCAAATAATTTTGAAGTTGAGCAGTAAAACTGAGACCCCGATTTTCGAAAGTCGGGGTATATTTGTATCTTATATTTATAAGATACAAATATGCAAGTTCTTGTGTTTTTTATGGGAAATATGGTGAATAGACAACGTTAACCATAGGTCCTCAGCACTTGAATGAAAGGAAGCCTGCGGGATAGCTTCTAGATCTTTACGCGTCGCAATCAAAACGCCACCACCGTATTTCTGACCAGTAACTGTGTAGTTCCTATCACGCCGTTATACAACGTATCGATTATCAAATAATTCCGTATCACTAATTCTGTCCATGTCTCCGTAATTAATATTATTTCATAATCACATAAAAGAATATGTGTATCAATCACGCCGACAAAGTGGTAAAATAAAAATTGGATAAACATGTTTTATTAGGGTAGCTCCCCTATACGTAAAGTGGGAAGTGATTTTTTTTAATTTCAACCCTAACGTATGATATATTGTTGGAAATGTATTTAAAAAGGAATAGGGGTTTACTAAAATCAAATTTTTATAATGTCAATAATTTCGGAAATATCGCTCCAAAAGTAAAAAACAATGTGCCCCCCGCCCCCCCCCCCCCTCTAACTTTTGAACCATAACTTTAGAAAATATGAAAAAATCTGAAAAGTCGAACTTTATAAGGACTTTCTAGGAAAATCATTTTGGACTTGGATGGAAACAACAGTACCCACTACCGGGAGCAGTTGCAGGAGCGCGGAGCGCTGCTGGAGCGCGAACATAATGGATACCCACCTTTAAACTCATAAGTGGGAACACTTATTGTGACGGACGGGAGACTACGGAACCCTACACTGAGCGTGGCCCGACACGCTCTTGGCCGCTTTTTTAAGCCTATCAATAACCAACATAATTTTACTACAATAAAGGAATATATATCTCCCGCCATATTTCAAAAAACCGTTAGTAAAATTAGTAAACAATATACCAATATTTAAAAATTCACTAAGACTATAATAAGTTAGCATATAATATTTACAAACGGGTAGAAAAAAATAAAACTGTATCACCTAATGAGTGCAAAATATGATACATACTTAAGCGACCGTCAACAGAAGCAAGCAACTGATAACCGATAGGCAATTTTAACAAATAGCGATGCGTCAACGAAGCAGGTAAGGCAGGGTTAACAAGCATTTTGTAACTTTTTAAAAACAGCTTCGTAATTCCATAAAAGTAAAAGTTAATTATACAGAGGTAAGAATAGTTAATAAAATTAAAAGAAGTAATGTAAAGAGACATAAATAAACAATAGATTAAGCTATTTTGTTTAAATCAGCCTCTTTAATAATAATTAAAACCGGCGAAGTATCATTTTTACGAATATGAATTTTTCCGTATTTGACCCAGATATAAGAATAACCTCGGTCTTTGGCTAAGGTCCTTGTTTTCGTAAGATGTTTTTTGTGCCCTGGAGTCAAATGATCATTTACGAAAACGCGTTGACGATTGCCTCCAAATCCAACATCCTTCGCCTTTAGTGTTTTGCAGGTGCGTGCAGCTGCTACAAATTCTTCTTTGACATAACGATTTATGAAATTGATAATGATGGCCTTCACTTTGGTATTAAACATTGATACTCGGGATATGTAATTGATTTGAGATTTTTGGAATTCATACCCAACTGCTTTACCCATAGACTCCGCAATTACAAATAGGTTTTCATTGGGCTTTAGGGGGATGCCCTTTACCTCAACATTACTAAGCCGTGACCATTGTTTCTTGGTCTCAATAACACTTTTAAGATTAGCTATTTCCTTGTTTGCCACAGCGAGAGAATTTTGAATCTTTTCTATCTGAGATACAACACGTTCCAAACTGGAGACTTGATCTTGAAAAGATTTCAGTGAACTACTGTTGTAAGTTTTTGGTAACTTTCTTTGATAGCACCGGAAAGCTTTTTGTACTTTGTCGTTTCATCAGCAGTCATTTGCTTTTGTTTCATGTTTGTTTCTTTGGCTACGTTTTTTGTATTATTCGTATTATTTACATTTTTAAATTTTCCCTATATAATTTTGATCGATATCTCCTAATTTTCTGTAGTCTTTTACTCTTCCTTGATAAGTTTTTATGTGGAAGCATATTTTGCGGACTGTTAATACCAGATATATCCGTATTGTCATTGTTTCGATGCGGTGAATTTTGAAAAGCATCATGGGCTACCATAGCATCTGCTCCAGGTATCAATATAGAAGAAAACTTGGAGGTGTTATATCAAGAAGGCGATTTAAATTATATATTCCAGTTTTGTCTTAAGTTTTTCTTTCTAAGTATACAAATTGTTCTTGCATTATATTTCTCTTATGGCGTTAAGTGCTAAGTCTCTTTTTTGTGTGATGATTCACACGCTTTTTTCTTTTATATTCCTTGTACTTTTCAGAATTCAGATTGAGTTTTTCTTTATATATATCCTCTGCCTTCCGGCGGCTGTTAAAGGTTTATTTACTGAAGCGATTAAACTTACACTAAACCAAAACAAACCTAATAATTGACATGTAACACTTTACAGAGAAAACGGAATTAGTAATTAAATATTGAAATGGAATGTAAATATTTATTAAGGAGATTTATTTGTTATCATATGTAAAGAAAATGCAATATGTCTCTTGGCTCACAAGAATCGTTTCTTAAGTCACTCGTTTTGTGACTCAGTGGAATTGTGATCCAGGAGAAATAATGCGATTCTTTACGATTTTTCTTTAGAAAAGTTTCGATAAATATATAATTACATATATTAGAGGAATTACAGATTTAAAACTTAAGAAATTAGTACAAAAGTAACGTATTATAATATTATCTAAATAAATATTACGACGTCAGCCAGCGGAAGCACAATGAACACACGCATGCACTCTTGAAGTCACGGACGAAATGGTCGAGCCAAATCACTGCTATAGCTATAGTATAAGTAGGTAAGATCATCCGATGTACAGAACTATTTCCTATTGGCTAAGCCACTCACATGCTATCTCTCTCGTATTTAACAATGTTTTATGCGTGTGACCCAGGAGACGCGTGTTCTACTGCTATCGTAAATTATGATTTTAATTATTACACCGAAAACTAAACTTAGGGATGTATAAAAAGAGACAAAGAAAGGAAGCACGTAGTATTTAATTTTCGTCGCAAAAGTTTATTGCATCCTTAGGAAAAAAATATAGTATCATTGCTAGATACCAGGCCGACACTCCGTGGGGACGCGAAGAATTTGTATGGGAAGACTAGTAGGATTTTTGAGACTAACTGCAGCTAAGTATTAATTCAAATTAATTACGAAATATCTGATTTTATAACTGTAAAAATTGAAGTCTTATTAATACTCAAAATGTAAGTTTTTAATAATTTATACTATTGGGGACACGTTTTGACAAAAAAAAAGGTGATTCACCCTAATACATAATTTCTTGCCTTGATCTTTTCGTTATATATATATATATATATATATATATATATATATATATATATATATATATATATATATATTCCAGGTTTTTTTGGTTTGTCCTTGTGAATTTTATGTTTGTGAACCGCCTCTACGATACAGAAGATAATGTTAGTGTGGAAATAACGTTTAAACAAAATAGAGAAAAGGAATCATAAATTACTATTAATAATTTTTGGCTCTGGCTGAATCCGGTTTGCTCAGGTACAGTGAATATAGCGATGAGCGCGCCCCTGAGTTATACGGCTCAAACATCTATTATTATAAAATGGGCTCTCAATAGCAAAACGATTCTTATCCCAAAATAAAACTATCCTCTACTATCTCCGTATTAAGTATTTATTTTCAAACCTTTACGAATGACCGCGGTTGGCGCAGGTTTGCCTTGAATTAATTTGTGTTCGAAAGGTTATGTTTTACATATGCGCCGCTTTTATTGCATATGAATCAAATGGCTCTATGCATAGTAGGAAGTTTAATAAGTAGTTTTTTTATTTAATAATAAGGTGGCAAACGGTCAGTAGTCCACGTGATAAAACAACCTGTTAGCTTACCTGACCTACCACTACTTAAAACATGGTCCAGAGGCACCTCCATCATTTAAGCATGTATAACCAGGTAGTGCTTCCATCTAGCGATGAGCTGTTCTATACTTCGCTTAACTGTACGTGACAGCTACTCGAGAACCTTAGTTCCCCATCGGTTTTTGGTTATAAGGTTTGAAAAAACTTCATTTCTCACAGGAAAACATTGTTCTCGTACAGAGAGAGAGAGAGAAGGAGAGAGCAGTACATAATCTATCTATATAAAACAAAAAAATTGTTTCTATCTATGTCCGTTATAGTCTTTGAAACCATCCAACTGATATGCCACAAACTAGTTTCATTAGAAAGGCAATAATGATGTTGGTTTTAGAGTACTAAAACAATGTACTAAGCACTATATAAAAAGCAAGCATTAACAAAATTTTCTGCATTTTCCTATCTGATTATAAAACTGGGTTACATTATGATTTATATTTAAAATAACTAGTTAGTAGTTGTTCGATACGTTTTATATACATAAATTAAATAAATTTTGTAGCTTTTAAGTTTAACTTCAAATACTGTAAAAGTGCTTGCTGTGGGTGCTTATGTTTGCCACCGGCGAATTTTTCGGATCTATACGACTTAGGGATCTTCAAAAAACGAGCTTACTCCTTTTTAAAAGGCCGGCAACGCACCTGCGATTCCTTTCGTGTCGTCGTCTGCAAGTGCTAATGCACTGCAGGTTTCGGGCCTCGGGGTTTTCTCCATTACCCGGGCTTTCCTCTTAGTCCAATACAGGTCCATTTTGGCGTATTTCGCGCCCCTGGAAAGGATCTACCTAAGGGTCGGTGAGCTCAAGAGTAGTTACGTTGTACCAGTTCTGGCGCACTTGTAGTTAGGTTGTACCAGTTCTGGCGCACTGAGTCAGAAGTGGTACAATTACGACGTTCGTCGACTCACAATCCTAAAAAAAAAAAAAAAACAAAAGGTTTTGGCATGCTCTGATCACGAATCTGCGGTCCATTTTTGCGTAGGATGCACGGTTCCGGAGATGTGCAGATCAATTAACTCTTATCTAATTGATATCCGCTGCGAGCCTCCACCGTCATTAACGCTCCATTGTTCTTATCTACTTATCTACTGTTCGTTCAATACCGTCATTATCTATTCTTCCTCAGCGTGGTGCTATTGTATTATACTCCTTTGTTCCTATCTACACTAATCTAATTCATTAATAAAACACATTACCCAATTTAGTTAAAATTTTTATTTATAAAATACAAAATCTTATTACTTATTATCTATAAAATAGGAGCGAAACATCTCATCCACTAAAATATCGTTGTACAATGTGTTCCCTGTAAATATACTCGTAAAACTATGCATTGAACATCCCTGAAACTTATATAGCAAATACATTAAGCAATATTCGCCACAAACTGAAGTCCACTCATTCTGAATCCTATCAACATTCCAGTTCCATCTTTTACAATTTCTTTTAAAAAACTCTAGATGATATCGTACAGGTGCCCGTCCGAATGAATCAAAATATTGACCGACGTCATTCGTATCGATATATAAAGCTACCCAATGTGACCCTGGTTTATCATCTGTATCCAAATTGCATATTATATACGTTGGTACGTGGGTGTACATGGGCAGTCAGTTGGCAGCATAAACATTATTTTCTAGAGTGGGGTGAATCTTTTTCAGATGTTGTTGTACATCTAGTGTATCCATAATATTACTGCTATTAGTAGATTATTACAGTACCAATCTACTCAATGACTAATATAGGAGTGATCAATTATAGTGATTTCTAAATATTAAATTGCATTCTTTGTGTTATACAAATCGTATTTGAGTCACCAATACACTGAACAAGACGCGACAGGAAGGACGTAGGAATGTAGAGATAAGCAACAGAATGTAAGGTAAGCTTGCTGACGCATAAAGATACTATCAATTCTACTGCAGAAATTCTTTAGATTAGAATTATTACTCACTGGTACTATATAAGACCAAGCAACTGCAGTCATGGAGTTAGTGTATGGTCGTTTGACCGCAGTGGATCTATCAATACTACGTTTGTGTTACTTCAACGCATCAAAGGCCATGGATGTAAGTGTTTATTCTATTGACAAACTTACTTTTCTTTCTGTTATTTTCTTACGTGTGTATGATTTAGTGTTAACAAATTATATTTAAATATTATGTGTGTGTATATGGTTAAGCCGTGGTAGCTCAGATGGTTAGCGCAAAATGTAAAATTCACAGTACGCGACCCGGGTTCGATCCCCGCCGGCACCAATTAAATTGTTAATTACAATTTTAAGTGCTGATTTACCACGTGCTCAGCGGTGAAGGAAAACATCGTGAGGAATGCATGTCTGAGAAAATTTCAAAGGCATGTGAAGTTTGCCAACACGCATTGAGGTATCGCAGCGAACATTTCCTAGCCCTAAAACCCTCTCAGAAATGAGAGGAGGCCTATGTTCAGCAGTGGACTTTAATAGGTTGTAACTTTAGCTTTTTTAACTTTTATGGTTAAGTGTTAACAAATTGATATTAACATGATAACTGTGTTGTTGCAGAAATCATTGAGCTTCGAAGAAAATACCTATAAACAGTATTACTACTCGCCACTCTCCCCTCAAGAAGAGAGTGATGACATCGTCATTAATAATAACACATGCGATGGTGGAAAAAGAAAATCGCAATCGATTGATCATTTTTTTGAAGCTGAATAAAAAATAAAAAAGAGGAAGCTGTTATCATCAACCGTAGCACGAGCCGCTAGAGATGGTGTATCATACATTTCTACTAATTCTGACGACGGAGACCAAGCGACGCATCTCATCAAAATTGAAATGTACGATATGAAGAAGCTATCCAAGATTCCAACTACTGATCATTGGAAACATGCTTCCACGAGGATTAAATATTACGTAAAGACTAATAAGGATAGCATCTACGACAACACAAACGCCCTCGTATACAATATTACAAAGACAATAGCAGAAAGTGAAAAAGTTAAAAAATACTTTTTTAACAATGACAGTCATTAGCTGATCATTAGTGAATGTGATTCTGTTTACTTAAATTACAGGAAGACAAGAGCAGAAGAAAGAGATGAGTGTGGCATACGTGTACAGAACACATCATTGAAGAACAAAACTACAACACTGAGTGGAGATGAAAACGAGAAGAATATGCAGTACTCAAGAGCTGAATATCCATTCTTCAGTTCAAAATCTAGCCGGTTGCTCAGTTTCGAAAACTGGCCTCTCGTTATGCGACAGAAACCTGAAGATCTTGCAGAAGCCGGTTTCTTTTATACTGGCCATGCAGACAGGACCAAGTGTTTCCATTGTGGTGGTGGCTTAAAAGATTGGGAAGATGATGATGATCCTTGGCAGCAGCATGTTCAGTGGTTTAGTCAGTGTGCTTATGTAAAATTTAAACTCGAACAGAGTTTTGTATTAGATTAAATAGAATATTTATAAAGAAATAAAAAATAATATATTGCATACAATTTGTTTTATTTAATTTTATAATGTTTCACATAGTTACATACACACAAAATGCATTACACATAACTCATAAAATCTAACACACAACACATATTATAACCTTAACTACTATAGTCTACAGTAACATTTCTGTTTTTATCTATCTCAATAATATTATCAAACTCAGCATAAACTATACAGTTAATTGTTTGTATTAGTGAGGATTCAAATCGTACTTCTAATCTTACACTACCATGCTTTATGAGATTCCAATGAGCTGATGAGTTGGCTGATAAATCAGGAGTTAAGTCAAATGCTAATAGACAGTAACCTTTGGCATACTGTTCACAAGAGATTCCATTTCCTTCATTAAGAAAGTGAATACCAGTTCCCGAGAATAGAGTATGATATGCTGATGTAAATATGCTATTATTAAAAGATGGTTGCAAAGCTTTTGAAGGTATTTGTTGACCATCAATATATAAGCTGAAAGAATTAATACCATAGTTTTCAAAGTTAAATGGATTTTTAGTAAGGGAACCATTAAATGCAGAATTGTTCACAAATCCAATTATACATCTTTTGGGTACCTGCCCTAAAAATATATTATCAAGAGTTTTTCCTCGAACACCCGATGGAATTGTTAAAACTTTTACTTCAGCTCGAGTAATAGGATATTTAGCAGTGGTAGAAGCTAAAACTTTTTGATGTGCGAGTAATACACTTGGATTAATTCGTGCTCGTCGAACAATAAGAGTTGCGTCCGTAATGCAAACTTTAAACTTTACATCGTTTGACCCAGCAATTAAATTAAAGCTCTCTCTCGATCGAACCAATTTAACACTCATTTCAACACCATTAATTAAAAATTTATCTTGGTTGAAAATGTCACCGTGAAGATGACCAATCATTTCTATTTCCTTACGTTCACTAATCAATTCCTGTCTTTTAACAAATCCTATGTTTTTACCATCCGTAGAATCCATTTTTCCTGCTGTATCATCATACCAAAGACTACAAGTAAGATGAGATTGTTTAGCAGCAGGAGCATAGTTTAAAATGGTTTCCATGTATGCTCGATATGCATAGGTATTATTAGGTGGTGATACAAGTTTTTGGTTTAAATAAACATCAAGTTGACTAAAAAGTGAATGCAGCCAATTATTTACAGGTGCTACTATTGTAGTAGATATCAAGTTAGTTGAATCTTGATTTAATACTTTTGCCTTTATGTGGAGTAATGTATGAGACAAATCTATGTAGTCATCGCCTGTCCCAGGAACTTGAAACTCGATAGGTCCATCATTACCAAGAGATGAAATTGGTTTATAATGAATCCACAATCCATTTTCAATGCTAGTTTGTGTAGACGGTAGTGCAAACAAATCCAATTCTGACTTAACGCACTCGCAAGAATGATTATGAAGGAAAGACATATTTAATTTGAAAATATATCTTTGTTATTTTTTGGTTTTGGACCAAGTTTTTTCGCAGCTTTCACTTTAGCAGTTAATGGTGGAATGAACGAGGTCAATCGTTTTCTTTTAGTTTTATACCCAGATCCTGTCATGTTAAATTGATCAATTTTCTCATCAGCCTTTCGTTTTAAATCCGTACTAACTTGCTTTAGACGATCTTTTATTGAGGCTTCCATAGGACGCGCTTGAACCATATCCGATAAAAGTCCTACTCCAGCGCTTAATGCCTCCTTACCAATCACTCGAGCACCACTTGAAAGTAAAGGTAAAACTGATCTAAATAACCCCCCTAAGAAGCTCCCAATACCATGACCGCGTTGGTATGGTGCACCCTTATAAATTACTCCAACTCCTGACCCAGCTTGATGTGTATAATAATTTTCATATGGACATTTATGATGATCACGAAGAGAATTCATTATTATAATTTTCGGAAATGTAGTTTAATACACACGGTTCCAAACTGGAATGGTATTTTTTGTCGTGTGCTCGATCTTATAACTATTTCCAGCGTAATAAAAAATAAAAATATAAATTTCTTTGCAACTTTCCGCTAAACATATAAAATGATGTGTCTTACCTGGATTGAAGCGCACCTCCCGCCCTCCCTCAATTGCATACACTAACTCCGTCACCACTAGACCAAGCACCACTACTCTCAACACCACTATTCCACGCAAGACACACCATCGACGATAATACGACACGTGTTTCGCCTCTACACGAGGCATCCTCAGGTAATATAGACTCTACGGCGGCTGACCGCTAAGTCTTAGCGTTCTCTCCGATACCATTTAACACTCTTAAAATATGCTCAACGTTATCATAGTTGGTAGCTGGAATATGTTTTTTGTAGTACACTGTGGATGGTTTATCTTCATTAGGCATTAACATAGATTTTGTAATGTATATAACATTTTCATGATCTTGAACAGTAAACATGGTACATTGATATTGAAACTCGACAACTCCAACCGACCATGCACCTTCTAATTTAATAGCTTTCGGTAATTTCGTTGAAAAATTTGTGGTCTTTTTATCAGGAAAGTATTCCATTGAACTATTGCTGAGCAAAGTTAAATAAAAACTTTCTTTATTCATATTTCTTTTAAACTAGAATCTAAAATCCAACTGTTAAATTTATCTGGATAACCTTTCCACTTCACTAATACTTCTTTTCTGTTACCTGAGTAACGAGTGTCAATTATTTTATCTATTTTATATTGTGAGGTGGGGTTGTAAGTGATTTTCTGTAATTCTCTTTCATATAAAGTACCAACTATTGGTTCATTTTGTAAATCTGTTATTGTATGAACAACCCATGGAGATCTATCAATTATTGAAGATATAATAAATATTTCATCACTCCAATTTGATTCATATCCTTTTTGGAAAGCATGTTTATATTTAGTTATTCGAACATAATCACCCACATTGAAATTTGGTTTAGGATTTTCTAAAGAAAGTTTGTTTGACCGTCTATCATAAAGATTAGTCCAAACTGTCATAATATTGTTGGAATTTACATCACATGGGCACATCTTAATACTAGAGTGAAAGCTGTGATTGTAAGAGTATATTAAATCTTGTAAAACATCTATATATCTGTAAGTATTATTATGAGTGAAATAACGCCACATTTTCATTTTTAGTGTTCTTTGAAATCGTTCAACAATACTGGCCTTAATGTCAGGATTGTTAGTGGTATAGTAATTAATCTTTTTGGATTTAAAGTATTTTTGTACATCTTTTGAAACAAATTCTGTACCTTTATCAGATTGTATGTGAGTAGGTGTTAAATTACTTTCAGTAAATATACTTTCAAAACATTCTTTAGTTTTTTCTGAGTTTTTCTTTTTCATTTGTCTTGCAAAAGCATATTTACTAAATACATCAATAACACAAAGTATATACTTGAAACCATCATTATATTGAGAATAAGTTCGCATATCACTTAAATCAGCTTGCCACAGTTCATTAATATTTGATAGAATGTACCTATTACGCGGGAATTTTTTTCGAATGGGTTTATGTAATGTGTATGTTTCTTGTGATTTTAACCATTCCTTTACTTGCTTTTTATTCATTTTACCCTTCATGGCTTTTGATAATTTATCAATACTACCAAAACCAGCGGGATTAGATGGATCATAATAAATCCTGTTAATTTCTTCTAGTACGGGGTCCATTTTTCCCACTCAAGCCTTTTACGTATTTTAGTTGCAGACTTTTTATCTCTACTGCTCGGTGTAGAAAACTCTTGAAATTCAATCTCAGAGGGTTTGTTCAGATCTTTTGCTTTAAGTTGGTTAATAAACTCACATCTCTTTGGATTTCCAATATAAGTAAGTGGTACTTTAATATCTTTTAATGCTTCAGCAAATCTATCCCACCCTACTGGATCACTTCTTTTTAAGGGTCTTAGTGAATCATTTACTAAATCAACAATATTACTTCCAGGAATTTTTTCATTATCAATTATGACTGTACCTTCATTATCCCAATGTATTTTACCTTTACTTGTTTCAACTAAGTTTAATAATAACTGTCCTTTTTTATTATAAGTTTTTGGTATTAAACTGAGTATTTGAGCTGGTGTGTAAAGTGGATTTTCAACATTTTCTTTACTTTTGATACATCGATTCTCCTCCAACAAAGATTCAGCATCAACTGAAGTTTTTAGATCTCTATCTTTATTTTTAAAACCAATTTTAGACTCGTTTGAATCTTCATTAGATGTATCAGAATAAATTGGTAATCTGAGTGGTTGACGATCCTCTTCGGTAAAATGAAGGTATCTTTGCAGTGTTTGTAAATATAACATCCATTTCTTTCGGTCTTCCGTCTTACTATTCATAATATTTTGCATTTCAATATCTAATCGAGATAAACTACTACTCGTATTAACCTTATTTTCTTGTTTTAATTTTTCAATCAATCCAGGTTCGATAAGTATCATTTTCTTTGCATTTTCCATGTTAACTGGCTAGTCCACTCACTAATCCACTCAATATTGCACCTAATATTATTGGTAAGAAAGCCCCTCCTTTTTGTATAATTATATTTTTTCTTAGTTTATGTTTACACTTACGCACTATTTGACGGAGTATATTTTTGTGTTTATTCAATTTTTGTTTATCTTGATCTTTAAGAGGTACTTTTCCTTGTAAAACGTTATGAATACACTCACAAATACAGTTAATTTCTTCTTCATCACACGTTTTAAGTAATGCTCTTTGATATTTTGGTTTAAGCGTATGCAAAGCGTTTAGCAAATGTTTATGCGTTGTGAGTCGACGATGCATCAATTAGCAATGATTTGAAATGTTTGATTCTTGGTGTATTTAAACTCTTTTGTGGGGACGTAGACTGTGCAGAAACCATTAAATGGGAAGACATTTGTCTTGATACGACAAAAATCATTGGTATTCTGTTTTAAATCTACCATTAAATATCCATGCGCCTCTAGAGTTGCATCCCTGTAGGCATCTTCAATAAATTTTGGGTTATCTGGTGACACTTGTCGTGCTAAATATCTTATTTGAGTTTTATCTCGAGGGTTTTTAAAATATATTATATAACTTGAGTTTAAGGATATGTCTCTTTGCCCTTTACCTTGATGAAATAAATTTTGTGTTAAATAAAATACACTAAGATTCCTGTGATGACTACCTTTTGTAAATATATCCACAATTCTTCCATCGGACTCTCTCATTAGATCATCAATAATAACAAGATGTGGGTTTTCACCGTCAAACATATTAACATTTGGAATTCCTTGATGGTAGTTAACATTTGGTAAATTATATAAAGGTTGCATTTCATCAAAGCACCATGTGATCTGATTAAAATCACAATTACATATTTCTGTAACTGATTTTATGAAATTTGTTACAAAATTTGACTTCCCACATCCACTTGGCCCCGCCACAATAGCAGTAAACGGATGGATAAAGTGAAACATTACACACGTCTAAAGTTCTAAGGGGTCAAATAAAAAATGAAAGTGTTGGTGTTAACAATTAATATATATTGCAAACATTATATAAAACAGAATGATCTGTATACTATTTCTAACACAATTAGTACATCATAATTTTACAATCAACTCAACCTCAAATAAATGCACACACACACACGCAAATATAAACAACAATTAACTTAAATTATTTACAATAAAACAACGATTAAATATGTAATAAACTCTACGTCATATTATACTATTATCATTATTTTACAATCAATACAAATTTTATTTACATGCAGACATAAAATTAAAAACTATCAACACTTAACGCATTTTATAATGACCCCAAGCTAATGTTTCAATATTATTATCTAAAATATGCCTCTTTGTGTCATTATATGATAAACTTTTAATTGATTTAAATCTAAGCATACTATAATATTGCACTTTTTTATTAAATAGAGAAGACTTATAATTATCCATGGTCATCTTTTTAGTGATACATTTATTTACCCCTTTTGCCTTGGCTATAGTCTTATTCTCTAAGTTAAAAGCGTACATTTTGGATCGTAAACCCACAAATTCTTTCATGATTTTACCATTATTTTCATCTTTAAAAAACCTAATTTCTTTTTATTTAATTTTGGATATTCAAAAATATTATTTGCATCATAAGCTGAGGTATCAAAGTATGATGAAAGGTCAGGTTTTATATCAGAGTAAAAATCATCTGTAAATATATGATATTTTAAACTATCCGTATCTGTATACAATAATTTGATTTTACTAAACTTTTTAACCATATAGTTATAATGAAAATCATACATTAATGTTTTTGAAATATCTAAAATGCAAAACCCTAAATAAATTGGTTTGTTATATATTAACTTTGTTTTTCGCAACTGAACCGCAACTAGGTTTTCCGAAAATACTGAAAGACTATGAAATTGTGGTTTAGCGATTGGATCTTGAGCACCTAAAGCTTTGCCCTGGTTCTCCCAGTGTGTAACTAATTTTATGTTAACCCTTTTTTCAATATTCTCCATAGTCTTTCCGAAGACTGAATTATTCATTAATTTATAAAAATCTTTTTCGAAATCTGATTTTGCTAACGTTCTTAATGTTGTGTTTAGATCTATGTACATCTTCAACCGGCGAGACTGTTTAAATTTTAAAACTCTATGAATTTTAGTTAATTTAACCCCCATTTCTATGCACTGCTTTAAATTTCTGTAATGAATTACATATTTATCTTTATTATTTAAATTTGGGACTAGTTTATTTTCATTAATATTGCCTGCACAAATGTTTTCGGGGCATAAAGGAAAGTCCGAATGTAAATCATGAAGTTCATCTGGATATTCCAAATCAACTTCTAAAATAAAACCGAAGTTCGATGTCTCAGACACATTAAATTCTGTATTCGGATTTACCCATTCGAATCCACCAGTAGGAAGACATTGAGACATAGCCCAACCATATAAATTGTTGGCATCAAAATATGTGATATATGAATTTGGTTTCCCTGCATCATAATCCCCCATATATTTGTTATTAGCTCTAGCATAACGATTACTACATTGAGGTACACCACCCCTGATACCTGATCTAATAAATGCAATTTTCTCATAATCTGTTAAAAGTTCTAATTCTATTTTTGTATATTTTAACATTGCATCCCAACTTAAACCGGGTGCTGTGTAATAATGGGCAGGGTCTAAATCATAAGTATTAATACATAACTTTCTAAAGTTTTCAAATACATCGGTTAAAAGTAAAACGTCTGTTTTTAAATACAGGTTTGAATAATCTAGCATATTACAACACCCAAAGTGTTCCCAAACATCTTTAGCATGATTGTAATCATCATTTGAAATATGGGAATCTGTGAGCGAGCTATAAAAGAAATTTTGTTCGGGGAGCGATGTTAGGCTTAAACTATCATAATTAGTCATAAGTTCATATGGATAAACGCCTTTCCGTTTTAAACGAAAGAAATCTTCATCATTAGGATAATTTCTATGTAATTCTTGAAATTGATCATTACTGAGATTTTTGGCCAATTCTTCTAATTTACATGATAAAAACTTAAATGAATCTATGAATCTTAATATAATTTCGTGGTTATTCATTTTAAATTTTTTGGAAAAGGATATATATTTTTCTTTATTTTGAGGGATAACTTCGACTTCACCATCACAAAAGTTTAACGCGTGAACAATAAAATGAGCATCATAGTGACTAAGATTGTGTAAAAATATTGGTATATAACGAGGTTTTCTGAACTTCGAGCAATATGATTCGTGAGCAACACCTATAAAACTACCGGTGTACCAATCAAAATCATAAAAATGTTCTGCTAACTCTGTTTCACAAATATGACAAATGGTTGCATTTGAAATTTGGTTTTTGTCTTCATTTATTAGCGGAAGTGGAGGATATTTTTGAAGAGTTTATTTCTTTGAGATTGTTAGATAAACTTTCCATAAACACTTGTGCACAGTTGGGTCCGCAATACGTTACATATTTTGATAATTTATCATCATATGAACATTTTATATAATAACCAAAACTATGTACTTCATGTTTCTGAATATTGTGTGTGAGAGGTTTGGAAGGATCGTTAGAACATGATTCTATTGGTTTTAAAAATGCTTCAAAATCAGCATAAACTACGAATGGTATCTTCAACTTTTTTTCATAACTATCAAATTTAATTTTATCATTTGAAATAGGTTGACCAAGCCAATTCTTTTTTTTTTAAAGTTTCACTGTTTGGTAATTCTGTACAAATGTGGGCACAATCGTATTGTTCATGGTTATTTAAACTTTCCTTAGATGGAAAGTGAAGTAGACATGCTTCGCAAATGTACATGATGTGACCGTCTTTTGAAATTTGTTTACTAACTAACCGCGATAAATTTTTATGTAACAATAATGATTTTTTGTATCCTTGGAAAAAAATAATAAATTGATATGTCTATCTTTACGACACTTTGTTAAAAATAATGGACCTACTATAGAATTACATCGTTTTTCTTTATTATATTCTAACCCAAAAACATTAATACTAATATCAATTAATTTCTCTACTTTTGCTATGTCAGAAATTTTAACTGGAAAGGAAATACCATCAAATTTAAGTTTATTTGCATGTTTAACGTACGATGATACACGATCCGCGTCTTTGTTTACGGGATATAACGCCGAGAGTAACGCCCATTTAAAACAAAAATAATCCTTGCTTTTTACATTTATAACAGCCTTTTTCAATTTTGTGTCACGAGGAAGATCTATGTATGAAGTACCGCGTAGGGGGTTAAATTTATTAACATTCATGTCTATAGATTTTATGTTTTTTAGACTCCATCCACTATCTTTTTTTTCAAATGCACTAATTTTAGTAGTAATTGTATCATTTAAAGATGAAAAAAATAATATTTAAGTCATCTCCTTGACAAATAATATAGTTAAGCGTTTGAAAATCGAACGTATCATGAATATCTTTAGTTTGTTGAACAAAATCAGCATGCAATATGAAGTTTACTTTAAAAATTATGTGTTGATGAATACACTCTTGTATTAAAAATAAAATATCATCTTTAATAGAATTTAAAAATAGTTCAGGAGTTTCAAAATTTACCAATGTCGAACTATCTACTCTACTCTTGATTTTATAAGTTAAAATCCTATTTCCAAAAGCAGATTCAATAACACTAACGTTTGATAAAGAATTATGTGAATTTAAAAGATTATTTTTGTGAACATTACTTTTAAAATGATTAGCTAAATACCGTTTCTTGATAAATATATGACACGTTAGACATTCCACTTGATCATCGTTACTGATACTGTTCCCTGCAGAGGTAGGCGCTTCTGCTTCCGTTGTTGGTTTTTTGATGATCTTGGGTTCTTTGCTGCTCGTTCGCTTCGTTCCTCTTCCAAGTTGTAGTGGTTGACTACTAAAATGTTTAAATTTATTAAAAACTGTACAAGACGTTGTGTAAATTATGATCGAAATGAATGTTTATTTTACTTACTTAAACTGTGTTTCAACCATTGCACAGTGATTATACAACGCATCATCATACGATGAATCGAACAGTTGATCCTTCTCCATTTCATCACAAACTTTAGACAACTCCTGATTTAATTCGCTGTTGAATAGTTCCGTATTCTCTTCCATGGTTGTGGAGAAGAAAGCACTGGTGCACACTTCACTGAACTTATAGTAAAGAAGAAAATAGGAAGCAGAGTAAGTAACAGTTCAGTGTTGGTAGACCAACTGATACCCAAATTTCAAATAATGTCCGATATTTAAGTCTAACAAAGGATTGGAAATAGAATATAATGAGTACACGGAAGTAATTTAAGTAAACAGAATCACATTCACTTATGATCAGCTAATGACTGTCATTGTTAAAAAAGTATTTTTTAACTTTTTCACTTTCTGCTATTGTCTTTGTAATATTGTATACGAGGGCGTTTGTGTTGTCGTAGATGCTATCCTTATTAGTCTTTACGTAATATTTAATCCTCGTGGAAGCATGTTTCCAATGATCAGTAGTTGGAATCTTGGATAGCTTCTTCATATCGTACATTTCAATTTTGATGAGATGCGTCGCTTGGTCTCCGTCGTCAGAATTAGTAGAAATGTATGATACACCATCTCTAGCGGCTCGTGCTACGGTTGATGATAAGAGCTTCCTCTTTTTTATTTTTGATTCAGCTTCAAAAAAATGATCAATCGATTGCGATTTTCTTTTTCCACCTTCGCATGTGTTATTATTAATGACGATGTCATCACTCTCTTCTTGAGGGGAGAGTGGCGAGTAGTAATACTGTTTATGGGTATTTTCATCGAAGCTCAATGATTTCTGCAACAACACAGTTATCATGTTAATATCAATTTGTTAACACTTAATCATAAAAGTTAAAAAAGCTAAAGTTACAACCTATTAAAGTCCACTGCTGAACATAGGCCTCCTCTCATTTCTGAGAGGGTTTTAGGGCTAGGAAATGTTTGCTGCGATACCTCAATGCGTGTTGGCAAACTTCACATGCCTTCGAAATTTTCTCAGACATGCATTCCTCACGATGTTTTCCTTCACCGCTGAGCACGTGGTAAATCAGCACTTAAAATTGTAATTAACAATTTAATTGGTGCCGGCGGGGATCGAACCCGGGTCGCGTACTGTGAATTTTACATTTTTCGCTAACCATCTGAGCTACCACGGCTTAACTATATACAGACACATAATATTTAAATATAATTTGTTAACACTAAATCATACACACGTAAGAAAATAACAGAAAGAAAAGTAAGTTTGTCAATAGAATAAACACTTACATCCATGGCCTTTGATGCGTTGAAGTAACACAAACGTAGTATTGATAGATCCACTGCGGTCAAACGACCATACACTAACTCCATGACTGCAGTTGCTTGGTCTTATATAGTACCAGTGAGTAATAATTCTAATCTAAAGAATTTCTGCAGTAGAATTGATAGTATCTTTATGCGTCAACAAGCTTACCTTACATTCTGTTGCTTATCTCTACATTCCTACGTCCTTCCTGTCGCGTCTTGTTCAGTGTATTGGTGACTCAAATACGATTTGTATAACACAAAGAATGCAATTTAATATTTAGAAATCACTATAATTGATCACTCCTATATTAGTCATTGAGTAGATTGGTACTGTAATAATCTACTAATAGCAGTAATATTATGGATACACTAGATGTACAACAACATCTGAAAAAGATTCACCCCACTCTAGAAAATAATGTTTATGCTGCCAACTAACTGCCCATGTACACCCACGTACCAACGTATATAATATGCAATTTGGATACAGATGATAAACCAGGGTCACATTGGGTAGCTTTATATATCGATACGAATGACGTCGGTCAATATTTTGATTCATTCGGACGGGCACCTGTACGATATCATCTAGAGTTTTTTAAAAGAAAATGTAAAAGATGGAACTGGAATGTTGATAGGATTCAGAATGAGTGGACTTCAGTTTGTGGCGAATATTGCTTAATGTATTTGCTATATAAGTTTCAGGGATGTTCAATGCATAGTTTTACGAGTATATTTACAGGTAACACATTGTACAACGATATTTTAATGGATGAGATGTTTCGCTCCTATTTTATAGATAATAAGTAATAAGATTTTGTATTTTATAAATAAAAATTTTAACAAAATTGGGTAATGTGTTTTATTAATGAGTTAGATTAGTGTAGATAGGAACAAGGGAGTATAATACAATAGCACCACGCTGAGGAAGAATAGATAATGACGGTATTGAACGAACAATAGATAAGTAGATAAGAACAATAGAGCGTTAATGACGGTGGAGGCTCGCAGCGGATATCAATTAGATAAGAGTTAATTGATCTGCACATCTCCGGAACCGTGCATCCTACGCAAAAATGCACCGCAGATTCGTGATCAGAGCATGCCAAAACCTTTTTTTTTTTCAGGATTGTGAGTCGACGAACGTCGTAATTGTACCACTTCCGACTCAGTGCGCCAGAATTGGTACAACCTAACTACAAGTGCGCCAGAACTGGTACAACGTAACTACTCTCAAGCCCTACGGAGACGGATCTCGCTGTAGGGCCGAGTATGTCATACCGACAAGTGGCACGGTGGCACACCGGGCCTTAGGAGCTCACTTCCTAGTGTGTAGGTTAAGTGCAGCGATGAGGTTGCGTTGCGTCGGGGTGACTTCGAAGCTTAACGGAGACGAGAGAGGCGATATACGTTAAGAAACGTCCAGTTTATTCCCTTGGAGTTGCAGTTGTTTATGGGCGGAGGTCGACACTTGCCATCAAATGAGCCGCATACACGTTTGCCGCCTCTTCTATAAAAAAAATCAGTTTTGGTAGTGTGTTGCATACTTGCGCCCCTTCAAGTAGTATACATTTCTTATCATAGTAGATATTTTACTATTCCGAAAACTATATTTTGATGATTTATTCTGAAATTCAATAACATGTTTGTATTGTTTTATCTACTATTGTTTGTTCGTATTATATGTACACGTGTTATAAATATATTATGTTTGTCTGATACTACCTAATCAATATGACTAATCACATAGTGTTATCGTACACAAATTTTGTCGACGTAAGAAAATCATAGCTATAATTTTTTTTGTACGATTTTGCAATGTTTGTTTTTTATTACGAGTCGTTTTTGTTATACATTCAAAATATAATATCATATACACACCCTGGTAGTCAAAATTTTCTTTAACAAGTGAGTTAAAATAACTTATTGTACATACACTTTTTCGTAATAACATGAGATCACAATAATCCCATTAAAGCTATAAGTTTAGATTTTTATGAATTATATGAGGTTTTCATGATAGGTCATCAAGTATTAAGAGGTTAGAGTAAGTCAGCTCAAATTCTAATTTCGCCCCCACTTCCCCGCGCATCGTATGCTATGTACGGAAATATTTGTAATCACTAATACTGTAAGTAGAAAGGTCGTTAGACACTTATTTCATTAGGTTTATCATATTTATGCCTGTTTCTTAAAGCCAAGCCAGCCGCTTCTTATTTTTATCACGGTTATTTCCCATTTTAATTTTACGTCGTACTGTTGCGTAATGTATGTTCTGATCGTAAGCGACACAACTTCTCCCTTCAAAAGCCTAAGCGATACTAACGGATAACGGAACGACAGGAATCAAGCTCAAGACGCCGATAGTTTAGGTAATTTCTTTTTACAGTGAAAATAATGGTATTTAAAAAAAAGTAAATAACATAAGCACTGCTTTATAGTTAGTTCAGTTAGTATGCAAAGTTTCATGATCTTATTTAAAGTATTTTATGAATAACAGCGGTTTATTGTTTATTTTGGAGGTAACTTTGGATTTTTTTCTATCGAGAAAGTTTTACGAAATCGTGTTTTCGTCTAACATAATCACTAACATTAATCCTCAACTTTACCATATGTTTATTTCAAAATTAATGCTGCAATATTTTCGGCATAACGAAGGATCTTGCTAAGCCATTTGACATTATATTTCCCCTTAAACTCATAATTTCTTTTTTGTGCACAGTTGACGAAAGCTTTTGTCGCGAAAAATATAATATGTTTTTAAAATGTAAATTGATTGTAGATTGTAGTTAAACCAAACAAAAACGTTATATTGAATAAAACTAAATTTACGGATTCTATCGCGTTTATTTAACTGATTTTACTTATTTTTATTTCCCGACGTTTCGGGTGCTTTACAGCAACCATGGTCACTGGACCATGGACTGAGATGTTTGACGTCCCAATGTCATTGTTAGCCCGGCTACCTTCAGTTTTGGAATATTAATTTTTGGTCCGATTTGCGCAAAACGAACTTACAGTATCTTGAAGTCTTGCAGTGGTATGCTTGGGCTTGGGTTTAATTTTGTTAATTATAGGATCCCAAGCAGATGTCAGCACCCAACCATCTTCTCTATTGAAATTAGGATGTTTTATAGTTTCAATAGCCTCGCGTATCATCCTTGGTAGGAATCGGTGTTCTTTTGCGAGGTTTGTGGTTTATCAAATCTGATGTAATGGTGGGGACCATCTTGAACATGTTCACAGACTGCAGACTTCCCGGAGCGTCGGTGCTTCACGTCAGCTATATGTTCAGGTTAAGAAATCATTAAAAACGTTATAATTTAAATCTAAATCGTTTCGTGCTTGATTTATTATTTTACTTATATTATAACAAGAATAAAATAAACTTGTGTCGTCAGCTTACAACGTAAATTGTCTATCAAATTTTAATAATGATATGTTATTTGATTTATATTAAAAATAAAATACTTCCAATTATGGAACCGTGAGATTGCATGCTACTAATGTTGTAATCAATTTTACAATTTCTTCGTGGTATATTCGAGCAATTATAAAGTGACGCTAATACGATTACCAAATGACCATATAACTTTTTTCTATTTCTTCTTTAGAAGTTTTAACTTTTATTTAAAGAGAACCGGTTATCCCTATTACTTCATGTAAGTCCTCAAGGATTATAACGCATTTGAATTTTGATTGTTAATTGAATATCGATGTAAATGTCTATGGTCTACTGCAATCTTGCAAACAAGCATAACGTAAATATGCTTGCTTGTGACCCATATTCTTTGAAAAATATTAAATGCATGTAACCTTTTTTAATTGTTAACACTTAAAGTTGCGTCAAATATATTTCATAATACCAAATTGAGTTAACTCGACATCGTTGTACAATTTTGGAACAAGGACTCGAAAACGGAAACAAATTTTTTGAGTGAGCAATGTTCTTTAAAATATAAATACTTAATTAAGGCTGTAGAATGCAGTACTTGTTCAACTTGACGCGCTACGTTTCGTCATCGCTAATCTGCGCCATTTCCAAGGCGGAGTGTTTGATGCTCGATTGTATTTTCTCCGATACCCCCCCCCCCCCGGCTCTTGTGCGACTCGTATCACGTAATCCTGTTTATTAAACTCAACGCCATACAAATATTGCGTGATGTAGTGTTCAATATCCTACAGTTAAATCAGTGTTGAAACGATTATCGTTTAGTGATTACGATTAAAGTTACAATTAACTCTGTTTCTAAATAAGACATGATATTATGGATAAAGGAGCATACTTTTTTATTAAAAATAATTCAAATAATCGAATTTATGGAATTTTAAATTATTCGTAATAAAAAGTAACATATATAGATTTTCAGACAAGCTGCTGGATTGATTCAAAGTACTAAAAGGAACAGATTGACGTTCCTTTCTTTAGTTTCAACAATCTAGCAGCTACGACGCTACGGACGATGATTGGATTGAA
Organism: Parnassius smintheus behrii; assembly: GCA_036936625.1. Lineage (NCBI taxonomy): Eukaryota > Metazoa > Arthropoda > Insecta > Lepidoptera > Papilionidae > Parnassius > Parnassius smintheus. Next base: position 47,371,781 of record JAUPFT010000010.1, on the reverse strand, counting down.
AGACATTTTTTGCTATACACTAACGATAAAATTACTAACTACAACTGAACTAAAGGACTAAAATAAAAGTCATAAATAATCGCTATACATATAATCGATAAATACGATTAATTGTGAAATGTCGATGATCGTCGATTACGATTAATCGTAATTGATATCGTTTTATCACTTGTTAAAATAACCTTCCTTACCTTTCGCCTTGCTTGTGATATTTTTTGACAGAAAGTGGAGATAACAAAAAATAGCCAGGCTGGTAACGTAAGTACTAAATAATTAATATAGACAATTAAAAAAAATTATATTAATCTCAGAAATGCTGCATTGAATGTTATTAAAATAAAAATAATTGGGCTTTTGTAACCAAATACTGATTTATTCACACGAACTCTTAGTGTGAGTGTTGAGTGTAGTTAAATTGTAATGTAAGAAAATAAACTCGATAAAGTTGTTTACTTAGTGGTGTGCTTGCTTTTTTCTTTTGTTTTCTGATGAAAATTTTTTTACGCCGCGAGACCGTGAACTTTCATTGACCTCTGAAGTTGTGCTATGTTGACATTGTCTGCGTATGGTGGTATTTTTACACTTTATTTAGTTTTCTGCAAATTTTTGAAAGATTGAAGTTAAATACCTTACAGCCAAGGTATTCTTTTGAAATATCGAACTTCTGGTGCTTTAAGCGTGACTTAATACAGCTTGTAGCGTTGTAGAGGTGGTTAGGTACAATGTGAATAAAGTTGCGTCGCTGAGCGCTGCGCTGACGGCAAAAGAGCCGCGCGCGCACTAGTCTAGTCAGAGTCCGACCGCGAAAAGAGCTGGACGCGTCGAGTGCTTTGTCAGTTTATCGTGGCGCCGCTCGTCGGCAGTGTCAGTGTTCACATAAGATGTTTGCGTTCCACGCAGTGCTTTTATTTTGTGATAAAGTTCAGTAAAGTGCCTAAGGTGGATTCCGGACTGTATCAGGCCGTGGAGCACGCGCAGCGGCTCGAGCGCTCCCAGGCCATGTATGTCATGAATTTAGGTGAGTCCGCTATCATTACACCTTTTTTATTTTACGTCCGTCATTGGAACTAGACGAAACCGGTACTTGAGGACACAAATCTCGTTGTAAAACGTATCTCGAAATTGTTGCTGTCGCGAAAAGACCTAGTTTTTTAAGTTATGAACGAACATTTCGCCTTTCTTTTTTTCGTTTTTGTGTACCCTGTTAGCGGAATGAGTTAACTCAGCAAAACTCGACGTATAAAAAACAACTTGTACGATTCGATTTCAATTTGTACCTTATTCATAGCACAATCTGTATGCATATGTATGTTTTTGTTACAGTTCACGTACATCGTGTGGGCGTGTGTTGGTGTGTTTGCGCTATCGGTGTTGCTATTTTCGTTCTGCATCTGTGTGCGTTTATCATATAAACACGTTTTGTCTGTGTGCATGTCGTATCCGCGTTCCCTGTCTTATCATTTTCTTCGTTCGATACCGCCGCGAATTACTTTGCGTTAACTTGATTATTATTAAATTGAAACTACTTTGTTCTTGGCGTTCATGTCAGCCGTACTATTAAACATCGTTATTTTTAGACCACAACTTTAAGAGTCAGTAAAACTTTAAATTTCATATTGGTAAGTCATAAAAACGTGCATAGTGCACGGTGCACGCTTTCAAATAGGACGATGAATTGTATTGGAATAACGGTTGTACTCTGGCGCTGTTGTTCCATTGATAACTGAGTTGTGAGGGCAGGCGCTGGTTGCGTGACGTAACGCAATCGCAGGCACTACAAACCATTAGGGAGAGCAGTGTGACGTCACGGAAGTAGACGAACCCGTATAATCGTATGCGTGTCCACCAGGTGTTGGGATCTTATGAATGGTCCGTATTGTTAGTATTTGAAGTATTTATATCATCGATCACTAATAGTGATCGATGATTTACATCTTTTCAAAACAGCAGATACAAGGTGATGGTACCGTACACGTACCAAATTTTGCGTTTCACCTCGTGAGGCAACGGAAATTTAATAGAATGTTGTGGTTTGATGGCAGCATAAAGAAGCATTTCTTTTAATGTACTTGTTTTGTGTTCTCAGAAATGCACCAATACCAATACTAGACGCCTGAGAACGACGTAAATGAACGCCTGAAGTTGTTACACAACCAATCCTAACATGTTAAGTTGTTAAGTAATATTAAAATATAGAATGCGGACTGAAGAGTCCTTTGGGTTTACATCATTAAGTAATTAACTGCAAGACATTATCGGTCATATTGTATGGTTTGATTGAATGCAAATCAGGCGGGGTTTACATGCGAAGTGAGCGTGTGTTCTTCATGTAATTTGTAGCTTTAAAATGAATAAAAAAATATTTATCGTATAAAGGCGAAGTAAATGATTTACGTAGACGTCAGACGGTCCATGGCTAATCATATAATTCATATTTTTGTAAACATTATCAATTGTCAGCTCTGCTTATGTAAAAATTATATAACATTGTTTTTATTGTTATTATTATAACATTGTTTTATCATGTAAGTGCCTACACGAAAATAATGTGTGTTTTCTAAAGTATTTATAATATTTTGTTATATCTTATATTGATTGGTATGAATTCATAATGACAAAGTTCAAATCAATTGTAGTGCGATAATGTAGTGACACATTTTATGATCCTAAAAATAGGAAATTAATAATATATTAAAAGAAGAGGGCTAGTAATGGTACCCTGTGCGAAACCAATTATTGTTTAGCCGTGTTTATTTATTGTGTTCGTTTATTTAACTTGAACAACATTTACATACACCGCAAAAATAATATGCTCGGCAAGTCAGTCAAGTCAAGTGCTAATGCAAGTACATGATCTGTCGAAATTCATATAGTAAGTTTTCGGGTGAAGTTGTTAATGTTTTTGAAATAAATCTATTTGTAACAAATGTAAACATCATACATTCAATTTTCCGTCAACATAGCACGTTAAGCATATTATTATTAGTAACATTTGTGTTTAAAACAATATTGGTGATTTAATAATCACTCACTATTTTATGATAACTCAATCGTATGACTTCAATGTTTACAATTATTTTTTTCATTAAATTTTGTTAAATATTTTAAAGAAACCTTTGATGGGCGTACACTTCTTTCTAGCAATTATGTACTTATTTGTATAATTCTCTTTAGTTCTTATTACTTAGCTAAATATTACGACCTAGCACCGTGAATAAAGCATACATTTTAATATTAAAAATAATTAACAGGTCTGTTTCAGAATTTAATGGTACTCAATAAATAAGATATATATTAAACAAGCAAAGTTTTTCTCGCGCTTATAGCCTTATTAGAAGTGAAGTGCTCCCACTGGCCCGGTCGAGGTGGCCGTTACTCGGAACCAGTTGGCTCGGCCCGGAATGCTCTGGATGCTTTACAGACGGGCCGGCGCTGCCTCCGGTTGGGTCGGCGGCCCGCATACTGGAACTCCGCAGTGTACTCGCCACAATACGGTTGGACTCACAACAAACTCAAACATATTTTGGTAGCGACACGCACGCACAAGAACACCCATAAATTATAGCTATTGTCTATGATTTATTATATTTGCGGGAACGCCACACATGGAATAAAACTAATTTCAGATTTTAGTACGTCCTGATTTAATATTTAAGTTAGAGGGCTACCATCAACTTTTCAATAATAATTTATTTTCGATTATACATATTATGTTATTGATTTCTGATTTGATTTGAATTTAATCAAATCCGATCCTGTACGTGTTCACAGACTGTAGACTTCCCGGAGCGTCGATCCTCCCGTCACTACATTAGATTTGATACACCATAAATGCTCGCTAAAGAACACAGATTCCTTCCAAAGATGGTTTGCGAGGCTATTGAAATCAAAAACATCCTAATTTCAATAGAGAAGATGGCTGGGTGCTACCATCTGCTTGGTATCCTATTGTTAATAAAATTAAATCCCAACCCAAGCATACAACTGCAGGAATTCAAGATACTATAAGTTCACGCTGTGTAGATCGGACCAAAAATTAATATGTAATTTTAATCTGTCGGTAGACGCGGTTAAATACATATGACATCGGGACGTCGAACACCTCAGTTCTTCTGTGACCATAGGTACTATAAAGTGCTCGAAACGTCGGGAATATAAAAAAGTTAATACACGCGATAAAATCAGTAAAAAGTAGTTTTATTTAAATGTGTAGTGATCGCGTAAATATAAGAAATCATTATCGTCTGTATTATCTATAACATATGATCTTCAATCTAGTAGATGTAGATCTGTTCTCCTAGCTAGCTAACAGAATAACCTGTATTAAAGAAAAACAGTATCAATCCCCATAATAGTAGCGTAATAATAAGTACGTGTTTACAGTTATAAGTGCTACAGTTATAACAATTTCTAGTTTAAAAAAAACGCTAACTTCATCAGAAATTTTCAGAATATACTGTAATTTTTTTCTGTAATTTCGTTTACATATTTCGTTTAGTGTTAGAGGTCAAGGAAGTTTTATCACTGCTCAGTTGGTAATACAAAGTCGTGGTAAACAGTGATAACCAGGTAAGAATGCCTAAACTAAGGTTGTTATATAGGATTACGTAATAAGCTGTTACTCACGAATATTTTTTAATGGAATAGGCGTGACAAGCAACCACACAGTCCACATGATGTTAAGTGGATGGTGTGGCCCATACACAACTACATCTATACTTAATTTAGAATTTAAATGCAGATACGCTATCACCCCTGACAACTAGGAAGGAATTCCTCGTTTCCGTAAAAAAAGGCCTCCGGTTCTCTACACTCACTATAAGAATCACTGCAGCATATAGCTATAAGGTTTTCCTTCGCGGTCGCGTCCCTGTCCAATGTCTTTTGTTCTGGTGATACTGCATCACATCTCTTGCGACCATTGAGGCGTTTTTTTCTGAGTTACGTCAGCGAGTTGTGACGCACGGCGGCGTTTCACGACCGAAATAAAACGTCGCGTCTAGACGGCGACCGGCGTGCGCCAGCCGAAGGACGCTCACATCCTTATTGCTGTCTTTAAATTTTCAGTGTTTTCCTTATATTTGCGTTTAATTTTACTTTAGATACCTTTTTTCCTTTAAAAATCTACTCAAAGCTCGTTACTTGGACCTCTAATATTTCCGATCATACTTCCCGTCCCTAATTGTATATATCAAACCTATCTTCGAATATCATCGTCTTGTGTTGTTATATTAAAAAAATTAACTTATGCAAACTGCAACTACTGCAAACTGAAGAACAAACCACACCTATACTTAGACAAATTGCCTCACAACCTAACACACAGGTAACTGAATAAGGTAGCTCACAGAATAATACCAAATCCAGCAGTAAAATACACTTGGCTTAGGCCCGTACTATTAGTAAACCGGTAAAAGCCGAGATATGAAAGTAAACAACATAATAATAATAGATAATAATAATAATAATTATTGCCACACAATAATAGGTTTACAAATGAAAACAAAGTATACACATAACATAAGTATAGATTTTAAAAAAATTAATATAAAAATGAACATTTGGTTAAAGTTAGGCAACGGGAACAGGCGCAGTATTCACTGCGCATTATGCTCAACACTTTTCAGCCAGTCCCTGCTGTTTTGGATATATTTTATTTGGATATATTTATTATGTAGTTAAATTAGAAAATGCAAAGCAAATTCAAACGCAACTTTTTGTAAGCTAATGCAAACGCTGCGTGACCTACGCAGTGTTCGCAAGTCTCATTAAAAAACACTGACAGTATTATTTAAGCAGCAGAAAGGGGATAATTGTATTGTTATAAATACGATACGTTTTGGTTTGACGTCAATGCGGTCGAGGTTAGAGACTGCGCCCGAGTCAGCGGATGGGCAGCCGTTTTAACTGCATTAACGGAATATTCACGTGGACTGGAACGTGACTGAAACTATGTAGGGAATATAAAAATAAAGAACAGATAATTACAATTAAAATTACCACCTTATTCTTATTGTGGAATTTTTACCATCACAATTTTTCCGGACAGATACGATTAGGGACCTACAAGAAACGGGTTTACTCCTTTTTAAAATGCTGGCAACGCACCTGAAATTACCCTGTATTGCAGTTCATGCTTAGTAGTCGACAAAAAGAACCTGCTTTTTATAGAATAAGGGTGCCAAACGAGCACACAGTACACCTGATGGTAAGTGGATGCTGTGGCCTATGGACATACACACATTTATCCTCGATTAAGAATCAAAACGTAAATGCGTTGTCACCACTGCGGACTAAGATGTAATGCCTCGTTTCTAGTAAAAAAAAGGTCTCCGGATCTCTACAATCACCGTACGAAACAGCAGTATTATGCTGCTATTCTACGCTGGTATTCTGTGAGAGCGTGGTCCTTTCCCGGCCGAGCATACCCATTAGTGCTACAACCATAATATAGCTGCAGCGTGGCTATACCCGTATATAAATGTGACCCGGGATTTGAAATACGGAACCACATGATCAGCAATTGTGTTCACAACACTAGACCAACGAAACTTATATAATTCCTAATCTTTCCCAATTTATTTCAATTGAATGAAGCTTTTGCCCATTTCTTACAAATACTTGAAAAAATTTTTTTTCTTACTTGCAACGCATATTGAGTTATTGGCTCTTAGGATCAGATGATGACGATTATAAAAATCCTCCAGACCGTATTTTGGTCATGGTCTCAACGGAGACTAGCCATTTGCGCAGGACTAGATTATAGTGCCCGAGAGTATGCGCAAGCACAGGTGCACTCTCTATCCCCTCATTCTCATAGTCTCATGGTACGTTAATTCGACACGACCGGAGAAAGATCATACGAAGGGCGTACTTAAGATGCTTTTAGAGGCACGGGATCATACGAAGGGCGTACTTAAGATGCTTTTGAAGGCACGGGGCTGAAACACCACCAGCATCCCGACTGGGCTGCTACTGAGACTTTCTTGACAGAATACCCAATAGCTGATTTTGGCCCGGCCCAGCGTTCGAACCCAACAGACCAACGAGGCAGTCGTATGATGATTACGATACAGAAATAGAACTACAAGGTTATTTATTTTTAAATGTTTGCTAATAACGATAAGTTTATCTGACTCGTTGATCCATGAAATTAAATCGGCCACTTCCGCATCGAAAACTTTATCGGAAAAGGAAGTTCAGTTGGTCCGCGACGCTTACCGTTATTGATTTTTTTTAAAAATAACTCAAGCAAACAGTATTATTTAGTTTTTGTTGTTGTCTGTAAAATAAACACTGGCCTTGTTGGTTTCTTTATTTATTTATTTATTTCACAATTTATGTACACACAAGTTAGGGAGAGGGACACATCATAATAAAAAGTTTGTACAAAGGCTCTACCTATCTCACAATGAAATTTCTTCCAGTAGGCCAGTTTCAAACACATATGATTACTAAATGATTATAAGGTGTGCACTTTGTTATTTTACAACACATATCGGTATAAGATAAATATATACGTCAGCTCAAATACTACTACTACACAGAAGACAGAGATAAAATAATGTTCTTTGATTGTTTACTGAAATTAAATGTGGTATGTAATTAATTAGTAGTAAATATTACCGGTCCAAATTGCAAGTGTTATTAAGGAGATATAGAAAGTCAGCTCAAATTCTAATTTCGCCCCCACTTCCCCGCGCATTGTATTCTATGTAGCGACATGTTTGTAATCACTAATACTGTAAGTAGATAGATCGTTAGATACTTATTTCATTAGGGTTATCATATTTATGCCTGTTTCTTTACGCTAACCCAGTCGCTTCGTATTTTTATTACGGTTATATCCCATTTTAATTTTACGTCGTCCTGTTGCGTAATGTGTATTCTGATTGTAAGCGACACAGCTTCCTCCTTAGAAAGTCGAAACAAGACTGATGGCGGCAGGAAACAAGCTTCAGGACGCCGATAGTTTAGGTAATTTCTTTTTAAGGTGAAAATAATGGTAATTTAAAAAAAATTAAAAACATAAGCCCTGCTTTATAGTTAGTTCAGTTAGTATGCAAAGTTTCATGATATAATTTAAAGTATTTTATGAATACCAGCGGTTTATATTTCAGTTTGGAGGTAACTTTGGATTTTTTTCTATCGAGAAAATTTTACGGAATCGTGTTTTCGTCTAACATAGTACTTAACATTAATCCTCAACTTTACCATATATTTATTTCAAAATTAATGTTGCAATTTTTTCGGCATAACGGAAGATCTTACTAAGCCATTTGAGGTAGTATTTTTATTAGAAATGCTTACCTACTTAGATGACTACGTTTGTGTTACACAATAACAGAAATGTTTAAAAAAAACTATCAAAATATATTTTTGAAGTGTAAGCTTCTTTAGAATCGTTATGATTTGAAACGAAAAAGCAACACTAAAAAGAGATTATAACATACGATGTAAGCCTTAGTTAGTTAGTTTACGACGGGCTGTTTTCTGCAAAACCACGTCTAAGCGCGTATTTTGCGTGTGATGTAATACCTTACAACTTGTTATTATCACAAGCTATAAGAGCCGTGGTAGCTCAGATGGTTAACGCTCGCTGTAAATATAACAGAACGCGATTAACCCGGGTTCGATCCCTACCGGCACCAATGAATTTGTTAATTGCAATTTTAAGTGCTGATTTACCACGTGCTCGGCGGTGAAAGAAAATATCGTGAGGAAACCTGCATGTCTGAGAAACAAGAAAAAAATATTTCGAAGATATGTGAAGTTCGCCAACAGTGGGGCAGCTGGGGTAGCGCGGCGTACACTTCCTTGCCCTAAAACCCTCTCAGAAATGAGGGGATGCATGTGCCCAGCAGTGGGACGTTATATAGGCTGTAACTTTACTTTACTTTTATAAGCATTACATATTAGTGCTCAGGAAGTGACAATGCATCTGCAAGCCTTCTTCGTTTGAAATGGTAGGCCACTTACCATCGGGTGGACTGTAAGTTCGTTTGTCACTAGATTCGTAAAATAAACATCTTATCACAAAACTAGTTTATATTCTCAGCTTTAAACTAGAATCTGTTTCACGAAAAGAATTCCCGCGGGATACGTATTAGAGCCACGCTGCAGCTATATTATTGTTGTAGCACGAATGGGTAGGCTCGACCGGGGACCAAGCTTTCTCAGAATACCGGCGTAAGATAGCAGCTTAATACTGCTGTGTTTCGTATGGTGAGTGTAGATCCGGAGACCCCTTTTTACTGGAAACAAGGCATTCCATCTTAGTCCTCAGGGGTGACAACGCATCTGCATTTTGATTCTTAATTGAGGATAAATGTAGATGTCTATGGGCCACAGCATCCACTTACCATCAGGTGGACTGTGTTACGTTTGTCACCCTTATTCTCTAAAAAAAAAGAATGTTGCGAACTATAAAAAGGTAAAGTATAGAAATTGACAGCAAATGTCAAAAACGTGAAGACTGTGCCATTTTTAGCGTAGGTCTTTTGGAAAGATGCTTATTAAACCACCGTTTAATTTCAAGATTATCAATAGATCACATTTTGTAATCAGACGGAATATGTTTACTAAGCTTTTATTTCGCGGACCCACGCTGTGGCGATAATAGCTGCATCACCAATGGATCTATTACACTGGGGAAAGGCCATACTCGCTCAGAATACGAAAAGTTAATAGCAACATAATGCTGCCGTATACACGTTGTTATAGTAACTTGTATCGGAGACAATTTTGACTATGTTCAGCAGTGGACTTGCAATCAAGATGATCGTAATCATGTGGAATTACGTCTTAGTAACTTAGTTTGATTCTGCATTTCAACTGTTCGATCGAATCGAGAATGATATGTGTGTATACGGACGACAGTATCGGGTGAAATGTGTGCTTGTATATGTATAAAAAGAGACTTTTAGTTACAGCAGCTGGAGTGACATATAAATGCACGATACTACGTTTGAGCTTTTGATGAGACCCCTTTTACTGTGAACGAAGCATTTCATTTTAGTCCTCAGGGGTAATAACTTATCTACATTTCGAATAGTAGTCCACATTAATGGTCCACAGCATCCACTTAATATCAGTTGGACTGTGTGCAGGTTAGTCACCCTTATTCTATAAATAAAATTTCAACTTTATATTTCCATCTGTTTTGAGACCAAATATTAATAAGTCAAAGTTTTAAATAAGTGTTAAGTTTTAAGGACGGTATTATCGACCTCTGGACTTTGTGTGAATAGTGGGCGGGTGTAAGGTTGTTTGGTAGGTTTTGTTCAAGTCAATCCGAGGGGGGAGGATGGGGGTGTTATTACGCCACGCGTTTTGTTTCTTTGTTTAACGATTGTTAACAGTGCACCACTCAAAGCTTTAATGTTAAAAGGTCAATGTTCTTAACAAAGTTTTATTTGTGCTTCAAGTACGTATTACCATACGTACGTCATTATTGTTAATTTTAATTATGTACACTTATACAAAAGAATTCGACGCATCAAGGTGTAGCAATTTAAAAAAAACTTATTAAATATATACGCATTTAATATTTAGGTACTAAAATTTATTATGACATGATATTTTTATTTATATATACATTATTTTTATTTATATATTATTATTTATAAATTATTTTATTTATTTTTATTCGCTAGGATTATGTCATCACTCATCAAACATCCAACACAGAGCCGGTTAGAGTTAAGCGTACAACATTACACGCTCATGCAGGCGTCAATCAATTCCATCAATCATGATTAATAAAAACGGATGGTGACTGATAGGCGTACATTACGTGCTCATGCAGGCGTCAATCACTGCATTACACGGTAGGTTATTCGTCGATCAGGACCGTGATTGTTGTAAAACTGACAGCTTGCATGAACGTGTAAAATATACGCCTTAGGGTAATAAATGACATTGAATTTAAGTTAGATTTCTGACGTTTATGTCATAATCGGAAAATACATTTTTTTTAAATCGATACCCCACTAGGATTATCTCATGTATGTATCGTCGAGGCTAAAAAGAACCCCTTTGTCGTATCTTCTCCGTTTCAGGGCACTCCCCTTGTTGCATCAGCCAGTATCGGAATCCTCGGCGTCGACATACCGTTTCGTTCTTGACGTGCGGTTTCGTGGTCACTTAGAAGAGAATGTCAAAATGGCCTCTAAAAAACTTAGCGCATTCTGCAGCGTAGGATAGTATTTCATGCCGGCTCACCGCCTGCGAATTTACACGGCGCCGATTCGGCCTCACATGGAATACTGTTCCCATCTTTTGGCCGCGCCTCTCCAATAGCAGCTCTTTCCATTTGATCGCATTCGGCACACAACGGTTGGATCGTCGGCGACCGAGCTCTTTCTATTCGGCTTGACTCACGGCGGTTCGAAGAGATGTTACATCTCTTTGCGTGTTCTACCGTATCTATCACGAGGGGTGAGGAATTGTTCGGACTAATTCCAGCCACTAATTTCACTATCGCACATCGCGATGAAACTCGAGATATCATTCATATCATCTGGATGACTGGCGGTCCACCACTGTGCGATTTACTAAGTTTTATTCCTTGCACAACTTCCTTGTGGAATCGATTAACATCAGCGACTTTTCCGGACCCATATTATAGTTAGTTATACCAGGCATATTATAGTTGGTAGTAAAACCAGAGTGACCGACATAGCCCAACGGATTAGTAAGCTGAAGTGGCAATGGGCCGGCCATATAGCTCGAAGAATCGATAACCGATGGGGAATAAAGGTTCTCGAGTGGCAGCCTCGTACCGGTAGGCGTAGTGTGGGGCGAACCCCCACTAGATGGAGTGACGACCTGGTAAGACATTCAGGAAGTCGATGGATGCAGGTGGCTCAGGACCGTGCTTTGTGGCGTTGCTTGGGGGAGGCCTACGTTCAGCAGTGGACTTGTGAAGGGCTGTAATGATGATGATGATGATATAGTTGGTAAGAATCTCGCACACATCCACTCAGTAAAATAAAATTATGTGTCTTACCTAGTTTGAAGAGCACCTCCCGCCCTCCCTCTATTGCGTGCACTACTCCCAGCACCACTACACTAGGAAAGACATACCGTCGACGATAAAACGACACGTGTTTCGCCTCTACACGAGGCATACTCAGGTGATGTAGACTGTGGTGGCTAACCGCTAATTTAGCGGTAATTCTTACCAACTTTAATATAATGGATTTCCACAAAGTAACGCCTAATTCTATGAATTATAAAAGAAGTCAGTTTACATACATAAATTTCACAAGGAAAAACATTCAGATCCGTGAGAATTACTTGTAGGCTATACAAATACTTACTCAGTGCCTCAGGAATTCGAACCCGCGGCCCTCAACGCTTCAACGTCGTTGCTAAGCCACTGCGCCACGGAGCCATTAATTAATTTATTGGCTTGGAATATGAATATAAATGTTGACATATACGAAATAAAGTTTTAAGTATGTCTTGTTATTCGCACGCAATCTACCCATTAAAAAATCCAACCGTCGAGGTAGTAGCCTCTTGCCGCACGAGATGTAACATTGTTCTAGTTAAATACAGACTAACCGACGCCGCTATACCGGATCATTAGGAGCGTTCGAGGAAAATGATCGGTTACATGCCAAATTCGGCATTTAGTTGAGCGTTTAGTCTAACATGAAGTTAGTAATATTTACTCATGAAGTATAGTGTAAAAATCTTTCTAAAAATTAAAAAATACGTATAATTTCTCACAATTTACTTAAAGTAGTCCTAGTTCCTCACTCATATTATATGTTCATCGTGAAAGACCGCTTCAGTCTACTTCCGAAAACAGAACACGTTTTTTGATTTTAAGGTTAGATGATTATTTACATAGTTGTTAGGTGGTACGTAAGTCTAAAGTCAGTATTCAGATACAATCTCGAGCTTAAACTCAAACTTCATAATGTCAAAATTTGAGTGTGAACTGCAATGTTTCGTTTTTCTTTGTGAATAATGGTGCCAAACGAGCACTCGCTCCACTAAGACCTCACTTAGCGGTCAGCCGCCGTAGAGTCTATATTACCTGAGGATGCCTCGTGTAGAGGCGAAACACGTGTCGTATTATCGTCGATGGTGTATCTTGCCTGGAATAGTGGTGTTGAGAGTAGTGGTGCTTGGTCTAGTGGTGACGGAGTTAGTGTATGCAATTGAGGGAGGGCGGGAGGTGCGCTTCAATCCAGGTAAGACACATCATTTTATATGTTTAGCGGAAAGTTGCAAAGAAATTTATATTTTTATTGAAACATGGGTTCATTACTGTACACCGGAAACAAAACAACAATCAAAACAGTGGAGAAGACCTGGTTCACCACCCCCTAAAAAGGCTAAGTCGATTTTGTCGGCAAATAAGGTGATGATGGCTTCAATATTCTGGGACTCGAAAGGTGTGATTATGATTGATTATCTTGAAAGGGGTCAGACTATAAACTCTGATTACTACTGCACCATACTACGTCGTTTACGAGAGGAAATAAAAGAAAAACGTCGAGGAATGCTCAGAAGAAAAGTCCTGTTTCATCAAGATAACGCCCGTGTTCACACGTCAGTACAGTCAATGGCTGAATTTCACAACTGTGGCTTTGAACTGTTACCGCATCCGCCGTATTTACCTGATCTGGCTCCATCAGACTTCTTTCTGTTCCCTAACCTAAAAAAGCACTTGGGAGGTCAAAGATTTTCGACAAACAACGAGGTCAAAGCAGCTGTAGACGCATATTTTGATTCTAAGGAAGAATCATTTTTTTTCAACGGTCTAAATGCTTGGAAGGGGAGGTGGCAAAAGTGTATTGAACTTGATGGTGATTATGTAGAAAAATAAAAATATAACTGATTTAGTATGTGTTTATTTTCTTGGTTAGGCCGAGTACTTTTCAATCCACCCTCGTAGTTTCGATTGAGCATCAAAATGCGGATCTATTGTCACCCCTAAGGACAAAGATGGAACGCCTCGTTTACGTAATACATAACACACTAGCATTGAGCTGCATTTTACGTTGGTATTCTGTGCCCTACACAAATTTAGACATTGATTTTAGTTTAAAATTGAGACTGTAGTTGAATACCCGGTATAAGACTGTCGAACGCGATTGTATGATGTTAAATTATTAAAGATGTTAATATTTAACTAACTAAGATCCGCGTATTAAATGATGTGTGTTACCCTACCCTCCCTCAACTGCGTGCACTATCCCTATCACCAGTAATCGCAGCAACACTACACTATAATATTGATTGTGGTGTGTCTATCTTTTACCGTAATGAATTTCTGTAAAGTAACGCCAGATTATATTAATCATTTTAAAATAGTTCACGAATACTGTTGAAATAGGCTACTCTGGTTGCATCTCATAGTGGCAAGATTGATAAGCAACTGTTACAAATGGCACAGAGTCTGTAACAAACAAAGATAAGGAGCGATTTTAGCTGGCGCGATAGTAGTGTGGTGTTGTCACAGCCAAATGAGACGAGCAGCAACCGCGCTAATTGTGTTCACGAGATAAGTTTGCGCGAGAAATGGACTTTACTGTTTTGTGTTTTTATATGAAACATACAGAGTATTCACCATACCATAATGTACCACTAGCTATCCATCACTTGATTAGGTTTTAAGCAGTGAACACTTTAGAGCTAAAGAAGTGGCTATAATTATATTTTACAATAATTGCAATGAAGAGCCACGCTGCCGCTATATTATTGGTTGTAACACGAATCGACAAAGCTCTCACGGATTAGTAGCGTAAAATATCAGCTTAATGCTGCCGCATTTTGATCCTTAATCGAGGATAGATGATGTAGATATCTATGGGTCACATCTACTTACCATCAGATGGACTGGGTCCACAATACAATAAAAATATTATATATAAACTAGACGTGGTAAGCCAGCGCTTTCATGGAAGTAAGCCATAATATCTATCTAATCTGAGATTTTATTTGTTTTGCGCTTTGAAAGTTTACTGATACATCATTGTGGAGTAATTTATTCAGATCAGTTTATACTAGATAATACTAAGGTTAATTCTACAAATACGTTGGATTCTACAAGTATATCACGACTCAACTCTCGGTTAAGTCTTTTGTCGGTTTGATGACCTATTTTCTTTGTGGGTTGCGCTGATAATCAGTGTTACAACTCGTGGTTCGCAGCTATCCCCTCCACGTTTCGTTCAGCGCTAGAGTTACGTGCCGCGAGCTTTATACCGGTAGTGTCAGTGGAAACCGGAGGCCTATGCTGAGTATAAAGCTTTGGTATTTACGAAAATGTTGTGTTTGATTTTAATGTTTTAAGTTTTAATTTATAATTTATTTTTATATAGTACTAGCTTGCCAGGCAGACGTTGTTCTGCCCTTTTCGACAACCCTTTGTCATGTCCTATTAAAAATCCTTAAATTCGCAAAAAAAAATCAAGGGTCACTAATGGGCTAAAAAACTATCCTATCTCTCAAGTTGGACCAAACTGCACACGATGCGCAAATTTGATTAAAATCGATTAAGTAATTTAAGAGTCCACAACGTGACACGTAATTTATATATATTAAGATGGATATAAATAAATAAATAATAATGACCTCTAGTCACATATTCCGACATGGCGGCCAGTCTCTATGAGTAGATCTGCGCAGGACAGGGTTTATGTGCTTTTATACGTGGTAGAGCCATGCTGCAGTTATATTAGTAGTATAGTTGTAGCACGAATGGGTCGGCTCGACCGGGGAAGGACCACGCTCTCACAGAATACCAGCGTGAAATAGTAGCTTAATGCTGCCTGTATTTCGTATGGTGAGTGTAGAGAACCGGAGACCCTTTTTACTGGAAACGAGGCATTCCATCTTAGTCCTCACGGGTGACAACGCATCTGCATTTTGATTCGTAATCGAGGATAGATGTAGATGCTTATGGGCCACAGCAACCACTTACCATCAGGTGGACTGTGTGCTCGTTTGTCACCCTATCCTATAAAAAAAAAGAGTGTGTACGAAGGTACAAGTGCACTCCTAATTTCCTCATTCCCATTGTCTGATAGTGGGATGGCAAAGCTCGAACTGCTTTGCTTTTGGTCTCCAAAAGGACACAGGAGTAAAACATAGCCAAATTTTTGACTTCGGACTACTATTGAGAATTTTATTACAGAAAAATCCTATTTTATATACATATTTACTTAGTTTTACATATATTTAGTAATCAGATATAATTTAATATGATTTCTTCATATGATAGTGTTCGGAGTTCCAATTCCTTCGCCTTTGATTCTGCCTCTGATGGATTAAGCGGTATTGACAGTTTTGAAAGTATTGAACCCTTAAATATTATGTTAGATTCAACTTTTTCTGAATCTAACAAAAACTTTAACGCTATTCACATAAATGCTCAAAGTATTCCTGCTCATTACCCCGACATGTTGTCAAGTTTTAATAGCAAAAACATACACGCTATCCTTGTTTCGGAGTCGTGGTTAAAACCATGTCTTCCATCAACTTCCTACTCGCTTCCAGGTTTTCATTTGATTCGTAACGACCGTACCGATCGGGGCGGTGGTGGTGTTGCTATTTATCTGCGCTCATATATACCTTTTTCAGTAATTCAAGTTTCAAATGGTTCGCAGACTGGAAACGAAGCTGAATTTCTCTTTATCGAAGTTCTTCTTGGTCATACAAAATTACTTCTTGGAGTTTTTTACAGTCCCTATCTCACTGTCGACTACTTCACCACGTTAGAAAATATTCTTGACAATCTTACACCTATCTATTGTCACAGTATTATTATGGGTGATTTTAATACCTGTCTTTTAAAAAACAACGCTACATCAATAAAACTTAAATCTATTATTGAAGCAGCAAATTTAAAACTTCTTCCTACTTCTGCCACACACTTTTTCCCGAACTGTGCCCCTTCTCTTCTCGACATAATGTTTGTGTCTTTACCTGACCACGTTCTTAAATTTGGGCAACATGCTGCTGATTCTTTTTCCTATCACGACCTTTTATACTTGTCGTACAAAATCCGTCCCCCTAAAGCTAAGTCAAGGATACTACTTCAGCGTAACTTTAGTGACTTGGATTTGGAGCAGCTTTTAAATGACGCTGTAAAGATTGATTGGAGTGTAGTCGTCAATGCGTCTACTGTTGATGAACAGGTTGCTTTGTGCAACTCTCTGTTAGTTCAGCTTTACGACGTTCATGCTCCTGTTCGTCCAGTGCGTGTAAAGCATCCTCCCTCTCCTTGGCTGACCGATGATATAAAAAAAAGTCATCCACATTAAAAATTGTGCCAAAGCTAAATACAAGTCAGTCCCTAGCGATTTGAATAGAGAGAAGTATAGATTAGTACGGAATCGTTGCAACAATCTGTGTAGAAAAGCACAACGACGCCATATCCATGAATCAGTACAAGATCCTGATCCTGCTAGGGTCTGGAAATTTCTTAAGTCCTTAGGAGTTGGGAAATTACGACAAAATCTCACACACCATAACTTTGATCTCAATCAACTTAATTTGCATTTCTCATCTTCGTCTTGCGTTAACGATAAAGCAAAACATAATACTTTAGATTCTCTTTCAAAAGCTCCCACTCCGGACACCCCTGCTTTTAATTTTAGTCAATTTAACAGTTGTGATGTTAAGAGAGCCATAATGTCCATCCATTCAAATTCGATTGGTAGTGACTGCATTAGTCGGAAAATGGTCATCCCTCTCATTGATCTCCTTTTACCTATAATCACGTCTATCCTGAATAAATCACTGAATTCTGCTTTTTTCCCTTCAGCTTTTTTTTACATGGGGAAATGCCTACGCATACCCGCCTCGCGGGGGCAAGGACGGGTTATTTCGGACTCGCACCGACTAAAACCCCATCGTGTTCCACCTTTGTCGCATATTGGCAGGGCTACGGGAACGCTTTCGCACACATCCGCGGCCCTACTAGCGCCTGCCGCTCCATGGCAGCATCTCCTCGGGAGAGGAAAATTCCTCCCCGTTCTCCTTCCGGCCATAGTATCCGGTTTCCGTCCTGGCCATAATACGACTACTGCACTTTTACAAATCACTGATGATATTCGGTATGGTATGGAGAAACAAAAGCTTACTATTCTCACGTTGCTTGATTTTAGTAACGCATTTAATACTGTAGATTTTGATATCTTGTTAAGCATCCTACGCTCTCTCAACATATCTCCAACTGTAGTTGACTGGTTTCGAAGTTACTTGTTTGGTCGCCGACAGCGAATGCAGGTGCAAGAGGTTTTTTCCACCTGGATTACTACAGCTGCTGGTGTACCACAAGGTGGCGTGTTGTCTCCTCTCCTTTTTGCAATTTTCATTAACTCTATAAGTCATAATTTGTCCTCTTCCTACTACTTGTATGCTGATGATCTCCAAATCTATACTCAGTCCTCTCTTGAAGATCTATCTAAAGCAGTTGACACTATTAACGCTGATCTGACTTGTATTTCGAATTGGAGTAAATGTTATGGTTTAACGATTAATCCTAAGAAAACTCAGGTCATTGTCATCGGTAGTTCTAGATTAATTGGTAAAATTGACTGGTCTTCCCTACCCCCTATTATACTAGACTGCACTCTAATCCCTTACAGTAACAAGGTTGAAATCCTGGGGTTGTATCTTGACTCCTGTATGTCTTGGACCTCACAGGTTAATGAGGTCAATAGAAAAATGTTTACTGCGTTAAGCTCTTTACGTAGATTACGTAATTTCCTTCCCACAGCAACTAAAGTTACGCTCGCCCAGTCTCTTCTTCTGCCTATCCTTGACTATGCTGATATTTGCTATCTTGACATTACCGAGGAGCAGCTAAATCCGAATAAAATATCTCCGAATTTCGCAAAAAGCTCAAATGGCTCCCGATCTGCCTTCGCAGGAATACTCACATTCTCTCCGCGTTGTATAGTGTGCTGTTTAATCCTTCTACTCCTCTTTATTTAAAAAACCGTTTCCAGTATCTTTCTCTTACCCATAATCGGTTCCTTCGATCCTCCATCAATCTTTCTCTCTCTACACCTTTGCACTCTTCTTCCTTTTTCAAGAAATCCTTCACCGTAACTGCTGTGCGATTGTGGAACTCCTTACCTCTCCATATTCGTCGTGCTAAATCTCACTCACTCACTCACTTCACTCTTTCAAAATTCTTGTTAAATCGTATCATTTAGAACGCTATTAGATAAATTACTTTACCTTTCTCTTATTCTTTTCATTTAATCTATTATATGATATTTTATATATAACTTTCACTTACTTTTATTTGTATGTATTATTGCATTTTTTTATTATTATTTTGTATGCCCCCTCTATTTGTATCTTTTGTTTGCATCATTCCTCTACGCAAAGGTTGTCTGGAAGAAATCACTTTCAGTGATAAGACCGCCTATTGTACATACTTTAATTAGTTTTAACTATATTGATGTTTCTGTATTGTGGTGTACAAAAAAGAATAAATAAATAAATAAATCCTGTAAATAACTGATTTTGTCGGACCAGAATCAGTTATTACCCGAGATTCCAATCCAAATGATCAGCAGAAACTAAAGAGGCAGTCAAGCATGAAAATGTTTATACGTGGTAGAGCCACGCTGCCGCTATATTATGATTGTATCACGAATTGGTCGGCTCGACCGGGGAAGGACCACGCTCTCACAGAATACCAGATTAATACTGCTGTGTTTTGTATGATGAGTCTAGAGATCCGAAGAGCCTTTTTTACTGGAAACGAAGCATTGCATCTTAGTCCTCAGGGGCGACAACGCATCTGTGTTTTGATACTTAATCGAGGATAAATGTAGATGTCTTTGGGCTACAGCATCCACTTACCATCATGTGGACTTTGTGCTCGTTTGCCACTCTTATTCTATAAAAAATATTGTTTCTTTCTTTCTGTTTGAGAAATAATAGTTGGTGAAGTTAAAAAAAAACAGTATTTCAAAGATTTTTTTGTTGTTTCACCTTAATATTTTATAAACATAATATGTTTGTCTTATTATTTGAGATGTTATAATTACCTGTACATATTTTAAAATGCTGAGCAAAGAAAGGTTCGTCTGGTTTGTATATAATACAATTTTTAAGTAATATACTTAAAAAAAATTTAATCAAAACCTACTGTTCTACAGAACAAAACAGTACAGTATAAAACAGCGTTGGTGGCAACCCTATCTCTTTATTACAATTTTATCAACCGGCTATTTACGACATTGGAAAAGTACGTACGAGGAAAATGTTGACATAATTGGCGTAAGCTCCTCTATTTCATTTATTACTAGTTTTAACAATTTCGATCTGCTACGCTGGTCCTAAAATATACTATTGACATTTTTTTAATGTCACGGAATTTTTATGCGAGACCGTATCTTTTGAAGTCTTTTTACTTTTATTAAAATAAACAAAGTATTTGTTATCAGGCGAATACTATTATCATCTTCTATTTATATTTTGTTCCAGTTTAGCGTACGCAGCGCCGCGCTGTGACAATACTTATCGGATTTTACGTACCTATCCTCCAAAATGTCTATATTTACTCAGACATTTAGGTCTCCTCATGATGATGTTATCTTTCACCGCCGTGCACTAGGTAAATCGACACTTAAAATTGCGTTTTAAGATTTCAGTGATCCCGGTGACGGTCAAACTAGGTTTGGTTGCGTACTATAAAATTTAAAGGCAAACGATTATCTGTATATCTTATATCTGTACGCAGTGTGTATTATATTGGCGACCTTGTTAATACAAATTGAAAGAACATACGGTCTACATCCATATTAGATGAACAGCTTCGAAAGTGATTCATGATTTTTAAATGATAGGATATCCCTTACATTTCGTCTCAAGTTTAAAATTAATCAGTAGTCAGTAGATAAATGAAAGATTAAGCAGTCATTTGTGTGGGGCACTTCACTTACCGGCTCACTGGAGAACATTTCTTCCCGTTCTTCAAGTTAGGCCGATATCCGTATTACATTCTCACGTAGAGAGACCTCAAGCATAGCTCTCTTCATATAGCTGAACGACTTCTCTAAACCTCTCCACAAACATGTAGATTTGTCATTACATTGGTTATAACTAAAACTATAAAGATGAGGGTATATATAACAATAAAAGTCCTGCCATGTTATTCTAATATTCTTTTTAAAAAAAGTTAGATGAAACGCATCAAGAATGTTCGTTCCTTAGGCAGGCATAGTTGTTGTAATGATACCTCAAGTTTTGAATAAATAAAAAATCTAAAACGCCATATATATATATATATATATATATATATATATATATATATATATATATATATATATATATATATATATATATATACAGCTAATTAATACTTTAATATCCATTACGATAATAGCCTCTGTATTTTATCTTCGCAAAATGTTCAATAGAAAAACTGGGTTAAACTGGTTCTCAGATGACTGACCATTTACCATAAGGCGATATAGTATCGTGGTCACGAGTGAGGAACGGCGATATGCTCCTGTTGGGCCGGCCTACGCGCAATTTTGTTGCACTATATTTATTTGATATTTCCACAGAAGTAGTAATAATTTGTCTTATTATTGCGATTTCTGTGGATATTTCTTTTAAAAATGAAATGTACTCTTTTATTTGAAAATAAACCCATAATTCACCCCATGTATTTACTGGTGAACACATAGACAGAATTTAATTATAATTGCTTTAATTACTGATGAAACTGTTTTTTCTCTTGATGGATGTAGCTAAAATTGTAGATTTTGAGGAAACTGCGATCTTTTTGCATCGAGCCAAAATGTGTCAATCGTGTTCTTGGGCATCATAATTCAGTAAGGAAATCTTTAACTTTCATAATTAAAAAAGGTGAATTCGTGGTTTATAATGACAAAAAAAATTTTTTGTCGTTATAAATCACCTATAAAGCGTGAAATATCTGCTTTTGGCGCCCATTTCACACTAGTAACAACTAGTAGAACGTAGCGAGATACATTTATAGGAGTAGCTCACAGAAGTCCGGTATAATTGTAGGCCGGAGCATCACGGACAGGAAGCGTTAATCACGCGATGCCAGAGGTTGCAGCACCGAAACCGACCGGATCGGACCACCTGCTGCCGCTTGCCGTGGGCCTATTCCGCCCAGTTGATGTCCCCCGCACAAGATAATCCCAACCTATATTTTTATAGGGTAATACGCTTTTTAAAACATGATATTGTTTTGGGACCGTCAGATGTATCAATAAAATAAGTGCTAACCATTAATGATAGGCCGAGAAGGAAAGCGGGGTGTTCTGCTCGGGGAGCGGTCAACACTCCGTGTGATAGATAGTTCGGAGCTATTCTATATACACTGTTTTTGATTCGGAACTTTGATAGCGCGATTAAGTTTTCGATGTGTTTCGCTTGTGGCGCTACGACAGCGCCGCCACGATACCTTCAATTCTTTTTTATTTTTTGCATTAGAAGGGTTTTTTCCCGTCCCAGAAGGAGGTTAATCGTGTGTATGTACATATATATATCCGAAACGGCCTGATGGGTTTTAATATATGGGGTGTCTTTAGATTTGTTTTAATTGTGGAAGTGACATGCAGGTGTAATGTTAGGATATGAATTTATTCTGTTTTAAAAAATCTTTTTGATGCGGTCGGGTTATTTATTTATTTATTTTATAGGATAAGGGTGACAAACGAGCACACAGTCCACCTGATGGTAAGAGGATACTGTGGACCGAATACATCTACATCTATCCTCGATTACGTATCAAAATGCAGATGCATTGTCACCCGTGAGAACTAAGATGGAATGCCTCATTTCCAGTGAAAAGAGTCTTCGGTTGTCTACAGTCTACACTCATCGTACGAAACACAGCAGCGTTGAGCTGCTATTTAAGGCTGGACACATTCGTGCTACAACTATACTACTAATATGGCTGCAGCATTACTCTACCAGATCTAAATTACTGTTTTAACATTTAATCTTGTTTTATGTAGAATATGGGTGACAAATGAGCACACAGTCTACCTGATGGTAAGCGGACGCTATGGCCAAAGACATCGACTTCTTATCTTGATTAAGAAAAAAAATGAAAATGTGTTATCACCCCTGAGGATTAAAGTATATAAAAAGGTAGGTATCATAGGAACCCTCCCGTTGAAACCGTGGAGCTAGAGTCCACCGGATAACACTGAATGAATGATTGGTGAGTACGCACTCTTAGATACATTAGTAATCTGGGTGCTTTTACTTGTAGTTGCAACTAATATTTTAAATCATTTTCTTGAACGAACATGATCATAGTGGTGTCTATTTTTTAACAATATATTTGAACACGATGATTTCAAATATATTGTACATATATTAGCGAATAATCTTTCAAAATTAAATTGCGTCCAAAACTTATCTTTATGACAAAACCTAACTGGTGACCTTTGCGGTTTATGAATTCATCTGACTGAACGCATCAGCCAATTCACATTTCTCACCCTATAGAAACTCCAGAGATGAAGTGTAAAAAACCAGCTTTGTATATAATAATACGAATAAGTAGGTAATTAAAAAATAACATAAACTTACAAATTTTATTTTAAATTTTATATTTTACAAAACTGAAATTACAATCAAACTTACAGTCCACGTGATGGTGCTGGACTGAACTTGCTACAACAAGGGCACCTACTACCAACTTTATGCACAGAAGTAAGGATGCGTTGTCACTCCTGAGAACTTACGAGGTGTGTTCAAAAAGTAAGGTGACTTTTTGAATCTCGCGGGCAACGCACATTCGATTTTCGATTTTTGTATTTTGTTGCGTTGGTACACATGTCCTGAGCATATGTTTCAAGTTTGAAGTGTATAGCATGTTTAGTTTATTTTTGACAGTTACAAAGGTCAGACGTACTTTGGTGTGCTCGGCGATTTTCTTCTATCAAAAAAAAAATGGATCAAAGAATTTGCATCAAATTTTGTGTAAAAAATGGAATTACGTGCTCCAAAACACTTGAAATGTTGACAGTGGCATACGGTGAGTCTACTCTTAGTAAAAAAAACGTTTATAAGTGGTACAAGCTCTTTCAAGATGGCCGAGAAGATGCCAATGACGAACCTCGCTCTGGACGCCCCAGCACGTCAACAACCGATGAAAACGTTGAAATAGTGAAGAAAATTGTTTTGGAAAATCGTCGAATCACTATCAGAGAAGTTGCGGAGGATGTTGGCATATCGGTTGGCTCTTGCCATGAAATTTTTTCGGATATTTTGGACATGAAACGTGTGTCAGCGAAATTTGTTCCAAAATTGCTCAATTTCGACCAAAAGAACCGTCGCATGACAATCGCTCAAGAGCTATTGGATGATGTCAACAACGACCCAGATTTGCTCAAAAGGGTCATAACAGGTGACGAAAAATGGGTATACGGTTATGACGTCGAAACTAAGACTCAATCGTCCCAGTGGAAGCACACTGAATCACCAAGACCAAAAAAAGCACGCCAAGTTCGATCAAATGTGAAGGTTTTGCTTACAGTTTTCTTCGACTGTAGGGGTGTGGTGCATCATGAGTTCTTGCCACAAGGTCGTACGGTCAATAAGGAGTATTACCTTGAAGTTATGCGCCATTTGCGAGAAGCAATACGTAAGAAACGTCCCGAATTGTGGGTAAACGATTCATGGTTTTTGCATCACGATAATGCACCTGCTCACTCATCGTTGCTTGTGAGAGGTTTTTTGACCAAAAACAACACTACAATCATGCCTCAGCCACAATATTCACCGGATTTGGCCCCATGTGACTTTTTCCTGTTCCCAAAACTGAAGAGACCTATGAAAGGACGAAGATTTGTAACGATTGAAGAGATAAAAACTGCATCGCTGAAAGAGCTGAAGGCTATACCAGAAAGTGATTATCAGAAATGCTTTGACGATTGGAAACAGCGTTGGCACAAGTGTATTATATCTGAGGGGGATTACTTTGAAGGGGACAACATAAATATTGATGAATAAATAAATAGTTTTTCATAAAAATATAAAGTCACCTTACTTTTTGAACACACTTCGTATATGGAACGCCTTACAGCCTGTAATTATTACGACTCTGTGCCCTTCAGACCGTAACATAGCAATGAGAATGCTGTTATTTGATGGCACAAGGAGATGAGGGTGCTGCCTACCTGGATGAACTCTTGGGCAGAAAAGGATTCCACCACTACACTCATGTTTTTAAATAACTTTTTGACTAGGCGTTATTCATTTCGCTTATGTTGTAAATTCTTTCGTACGAGTTTATTTATAAAGATTTTTATGGTCATCAATAATCTTTTAAATGAAGATCGCGAGTGACATTAAAAGTGGAGTAAGTGCAGGCGAGAACGTTCCGTATCATATTCGCGTTGAGATTAAATTGGCGTGTAGGAATTTGACAGCTGTCGCGTATCTCCGTGCCAATTGATCGGCTCCAATTTAATGTTATGTATTTGTCAACGTGACGCATCCAATTGCTTACCATACGTCAGACAGTTTTGTATCGTTTTGTAAGTAGAGCACGAGACGGTATGTTGCTCACTATGAACGTTAAACAGGTCAGAAACCCAAAGTCATTTGGAATATTGTGACGTTCTTATACATATATTATACAATAACTTTACACTACTATTTTAAAACAAAAACATACGTTGTAGAGCTATATTGCAGCTATATATTTGTAGCACGAGTAGGTAGCTCGACGGGGAAAGGGCCACGCTTTCATAGAATATCTGCGTAAAGTGGTATTTCAATGCTGTTGTGTTTCGTACGGTGAGTGTAGAAAACAAAGGACCCATTTTACTGGAAACGAAGCATTCCATTTTAGTCCTCAGGGCTGATAACGCATCTGCATTTCGATTCTTAGAGGATTTAGGGGCTAGCTGTGGGCTTCAGCATCCACTTACCATCACCTGGACTATGTACTCGTTTGTCACCCTTATTATATAAAAAGTTATCAGCAGACGCATTTAGAACCACAAGACCTACGAGGAAGTCAATTCAAATGGTTTAATAGTAGAAGCGATTATATTATAGTAGCAAATCAATGATATCCGCGTACATTGCTTCAACTTATAATTCCTCATAATTATGTTTTATTACATTTTATTCAGAGTTGCGACTTCCTTTACAAAGTAAGAATTTTAATGAAGAACAAATGATAACGTTGTGCGCCTTGTAGCGAAAATTATCGAACGTCTGTTTCATTAGTTGTTATCGATACAACTGTACCGATAACCCATTGTGTATTCAAAATAAAAACATTACACTCAGTAGAATTTTCTCCTGTATCCTGCGGGCGGTACACCTACATACATACATTTCACAATGAAAAATCCAGATCCGGAACAATAATTAGTGGGCCATACAAATACTAGTTTCATGCGGGAGTCGAACCTGCGGCTCATGGCGCTGCAACTCGTTGCTGAGCTACTTCTCCACGGTGCCGTCAACGTCAACTATTGATGATTAATTGTTATTAAACGTCTTTGTGTTATACGATCATTTAACTCTGACGTGTAAATAGCTCAAATATTTTATTGCTTCACCTCGGTATTTCTTACATTTGGTTGGTTTTTCCTATTTCTTGTTTCAAGTATTTATATATTTTTTACAAAGGCGATCTTAACTGTTCAAACTGTAAATGATATTTAATAGAAAACATAAATAAACATAAACACTCACGCCTGTCACCCAGAGGGGTAGGCAGAGACTACAGACTTCCATTTGGCACGATCCTGACACACCTCTCTCGCCTCCTTCACATCCATACACCTCCGCATACATGCTTGTCGGTTAAGGGTACTCCTAATTTGGCCCGTTTTCAATAAATCGCCAATTTGGTCGATAAATTTTTGCCTAGGACGTCCCTTTCCGACTCTGCCATTCACTTCTGCAACATAAATTTTATAAATTTTCTTTGTCACTCTTTCCTCATTCATTCTTTCCACATGACCAAACCACCGAAGCATTCCTTTCTTAATCCTGGTCACCACATCATCTTGCAAACCACACTCTTCTCTTATTACACAATTTCTTACCCTGTCATTAAGATTCAGCCCTAACATACTCCTTAACGACCGCATTTCTTCTGCGTTCATTCTACTCTCGTGCTTCTTCTGCCACACCCAACTTTCACTACCATACGTTAAAGTAGGGACGAACACAGCATTGTGAATTGCCATACGTGCCTTTTTTTTTAATAGAAAACATTTTTTTAAATTCTCTTTTAATCAAGGGACCTTCGTTTTTTGTAGCATGTATCATTGTACTTTTAAACCAAAAAAGAAACACAAAACTGTTTATTAAATTGCTTGTACGATATACTAACTAAATGATTTGAGCAGCACTCGACAATCGTTCTGTCGAATATTGTCACCGCTGTGCATAGTTTTATATGGAAATCTGCAAGATCACGTGCAGAAACACAATGATTTCAGTTCATCATGAGTCTTAATTGGATTTTTTATAGATTAAGGGTGACTAACGAGCACATAGTCCACCTGATGTTAAGTGGATGCTGTGTCCATAAACATCTACATTTATCCCCGATTGAGAATCGAAACGCAGTGGAGTTGTCACCCCTGAGGTCTTAGATGGAAAGCCTCATTTCCAGTAAAAAAGGGTCTCCGGATCTCTACACTCACCATACGAAACACAGCAGCATTAAGGTGCTTTTTTACGCTGGTATTCTGTGAGAGCATGATCCTTCCCCGGTGGTGTCGACCCATTCCTGTTACAGCTATAATATAGCTGCAGCAGGCTCTAACACGTAAAAAGTAAAAACGTATACTTACTCAAAATACTCGTACTGTCACAAAATTGCGTATTTAGCCTCCTGGTGTCACGAGCCGCGCGCTGAGGCGGTCGTCACTATTGGCGTTATGTACAAACTTTGATAGTACAATGTAATTATGAACAAGACAACATTTGTCCTATTGTTAATTTTTTTTTCTTACACGAAGTAGGTAGGGTTTTCGGGTCTCATCACTCACTATACGAAACGCTACTAATTAGTACTAGTATTTTGTGATTACTGCCTACCGTGACTCTTATATTTAAATGGTATAATATAGTACCTGATTAGAGAATAATACCTGTATGATATCTTTTATGCGTACGTAATAATAGTTCAATTATCAAGTTTTTAAATGAGATTAAAGAAATCCAGCTGATTCATCAGTTTTACAATGTAGATTGTAGATTAGGACATTGATAGTCGTTTGTCTGTTACGGATCACATTATTTATGAAGGTTAATACTATAAGTACTCTCGTTGTTCTACGAAAAATCTCTTCCTTGTTTGGTATAAAGTAATGATTTATAAGATACATACCTAAAGCCTTATGCGAGTACTTTTATATATTATATTGCAAATTCTGTATAGTTTTTTTGCACAACAGTCCGTGTAGCGTTTTAGACTTGTCGTGTAAACCCCGGTTGAGTTAAGTTTGCACTTGGTGCGCATGACATAACCATGGTAATTTATAGAAAATATTACCGTGACATAACAACAATAATAATCCAAAAGATAAACAAATAGGAGACGAAAATTAAGACGTGCGTACCGATAACGGAGATGCAAACCGTACTGACGCGACTGGTATGAACTGGGGGTTGACAGCGAAGAGACGGAGGGTCTCGCATTGCAGTGAGGTGCAAACTTAGCTCAACCGGGTTGTATATTAGTATAACGTGAAGAGAAAACTTTGTACCCCTTTTTAACTAAATTGAACGCAATCAGTGTGCGATTTGGAATAGTTAAAGTCTATATGCAGAAGGAGCGTAGAAAGACAAAATTTATTTAAAATATGTGCTATTAATACATTATTTTATTTAATATTAATCCTGTCAATATCAAACGCATATCGCTTGGACATATGTTGTTTGTTGACGTTCATACCGCCTGAACCACTGAGTCGACTATTTCTAATCACTGAGTTTTAAACAAAAACGACAAAGGAAGCGTTTATTTTATATTTTACATCATAGATGAGTGTGTGTGTGTGTGTGTGTTTTATGTAATAATATGCAGCTGAAAGTGCAATACAACTTATTTTTCTTGTAGGATATGAGTGACCAGCGAGCACACAGCCCACCTGATGATAAGTGTATACTGTAGCCCATAGACGTCTATTCGTACATCTATAATCGATTAAGAATCAAAATGCAGATGCGTTGTCACCACTGAGGACTGAGATGGAATGCCGCGTATCCAGTAAAAAGGGTCTCCGGTTCCCTACACTCACCGTACGAAACACGGCAGCATTCAGCTGCTATTTCACGCTAGTATTCTGTGAGAGATCTACTTCCCCGGTCGAGCCGACCCATTCGTGCTATAACGATAATATAGCTGTAACATGAATCTACCACGCGTCAATAGAAGATCTCTTGAGCCCGGTTGTTTTCTGTTTCCTGATGATGTTAGTGCTGTTATTTTTTTGGTTTTCATAGCTTCATCGTGGGGCCTTGGCAAGCAACTGATTTCTTTATTTATTTCGTTGGGAACGAGTACCATCAGCTGAAGACAATGGCAGCTAATCTCACAGATTTTTTCGTCTCCATATCCGCATTATTCGTGAACACGTGTATTTATCTTACATACATTTTAAGTTAATGAACAGCCTTGAGTTTAAATTACTGTAATTTAAAATTATTTTTTCAATACAACTCAGCTTTAATAGAATTAACAAACTAACATTTTTTTTATCAAACTTTTTTACTCGACTGCCCTAGAAAGAATGTAATGTTTTTCGAGTATATGTTTGTATTTTGTCTATTTCTTTGTTAGGCTCTCTTGCCCAAATGGCTTGATGAATGTCTGGATGGATGATGGATGGATGTCTGGATGGCTGGATGTCATTAGAATTGTTTTAGTTGTAGAAGTGACATAGAATATTGAAAAAATCTTTTCATTAAAGTTTTTACATTGTGGGGTTTTCGAAATTACTCTTTTAATCTTTGGAGTTGTTTATTTATTTTATTATTTTTTATTTTGTGCAAGCAGCCATGCAGGTCTAGAGAGGCCAGTATCACTGCGATCTGTAGGATGATCTATTGTGATCGCTACTATGGCTATAGTTCACTGCTAAGCCTAATGTATTTAATTAATAGAAGGAGTTGCTTGGCTGTGACAAATTTCACTTCTTCTGGGCTAAGAAACTTGGAGTTGTTTATTCCCTATGAGAGTTTATTTTCATGCCTAGACAATTTTATCTTCACGATACATGCGTACCGCAAACTTGCCTTCAGCTGTAGACACTTAGTTTAACGACTGTAATGATAAAGTGCCCATGTTTTATGTATGCGAACCTCTTCCTTTCATCATCGGACAACCAAACATTCGCCCAGTGTCCACCATTTTGTTGTCGACTTACCACGCATCCGAACCAAAAGGTTTGCTTTATCGTTTGGATGTGTACAGCAAAGGAGTGGAATCAGTTGTCAGCATCAGTCTTTCCATCCGTTTGCAATGAGGATGTCTACAAGCAAGTGTGCTGCGTCACCACGCACCATCGGGTGGGACAGTAATGCAGTGCTGGATTAGTGTAGTAAACAATATATGTTCTTTCGTTCTTGTTTTGTTTGTGAAATAAATTTTATTGGGTTTCTCATATCCTACATAAATAAAAATAGAAACTTTTTAATTCGGTATAAATTATAAATAATACTTGTCGAATGTCACTTTTATGCTTAATGCTGCTTCGAAAAATACTTCTGTCATGGGAGGAACCAACAGAAATCCGGCGGTACTATTTTTTTGAAAAAAAAAGAACAGTTTAAAAGTATTAAAGTTATACAATAATTAAGAACACAGAACAAATTAGAAATAGCTTGGTAGCGTTCACCTCATTCTCAGGGGTTATTATTATCTATAAATTACTTAATATTATAATAACCCTGTTTTAACAATCTGTGTTTAATACATTTTTTTTAACTTGGCGGAAGTCAAGTTTTGTATATTTTCTGGGATTTTCTTGTAAAAGCAAGATTATAGAAACAAGTAACTAGAACTATTATAACTATTTCTATATACGATTAGTGGTATTTATAACTATTCCTGTTATGTAACTATTTTATCTACATACGTAGTGGGCGATGTTGCTCACGTTTGAACAGAAATCCAAGGGGGCGGGCGGATGTCTAATTCCGCACCACCGGAAGTGACGCGCGCAGCCCTTGGCTCCCAATCGAATACCTCGCGGCGGATGGAGTGAAACAACTTTAGCTGTCTGTTGGTACTGATTGCTTTAAGTTTGTTTCGTTCTGATTTACACGCAGCTTTGTATGCTGATCTTTGATGTAAATATGTTGGGTTAGAGGAGTGTGTTGATGGTTTGTTGGTTTAATTACGTTTATAATATTATTTTATACATTTAAGCATCAGTACGCTAATAGCAGGGTGCAAACCGCGAACTCAAAAGGTTGTGGGTTCGAGTCCGCCATTCGTCTATTGTCGTGAAACACTCCCTAACAACCTAACACAAGCAAACCGGGAAAATTTTAAGCTTACCAGGAGTAGTTGACTATACTAGTAATGTTTTTGGCATTAGTAATAGTATTTAAAAAAATCATTTACTTGAAGTTTGCTTGTTAGTTTAGTTAATGGCATGTCTTTACAAAGTTGTTTATGCATTCATCCTTCGATTTCAACTCCCTATAAGGATTAAAACCTCAGATGATTTCAATGAACATTTAAAATTAAGAGAGATCAAACGAGCTTGAGAAAAGAGAGGAATAGTGCGGTGTGAAGGCATAAAAGGTATATTCCTACAAGGGTACCTAATGCCAAAGACACGAACCTGAAATTTTGAATAATGTGTCCATTTTTCAAATGATTAAAAATGTAATGATTTCTTATACTTATGCGAATACTACACATGGAATAAAACTAATTTAACAGATTTTATCGCGTTTAGTTTTGACGTGTTTGACCTCCTAATGTCAGTTAACGAAGGCTTCTTTAGACTTTTGATGATTAATTTTTGATTCGACCTAGGCAGAACAAGCCTGCGATAGGTGTCTTGAAGTCTTACAGTTGTAAACATACTTACGGAGCCTAAATATGAATCTTAATACAAGTTTTATATTTACTTAATATAAGATTTGTTCGTAAACAACAGTATTTATATGTATAGCAGTGGTTATAAGTATTTAGCTGTATTTTAATAAGGAACCGTAGTAAATATTAGTATAATCAATAAGTGCAGAAACTAGAGGAATTTAATGCAGTTGGGCATTCGGGCGTGCATGACAATACACAAGCATGCTCTTAATGTTCGTATAACAATGTTCTGAGTAGGGTTATCAACTTTACCATATTATAAATTATCTTACTATGTCGGTGGTCCTAATACTATAATTCTTAAAAAGTTGCAGTTGCAGACGACATTACTATATTTTTATCACTTACAAAATTAGGAAAAGTTCTAAGGGCAAAAAAGCAAATGTTATCTTTATTTACCTACTTTATTGAATCTGTTTTCAAAACACTGTCTATAAAGTGGACCTAGTATTCGAAAAACAATTAAATGTACAAAGACGAGAAGAGAGTAATCACTTAGAGAATTAGGAAAAAGTTCTATGGGTAAAATAAAAAAATATCTTTATTTACCTACTTAAGAGGATACCTTGAAAATGAATCGAAATTTTGGGGGCGTAGCTTATTTCTTTGTCGGTAAAGCTAACGGACGACTGAGGGAGTGTCAAAATGAAAGTGATGCTATGACTTCATAGTACGCAAATTATGAGATAGCCATACCGAGCAAGCGCTCGGAAAAAAACTAAGTAAGCGCCAAACAACATTTTTATTTATTTTAACAAAACTTCGTTATGGATTAAAAAACTGGTTTATGAAAACTTAGATGTGATTATTTACTATGTCTTAAAAATAATTCCATGAATTTATTCGTAACAATATTGTGGTGTCATCGAAAAATGTAAATAATTAGAGCCTACTTTGCAATTTTTTTCCATCGAGAAAATTTCATGATATCGTGTTTTCCTTTTATGCAATCCAAGGTCATATAGTCAAAAATCATTTACCAAAAATTTTGGTTTGTAATCTATAAAACTTTAAAAAATAGGTTAAATAGAAAAACCACCAAATTTTCGAGGTATTCACCTTAACTGCATCTGATTTGTAAACACTGTTTGTATATTGGATATTTAAAATATAAAATTAGAGCACCAAAATTAATTCGAACAGCCTTAGAACAGGCACCCAGACTTGACGCGTTAGAACCTATGGGCTCTAGTTATACTTGCAACGAATATTCGGCTACTGTTCTGTATTCGGCCTTTTCGAATAGTTTCATCATTGGTTGAATACCGAATATCTAGGTACTATCTGGCCGAATACCGAATAATACTTAAGTCAGATGTTTTGATGTAGTCATTTAATTGGTAAAAGAAAATATTGATTTATTTTTAATATTTTTCTAGTATTCATAGACACAGAATCAACTTCTGTATTATAAAAATAAAAAATTAAAACTCGCAGATAAATGTCTATACACTTGAATTATATTAATTAATTTGGAAGATTATGGTGCAGAAAGACTAAATTTTCTGCATTTTAAAACAGTACTCCCGTTTCTTTTCGTGGACAATCCAAGCTTTAGAGTATAGATGATCTAAATAAACACTACTTCATTTCCGGCCGAATGATTTTGCCTAATATAAGGATATTCGTGCAAAAAGCCCACGGAATATGTTGCAAGTCTAGTTCTACTTCTAGTACGTAGTGCATATTACCTCAATGCCTACTCCGAAATCTATTTCGGCGGATGCGTTAACGCCGTTGCACATCTAAATCGGTACTCGGTATACATTTTTTACAGCTTCCATCCGTCGATCCGTCGCTCCGTACACGCGGCGGTCTATTCTCGTTAGTCTATAAACGGTGAGCTCCGGCCCGGTTATAATTAGAGATGGCCAAACGGTCGAATGTGCCACGTTCGCACCTGATTGGAAACCAGCCAGCGGCGGCCGCGGCGTCCATTTCTGCTGGTTCACTCGCAACTCATTCATTGACTTTTAATTGTTCCATGATTACGTTTGGCAATTAGTTAATTGATTGAGGTTTTTTTGTACTCTGCAGCGCGGTCGGTTGCCTTCTAGAGGGTGACTTAGGTCGTGTTCATAGTGCGACACGGGCCACCGGCGCGGCGGACTGGAGAGGCTTAGCCATACGCAGGCTTTCCCCTCTGTCAAAGTACAAATTATACGACGCGGTCCTGTGCGTACAATAAAACTAACTGCAGCCGTACTGCTCACTAGACTAAATCTAGTTCCGCCGCTGAATCGACATCCTACGAAAATGCCAAAAAATTTTTGATGTCTATAGTAAATGATTATGAATTTAATACGTCTGCATTTAAATTATTAACCGAGTAAAAACGTGGATGTCTATGGTCCACGGCGTTCAATTACCGCCAGGTGTATTGTATGCTAGTTACTTACGTTTTACTTCTATAAAAAAATTATAAGGTTAATTAGCGTTAACCTGCGTTAATTATACACTTTGATTCAGTAGTTACGAAATCTATTATACTTATGACTTAATGAGTTATACAGTCTGTTCGTAATTAATGAATAATTCGAACTCATTACGAATTTATTGCTTTTTTATTACTTAATTTAATGTATAATGTATATGAGGTGTAACATTTTGGACCCACTCTTTTTTTTATGTTACCCTCTTACCCTCACACTAGGCTTTTCTCCTGTACTGTGGAGGCAACTTACATACATGAATTGTATAAGGACAAAAATCTAAACCCGGAAAACTTGCAGGTTATAAATGTACTTGTACTTCAATGAGGGATTCGAACCCGCTTCCCTCAACGCCGCTGCGCCACGGAGCCGTCAAAGCTTTCGTTTTGGTTGTATTATCAATCCGCGCTAAATACTACGTCAGCAATTATATAACATTACGTAAGTCCACCTGATGATAAGGCTACTGCAGGACATGGACATCTGCAGCCAACGTCAAACAAAGTACCTATAGTGCCTAGTAATCTACATGCCTGATGAATATTTCCTTTATGTATGCATATATCTACGCTGAAGCTATTTCATGTTTGCAACACTAATGTTCTCCTATCGACCAGGGATGGACCACGCTTACCAGTATCAAATACCAGCTTCAAATAGCAGCTTAACACTGCTGTATTTCGTTTATTGAGTGTAGAGAACCGGAGACACTCTTTACTGGAAATGAAGCATTCCATCTTAGTAACGTATCTGCATTTTGATTCGTTATCGAGGGTAGGTGTAGATGTCTATGGGCCGCAGCAACCACTTACCATCAGGTGAACTGTATGCTCGTTTGCCACTCTTATACTATAAAAAAGGTAACACGATATTTTATCTTAGTCCTCAAGTGTGACAACTCGTCTAAATTTTGATTCTTAATAGACGATAGATGTAGGTGCCTATAGTCCACAGCATACAATTAATATAAGGTAAGTTTGTGTGTTCGTTTACCACTCTTGTAAAAACAGATGTAGAACGAATTTAGGTAACCGAAGAATCTTATACGAGTATATGTACTAAATTAAAATCTTTGTTTTCACGGATTTTATCGCGTATATTTAACTTTTTAAATACCCCGACGTTTCGAGAGCTTTACAACACCCATGGTCACGGGGGGACTGAAATGTTCAACGTCCAGATGTCATAGTTAACCGCGGTTACCATAAATTAAAATTTAACTTTTGTTCCGTTCTACACAATTAATCTACAAATTAAATTTTAATCTATGGTAACCGCGGTTAACTATGACATCTGGACGTTGAATATCTCAGTCTCCCCCCCCCCCCAGCCCCCCGTGACCATGGGTGCTGTAAAGCTCTCGAAACGTCGGGTATTTACTCGTAAAAAGTTAAATATACGCGATAAAATCCGTAAAAACTAGTATTATTTCAATGTGTAGTGTTCGCGTAAATATAAGAAATCATTATGATTGTTTTCATTGGAATTTATACTAGAGTGAACTAGTGATGGTAATGATGTCTTATATTTACGAGAACACTACACATCTAAATAAAACTAGTTTTTACGGATTTTATCGCGTATGTTAACTTACTTTATATTCCTGACATTTAAATATCTATATACATATATATATATATATATATATATATATATATATATATATATATATATATATAAAAAAAAGAGCCGTGGTAGCTCAGATGGTTAGCGCTCGCTGCAAAATTTCACCAATGAAATTGTTAATTGCAATTTTAAGTGCTGATTTACCACGTACTCGACGGTGAAGGAAAACATCGTGAGGAAACCTCGCCAACGGATACTTCCTTGCCCTAATATCCTCTCAGAAATGAGACTTTTTTATTTTTTGTAAAATATCATTGGCTGGCCAGACGGTAAAAAAGGTCAACCAGTATAGGTTATGTATATTAGGTTTCTTAAGTCATAATCACTAAACGTAAATGTTAAAAACATGTTTATAATTTAATTGTTGCCAATGCAAATTACAATTGCAACGATGAATTGACGGGTGTAGACAATTAACGCCCTTGTTTAAATGGTTTAAATATGAGATTCGTATAAAAATAGTTTGCCTATGTACATATAGTATTAAGAGCTTCAAAAGTTACAAAATAGGAACATAACATTTGTGTCAACGATACCTATACTAAATCTAGCATTACCACCAGATCCTATCAAAAGTTCACAGCTTAATAAAGGCCATATTGCCATAGATGGCAAGCGCGTTAGCAACCGTGGTTTTGTGAAGTGAACTTCTTTACCGATGTAGTGGAGAAAGGAGACGGGGATTTCTGGGCCCAATTTGTAATAAGTTGAAATATGATTAAAAACATCTGAATCTGTGCTTACAGTGACAGCTCCTGTCTGACTCAACTACATCTATGATCATAATATGATTTTGATCACGGTTCACGATTTTGAAGCGAGACTGAGCGGTATCGGGCGGCAGGGTGCAAGCTTCAGGACGCCGATAGTTTATGTAATTTCTTTTTATAGTGAAAATAATGGTAATTTAAAAAAAAAGCATAAACCCTGCTTTATAGTTAGTTCAGTTAGTACGCACAGTTTCATGATCTAATTTAAAGTATTTTGTGAATACCAGCGGTTTATTTTTCGGTTTGGAGGTAACTTTGAATTTTTTTTCTATCGAGAAAATTTTACGGAATCGTGTTTTCGTCTAACATAGTACTTAACATCAATCCTCAACTTTACCATAAATTAATGCTGCGATACTTTCGGTATGACGGAGGATCTTGCTAAGCCATTTGAGGTAGTATAGGCCCTTAAATAGAAGTTTTTCGGTTTCTAGTGTTATTAACTTTTAACACTTTTTATTTAAATTCTTATACTAACAGAAACAGGTGCCGTGTAGTGGCGGTTGAGAATATCCACTACCCCATATCTTCCCGT
Source organism: Parnassius smintheus behrii (assembly GCA_036936625.1). NCBI lineage: Eukaryota > Metazoa > Arthropoda > Insecta > Lepidoptera > Papilionidae > Parnassius > Parnassius smintheus. The sequence continues at coordinate 47,334,341 of JAUPFT010000010.1, read as the reverse complement.
GGGTGTCGTAAGAGGCGACAGAGGGAGACAGGCAGGAGATGGGCAGCAGCATCTTCCTAATAACAACACTAATATAATAAGAAACTGCGGTTGTCAACCCGCTCGCCAAGCGTGGCAACTATGGCAAATACCCCCCAATGAATAAATACACAAACAGACGGCCCCCAGTCCCCGGCGGCCCCGCTATTCCTGGCTACGGTGGCGACCATGGTAACGGCGGGGCAGGGGGTGCTAAGAATCTCCGGTGGAGGTTCGGTTGCCACCTACGACGACTCGACCTGGCAACGTATAACGCACGCACCCTGAGGACTGACGAGAAGATACTGGAGCTGGAAGAAGAGGTAGACAAGTTGCGCTGGCATATTATTGGATTATCCGAGGTCCGAAGAGAGGGGGAGGACACGGCAATCCTCGAGTCCGGCAACTTGTTCTATCACCGGGAGGGCGACCATCTGTCCCAAGGAGGTGTCGGATTTATCGTCCACAAGTCTCTCGTCAACAACGTTGTAAAGATTGGGAGTGTGTCGACGAGGGTCGCGTACCTGGTACTCAGAATTACCAGACGGTATTCGCTGAAGGTCATTCAGATTTACGCACCAACCTCGGCACATCCTGATGAGGAGGTGGAGGAAATGTATGAGGATATTTCCAGAGCCATACATTCCTCCAAAACCCACTACACGGTGTTGATGGGAGACTTCAACGCAAAACTAGGCACAAGAGAAAGCGGTGAGCTGAAGGTAGGGAAATTTGGAGTGGGGCAACGGAACCGAAGGGGCCAGCAGCTGGCCGACTTTATGGAGAAAGAGGGACTCTTTATGATGAACTCTTTCTTCCAGAAGCGGTCCCACAGGAAGTGGACCTGGTCGAGCCCCGACGGTTCGACAAAAAATGAGATTGACTTCATTATGACGACCAGACGCCAACTGTTCAGTGATGTCTCAGTGATCGCAAGGGTGAAAACTGGCAGCGATCACCGAATGGTTAGAGGCACACTGAACCTAAACGTTAAGTTGGAGAGGTCTCGTCTAATGAAGTCAACGCTCCGTCCCCCTCGTACTCTAATCCAGAATCCCGAAACCTTTCAGCTCGAGTTACGTAACCGCTTCCAGTGCCTAGAAGATTGCAATGCAGTGGACGATATGAACGACAAGCTCGTGGAAACTGTCCATGCGGTCGGAGCTAAGTTCTGCAAGACCCGCCGCAGAAGAACACAAAAACTCTCCGATCACACTCTTAATCTCATGGCTGTTAGACGGGAGATGAGGCTGCAATCGTCAACAGATTTGACAGCGTACAGGCAACTGAACAGACAGATCTCCAAATGCATGCGGCGAGACTTACGCAACTTTAATACTTCTCGTATTAAAGAAGCGATCGAGCGGAACCAGGGCTCCAAAGTCTTTGCCAGAGATCTGTCTGCCAGAAAGAGCCAACTGTCAAAGCTGAAGACTGAGTGTGGCAACATCGTTTCCGGGACACCTGAGATTCTGAGTGAGATTGAGAGATTCTATGGGCAGCTGTACACATCATCGTTGGAGCCACACGCAAGTGTGAGTAACGATCCAAGAGCAAGTCTTATCCGACACTATTCCGATGATATCCCGGACGTCTGTCTCAGCGAGATTAGAATGGCTCTCCACCACCTTAAAAACGGCAAGGCCCCGGGCGAGGATGGAATTCCAGCGGAGCTTCTGAAAGCGGGTGGAACACCGGTACTTGAAGTCCTTCAGAAGCTCTTCAATTCCGTCCTCCATGGTGGCACTACTCCGGAGGCGTGGAGCAGAAGCGCGGTGGTTTTGTTCTTTAAGAAAGGCGACAACGCTCTCTTGAAGAACTACAGACCGATTTCCCTTCTGAGCCGCGTCTACATGCTATTTTCGAGAGTCATTACGAATCGTCTCGCACGCAGACTCGACGACTTCCAGCCTCCCGAACAAGCCGGTTTCCGAAAAGGCTTCAGTACCATAGACCACATACATACCCTGCGGCAGATTGTACAGAAGACCGAAGAGTACAATCTGCCACTTTGCCTGGCATATGTGGACTATGAGAAAGCCTTTGATTCCGTCGAAATTTGGGCGGTGCTACAGTCCCTTCAGCGGTGCCAAGTTGACTGTCGGTACATCGAAGTGCTGAAGTGTTTGTACAGTAGGGCTACGATGGCTATCCGAGTACAGAACCAGAGTTCGAAACCCATCCAACTGCAGAGAGATGTAAGACAGGGTGATGTTATATCCCCGAAACTCTTCACCGCTGCGTTGGAAGACGTTTTCAAGCTACTGGACTGGAAAGGATACGGTATTAACATCAATGGCGAGTACATCACTCACCTTCGATTTGCCGACGATATAGTCCTTATGGCAGAATCGCTGGAGGACTTAAGCATTATGCTCAATGACCTCAATAGTGTCTCCCAACAGATAGGTCTTAAGATGAACATGGACAAAACAAAGATCATGTTTAATGTCCATGTCACACCTGTGGCGGTAGTTGTTGGGAGCACTATGCTCGAAGTTGTTGACGAGTACGTTTACCTGGGACAAATAGTCCGACTAGGTAAGTCCAACTTCGACCGAGAGGTCAATCGACGGATTCAACTCGGCTGGGCAGCGTTCGGGAAATTACGACATATCTTTTCGTCAGGTATACCTCAATCTCTAAAAACTAGATTGTACAACCAGTGCGTGTTGCCAGTGATGACTTACGGATCTGAGACGTGGTCCTTCACTGCTGGCCGTATGAGGACGCTTAAGGTCGCTCAGCGAGCTATGGAGAGGGCTATGCTCGGAGTTTCTCTGCGTGATAGACTCAGAAATGAGGATATACGCAGTAAAACCAGAGTGACCGACATAGCCCAACGGATTAGTAAGCTGAAGTGGCAATGGGCCGGCCATATAGCTCGAAGAACCGATAACCGATGGGGAAGAAAGGTTCTCGAGTGGCAGCCTCGTACCAGTAGGCGTAGTGTAGGGCGACCCCCCACTAGATGGAGTGACGACCTGGTAAGACATGCAGGAAGTCGATGGATGCAGGTGGCTCAGGACCGTGCTTTGTGGCATTACTTGGGGGAGGCCTATGTTCAGCAGTGGACTTGTGAAGGGCTGTAATGATGATGAATGATGACTAACAGAAATATTCGTAATTTGCTCTATCCATTCTAATCAATATAAAATATACCTAACTGACTTCTCAGAAAGAAACATTAATCTCTACGCTTTTCTGACTTCCGCTACTATGAAATCTGTCAAATTTTTCACCTTCTTCCTATAGGGCACCGCTCTGGTGCCAGAAAAAGTCGTGGATGCCCTCAATAATGGGACTCCTTGGGATGCTGAGACTTATTTATCTGATAGAGTTTGTCACTAAATATAGTCTCATTTTATCTTTCTTGATGCTATAATACCTTAAAACATCTCCATTCAGCAAAACGAGAATTCTATCGTTTTGCATAGATTGACCAAAAAATTTATTATTATAATATTTACTTTAAAATTAAAAAAAATAAATAAAAATACCTGATTATCTTCAAACGGCTGAAAAGAATTTTTTTAACATAACTAAGAACACTGTCGATCAAGACACTTTTCAAACAAAAAAAAACATTTCTAAATCGGTTCAATCGTTTAAGAGCTACGATGCCACAGACAGACAAACAAATACGCAGACACACACGTTAAACATAATATCACACTCTCACAGAATACCAGCGTGAAATAGTAGCTTAACGCTTCTGTGTTTCGTATGGTGAGTGTAGAAACCGGAGACCCTTTTTACTGGAAACGAGGCATTCCATCTTAGTCCTCACGGGTGACAACGCATCTGCATTTTGATTCGTAATCGAGGATTGATGTGGATATCTATGGGCCACAGTAACTACTTACCATCAGGTGGACTGTGTGCTCGTTTGTTACCCTATCCTATAAAAAAAAATATAACACCCTTCTTTTTCGTCGGGGTTAAAAGTTCAAAGTATTCTTCGTTACTATGACATCATGACGTCAAACATCTTAGTCCCTCCGTCACCATGGATGCAGTAATGCACCCGAAACGTCGGGAATTAAAAATTTAAAATGAAACGCAATAAAATCCGTAAAATTAGTTTTATTAAGGAAGTGGTGACGGGCTGACGGGCGTCCCGCAGTCTGCCGCAACGCGGTCAAGGTACCGCGACCGCACAGCACGCGGTGCGGCTCGCCGAGAACACCGACATATCGTTAAGGTGGATGCAAGTGTCTGTCCAGAGGCTAGAGAGCAACAGCTTTTCTCAATACTGTATTTGTTGTGAGAAGTGAACCCAGCTGCACTGACTTAAAGCCAGATATACTGTCTTTTTATATTTTTTTATAGAATAAGTGTGACAAACGAGCTCACAGTCCGCCTGAATGTTCCTTACACTCACCATACGAAATATAGCATCATTAAGCTGGTATTCTGTGAGAGTGTGGTCCTACCCCGCTCGAGCCGACCCATTTGTGCTACAACCATAATGTAACATGGCTCTACCACGTTGTAAAACCACATTTTCTGAACCAGTCGTGAATGAAGCATAACAGTGACTTTCAATATAGTACGTGAGAGTAATATATTATGGTCATCCAGATAATATGGTCACTTTCTTATAACTTAAAAACTACAACTTTGTTTGCATGGGTGGCTCTGTGATACGATAGCTCTTTATCGGTCAATCAATTAATAAAGGATCAAAGGGCGCTGCTTTATCGACGCCATTTTGGCTGTTGACATCATAGTAAATATTTTAATCGATTTTAGTATGGTGTGTTAGTTTTTTAAGTTGATTTTTCGAAGTGTTCCAAAATATTGCCTAATGCTTGTTTGCTTTTTTTTCTTAATATATTAGTTATAGTATACGACTTTGTTTTTGTGTGTGTCCTCCTGCTACTTTTGGTTTTACATGGCGGCAATGCTTAAGATGATCATATTACCCTCACGTACCTTACGTATTATTTATATAAAAAGCTTCTATTTCTATTTCATTAACAAGACGTTTACTTGTATGAGCTAACGGTATCATTTAGCAGTGATGTGTGAAAGATGAAAGTCAATCAATATCGTGGCGTGACGAGGGCGTGACGGGTGCGTAACCCGACGCCACGGGGTGTCGCAATCGGTGGCGAGGCGGTGCGCCAGAACACTGGTGGTTGTGCAACGGAGATGCGTGGCCAAGGTCGGCCGTTACGAATACGAATTTGATGTTCATTAATTTGCAGCGTACGTTTGTATTACTCATCTCGCGGTGATATTCCACCGTTTACCGTTACCTTTACAGCCTATTATAGTCCACTGCTGAACAAAGGCCTCCCCTATAGAGTGCACCATAGGGGGAATTTGCCATAGTTGCTACCGTAGAATACTATAATACATACTTAATATAGTATTCTATGGTTGTCACGTTTTTTTTTATTTCAAGTCATTATTAGGAAGACGTTGCTGTCCATCCCCTGATTTGCTTCCCACTGTCGCTTGCCACCACACCCACGGGGTGATATGGGGTGGTGGATATTCTTACAGCTCCACCATACGGTCTTTCTTGCAAACAATAAGAATAATCATTTCTACCCATAATGATTTCTTATATTTACTAATAAGATAATATCGTGTTTTATTTTCACTTATAATTTTAATTCCTAACGATTCGTTTGCCTTCCAGCACCGACGGTCATGAGCTCGCGAGGAACTGAGGTGACTTACGTCTCGATGTCATAGTTATCACGGAGTACCTTCAGCTTTTAACTGTTAGTTTTGGTACGATATACGCAGCATGAGCTTACTGTATCTTGAAGTCTTGTATTGGTGTACTTGGGTTACGGTTTAATTTTATTAATTACTGAATTAAAAATGGGTGTAAATAAAACGCGACAAAATCCGTAAAGATAGTTTTATTCAATCTCTCTACCTATTTCGTCTTCTTCTTTCTTTCTATAGTATTGAATTCTGATTTTTATACAATTTATTTTATTTTTCGGTTCATAAAAATAAACGGAAAACTTAAAAAAGAAGACTATTTGAATTTATTTAGGCATAAGTTATGGACCGATCGAAGTTTCAAACTGGCTGAATTCTAATCGCGATGTTGATACTAATAGCGAAAGTTATTTTTGTAAGTAAAAAGTTTATGTTGGCCAACCAAGCTAAAGCAGTATATTTATTTTAATTGAGAGGTAGAATATGAGGCATCTTTATTGGCTGACTCGTAAAAAAGTAAATGTTTTTTTAAGTGTTGCGCGATATCTTTGTTAAGTATGAACCGATTTCGATGATCCTTTAAAAACATAGGATATCTATGATTCTTTTTTTTTTTTGAGATTTTTTGTGATTCTTGAGATTGGCTGGCACAGAATGCCTTTTTAGCATTAAGTTCACCGTTGCACCAATTTATTTTGAGTGCAAATAAGGTACTTTATATCTATCTATCTATATCTGTATTATTTCTGTTATAGATCACCTCCAAAGTAGTTTCGGTTTCCCTACTGAGTTAACTCATCTCTGTATATTTGTGTACCAATTCTTTAGTAATTGGTCTCATGTTTACCAATTGAATATACGGGCTTATATCACCGTCAAAATGTATTATTGTAAATAATTCAGTGTATTATTATCTTGAATATGTAACCACGGTACTCTTCATTAAGAACTGAACAGTCATTAATGATATTTGAACTCGAAGATCAATATTAATGACGCATCGTCTTGGCAACGGGTTTGTACACTCACTCAACTGCAATTAACGTGAAGTGTTGATAAACGAACTGTTATTAAAAATTTATTCTCTATGTAGCAAATTCATACTCAGCTATGGAGGAGCTAACTATTATAATAATAGTTTATCAAATTTTCAAACCACCAATGTCTTTTCAGCAGCATCAAAATTATTTCCGCTTTTGTATATCGTCGTTGCGATAAAATCTCAGGATGTATAAAATATGTGTTGCCGTGCTGCAGCTATATTATGGTTGTAATATGAATGGGTCGGCTCGACTGGGGAAGGACCACGCTCTCACAGAATACCAACGTAAACGCATCTGGATTTTGATATTTAATTGAAGGTAGATGGTGCTCGTTTGGCACCCTTATTCTGCAAAAAAGTTCGACAGAGTCAAATGAAAATTCCAATAAAAGTTTCCTTTTATAAAAGATCAAGATAGCAGTGGCATACGGCAGTGGAAAGGTAAGCCGTCTCTGTGCAGTAAAAGCAGCATGATGATTTCTTATATTTACGCGAACACTACACATTGAAATAATACTAGTTTTTACGGAATTTATCGCGTGTATTTAACTTTTTTACCCGACGTTTCGAGAGCTTTACAGCACCCATGGTCACGGGAAGGACTGAGATGTTCAACGTCCAGCTGTCATAGTTAACCGCGGTTACCATAGATTAAAATTTTAACTTTTGTTCCGATCCACACAGTATGAACTTATGGTATCATGGAGTCTTGCAGTTGTATGCTTGGGTTGGGATTTAATTTTATTTATTATAGGACGGGGCCCCCGTCACTACATCAGATTTGATAGACCACAAATCCTCGCTAAAGAACACCGATTACTTCCAAGGATGATTCGCGAGGCTATTGAAATCAAAAAACATCCTAATTTCAATAGAGAAGATGGCTGGGTGCTACCATCTGCTTGGGATCCTATAATAAATAAAATTAAATCACAACCCAAGCATACAACTGCAAGACTCCATGATACCATAAGTTCATACTGTGTATATCGTAACAAAAGTTACAATTTTAATCTATGGTAACCGCGGTTAACTATGACAGCTGGACGTTGAACATCTCAGTCCTTCCCGTGACCATGGGTGCTGTAAAGCTCTCGAAACGTCGGGTAAAAAAGTTAAATACACGCGATAAATTCCGTAAAAACTAGTATTATTTCAAAGCAGCATGACCTTTGCAACGGGGTCGCCAGCTGGTCCACATTCCAAAATCTGGGGCGACGTAGCACTGTCAATCACCCGTCGCGGTTAATTGATCGTCGCTCGCCGCCGCGGCGCCAGCTGGCTACTGCTCTGCGCCCGATCATAGCACGGCAGGCCCCCATAACCTGCTCACAGTGGCCCATAGACATATACATTTATCCTAGATTAAGAATCAAAATGCAGATGCGTTGTCACCCCTGAGGAGTAACATGGAATACCTTGTTCCCAGTAATAAAGATCTCCTGTTCTCTACACTCACCATACGAAACGCAGCAGCATTAAGCTGCTATTTTAAGCTGGTATTCTGTGAGAGCGAGGTTCTTCTCCGGTGGAGGTGTCCCATTCTCGCTGTAGATGTAGAACTCTGCAATGTAGGTCTACACTGTCTTTGAATGTATGTCTTAGTTAACTGTGCGATAAATGTGATTCATAAACTAAACTATATTATATAATATAATTAACATATATATATATATATATATATAAAGATTTTCCTTAGGCATGACAACGCAATCTGCATTTTAACTCTTAACCGAGGATTACTGTCCTGTCGATCTATGGACCACGCCACAGTATCCACTTACCATCAGGTAGACTGTATGCTCGTTTGTCACCCTCATTCGTTATTAAGAAAACAAATTTAACTACTTTTGCAATTCGCTTTAATACTGACGTACAGAGCTGTGACGATCCCACGCTTCCTCGCGGACGCGACGCGACAATGTCACCCCGCTGCAGCTGACCGATAACGTGCCGGAAGGCCGACAACCTCGCCGGAAGCGATAGTGCGGGACACTCGCGCGCTTTCTTTTAAATAACCACTCAATTAACTAGCTGTTTGGCATAATGTGGCAAAATCCCAACTTATATGAAGCGATCTAACGGCTGAGGAATTAATGCATTAGATGTTTGACTTCCGTTAAACGGTTATCCTACGAGTAATCGTATAATCACTTTGTATATATATATACACTTCATATAAGGGAGATGTTTCGCATGCCAACAGTGTTCTTTGACACCCAGGATTGACTGGCAGAGAATGCAACATGGTAGCTTTAAGGTGTTACTTTGAAGAACTTTGAAGATTTTAAATAAAAAATAATACGAACAGTTAACCAATTTGTATTTTGAAAAGCCAACATTTATTTCGTGGTCATAATTACAGCTAGAGTTCACTGCTGAACATAACTCAGAGGAGCGCCACAAAACGCGGTCCAGAGCCACCTTGTATCCATCGACTTTCACCATGTCATGAGCATTAATTCCTTAACAGTGATTTACCGAGGCCTCGCCTGGGCAGAATCTATTAATGTGACGTTATTTAGGTGAGCCGTGGTAGTTTAGATAGTTAATACTCGCTGTAAATATAACAAAACGTGAGTAACCCAGGTTCGATCCCCGCCGGCACCGATTTAATTGTTAATTGCAATTTTAAGTGCAGATTTACCACGTGCTCGGCGGTGACGGAAAACATCGTGAGGAAACCTGCATGTCTTTAGCTTTAAAATCATCAAAGAATATTTATTACATCAATATTTTTCCAGAAAATAGGCAAGATTTTCGGATAAATTATATAACAGCCACACACAGCCTGGGTCACTCCTAGCATTGCTTTATATCTATTCGTAAAGTTGCATTAAAATCGATTGAGCTATTCCGAAGATCACTCCGCACAGACAAACACCAGACCAGACAGTCAATCATTTTAACAATAGCTATTCATGTTTCACTTTTTTACTATAGACGAGGCGTGCCATTGTAGTCCTCAGGGGTGACAACGCATCTGCGTTTTGATTCTTAATCGAGGATAAATGTGGATGTCTACGGGCTAAAGCATCCACTTACCATCAGGTGGACTGTGTGCTCGTTTGTCACCATTATTCTATTAAAAAAGTGGCACGCAAATAACACCATTAGTTCAATATAAGGTAGTTATTTCAATGTTACCGACATACTTCAATTTTATGTAAAGGACAAGGAGAATATAACTTGGTGTAAACAGGTTACCTCTTCTTTTATCACGTATGTAAAATATACCTTAATGAGACGTGTTTCAGAACGATTTGCATTATCCACTAATAATAATCAAATTAATTTTTCTTGTATACTCGCTACTAATTTATATTTTATGTTCTTGTTCAATAACTACTCGTGTAAAGGTAAAAAAGTGCATTAGTCACGCCTCACGGCCCACGCGTTTGCAAGCAAAAGTTAAATAATTCGAAGTCCGTAATCATATAAATTTTATGGTTGTTTTATTTTTATTTTAGTGTGCAGACTGTTACAAAATACGTAATTCAATTAAATTTCTGAGCGAAATTCCTCGCAGCAAGTTTCGTGAAAGCGTCAGGAGATTAATACGTCAGCAGTGCTCGACACAGATATTTTTTATATATAATATGGGGAACAAACGGGCACACAGTCTACGTGATGGTATGTGGATGCTGTGCCCCATAGAAATCTACATCCACCTTCAATTAAGAATCAAAGTACAGGTGCATTGTCAGTTGTCACTCTTGAGGACTAAGATTATTCATACCATCACCATACGAAACACAGCAGTATTAAGCTGCTATTTTACGCTAGTATTCTCCGGGAGCGTGGTCTTTCCCCGGTCGAGTCGACCCATTCGTGCTACAATCATAATATACCTGCAGCGTGGGTCTACCACGTATAAAAAAGGTCTTCATAAAGGAAGATAATATTATCGACACGTTCCGCATGCGTCCAACACAGGGCTGGCTGCATTTCGGACTGGACGAAGCGTCGACCGCTTCCTACGTTATTTGACTGACGCCACGAATTAAAGATGTAAAAAGTAAATAAGCTAACATTTTTTTTAATTTACACGTTCGCCGAGACCATGGGTGCTGTAAAGTGCCGAAACGTCTGGAATTGAAAAAGTTAAAACGAAGCGTAACAACACCTTTAAAAAATTTCCATTATTTAACCAGCAGAATATCCGGACCGATATGATGACAAATTTGGGGACCTTCAAAAAAGAAGTCTTATTTCTTCCGAAATAAGGTTGGAAACGCTACTGCAATTCCCCCGGTGTTGTCGATTTTCATGGGAAACGATGATCATTTACTATCAGCTAAGCTATCATATATGCTAGCTTTTCTCCACTTCTATACAAAATTATTTTGTATTTATAGGATAAGGGTGACAAACGAGCACACAGCCCAACTGAGGTTAAGTGGAAAGTGGCCCATAGATATCTACATTTATCCTAAATTGAGAATCAAAACGTAAATCCAATCCAGTAAAAAGGGAAAATCCAGTAAAAAGGGTCTAAAACGAAATTGAAATATATATATATTACTTGCGTATTTTGATTTTTATTACACAAATTATATTTAGTTACTTTATTACATAATAAACACTCACGCCTGTGACCCAGAGGGGTAGGCAGAGACTACGGACTTCCATTTGGCACGATCCTGACATACTTCTTTCGCCTCCTTTACATCCATATATCTACGCATACATGCTCGTCGGTTCAGGGTACTTCTAACGTGGCCCATTTTCAAAATATCGCCAATTTGGTCGACAAACTTTTTCCTAGGGCGTCCCTTCCCGACTCGGCCGTTCACATCTGCCATATAAATTTGTTTTGTCACTCTTTCCTCATTCATTCTTTCCACATGACCAAACCACCGAAGCATTCCTTTCTTAATCCTGGTCACAACATCATCTTGCATACCACATTTATCTCTTATCACGCAATTACTCACCCTGTCATTCAGATTCAACCCTAGCATATTCCTTAAAGACCGCATTTCTACAGCATTTATTCTACATTCGTGCTTCTTCTGCCACACCCAGCTTTCACTACCATACATTAAAGTAGGTACTAACACAGCATTATGAATTACCATACGTGCCTTTTTTGACACATTCTGGTTCTTCATAATAGAGTGTAGTGCCTCATTCACTCTATTCCCTACATTTCCTCGTCGTTCTATATCCCTATCATATCTACCATCCCTGCTAAATACACATCCCAAATACACAAACTCATCCACTTGCTCAATTAACTCTCCTTCTATTCTTACTTACTTTATTACATTTTCTAAAATAGTCTGCTCACATCATGTCTTTAATAGAACATGTTTAACGCAGTTCGAACAAATTAATTGTAATCTCGGAGCGACAATGTGTAGTTTCCAAACGCACTAGCTAGTAGAGCACAATAAGACAAAAGGTTGTTTAAAAGTAACCTTCTGGGTTCAATATGTCATTTCAATATTCCACCACCATTATAACATTGGTACCCGGTTGACCGAGCTTTGCTCGGTATTTTTCGCTCGGTTTTTTTTTAATTCGTGTATTTTGGAAATTATATTTAGATACAAATTACATACTGAAGAAATACGAATAATATTTTTTGATTTTAGCGACATAATAGAAAAAACTGAACTGGTTATTTGAATAAAAAATCATGAGTGCAATTAGTTCAATTTAAATTTTCGTGTTTTTAAAATTTACTAAAAAAAGGGCTCGAAAAAATGGATTTTCTCAAAAAGAAAGGAACTTGAAAAAAAATTAAAAAAAGTCGGTCAGTCGGTCTGGGCTCGTTACTGAAAATTCAGGCTTCTAGTTTAATCCACTACGAAGTTATAGGGGGTTGAAAATGGCCTGAATTGCGAGAAAAGTATAGTACGGCCGTGCCGCTTTTTTGCTCGACTTGCGGGGGCACTGCCATGCCCCCAGATTAATCAGTGATTTGCATAACTTTTTAAGTTGGTATCGACTTTTGAATTATTCATTTTACCACATGGTAGTAATATTTACTAACGTACTAGAAGAGACACCGAGAATTTATAATTACGGAAAAATGATTTTATAATTATATACTTAAATATTACGGACATATTTCCGCAATCATAATTATAAGAGAATTCAAATTTGGTGTTTAATATACAGGTAACTGGCCTGTACTCCTGCACACACGGTATGGTATCCGAAAAAAAGGTACAGTTCCTTAAGGAGCAACTATAAACGAAATTGCCGTAATTTTTTAATCCCACGCGAGCGAAGCAGCAGGCGTTCATTAGTATCTAAATAAAAGTGCATATACACAGTAACCATATCACAATCTAACGGTTCTGTATCTCTAGAGTGCTTCTGCATCCGTTTTATTTAGATGTCTCCAAGCTTCGTTAGACATCGTACTTCCGTATTCGGCACCTAGTCCTTGAGGGAGACCGACGCGGATCATTTTATGGCACTCTGTACGAATCTTTCTCTGAAAATTGTTTTCTCCGTTTTTCCTTTGAGTTTTATCAGTTGTTGTAAATTTGTGCCGTTTTTTCGTTTTCGTTTTTTTAAGAAATAATTTTTGTATAATATCCGAGGTCGTTTGCAACATGTTGTAGAGCATGGGCTCAAACTTACTTCACGCGACCCGCATTGCCAAACCGATTTTGTTCGCCGTGTTTGTTCTAGTACGTTAGTACATATTAGTTAAATTTTTACCTCTCAGTAGTTTCCAACGATATCGATGACATAAAACAAGGAGTAGGTAACAGAGACGAGCACGGTGAATAAATTCCATACATAACGCCGAAACAACACGACATTTTTATAAATTGTAGGGGATCGAGATCGATGCGGGACATCTTTCTTGTTATTATTTTTTTAAATAGAATGAGCGTAACAAACGAGCACATATTTAAATAAATCTAACTTTTACGAATTTTATTTTTTTACTTTTATGTATATTATGTAAACGAATACACAGTCCACTTGATGGTAGTGGATGCTATGGCTCTTAGATATTTACATTTATCCTCGGGTAAGCATCAAAATGCATATGCGTTGTCACCCCTGGGGACTAAGATGGAATGCTTCATTTTTAGTAAAACGGGTCTATGACCATATGAAGTTACTGTGCTGCTTGAGACATTAAGGCCGAATACGAAGAGAACTGGCGAAAATTAATGTATTTCTCTTGACTAGAACTTTGACCTGAAGTAATTCTAAGCTTTAAAACATTTTTGTAGGTTTGTTCGGGTCCTTCACAATGTCACCGTCATTTTAAAATTTTAAAATAAATGAATATACCAACAAATAAAAAAATGTTAAAAAATGATATATAAAATTATTGTTCTTCCAAAACTCTGTGAATTTTAATTTAGGAAAAATTCTTTTACGTAAAAATGTTTGTATTGTGATTCCGAAGGTAGCTGCTATCTTTATTTTCGATACAAAATATTATTTATTAACATAATTCGTTTTAATTAAAACACCCAATAATAATATCGTATATTGCCAGATAAAAGTTTGCCGTAATAAATTACCAGGCGCTTCGACGTGTGACGTAAGGCAACAACAGTCGATGTGTCTGTAGCGAAAATCGTTAATTTTGTGTTTTATACGCGTTTAAGTGTCTATAAATGTAAATATGGGTATAAAAAGAAATAAATGTTACCTAAGTGGTAAAACAAAGAGAGTTTATCGCATGAACGCCGCTCGAATGTTGTATTTTGAGGTTAATACTTATATTTTTTAAGGTAATTTTTTGTTTGAGGCTGCCTAATAGGTTGCATTTTTACTCATTTACATTAGCCAAACTGATCATTTATACTTTTCTGGTTTCAAGTGAGAAACACTAAAAATGTAAAATATCAAGACCCAGTCGGAAAAGAATGTACAGAGTAGTGCAAGCACAGAGACCGCAAATAATGTCAGTCAATGTATTGTCCGAAAGCATGGGATAAGTACATAATTAAGAAAAACCGAAATACTTTGGATGTGAAGTGATTGACCAGTCGGAGTAGTCTTGTGAGAATTTACATACACAGTACCTATCCCCCCTATGGGGCAATCACCGACTTTTTAGTTTTTTTTTCTTTATTATTTATGCAATTTGCATTATGGCATCTTATGAGACTCACAAGAACAAACATTTTCAGTTATATGAGGTTCTTTACGTACGATGCACCAATTAAGAAAAAAAATCGTTATCAATTCAATAACTTTTCGAACAATATTTTATAACGAATAAAGTACAGAATTTATAATCTGTAGGAAATAATATTATAAATAAGAAAAATTTATTTAAGAAGTAAGCAATGCTCTCTGTGTTGTTCATTACTCTGCATCTGAGCTAGCTTAGTCAAATATAATTAAAGCCCGTACGGCTTTGATTATAGGTATTATACATGTCTCTATAAACAAAGCGTAGGTACTGGCGGCGCGTGGTTTGCTGCGAAACGAGCAAGGTCATTGGCGTCGTATTCAGCCTTAAGCTGCTATTTTACCTCGATCGAAGAAGGAATTCGCTCTTACAGAATACCAGCTTTAAATAGCAGCTTAATACTGTTGTGTTTCTTATGGTGAGTGTAGAGAATAGGAGCCTTTTTACTGATAAAGAAGCATTCCATATTAGTGCTCTGGCATGACAATGTATCTGCATTTTGATAGAGGATAGACGTACATGTCTATGGGCCACAGCATTCACTTTCTAACAAATGGGTATTCTGCGTGCTCGCTTGTCACATTATTCTATTTTAAAAAAAAACTTCACAATCACGTAAAATTAGTGCAAATTATTCTTTAATCTATAAGGTCTATAGATTAAATAATAAATTAGGAATAAAATAAAGAATAAATAAATAAAAAGATTAAAGAATAAAAGTATATATTAACTTTTAATCTATTATATAATCACATAAATAAAATTGTGATCTCTGAATTTTATATTCGTAATTGAAGTTTTAAAATTGTTTTAAAACTTAAATTACTATTAATACATAATTAAATGCATATGTCTAATGAACGCCATTGAATGTATTACAATAAACTTTAACAGATTATACATAGTAACACTGGAACCCAACTACTCTTTCAAGTGTTAGCTTATACAGTTCCAAGTTTCGTTTTATTTATCTTGCACAATCTGTAACACCCTATTTCTGCCCCTCAGGGTTTCAATTTTCCAATTTTCTTAGTCTACGTCGAGAAAGGAGTATAAATGTCAATTTTATGTTTAATCGGTCACAGTGGCGAAGCGGGAGCTCCAAGCTAGGGCAAGCCCAAGATATAAATTGATAAAAATATAGATTGTTGTTTTTAGCAGTTTTATAAAAATACACCAATCTTGATATGTTTCCACGCTTCAGTTTCATATTCAGTGCTGTCAAGGATGTGTTTAACAAAGCACACAGAAGGCATACCACTGCTAGATTGATTGTATTACATATCAGCAATTGCATAGCTTCGGTGGCTTTGAAGAAAGCCGTTTGGGTTTGTTTAAGCGAAAGAAAAAAATATTTACATCCAATACAATACATGAACAGAAGTAAAACATGAACAAAGTACAAACAAACTATGTACAAAATTAAAAAAAAAACAAATTATTTACATTCTAATGGATAAGAGATAAGGTAAGTGGAATCGTCTCGCTTTCTTATGGAAAGATTTTAATTACGTCCACGTAAAATGTTGGTGAACGTTTTAATTGTACCAATAACTGTTTTTTAATTGCGATAATTGATAGGTAAGTCTGAAATACACTCTTAACCTTGTGTATTGTCTCAACAAAGTTTAAAGATTTCCTCTCCGATTAGCACTTTAACACACTTCAATTCATCACAAGGAACACTATTATCCTACATTTTCATTAAAAATCTTTAAAAAAGCATAAATTTTAAACTCGTAATATTAAATCGCTTAAGATAAGCACACAGAGTAAATAAACATTGAAACGTGAAATGAACTTGCAAACGTATTGCCCGCGCGCATCCGCTTTTAACTTTATTCCCAAAAGCCTGGCTTTAAATCTCCATACTAATTGCTATATATACAATCGTAGTTATATTTCATTATAGAATGTTTGCCATAGGTTAGAGAGAGAGAGCGATCGTCTTCTCGAAAGCCCCGTAAAAAGCCCACGCGAGCAAGGGAGACAACTAATCGCTCTATTAAAACTCATTTTTTATGACGGCAGCGGTATCGCTAAGGCAATACGAGGTGATCGGTCGACATGTGTCGAACAGTGGAGTACGCGGGAAATTTGAAATAGCTTGAAACATTTTACGAGTTATTTTATTAGTTGATATTATTGATTGATATTATTGATTGATTCAGTTTTAATAAGGCAAGCCCGGCTTTTCGGCTTTTATAGAAGCTTCGCCACTGCGGTCATACGGTTTAGGAAATCCCGTGATGAGTGAGTCAATGGTATTTCGCTCATATATAAGAAGGTATTCATCAGCATTTTTTATAGAATAAGGAGACAAACAAGCACAGTCCAACTAATGGTAAGGGTATACTGTGTCTCATATATCAAACTATACCTTCAATTTAAAATAAAAATGTAGATGCATTGTATGTCATCCTTGAGGACTAAATGTAATGCCTAGTTTCCATTGAAAAGGGTGTCCGGTCGTCTACACTCACCGTGCGAAACACAACAACATAAAGCTGTTATTTTACGCTGGTATTCTGTGTGTATGTACATATATATAGATTAAGGTTACACATGTCGCGTGCACAGTATGTTTATATAAACAACTTTGACCTGTCTGCCATTATAATTACCACTACCAACACAGTGGCGAAGCTTCTATAAAAGCCGAAAAGCCGGGCTTGCCTTATTAAAACTGAATCAATCAATAATATCAACTAATAAAATAACTCGTAAAATGTTTCAAGCTATTTCAAATTTCCCGCGCACTCCACTGTTCGACACATGTCGACCAATGACCTCGTATTGCCTTAGCGATACTGCCGCCGTCATACAAAATGAGTTTTAATAGAGCGATTAGTTGTCTCCCTTGCTCGCGTGGGCTTTTTACGGGGCTTTCGAGAAGACGATCGCTCTCTTTCTAACCTATGGCAAATATTCTATAATGAAATATAACTACGATTGTATATATAGCAATTAGTATGGAGATTTAAAGCCAGGCTTTTGGGAATAAAGTTAAAAGCGGAGGCGCGCGGGCAATACGTTTGCAAGTACATTTCACGTTTCAATGTTTATTTACTCTGTGTGCGATTTAATATTACGAGTTCAAAATTTATGTTTTTTAAAGATTTTTAATGAAAATGGAGGATAATAGTGTTCCTTGTGATGAGTTGAAGTGTGTTAAAGTGCTAATCGGAGAGGAAATCTTTAAACTTTGTTGAGACAATACACAAGGTTAAGAGTGTATTTCAGACTTACCTATCAATTATCGCAATTAAAAAACAGTTATTGGTACAATTAAAACGTTCACCAACATTTTACGTGGACGTAATTAAATCTTTCCATAAGAAAGCGAGACGATTCCACTTATCTCTTATCCATTAGAATGTAAATAATTTGTTTTTTTAATTTTGTTCATAGTTTGTTTGTACTTTGTTCATGTTTTACTTTTGTTCATGTATTGTATTGGATGTAAATATTATTTTTTTTCGCTTAAACAAACCCAAACGGCTTTCTTCAGAGCCACCGAAGCTATGCAATTGCTGATATGTAATACAATCAATCTAGCAGTGGTATGCCTTCTGTGTGCTTTGTTAAACACGTCCTTGACAGCACTGAATATGAAACTGAAGCGTGGGGACATATCAAGATTGGTGTATTTTTATAAAACTGCTAAAAACAACAATCTATATTTTTACAATTTATATCTTGGGCTTGCCCTAGCTTGGAGCTCCAGCTTCGCCACTGCAACATAGCCTATTAATAGTCCCCTGCTGAACATAGGCCTTCCGCATGAACCGCCTCAAACTGGGGTACTTGTCACAGTTACCACGCTTGGCAAGCGACTTGACAACCGCATTTTGTTATTTTTGCTTTTGATGCTGCTGGCCACCTACTGATTCAGTTTCCCTCTGTCGCCTTTGACGACACCCATGGGATCATATGGGATAGTGAATATTCTTACACCACCTACGTCACCTACCATTATAATGTAACAATGTAAACGTTTAGTATTTATCAAATATAAAAGTGTTACTTCGTGGAACAGAAAAATCGACACCTGACGTATAAATAGAAACACCGCCGGTAAGGTCACGGGCAAGCCGAGTTCTCATGCTGCCCACACACTGCGAGCTAGTTCACTGTATATTACCTCTGTTTATATCTACGTGACTCAGGGTTGCCAGTTGCCACGTTTGACACGAAAAAAATTTCTTTCTTTTTCCTTTTTTCAAATGTTTCCAACACACTATGATTTCCTCCTGTATCGTGGAGCCAGTTAACAAACATAAATTGCACAAGGAGAAACATCCAGACCAGGAAAAATTATTTGTAGGACATACAGATACTTGTTCCGTGCGAGATTCGAACCCGCGCCCGCTAGCGATACTTTGCTAAGTAACTGCACCACGAAGAAGTCGATAACATATTACATGTACCATCGAAATAGATTACATTGATTGTTAAGATAGAAATGTGTATAAGAGTATTATTAAAACAAACTATTAATAATTATTAATTATTTGCCAATTTTTTAAGTCAGTTTTGAATAAGTAAGTTTTGAATAAATTATACCTTCATTGAATATAAAAGTGAATTAATTGAAGTAATTTATTTATACAACTGTAGCTATCAATTTGTTTATTTATTGTGCTTTGAATAAATTTAACTGATCAGTGAAAAATAAATTAAACTATTAATAAAACCTTTCATTAAAAGTAAATATCAAAAAATATATTAATAAAATAAATAACACATCGTATGAAACACTATTACAGATCATATTACATATGTCAAGGTTTAGATAAATGATTAACCAGTTTTTTTTTTAATTCAATGTTACTTCGTTTCTGTCTTTTGCTAATTCCAAATTTGTATGCACTTAATGCACTAATTAAAATTAAAATAATTACAATGGAGTACTTCCGCGTACCACCAGCGATTTTTCCGGACAAATACAACTTAGGGACCTTCATGAAAGGAGCCTAAACTTTTTAAACGTCCGGCAACGCACTCGCAATTCTCCAAGTGTTGCAGTTATTCATGGGCGGCGGTAGTCACCCACTATCAGGTGAGCTGCATGTTCTTTTGTCACCTCTTATATAAAAAAGAAAAAAAAATTGATTTGATCAAGTTTAATTACTTTGAAATAATACTAGTTTTTACGGAATTTATCGCGTATATTTAACTTTTTAATACCCGACGTTTCGAGAGCTTTACAGCACCCATGGTCACGGGAAGGACTTAATTACTTTTGTAAAGTTTGTTCTTTTGGACTTGTGGTTAGAGTGTTGAACAATATAACAATTGGATATTAAGTGCTCTAGCCGGGTCTAGTTCGATTTTATTGACGACTGACGTTGGATCGGTAAATGCATGTCTTAGATTTATATCTAAAAGATAACTACGAATAGGCTTAGATTTAGAATCAAACATTGCGTACAGTCTACGTACAATGCTTGGAAATTAATGTAATTTGTGTAATAAGTGTCTAAGGCAGTGTTTCTTAACCGGTGGTCCCTGAAGGCACCTAAAGTGGCCCGCGAAGGCAATATACAATGCTCTCTAATATTAAAGAGTGCACAACATTTTTGTAGATGATGGTGGGTTTGCAAATACTACCCATTCAGTCTACAATACAAGGTATTGTTGACTTTACATGAAAATAAGAGCCAGCCAATGATCTCACACATTTATTTTGGAAAAACAAACCAAACAGACAGAAAAAACCACCACCACCAAAAATTAACCTTACTTACTAATTTATATAATTTACAAAAGTTTGTGGTCCTTGGCCAAGTCGTAAAGTAATCATAAGTGATTAAGAACCAACGGTCCAAGCGCTGATTCTTTAATCACCATGTAAAACTTGTTAATGAGTTAAAATACAACAATTACGTACGTATACAACAGACATACAGAAAACTAACTGACCGTGTAGTGGTGGTGTAAGAATATTCCCTACCCCATATCATCCCGTGGGTGTCGTAACAGGCGCCAGAAGAAAACACATCAGGAAATGGGCAGCAGCAACTTGCTAATAATAACTAGGTAATAAAAAACTGGTTATCAAGCGGTTTTTTTTAATATAGAATAAGGGTGACAAACGAGCACAGTCCACCTGATGGTAAGTGCATGCTGCGGCCCATAGACATCTACATTTATCCTCGATTAGGAATCAAAATGCAGATTTCGCGTTTCCAGTAAAAGAAGGTCTCCGGATCTCTACACTCACCATACGAAATACAGCAGTAATATTGCGCTGATATTCTGTGAGAGCGTGATCCTTCCCCGGTCGAGCAGACCCATCCGTGCTACATAATATAGCTGGAGCGTGGCTCCATCGCGTATAAAGCGTGATAATTTTGGAAAATGTTCCCGTTATGATGCAATATAAGGGGGACTATGCCTATCTTATGAAGATGCTGCCGCCATTTCCTGTTTCAGTTTCCTTCTGCCGCTTCATACACTCACGCCCTCAGGATAATATGAGGTAGTTAATTTGGACAACGTAAGGGGTATATCCAGTTGCTTGCGTACTTTAAAACTTATCTCCTTAGCTACGTTAATAAACGATCACATGCGGCTCATCTGACGGTAACTGATCACCGTCGACCATGAACCGCCTGCAATTTTATTTTTAAAAAGGAGTAAGTACTTTTGCATGAAATGTTGGTAAATAGTAAATTCCACAATGTGCTCGTGCTTGGCAGGCAATACCTAGAAAAATGCACGCTGGTGGATTGCCAAATAACAAAATAATGTAGATGGTATTTAGATTTTATGTATACATATAATATGATTTATATATGATAATATTATTACACATCTTTTTACGTGGGGCTATACCACGTAAAAAGATGATAAATTTTAATTAAGATTATAAAACTCATCTTGTCGTTTGACTCAACACACTCTCACAGAATACCAACGTAAAATAGCAGCTTAATGCTGCTGTTTGGTTAATCTAGAAAACCGGAGACCTATTTTACTGGAAACGAGGCATTCCATCTTAGTCCTTAGGGATGGCTGACAATGAATCAGCATTTTGATAGGATAGATGTAGATGTCTATTGGCTACAGTATCCACTTACCATCAGGTGGACCGTGTGCTCATTTGACATCCTTATTCTTTAAAAAAATGTCAAAATGTCCAGCCACCTAATTCCATACACGACTTATCTGTAACTGATCGAATTCCGGTGGAATTTATATGTTATTTAGGCTAAATTTAGGGCATTTATCGCAATTCTATTTGTGAGTCCGCTATAAACGTTGTGTCATAAAAGCGTGCTGAAGTAATTTCGCAATGGGCGGCGTCGTGAGATTTTATCACAGCTGAAAATAGCGTCGGCTAACTAACGCGGAAATCCTATTCCGATGTATTTATTTATGTCTATTTATAGAATGACGTGTCAACAGCTTGCCACCATTGCTTTTGTAAGCTCTTTAATTAGTACGAGCGCAATAATTTAGTGTTTTAAAGTCGATTTTTCGTAAAAGTTGTCCATCTAATAAATTATAACCTAACGGAATAAAACTGTTAGAAAACTGATTTTATTCAAAAAACCATTGAAGTAATATGTACTTACGTACTAGAACAGCTATTTCAAACAAAACATGTGCGCTACTCTGTGTTCACTTGGTTGGTTTTTTTATCATAGAATAAACATAGGTAGAATTATCAGTACGTAATAACAGATTGTATTGTTACATAGGTAAATTATATCGAGAACAATTTTCAAATTTTGTCATATATTTTGTATATTATATTGCTTATTTAATATAATATTACATAATATTATATCACAATTACATTTTAATGATATTTTATCTGAATATTTTAAAAGGTATCTGTGTCAAATATAAAAAACATACTAAATGTATGTTTAACAAAACTTATTAATATAAAATTTAAATTTCATTTATTTATTTAAATTAGAATAAGAGTCATTCATAAATGCTGGGCACGCGAGAGTTAAAAATGGGCGAATTTATTCCACTTTGACTTTGATGTGGAAACCTAAAAATAATATAAAAGAATAATGAGCAGATTTAAATAAAAAAATTGGCCTAATTATGATAACTCATATATGTTTCTACAAAAAAAGTGTATAATAATATATTCGTCCTATACTTAAGTACCCACAAAAATGTCACATCTGAACAAATTAATTTCATAATCTATATTACATGCCACAAGGTGGCGTCTTGGGAATAATTTGTTTTATTATTAATTTATAATGTTTTTTTATTGATTAAGTCTCTTATTAACTGATGAAAAGTAATACCTTGGTTTTACTGACATTTCTTGAATTATTTGTGCAATATCTAAGTACATACGACGGCATATTTTTATTAAGAGATTTTTTTTAAAACAACTCAACACGTGACAACTCTACAAGCGCCTAGCGAGTGACTGATTAAGGTGCGGTGTATGCACATTTAAATGTACACTCACCGGCACGGAAACTTGGCCACTCGTGAATTTGCTGATTATTTGCACTGAAACGTTTTTTTAACAGTAAATTAAGGGTAGATGCATTCAATAAGTGTCTCTAATGGTTTTAGAACATAGAAATTTAATGTTTACTTCACCGAAATTTTTCTTTTCAAGATAACATGTTTTCACTAAAATTAACATCTTTCCATTGTCACTTTGAAAACACTACAAAGTTAAAAATTAAGTCTGTTTCTTTATTGTCTATCAGTTTTAATATCGGGTGTTTCCTCCTCTAGCCCTGATAACTGCTTGCATTCGATCTGGCATGCTTTGAATGATGTTTCTGACATCAACTTGTGGTATGCTGTCCCAAGCGGCCAGCGCTGCATTTCGGAGCTCATTTAGAGTTTGTGGCGGTTTGGAGCTGGACTTTATCTTTCTTTTGAGCATACCCCATACATGCTCAATTGGATTTAAGTCCGGGCTACGAGCTGGCCACTGTAATTTTTGTATTCCAACCTCTTCCAGATATTCCTCTACACAATGTGCGACGTGCGGGCGTGCATTATCGTGCATGAGGAGGAATTGGTCGTGTCCAATGAATCCCGAATAAGGCATTACGTGCTCCTGAAGAACTTCCTCGATGTATCGAGTAGCTGTAAGCCGATTATCGACGATGACCAACTCTGTACGTGCGTCGGAACTTACACCTCCCCATACCATTATTGAGCCTCCATGGAAACTCACAGTTTGGGTGGTGGTAATGGGTAGAAACCTCTCTCCTCTTTTTTTCCACACTCGTTCTCGACCGTCTGGAGCACGTAAAGCTATTCGACACTCATCTGTGAACAACACTCTAGCCCATTGCTCGTGGGTCCAATTGACATGTTCTCTTGCGAACTGAAGTCGGGCTACTCGGTGCTGTCTGAGAAGTTCTGGACCTCGTGCTGGTCTACGAGCTTTTAAATTCACTTCCTCCATTCGTCTTCTCACCGTACGCTCACTAACATTAACGCCTCTTGCGATTTGGAGCCGCTGGCGTATCTCAACAGCGGTCAGGTAGCGGTTTCTCAAAATCTCCATAACAATAAAACGATCGTCCCGGGCCGATGTGCACCTTACGCCCCCACTGCCTGGCCTGCGGGTGTAGCGGCCTGTCTCCTGGTATCGTTTCAGTGAATACTGCATTGAGGACCGTGGTACGTTAAGCACAATAGCAACTTCACGCTGTGTCAGCCCTTGGTCAATTAATGCTACTGCTTGTGCAACTTGTGTTGGTGTTAATGGCATTTTTATTGGCTTTAAAGCACCTTTAGTTATTTAATTAAGACACAAGATCACAATAATTGAATAACCTTACAGTAAACTTTTCACAACACACAAATTTAAAATGTGAACTTAGTCGCTCAAATGACCCGATTCAACTAAAAATTAAAGAATTTGTCATGGTGCACTTAAACATAATGAATTACCCTCTTGAACTTGAGGGTAAACATTTTTTGACATACTTGCATAACAAACATTCATCAGAAACACTTAAAGCTTTTGCTATCGCGAGATAACCGCTTGGCCAAGTTTCCGTGCCGGTGAGTGTATTTTTTATTACTTCTTTTAGGGCAAGGTTGGACAAAAATATCAAGAATTGATACTTTTTGAAATATCTTATCGAATGGATTTTTAAAATAATTTATATTAATCGAGATAGTAAAATGATAGTTTAATCGCCGGGAAAACCATTGACGTTCTGATTTATAAGCGATAACCATATAATATTTTACAATTATATGAAAGCCATGTTAAGGAATTAAATACTTTATCGGGTATTTATATTATTTAGATCCTTTATTTATTGATAAGCAAAATGCATGCCGTATAGAAAGGAGCGATAAAAGCTTTGAACGTGGGAAATCCACGTCTTACTGGTATCGATAACTTAGTTAAAAATCGCCGGATTAGCTAAGGATGTAAGTCATTGTAAATTTCATATTACACCAGCAACCCGAATTTAATTCCCGCCGGCACCAACGAAATAATTAAATTAAATTTTGAGTTCTGATTTACTACGTGCCAGCTTCTTCCACTTGACCGCATCCAGCGCAGAGCGGCTCGAATCGTCGACGACCGAGTGCTCTCCAATCGGCTCGATTCACTGCCGCCGCGCAGGGATGTTTTCTGTCGCATCTATCACGGGTGGTGCTCTAAGGAATTGTTCGGATTAATCTGAGCCGCCAAATTTCATGAACGCACGTCGCATTAAAATTCAAGATACCATCTCACTATCTGGATGCTTGGCGGTCCACCACTGTGCGTTTTACTAGGAGTTTTCTTCCTCGTACTACTTCTCTGTGGATTTTTTTTACTACCGGGGATTTTTTCGGACCGATACGACTTAGGCACCTTAAAGAAAAGATCTTTCTCCTTTTTAAAAGGCCAACAACACACCTACAATTCCTCTGGGGGTGCATTTGTTCATGGGCGGCGGTAATCACGTACCAGTGAGCCGCGTGCTCGTTTGCCTCCTCTACTATAAAAAAATAAGTTAGTTGACCCTACAGGCCATCACTGTAACTTTCCGCTAATTTCAAATGCATAGCGCTCCAAATTTCACCAAATTATGACGTTGAATATGAAATATCGGAGTAATTTAAAAAACACCATTTGATAATTTATAATTGCACATATTTTGCCATTATAAATTATCAAATAGGTAATATGCATAATCCTATAGCTTTAAACGAGCAATTCTCGTATATGTATATGTATGTATGTATATATATATATATATATATATATATATAATCGGAATCTCGGAAACGGCTCCAACGATTTTCATAAAATTTTGTGTCCAGGGAGTTTCGGGGGCAATAAATCGATCTAGATTGATTTATTGTAAGAAAATGTCTTTTTGTCCGTGTTTCAGGCAATGAAAAATTGCTACAATTTAAGGGGAAATATAATGTCAAATGGCTTAACAAGATCCTTCGTTATGCCGAAAATATTGCAGCATTAATTTTGAAATAAATATATGGTAAAGTTGAGGATTAATGTTAGTGATTATGTTAGACGAACACACGATTTCGTAAAATTTTCTCGATAGAAAAAAAATTCAAAGTTACCTCCAAAATAAACAATAAACCGCTGTTATTCATAAAATACTTTAAATAAGATCATGAAACTTTGCATACTAACTGAACTAACTATAAAGCAGTGCTTATGTTATTTACTTTTTTTAAAATACCATTATTTTCACTGTAAAAAGAAATTACCTAAACTATCGGCCTTTTGAAGCGGGATCCTGCAGCACGGTCACTTCGCCGTGGCCTTTGAACGGGGAGGTTGTGTCGCTTACGATCAGAATATACATTACGCAACAGTACGACGTAAAATTAAAATGGGAAATAACCGTGATAAAAATAAGAAGCGGCTGGCTTGGCGTTAAGAAACAGGCATAAATATGATAAACCTAATGAAATAAGTGTCTAACGACCTTTCTACTTACAGTATTAGTGATTACAAACATATCGGTACATAGCATACGACGCGCGGGGAAGTGGGGGCGAAATTAGAATTTGAGCTGACTTCCTCTTCCCTCTTAAGAAGGTAAATTTTGACACTGTGTTAATGATCGTTATAGCTTAAGTGGATATCGAGCGGTCGCGAAATAGTCCTGTCTTCGGTCCGATTTTTTCTTTTTTTTTCATGTTCCCTTCTTTTGTGAGAAAATCTGATATTTCGAGCCCTTTTGTTAATATTTTTTAAAATACGAAAATTTTAATTAAACTTATTGCACTCATGATTTGTTATTCAAACAACCAGTTCAGTTTTTTCTATTATGTCAATAAGATCAAAAAATATTATTCATCAGTATGTAGTTTGTATCTAAATGTAATTTAAAAAAAAACCGAGCAAAGCTCGGTCATCCGGGTACTATTCAATTATATATATATATATATATATATATATATATATATATATATATATATATATATATATATGTGTGTGTAATTGAATAAAAACTATTTACGTAAACAGCGTTAAAAAACTTTAACATTCTATCGCCTATAACGCGCTAGCCCCGACTGCGTATGAAGCCCGGGGAGCCTCGCGATTGTACGAGTAGGTAATTATTTCACGCAGGTAGCAAGAGTGACAGAGGTCTGCCAACACTTACTACTTAAAGCAAGAGTAGCCTAGTGGCAGGCCTAGTACCCCATAAGCATTTTAGACTTAACAGGAGTTTTTTTAACTACAATAGTAATGTTTATAATTTTGCTACTATTTAAAAAAAACTAACGTGAAGCAGGGTGATGAACTATTTTTTATATAAAAGTTTCTAAACTGGTTTTTTTTTCAGGTAAACTGATTCAGGAAGAACATTGCGTTGGATTAGTCACAGAATAGCTATATCTTATTTGATATATTAAGGTAAGATTATACGTTATAAAAACTATGAAGTGCAATTGGAAGTCCCGGGAATGTGGTTACTTTTAACTTCCGTCTTAATCGAACAACCTTCAAATGTCATTTCATATATAACATCCCATACTTATTACAGGGTGTGAGCCATATAACGTTTAGGATTGGAAAAAAAAAACAAACTGTAAGAAATTTACAAGAAAATTTCGCCAAAAACAATTTGTCGCAAATTAATTTGTGATGCCAGTTCGTGAAACTGGATCGTTGTTAGATAAAACAACCCGTTCACGTACTCGTCCAGTGCACTCAACCGAAAACATCTGCTGTTCTCATCATGCTGTTGCTCAGAGAGTGCGTGAACAATCACCAACATCAACTGGTCATCGTTCTCAAGAATTGAATATTCACGCACTTCTTTGAGAAGAATTTTGCATAAAGATCTTGGTATGCTGCTGCGCTATGAGCTGAAGCCGCATGACTATCCGATGCGTTTTCGGTTTGCTCAATGGATCGAAAGCCGCTAGATCTTAGATGAGCATTTTTACCGAAAAATCATCTTTTCATTAGTTTTTTTTTATAGCCGATTCAAATCCCAAAACTTAAATAGCTCACCCCTTTATTGAAATACCTAATGAGTAATAAACATTACATATAATATATTGTCCCATTTTGATCTGGGACATATAGGACTTATAACCGAAAATAATGTGTCAACTGTGTTACTTGATTCGCATGTCGTAAAAGGCGACTAATAACATATACAGTGGACACCCGGTAATCCGGCCCCTGGCTAATCCGTTCCCCCTGGTAATTCGACATGTCTTTAACTTGTAGGTAGATTCGAGTCGCGCTTTGAATCCGCCACGGGGTGGGGGGGGGGGGGTGTCCTTCTCGAATAATACGTGAACAAATAGGTTACAATTAGTTCGCGACACTACGAACCTCGCTTCACGCGTATTGTCATAGTTCCAAATGTGACTATAGCAGAGGCCTTGGGGGCGGCATTCATTATTACTGTTTAGGTGTCCATTGTGAATCACATGACATTTTTATTTTTTATATTTGATATGTAATTTGTCGGATTACAAGGTACTCTTTTAAAAAAAGGTCTGGACTACCAGGGGGCTGTGGCAGTACTCTATAGTCCGAGAAATTCGATTGTCCGACACCGCCTTGCAAAACGTTTGTCGGATTAGCGCGGGTCAATTGTTCGCGTCCGGGTTTGTGATTGTGCGGGCTATGGGCTGGTCACCCATATTTTTTACCTACACGTGATCCGAATGAGTCGCGGTTCTTTGTATGCATGAATATAGGTATATTTTTGCCGTATGGTGACCGTATAAAAATTTTTCATTTCTTCCTTTGTATCCCTGTGTTTCGTATGATGAGTGTAGAGGACCGGAGACCCTTTCTACTCCAAACGTGGCATTCCATCTTAGTCCTCGAGGTTGGCAACGCATCTGCATTTTGACATCACATCTTAATCGAGGATAAATGTAAATGTTTATGGGTCTCAGCGTGCACTTACCATGAGGTGGATTGTATACTCGTTTGTCACCAATATTTTTTAAAAAAAGTGAGTCGTTACGGGGATCAGCGTCCAAGCTGCAAGACGTCTGGCACTGCGATCAACAGTCTGGTAGTCGACCTTCTTTATCATTCCTTAAGACAAAAAAGAATAAATAATAAGAAGAAGGCAATGGCAATTACAAAATACAAGTCAAAAAGCTAGAATACTGTTACGAGCTTAGGGTTCGTGACAATAAAAATTGCCGATAGAATTACCTAAATTAACACTTTAATTTACTTTACACAAATTAAAATTAAAACACTAATAATTAAAAACACTAATTCACTTAATTCCGCTCCGAAGCTTCGCTTGTTTAGTCAAATCAACTCTGCCCCGATCGCATCTTGCGCCACCTATTTATTTAAATTAGCAAAATATCCGGAATGTTCAAGTAAACACGCGCAAGGTACCGAGTTTGCGAGTATAGATTTTCTAGAAACTTAGTTCTTCGGATGGCGCTGTCGGTTGAGAGATCTGTGATGTCATTTTTTGCAACGCTCTACTCGCTCTCGTTCCTGACACTAGATGGCGCGTAACACTGCCCCCTCCTAAGACATGCTCGTCCCGAGCATTATCGATCCCATGATAACGCGCCAAGCGATCCACTTGGACGATCTTAGGAGTCCCTCTTACGCCTTTCTGTAACGGCTCCGCAATGTCAAGGGATGTCCTATCCCGTGGTGCACCAACATTGTACAATTTCGACGCTCCTCTACTCCGTGCCTGAGGTCCCCTCACAGCCGCACAACTTGTACATGTACGACACCAATCCTCGACATCGTCACGATAATGGACCCAGTAAAACTGTTCTCGGACCTTCAGTAGAGTTCGTTTACCTCCCAGATGGACTCTTGAACGACCATTATGGCACAGCTGTAGAACATTCGGCACTTTAGCTTTAGGGACAACCATTTGTAAACGACAGCTGTCTCCTCGACCATTGTTCCATTTACGGCACAAGACTCCATCCTGAAGCAGCAAGCTGTCCCATTGGGCCCAATAGCTTTTCGTGGTTGAACTCATCGCTGAGACGTCCCTCCACTTAGGCTTGGCAGCACGGGCCTTCATCCATCCCAGAATCGGCTTGATGTCCGGATCTTCCTGCTGTGCATGTCGTAGGCTGTCCCTCCACCCGTTGCTGAGGTAGTCTGTCCTGAGCATCCTCACGGATACCACTTCCTTACTCTCTTGCCTACCACAATGGTTGCAATCTTCAGGAAAAGGTCTTCTTGACAATGCATCTGCGTTGCCGTGAGATTTCCCGCTGCAGTGTCTGATAGGAAAGTCGTATTCCTGCTGCTGCTGGGCGGTGCTGTTAGCCGCACTTCCTTTCTGAGACCGTTCACCTTCCCTTCCTAGGGTGTGCTTAGGGCAGCTGGACCGAAGATGGCCCCTTTCCCCACAGCCATAGCACCTAGGGCTGTATCTTTTATTTTGGTCGCGAACCGTAACTGCTGGAACCTCCCTAGCGGGAGGTGAACGATGATCCTGTCGCCGCCAGGCAGTGCCGTTAGCTGCACTACCCTCTCGAGATCGATCAACTCTCCTTTCTACAGTTCGCTTAGGGCAGCTGGATCGAAGGTGGCCCTTTTCCCCACAGCCATAGCACCTAGGGCTGTATCCTCTGTTGCGGTCACGAACTGTAGCTGCTGCAACCTCCCTGACGCGATGGGAACGATGATCCTGCCGCACAGCTTCTACCTCCAGTGCATGGGCCAAGGCGTCCTTAAGCGTCTCGTGGTGCCCGAGCCTCACAGCAGCTCTGACTTCCAGGTCGCGGATGCCGTCGATGAATGTTTGCACCAGGTTCCCTCCAATGAGCGCAGGTACAGACTGGTATGCTTTTCGAACCATCTTCTCCACCCCAAGGGCCCACTGCTGCAGGTTTTCGTTGCAGCGTTGCACGCGATCTTTAAGCTGCGCGCGAAAAATGTGTTCCAGGTGAGCGTCACCGTATCTCGCCTCCAATGCCTCAAGGAGCTGCTCGTAGGTCACTTTCTTACCGAGAGCTTCCAACACGGTTAAGGCTTGGTCGCGCAGGGCTAAGGTGAGTGCAGTCATGGCCTGGCTTTTATTCCAGCCGTTTGCCTCCATGACGGCCTCGAACTGGATTTTGTAGGCCGACCAGGAAGAAGTCCCGTCGAACGGTGGTACCTTGAACCCACGTAGCGAAGGTGTAATAGCTACTGCGGGGGCTGCAATTCCATCTCCAAGTTTGAGTTCATCCAGCGTTTTCTTAACTTGGTTGATTTGGGTCTCAGCTTCCGACAGGCGATTATCATGTTGAGCAACCTTATCCTTCACCTCCCTTATCTCTTTCCCAAAGGTAGCATGAAGGTCCCTCATGAGGAGCATCTGTTCCTCCTGTCCGCTCTGCAGCTGCTCTTTCAACTGACGGACCTGTTCCTCCTGTCGGCGGCTCTGTTCGTCCTGTCCGCCCCGCAGCTGTTCTTCCAACCGACGGACCTGTTCCTCCTGTCGGCGAGCCTGCTCCTGCAGCATCACCATCAGAGCACCTAAGTCAGGTGCCACAGACGTAGAAGCTGCTGACGGACCGGTTTCCGTGGCCGGCGGCTGGCCCTCAGACATCTGCGGCGTTGCACCACCAAATCTCCTCTGGTCCGTCTCCTGCTGGCGTTGACTTCGGGTACGGACACCCTCCGTTTTCTCCTTAGGTAAAATCGGCATTATTTTATCCCACTTCTGACACCAATTGTTACGAGCTTAGGGTTCGTGACAATAAAAATTGCCGATAGAATTACCTAAATTAACACTTTAATTTACTTTACACAAATTAAAATTAAAACACTAATAATTAAAAACACTAATTCACTTAATTCCGCTCCGAAGCTTCGCTTGTTTAGTCAAATCAACTCTGCCCCGATCGCATCTTGCGCCACCTATTTATTTAAATTAGCAAAATATCCGGAATGTTCAAGTAAACACGCGCAAGGTACCGAGTTTGCGAGTATAGATTTTCTAGAAACTTAGTTCTTCGGATGGCGCTGTCGGTTGAGAGATCTGTGATGTCATTTTTTGCAACGCTCTACTCGCTCTCGTTCCTGACACTAGATGGCGCGTAACAATACTTTTCCGAAGGGAGATTTTTCAAACTTCCTGCTACAAAAATACTTGGGACATAAAAGTATGGAGATATGAAATCAGTGAGGTAGTAGATAATTTGTTTCGCATGAAACGTTTCTCTACAAAATTATCGGTAGTAATCTGCAGAGACTGCCGCCAAGGCTATATTTAGCGGGAAACGTTTCCTTGGATAGATAACGTTAATGCACGGCTTCACGTTTGACCTACTGATAAGTTCTGGCGCTTCGTGATTACCAATTCTTCTAGATCTTAACCTACATAAATGTTATAAAGTCAAACTATTATTTACGGATTTTATATAGCGCATGCGTAGTACGCCTTTTTAATATTTATTATAATTATTATTTCCGATCTTAGTTAACTACTTCGTGGGACTCTTATTTTTAACACCAAATAGTGGTCTTGAAGGTTATCGAGAGCCAGCATAATAACAGGCTTTGAGGCATTTTTTTTCGTAGCTAGCGGGTGTCCATGGACTGAATACAGGTATCTACTTACCATTAGATCGACTGTAAGTTTGTTTGTCACTTGTTTTTATGTATATATATATATATATATATATATATATATATATATATATATATATATATATATATATATAAAAACAATAACAAACATATAACTTTTTTTATGAAATAAGAGTGAAAAACGAGCACGCACCTCCACCTCCACCTGATGGAGCCATTGGGTAAAAGTAAAAATTACTTTTAATAAGAATTCTTGAAATCTATTATTATATTCAGATCTATTGTGTAAAAGTAATTTCCAGTGCTTAATATATCCTACGTGTAACTCCCGGAATGGATGATCATACATAATTAAGTTCATAGAATCCTTAGCGCGTGTTCCACACACACATGTCGGATTTTCTCTCTTTAACGAATAAACCACTATCTTAGTTTTAGTCTACTACGGTAAACAAACGTACAACGTACAACGGTAAAAAATAAAAGACAAGCCTTTCTAGATGGCTTATCAGCCGGTCTAAAAGCTCCGACAGGAAAAGGTAAAAGGTTAATTGTATTGCACATTGGCAGCGAGAAAGGATTCGTGGAAGATGGTCTACTAGTATTTGAATCTAAGTCTACAAAAGACTATCATGTAGAGATGGATGGTGAAAGATTCCTTAATTGGTTCATTAATATAATGCCTAAGCTAGAACCAGGAAGTGTGGTTGTCATGGATAACGCTCCCTATCATTCGGTAAGAGTCGAAAAAATACCAACAACCAGCCGGAACAAGCAGCAAATAATAGATTGGCTGCAAAACAAAGACAAATCCATGGACATGACTTATTTAAAAAAGAATTATTAATGAAAGTTGCCGAAATCGCCCCACAATGTAATAAATATTTAATAGATGAGACTGCCAAAAGTAATGGCATTACAATTCTTCGCCTACCGCCTTACCATTGCAAACTTAATCCAATTGAATTGGTTTGGGCCCAAATAAAAAATTATGTTGGTGCCAATAACTCCACGTTCAAAATGAGTGACATAAAAAAATTATTAGATGACGCAATAGCATTAATGAACGCTAATCGTTGAAAGAAGTGCTGCGACCACTTGATACGCGAAGAAAATACCATGTGGAATTTGGATGACATCATGGAACTTGCTGAACAAATGTTTACGCTAAGTGTGGCATTTGAAGCGTGCAAGGCGCGTCCCGGGGTGAGGAAAGGGTTAGCGTTACGCGGGAAGGGGGGGGGGCTTGCTGTGCGCGTACGACGCTGCCAGCGCCCAGTCGGCCGGAATCTTTGGAGGGCTGCGGCCACGCCGGTATGGGTCGCGAAATTAGACTAGAACATTAGATTTGCGCGACGCCCAGGTCGACCAGAGGTCGCAAGTTTTTATAAGAATTACGGCGTCGAATAAGATAGCCTCCATGGTGTTGTATTTTGTCGTTAATATACGTGACAACGAGGCTTATTCTTGAGTTTTATTTGCGCGACGCCCGGTCGATTATACGTTGCGAGCCTCTTACAGTGTTATCTTAATTTGTTTTCGTGATAACGAGGCCGGAATCATATAATTATTGTTGTAACCGTTTTAAGTATTGTTTGTGACTGGTATACGATTAAAAGCGGTCGGTGTTTGGATTTGGAGGCCTAAAATTTGGGTTAATTGTGCCCGCCGTTTTGAATTACTATTACATTATATTACATTTGGGTCTAATTTGACCGCCTCGAGGTTAGTTGTCTGTTTTGAGCGTGTTATGTTACAGGAGGCCTAATTTGAGTTTGAAGTGATTAAAGGAACTTTTATGCCGTTAATTGCATCGACGAGTTGTTAGTGCGTCGTTTGATAGCGTGATAAGACTTTTACTTTGTCGGGAGAACGCTGAACTTTGTGCCTCGAGAAGAGACCGTGTTCGTTCTCGTGGTTATAGTTTTGTGCTAAGTGAACCTGGGACCTTGAACCTAGACCAACCGTCCTTAAGTTGTGCAGTGTGTCACTTGTTTTAATGTCGATTAACGTTGATTTGGTTGAATTTGAAGTTAATTAAATGTACAATAAAGTTGATAAATTAACATAGTGAAAATAGAAGCAGAAGCTTTCAATTGGTGAACGCCCGCCTGGAGGAATTTCACATTTGGAGAGAAGCAGCGCCTTTTTCAATCGACCTTTGTCGGGGGTAACTCAGGGCCGTAACAACAAAATTCTTTCATAATTAATGTAACTGGAGAATCTAGCAATACTGATTAGTGATTTAAGTAATTTTAAGAAAATTTGTTTTATTAAACTTAATTAAATGTTTGAAAAAAAAAAAGAATTTTTACTCCACTGTGAATACACCCTTACCTTGTAGTTGCACTGATGACTCACTATTTTCTTAACGCTAACGGACTATAGGCGAAACTGTACCATAGCGGAACTGAGCGACACGACGCGCCAAAATATTTTTTATCCAATACCTTTAAACGAGCAATTCTTGTATATATATACGGAATCTCGGAAAGGACTCCAACGATTTTCATAAAATTTTGTGTCCGGGGGATTTCAGGCAATAAATCGATCTAGCTAAGATTCATTTTTGGAAAATCTCGTTTTATTCATGTTTCATGCAATGAAAAACTACTACATATCGTTAGAATAAGAAAGTAAATTTTGGTAGCGTGTTAATGATTATAATAGCTCAAATGCGATATCGGGCGGTGCTGAAATCGTAGTACACTGGTTCGAATACTGTCTTCGATCCGACTGTTTTTCCTTTTTTTTCAAGTTACCTTATTTTTTGAGAAAATCTATTATTTCGAACCCCCTTTTTAGTATTTTTTTAAAAACACGAAAATTTTAATTAAACTAATTGCACTCATGAGTTTTTATTTAAATAACCAGTTCAGTTTTTTCTATTATGTTGGTAAGATCAAAAAATATTATTTTATATTTGTATCTAAATATAATTTCCAAAACACACGATTAAAAAATACCGGTCATCCAGGTACTATAGTACCTGGATGACCGGTATTTTTTTATTGTATTTTTTTGACATTATATGAGGCAACACGCACGAAGCGGCTACGGAACTACACTGCAGCAGAACTGCGCGCCAAAGTTGATCAACTGACCATTTTGTGTCTAGTGCGGTCCTACTGGGATTGTATAAATATTGACATATTGCAGCTGCAAATACAAAAAGGCGGAGAGAAGATTGTTTTCATTGATCTTTTTAACGCAGTTGTGTTTTTTAATTACTGTTTTAACCATTTAGCTTGTAATTTTTTTTTGCCTTATTTTTGTAGTATTTGCAATATTACCAGAGATTGAAGAAAGTTAAATATTACTGTAGTTATATACCCGTAACGGCAAACACTGGTGACGGGGAGTCGCGACCGTCCAAACTTGCAAGATGTCAAGCAAAATGGTGATCATTTTCAGGGTTATTATACTACTGAAGAGTACATGATTGATAAATAATTAACCCTGGGAATGAGGTGATCGCTACCATGCTGTTTCTAAATTTTTTCGTGTTTGATTGTACAATATGTTGTATTGTAAAATGATTTTAAAGAAAAGTTCCGCTGGGTTTCTTGCTGGTTTTACTTTCAACATACGAAAAGCAACAGTATTAAGCTAATATTTTACGCTGGTATTCTGTGAGAACATGGTCCTATCCTAGTCAAATCGACCCATTCGTGCTACAACCATAATATAGCTATAACGTGGCTACACCATGTTTAAAAGAAACTAGAACTTATAAAATGTTTCTAGATTCGAAACAGTTTGTGTTTAAACTATAGGTATGTGGGAACAATTAACGAATAGCTCTCGTTTCACGTTTTTACTAATCTCATTTCGACTACCGTTAAAATTTTCAACATTGTTTGAGATAAAACAAGTTTTCAAAGAATTTTGTTTCAACATTCATGTTTATTTGTGTCAGTTATTCTGTTCTAATTTTATAGTAACTATCAATTTCTGTTTCATCATGGATGTTAATTAATTGATGTGTTTGCTTGCTATCAACATATGCAAATAAATTTAAAATAAAACTAGAGAACGTATCAGCTTAGACATGAATTTTAAAATGTCAAAGCAAAATATACTAATCAATGACGTGGCGGACGGTCTGTGGCGTGTCGCTTAGCAATGAGTTGCAGTGCAGGGATGGTTTGAATTACGCACGGAACAAGTATTTGTATGGCCTACAAATAATTGTTTCGGATTTGGATGTTTGTCCTTGTGAAATTTGTGTATGGTAACATACAGGAGAAAATTCTAGTGTGGAGGTAACGTTCTTAAAAACAAAAAGGAGAAAATATATCATTTACTCATCATTCTGGCCGTGTATTGGCGGCGTCAAAGAATTCACTAACCCATATCATCACGTGGCTATCATGAGAGGTGGCAGAGCATCTTCCTGATTACTACTCCATTACTCCATCTATTACGGCCAATAAAGGTCCACTGCTGAACATTGGACTCATCATTGCAACATAGAAAGATGCTGCCGCCCTTCTTCTATTTCTGTTTCCATATTAGGTATTGGATATTCTTACAATGCCTCTACAAGGTTTCCACCACAACATTATAAAAAAACTGCGGTTGCCAACCCGCTTCTGAGCGTTGCGACTTCGGCAATATCCAATGTAGATTTTCTAATTTAATATAGAAAAGAAATTGCGCCGATATGAACCGCCAACCGACTATAATGAAACATGCAAACAAAAAGGGGCTTAAAATAGCTCCTTGTATAACCAAATCCGAGAATAGCCAACTAGTGGGAAAGTATCGAGCGGTTTATTTTTAGCGTCGACACAAGCGACGCGCTTCAGCCTTTGTTGGTCGAAAATAGCCCGAGAACCCCTCGCTTGATGGATGTGCAGCGGTGATTGATGCGCTGCGGGCGAACAGGTTATGATTCTTCGTATTTAGATCATTTCTTTATTAACACAAGCGTTTATTAGTTCTTTCTTGTTCAATATTAAATATTTAATTTAAAAAAAAAAAACAATTTTAAAGATATAAAAGAAAAAAAACGTGTGTCCATTTTTTTTAGGCAGCGCAGCGGTACGATAGAAGTGAAATCTTTAGAAACAGAAGCGGAGATAAAACGGAAACACTATAATGTATTCTATCTCATTCTGTCGAAGGCTAACCTGTCGATTCTAAAGAACTCAGTCAAATTCAATAGTCGGTGCTAAAAATAGTATATAAAAGAATTAAAATCCTATTACAGAAGTTGTATGCTTTTCTTTATTTTTTATTGTTCACTAAAATTATTATGAAAAACAATTAAAATAGTTTTCCTAAAATTTTAACGTCGGTGGCGTCATTATATACATACATTATATATATATATATATATATATATATATATATATATATATATATATATATATATATATATATATATATATATATATATATATATATATATATATATATATATAATGATAAAACACATTATTATTGTCAAAATTTAAAAAGTTGTCATATCATAATATACAAAGCATTAATCGTAGGTAATATATGTTTTGTTATAACACATGGTGATCGGAATATACAAAATACAAAAGTATAGCATGATTGCGATTGGTTTACACTCTCAACGGGGACATAATAACGTCACTACCAATCAAAAGTAGTTTTTGTTTCATTCAAAAATTTTACTATTTTTTATTACTAATTACTAAAAAAATGGCAAAAAAAAAATTAATGCAACTACTCTATTAAGAATAACGTCCTAATAGTTAAACGTTTTGTTATCCTTAGGGATGTAATTTGTTACCCTCAAACCTAAAATATAATCTATCAATTGTTAAAGGAATCATTAAATTAGTTCACAATTGACGAAGAAATCGCGTACGATACATTGTGGGTATCACTGTTAAATGCTAATGACGTCATCAATTGACACTATATTGTACTGGCGTGCCGCCGCCATATTTCGTCGGATATCCGGCTACAATAAAACAATTTTTAATTGTGTGTGCGCTGAATGAAGCATGCCAGAATTTGTTTCTATTTATTCAAATATAAAAAATTATAGAATAATTGCTGGTATATCCATTAGGAGGATATAATGATTTTTGGATCACAAAATGACAAAATAATCGCCAAGACTTTTCTAAATGGCGCAAAAGTATGACGTCATATACTGTCCAATGTTTTGGAACGAATCACCAGTGTAGCATCGATTTATGACGTCATTTGCATTGGACAGTACACTGCGTTGTATTTCGGAACATACCCATTATATTTAAAAAAATATAGTCAACATTAAATAGTAGTAGCAAAGTAAAAACATAACATAAGTAACTTTGTAAGTGGTAGAGCCATGCTGCAGCTATATTATTATAGTTGTTGCGTTAATGTGTCGGTTCGATCGGGACAAAAACCACGCTCTCACTGAATACCAGAGTAAAATGGCTTAATGTTGCTGTTTTTCCTATGTCGAGTGTAAAGAACCGGAGACGTTTACCACTGGAAACTAGGTATTTCATTCTTGTCCTCGGGGGTTTCAACGCATCTGCATTTTGTGTCTATGGGCCACTGTAACCACGTGTCAGGTTGACTGTGTAATCGTATAATACTTTAGACAAGGCGTGCTCTCTGTAATTGTTACAGTTTTATTTGTAACGATATTCTGTTTTACCTAATAAAGTAGGTTAAAGGGAACGACGGCGTAATCGTACTTGTTTATAAGATAATGCTCTCTATATAACACACAATATCGAATACACAATGTTAATCAGATTTTAGTTCAAAAAAAAATAATCTTGTTATTATTTAAACCATTCTTTTTAATCTCTAGTAATTAGGCAGCGCGCAGAATGTTATTTCTTTAGACATTCTTTTGTTTTCACACAAAAAAAATTCAGTAGATATGACAGTATAAGGATCCATAAATAGGCCCCTCTATAAATAATGCAACATGGAATGTGCCCGTTTGTTTATAGAGCGAGCGCGCGAAGTGGGAGAGATTACAGACGCATATAGATGGGGGAACTGTATAGAACAGGTTAACAAAAAACAGTCCACACCATGAACGTAGCAAGTGTCAAC
The DNA here is from genome assembly GCA_036936625.1 of Parnassius smintheus behrii. NCBI lineage: Eukaryota > Metazoa > Arthropoda > Insecta > Lepidoptera > Papilionidae > Parnassius > Parnassius smintheus. The sequence goes on along the minus strand of JAUPFT010000010.1, from coordinate 47,294,432 downwards.
CTGTAAGCGAAAGTGGTCGATGAACCCAACATATATTTAACATCTTTTTGACTCCAGATCAAAGATTAGAACAGATAAATGCAACGGTAACAACATTTGTGTATTTTAAGGCGAATTACACTGCCACCAAATTATCTGCTCAGGTGGACAAAATTAGAGCTAAGACCGCCATCTTATAAGTGATATTTCACTACGAGCTATTATTTATTTTGTGCTGTGAGGAGAGTGTTTTGTTTGATTTCATTGCTCTTATTAATATTATTACTACTATATAATAATTAATATTATTACTATTTCCTCGGTAAATTTCTTAAGTGGCCGTAGTAAGCTCTCCACTAGCGACTCTGTCAACTGAACAGTAAAGTTGGTGGCACTATAGACTATTTACGTTCCTTCATGTTGTTCCAGCTTTAACACTCCAGATAAAGGCTAAATCGTAAAAAGAAAATTTTATGCACTACTACTTTATGTAGATGTCTATGGGCACAGCGCACAGCATCCACTTACCATTAGATGGACTGTGTGATCGTTTGCTACTCTTATTGTATAAAAAAGACCAAAGCTGGAATTTGCGGAATCGAAAACTGTTCGATTTAGTACGTTTATGCCTAACGCTGTGTGGGACAAGCGCGTTCACACGTGAGTAAATGGTAAAGTCCTTGCCGTGCCGCCGGTGCCGTCTTTGTATGGTGATCTAATAATAGCCAGCGGGTTATTTATATCTCTGATTCACTCCTGCGCAGCGTCGCTTTAACTAGACATGAATTATGGCGTACATCTGATCGTTGCCCTATTTCGGTTCCTGGGAACGATGTTACAATATTTAACACGTGTTTTGTATATGGTAATTATTATGATAATAACAAATCGTTCATAAGCGAACAGATTAGCAGCCAAGAAAATGCATTTCGTGGTTATTTAAAGTCATACTTTTCAATCGTTTTAAACTAGCATTTACCAGCGACCTCGCCCGCATGCCGGTCGAAAAATAACATTAAGTACTATTTCGATAAATCACATCCAATCTCAGACGAAATAAGAGTTTTTATTTCGTCTGAGCATCCAATGTGATATTCTAAAACCTACGACAGCATAAAGAGGTAATACAGAACTACAAGATTTATCTCTTTTAGGGTCCCAGAATAAAATGTAGTCTATGCCTTTAAACTGTATCTATCAATCTCTAATAACAATAATAATAATGTCCTCCAGACTGAATTTCGGCCACGGCGGCCTACCTCAACGGAGGCTAGCCATCAGCGCAGGACAGGGTTATAGTGGCCAAGCGTATACGCAAGCACAGGTGCACTCTTTTAAAAAAATAGCAAAGTTAAATCTACCAAGCAAATCAGTTTGAAATAATAGGAGATTATAATTTTGCAAGACAAAAACGTCGAAGAACTTAACACTTCTGCTACCCTGGTACCCCTGTTTCTGTGAGTGTTAGCAACATCGTATTTGCTTGTACAACAAAACGTCTAATAATTCAACGCTTCTGCGGCCCTGGTAACCCGTTTCCGTGAGTGTTATTTGTTTTACGAATTTACAACGAAAACAATAGTGAAGAGTACCAGTGTAATTCAATGAATGTGCAAAGTAACGTCGGTAGTCCTAGTACCTAAACAGATCAGAAGGAGACAGTATAACTTAATTCATTCATTATTGTGCGTATGCCAATTAAATAGCTCCTCCTTCTTCTACCTGATTGGTAATTATTGCACATCATATTATCCGACTAAAGGTACCTTTGTTTTGTGTTTCGCCTATCGGTGTGAGTTTAAACTCGTCTCACTGGAAACATATTTCGTTTTGCGTATTGTGACTGCGATTTGATTTAATAAGACAATCGTCGACAAAAATAAGGGCGCCCGCACACATTACGTTAAGTGACTTTTACTTTCATGTTTTACTTATACTAGACAAGATTTATAGTCTTTTACCAAACTCAAATATGGATAAATCCTTCTCTGAAGCTGATTTATGCCAAGCGGGACAAAGAGAGAACACGCCACCTAAATTTGTGTCGATGCGTAGCAAACGCCGTAGGGATGATGACATTTCTATAGAATTGAATAATTTCAAGGATGAAATTAAGAAAATGATAGCTACTCTACTTGTCCCGCAAGAACAAGAACTTAAAAAAATTACACCTACATTAATGAATATACAACAAACAAACCAAAACATCGAGAGCTCTATTATTTTTCTTACTGCACAAAATGAGGAGTTTAGGAAGAAAATTGAATATTTGGAAAACCAAATAAAAGAAGACAGGAAATATATAACGATACTGGAGGATAGAATTGAGGATATGCAAATGGGAAGCCGTAAGATGAATTTTGAAATGAAAAACGTTCCTAAGAAAGTTAATGAATCTAAAGAGGACTTAATAGACATGGTAATGTGCTTATCCAAAAGTATTGAGAGTAATCTTAACAAAGCAGATATAAAAGATATATATCGTATTCGTAGTAAAAGAGAAAATATCCGCAATACTCCCATTGTGGTAGAGACTTCGTCAACATTGCTAAAAAGTAACATATTAAAAATGGCAAAAATCTTTTAATAACAGGCACAAAACTAAACTTTGTGCAAAACACCTTGGCTTTCGTACGGCTGAAGATACTCCCATATACATAACCGATCATTTAACTGCTAAAAGTACACGATTACACTTCCTAGCTCGAGATCTTGTAAAAACAAAAAAATACAAATTTTGTTGGACTGCCTACGGAAAAGTTTATGTTCGCAAAGATGAGACATCTCAAATAATAACCATAAAGAACGAAGCCCAGGTTCACCAGTTATTGCATACCGCATGACTAGAACAGAACGCGCAATTTTTTCTAAATAATGAAATTACTTTATTATTTTTTTCTATATCTCTTTTAGTTCGTAAGTTTTTTCTAAGCATTGTAATTAATTCACAAATCATCAGTTCTTATATGTATTACACACAACTTATACATTCTTACACACAGCTTACACTTGCATTTATTAAAACCCTATCACTTTCACTATCACAAAAACTGAACATATATAATACTATCATTAATATACAGCTCACTCTTAAAATGAAAAATTCTAATAATCTAGAACCGTATACGAGAAAAGCAATTTACATATTAGGATGCAAACATATCTTATTATCTATAAATATATACATTATAGTGCATATATTAGGTATTTACACATATGTATACACATATAGACGACAGCTAATACGCCTACTTTTGAAATGGACATTTCTTTAATTACCTGGAAAGAATTGGATAAAATTGAAATTGCAAACGCTATTGAGTGCGACATTGAAGACCTCTCAAATTACATTACTGTGAAAAATAATGATTTTACCATAATATCTCAAAATATAAGAAGTGTGTATAGTAACATAGATGACCTAAATTTAACACTATCATATTTAAAATTTAAACCTGATGTTTTGATTTTGACCGAATGCCGACTAAGCCTCAACAAAACAATGCCATGCATTACTAACTACACTCATTTTGCTACAACCTGTCATCTCAACCAGAGTGATGGAGTAGTAGTGTATATCAAAAATACTATAAATGCTAAGGTTAAAGAAGTTAAATTAGAACACGCTTCATGCTTACAAATAGATGTATACAACAATACAATCTTGGGAATATACCGCTCTCCTTCAAATACAAACGCCAATAAATTCATTAATTCGTTAAGTTTGCATTTAGAAAATATAAAATCAAAAGAAGTCATGATTTTAGCTGGCGACATAAACGTTAACATTGCACCTAAAATAAATGAAAATTCACATGAACGTAGTAACAGAGAAAAATATTTAAATATGTTAAGTATGCACGGCTTAATACCCGGTCACTACTTACCCACAAGAGAAACCAGTTGCCTAGATCACTTCATTCTAAAGCTAACACAAAGTAAGGTCTATGCTCAAATTGCTGTCTTACTTACAACAATTACTGATCACTCAATGATACTACTAAACCTATCTAACTTAAAATTAATAAATGATTGCACAAAGATAAAAACAATTACAGATTATAAAAGTGCCTTTAACAGCTTATTACAAAATAATCTTACTGAATTACTTTTTTGTGACAATCCACATACAGTTATGGAGATGTTAGTTAATAAATTGAGCAAATCATTACGAGAAAATACAAAGATTGTGCATCTTCCAAAAAATAAACGCATCTTAAAACCTTGGATAACACCTGGCATTGTGCGTTGTATTAGAAATCGCAATAATTTGCAAAAAAAGGTGCGTTCCGATCCTTACAATGAAATTCAAAAAATTATATATAAGAGATATCGTAACTTTTGTACTAAAATAATAAAAAAAGCAAAACAGAGTTATGAAAGACAAGTCCTGCAGATGTCTCTCAATAACAGTAAAAGCCTTTGGAGAAATATTAAAAGAATAGCGCATTTAAATCAAACAAAAATTAGTAATACAGATTTATTACAAGCAAAAGCAACACTATTAGATTCGGTAAATTATGTTAATAACTTCTTTGCCAATGTAGGCAAAAATCTTGCCAAAAAAATATTAACTAGAAATAACAATAGTAAATGTATAACACTGGTTGGACAACCACAGCTTTCATCCTTTGTCTTGCTAGATACAGATCCTTACGAGGTACATGGTGTTATCATGAGCCTAAAATCAAACAGTGCTCCTGGATGGGATAACATTCCAGCGCATTTTCTAAAACTTGCAGTAACTCAAATTACTCCTATAATCTGTCACTTTGTAAACATTTGTTTTAAGCATGGCGTTTTTCCTCAACCTTTAAAACAAGCTGTTATAACACCAGTGTATAAGAATGGGAATAGAGGTGATGTTAGCAACTACAGACCTATTTCAGTACTACCTTCACTTTCTAAGATATTGGAAAAGCTTATCAACACAAGATTATTAAGTTATCTTACTAAGTTCGATATCTTGTCTGACTGTCAGTATGGATTCAGACAAGGTAAATCCACTGAAGATGCAATCTTAGCTCTTAGCTCGTATATAATTAACAATTTAGATCAGGGTAAAAAATGTCTTGCAGTTTTTCTAGACCTTAAAAAGGCCTTTGATGCTATCTCTATCCCCATCCTTTTACAAAAATTAGAAAACATCGGCATCAGAGACACAACCTTGACATTGTTTAAGAATTACTTATTTAACCGTACACAAAAAGTTAAAGTAGGACAGTTTATTAGTGAGGACACATACACCACTTACGGCGTACCACAAGGTAGTATTTTAGGCCCAACATTGTTTCTAATTTATATCAATGATCTATGTAATCTGAAAATTAATGGTGCCTGTTTGTTCACATATGCCGATGACACAGCTGTAGTTTTTACTGGAGCATCGTGGGATGAGATTCGTAAAAATACAGAATCTGGTCTTACTATAATTGCAAGTTGGCTTCAATCAAATTTTCTAACGTTTAATGCACTTAAAACTAATTATATTTGTTTTGCTATTAAAAACCGAGCTCAACCAGGAAGTAACTTTAACATAAAGATACACACTTGCAACATTGACGAAGTTCAAAATTGTAACTGTTCTGTCATTACGAAAGTTTCTTCAACCAGGTACTTGGGGATCATTATAGATGAACGTTTAACTTGGCATGAACATATCGATGTAATAACATGTAGATTTAGAAAATTAGCCTGGATTTTTAAAACGCTAAGACATATTACTTCAGATACGCTCATTAACAAAATTTATGTAGCATTAGCTCAATCTTTAATAACTTACTGCCTTCCGATATGGGGAGGAGCAACAAAAACAAAATTGTTGCAATTAGAAAGAGCTCAACGTGCCTTAGTAAAGACAATGTACTTTTTGCCTTATAAATTCCCAACTAAAAGCCTGTATTTAAAAACTGATATACTAAGTATAAGAAAATTATATATTTTGCACACAATATTAAAAAAGCATAAAGGTTTGATTTTCGACCCAAATACTTTGAACAAAAGAAGAAAAGACATTGTACTTAATTCATTTTGTGTTAAACTGCATTCGCTAGACGTCAGTTCATTAACCAATCTATCTATCTATATAATTTTGTCAACAAAAAGCTTAATATTTACTGTAGCAATGCCAAGGACTGCAAGATTTTGATTATAAATTGGCTAAAGACCCTGTCTTACGAAGACACAGAAAAACTTATGTTTCGACACATAGGGTGAGAGAGAGAGAAAAACACACACACACATACACACACACACACACACACACACACACACACACACACACACACACACAGACACACATACACACACACACATTTATTTTTGAATATTGTATTTTTTTTTTGTATAATATTTTTTTTTATGTAATCTCACGTCTCTTGAACGTTTTGTTTGGCTATGGAAGAGCGGGAGTCTCTGACACAAGTGCCTTAAGGTACTTAAAAGATGCTCCCTACCCTATGCAAATTGTAAATAACAAGAGAAATAAACTATTATTATTATTAAAAAACTCTCTATTCCCTCACTCTCATAATCCGATGGGATGGTAAACCGACACGACCGGACAGAGATCAGGCGCAGGACCTAACGGCTTTACGTGCTTTCCGAGGCACGGGGGTTAGACACCACCAACTTCCTAACTCCGGGCAGCTACCAAGAATAATAATTTTTCTTGACAGAAAAACTCAATAATTGATTTTTTGGCCCGACTAGTGGTAGTCACATTACTATAACCACTAGACCAACGAGGCAGTCCAATATCTCTACCAATCTCTACACAAAAAATCATGTCGATCCGATGCTCCGTTGCTGCAACAAAGAAGGACAAACCAACAAACTCATTTTGGTATTTATCTATACAAATAAATATAATTGAAGGGTCTGTTTGTAATCTTAAAATAACAGTTTTTTATTAAATGCATAATATCAAAGTATATTATACGATATTGTAATAAATAAACAATTTTTGGTTGTCTCTCTATCTGTCTGCTTGTCTGTCTGTATGTTTGTTCCGGCTAATTACTGAAATAGCTGGACCAATTTTGACATTACGTTCCTGATGTTATGAGTAACTTACTATTATATTAAAAAAGAATTGGGGTTCCGCGCAAAAAAATTAATGCCCATGAAATTCAATTGTGATTAATAGATTCCACGCGCACAAAGTCGCGTGAAACGGCTAGTAAGTAATAAAGTAGAGATTAGTTACAGTCATCTCTTTTAAAGTTAGCATTTTAATATTCTCTGTTAATTTAGTTCTATAAATAACTATGATGTTGCAAGTTCTAAGAAATCATCTGTCGTTATAATACTTAATGAATGTTTAACATTAAATATAAACGCTGTTACCTCGAGCTAGAAGATTTTTGTATTTTTTTTTATAGAATGTGAGTCATAAATGAGCACACCGTTCACCTGACGCTATGGACCATAGACATCTACATATTATATCCTATACATGTAGATGTCTATGGTCCGCATATATACAGTCTATACATATTAACTTGAAGACACGATTGTTTTCTAAATCGATAATAAAATAAATATATCCTATTTTTATCAATAGGTACATTATTTAGTTATACTTATGATGATTCACATACAGACGTTTGTTACGGTAGAGGCAATAATAATAGGTAATGTCGATAGGCGGGCACTCAATCAGTCCAACGTTTATTGAACAATCAAAACACAGTCGTTGGGACGTGCTTCGTTTGAACGTGATGATAATAATCCTGTAGGTAGGGTTGCCATTCGTGCGGATTTTTTATAGTATAAGGTTGACAAACGAGCACAGTCTACCTGATGGTAAGTGGATCCTGTGGCCTATAGACATCTACATTTATCCGCGATTAAAAATTTTGAAAAACTGTTTTTTGGTACAGCTTTTAAGCGGCCTTACCGATCGATTTCAAAAATTAATCAGCTTTTAACCTTGGAAAACCACGTCCTTCGCCGTGGGTCCGGTCAAAATCTGTTGATTCGTTTGTTTTGAATTTGAAAAAATGATTTTTTTTAAATTACTCCGATATTTCATATTCAACGTCATAATTTAGTGAAATTTGGAGCGCTATGCATTTGAAATTAGCGAGAAGTTTCAGGGATGCTCTGCAGGGTCGACTAATTTTTTGTACTTTTAAAACTGCGTCGTATGCCGCCAAGCAAGGCAAAATCGAACGACGCGTTCAAAAATTGCCTTTATAAATTTCTATATAATCGTTTTTTTTAATAACTTTTAAATTCTTCGATCCATTGATTCAAGACCTTACAAACAATTTTTGTACTTAAAAAAACTACGTCAAATGCTGTCAAGCAAGTCAAAAACGAACGACGCGTTCAAAAGTTATAGACCAATAAACATCTCCAATAATCGTTTCAAGTTTTTAGCGGGAAGTTCCGGGAATGGACTGCAGGATCAACCGTTTTTCAGTTTTTATTTAGAATTATTTATAGAATAGGGGTAACAAATGAGCACACAGCCAGCCCACCCGATGGTTAGACATCTTACATTTATCCAGGATTAAGAAACAAGTTGCAGATGCGTACATACGCGATAAATAGGATCTACGTTTCTCCACGCTCGCTATACGAAACACAGCAGCATTGGGCTGCTATTTTTTATAGGAGAGGGGCAATCGAGCATGCGGCTTACTTGTTGGAAAGTGACCACCGCCGCCCATGAACAACTGCAACACCAAGGGAATTGCAGGTGCGTTGCCGGCTTTTTAGAAAGGACTAAGCTCCTTTCACAGGGGAGCCATACGAGGAAGAAAACTCCTAGTAAAACGTACAGTGGTGGACCACCAAGCAGCCAGATGGTGTGGTTGCTTGGTATAATGAGTTTTGTCGCGATGTGCGTTCGTGAAATAATAATAAAAATGGAAATAATAAAAACCCGAATGATTCCTCAGAACACTACTCGTGGTAGATGCGATAGAAAATGCAAAGAGATGCAACATCTCTTCGCAGCGCCAGTGAATCAAGCCGATCGGAGAGGACTCGGTCGTCGACGACTCGAGCCGCTGTGCGCTGGATGCGGTCAAGTGGAAGGAGCTGGCACTGGGAAGCCCCGGCCCAGAGATGGGACCAGTATTCCATGTGTGGCCGAACCTGCCCTTTGTAAAGTTGTGAGAGTGTCATCCTACTTCAATCGAGCCGACCCATTCGTGCTACAACCATAATATAGCTACAGCTTGGCTCTACCACGCATAAAACCTTTATTATTTAATTTTATTCAGCAGCTGTGAGCGTAATGTAAACACGCTTGTCTCTGTCATAAGTCATAACTCATAACTATCGTCTATATTTAGTCCCATAGATAACATTTTACGAGAATTCTGAGTGTAAAAATAAATACCTACCGTTTTTCTTTATTGTATTTTTAATAGGTAGTTATTTTAAGTGAACTGTGTTAACATGGAATAAAACTAATTTAACGGATTTCAATTTTACCTTTTTAATTTCCCGACATTCCGTGCACGTTACAGCATCCATTATTACGGGAGGGAGTTAATTTAAAAAAGTTAAGAGAAAAAACGCGATAAAGTCCGTAAAATTACAGTCAAGTCTGGCGACTTTACCCAATGCAAGTTATTTTTGCCATCACGGATGTACAGGTACAAAATTACAATTAACTCGGACAACGTCACATTTTTCGAGGTAATTGACAATATTGTTTTCGATATGGCTACATGAAAATTAATTTTGGCATTTTATTTTTATGCGGAATTGTGTCGGCGACGTAACGTCTTTGTTCAGTGCTCCAGAACTTTTGTTGATTTCGTTTGAAATACTTCAGTAAATTCTGTGTAGGTATCTATATCTTTCCCATGGGGGTATATTGCCATAGTTGCCACGCTTGGCGAGCGGCTTGGCAACCGCAGTTTTTTTGTTGTACTGTTGCTGCTATCAGGAAGATGCTGCTGCCCATCTCCTGCCTGTCTCCATCCGTCGCCTCTTACGACACCCACGGGAAGATATGGGGTAGTGGATGTTCTCAACCGCCACTACACGGCAACATCTTTAAAAAAGGTTCTCGAGTGGCAGCCTCGTACCGGTAGGCGAAGTGTAGGGTGACCCCCCACTAGATGGAGTGACGACCTGGTAAGACATGCGGGAAGTCAATGGATGCAGGTGGCTCAGGACCGTGCTTTGTGGCATTCCTTGGGGGAGGCCCATGTTCAGCAGTGGACTTGTGAAGGGCTGTAATGATGATCTATATCTTTGTACTTTGTATAAAGATAATTTTAATGTTTAAGAAATGTAATATATCGTTAGGTATTAACATGGTGGTTTTAACATTTATCGATAAAACTGACTTGGCAAACTTGACATACTAGTAATGCCACGATGTGGCGGAGTCCGCAGAGTCTAATTCACCTGAGGATGCCTCTACACAAGGCATCCTTAGGTCAGGACATATTATCGACGATGGTATATCTTTATCGTGGTATACCTAGTGTAGTGGTGCTGGGATTGGTGGTGACGGGGATAGTGCATGCATTTAAGGGAGGGGGGGGGGTGCTCTTCAAACTAGGTCGACAAAACATTTTATTATTACGCGTATCTTAGCTAAATAATTTTTCACATCTTTTAGCACGTAATTGTTGTAAAATATTATCATACAGATATTGACAATTTTATTATTTTTTGATTAATCATTTATTTTGCAGTTTCCTTATAAATTCTCTATCATCATTACAGCTGAACTTAAGCGCCTTCCATCGATTCCCACAGATCACGGTTAAGAGCCAACTGCATCCTTGGCCTTACCGTGTTACTTATCAGATCATCGTCAAATAGCTTACAACATTAGGCAATTCTTAAAGAAATAATTCTCGAAGGAATAACTTTATGCGAATAATCTTTCTCCTTTCTTTCACATAATTATGTCCATTTATTAGTTCCAAAGAGATTTGGCAACTCTGTTCGCACAAGTGGACCGGACGTGCCGCCAATCGGGATTCGTGGAATCCACGCCGCCGGAACGTGATGCAAATAACTGCCGAGCGTGTATGAACGTTGCTCTGTGACATTCAGGGTCGCTAGAAGGCTGGACTGACCAGAAATATTTGTTGACATAATGATTTTTTATACACAAACACTACACATTTAGAGAAATGAATTTTACGGTTTTTATCGCGTTTAATTTTGACTTTTTAATTTCCGACGTTTCGGATGCTTCACAGCACCCATGGTCACAGGGAGAACTGAGGTGTTTTTGACGCCCCGATGTCATGTTAGCCCGGCTACCTTCAGTTTTAGAATATTAGTTTTTGGTCCGATCTACGCAAAATAAGCTTACTGTATCTGAAGTCTTGCGGTGGTATGCTTGCGTTTTGATTTAATTTTGTTTATTATAAGATCACAAGCAGATGTCAGCACACATCTCCTCTATTGAAATTAGGATATTTTTTTTTAATTTCAATAGCCTCGCGAGCGATCCATTTTAGAAACCGGTATTCTTTTACGAGGATTTGTGATCTATCAACGACAACGACTTTGGGGACGATTTTGAACATATTCGAGGACTGCAAGACTTCCAGGAGCATCGGTGCTTCACGACAGCTATGTTATTTTACGCGGGTTTTTATAAATATTTTTGTTTATCATATGTACATAACTAATAACGAGTAAGTAGAGTTTCCTTATTTTATGATTATTCTAATAATATAGTTTATATAAAGATAAACTTTTTAATTAAGAACATTCAATTATTTTCTTTGTCAATATTTAAGTTAGTAGCAAATTAACATCAAGTTAAGTGATTTTAATCGAAAATAACAAAACTTTGAACTAGATAAAAGCTGACAAATCACACAGGTATTATTTTCTACAGTTGCATGTTGCACGTTTTGTTTCTTGTATGGAGCGCTCGCGGATCGAATTTTTAATACACGCCTACTATATATACTGGAAATATTTTTGTTTTATTTTAGATACCATTTCCATTAAAGATTTTTTTTAAAACTAGACTTTCATATTGTCATTTCAATGTACCTTTTATGGCCAAATTGTTACATATAACACTGAGATTATGTTATAATATCGAAAATGCTTTATACGTGGTAGAGCCACCAAATGGTGACTCTACCATGTCCGTGGGGTAGTGGTAACATTATTCTATTACTTACTATACTACTTTTGTTAGGTAGAAGACTGGTTGGGTTCTAGTCCGAAATTCAACAAGATAAAATCCCTAAAGTCAGTTTTATTTAATCGGTCAGAAAGAGAGAAGCTGTGTTATTGAATTGTCACATTTATAAATAGTGTTGTTAATCACAAAGTAAAGGTGAATTAAACTATTTACATTCCTTCATGTTGTTCCAGCTTTAACGATTAAGAATCAAAATGCAGATGCGTTGTCACGAAACGAATACGAAACGCAGCAGTATTAAGCTGCTAATTTACGTTGGCATTCTGTGAGAGCGTGGTTCTTCCCCAGTCGCCAGCCCTGAAGCATGACTTTATTATGTAAATACCATATTATGCTATGTTTTGTTTAATGTTAAAACATGTATACTTATAAGTAAGTGCACTTAGACGGCTTTTGTACATTATATGAGGTTTATACGGAAGCCCACGGTCTAAAATATAATGTTGCGAAGAGTGAGCTTGTGGTGGAGATCAACGAGAAAAACCTAATTTCGTACCACCTGTAACTTTAGGGGGTGTTGCTCTTAAATGAATAACTAAATTTTGTTACCTCGGCCATGAGGTTACGCAGGATTTAAAAGATATAAAGACATTAAAAGAGAAAGGAGGGCGCTGGCTGTCCGCTACAATATGCTGACCCGCCGATACACCCGATGCAAAACTTATTTAATTCAAAATAAGCATGGGCGTTTTCAGTTTTTAGCTGCAAAGGTTACATAATCGATATAGAATATGTATATCATTATGGAAAATCGTTTTCAGATATCGATATCTGTGGTAACGTTAGGTATGCTACTGTACTCGCTAACGACAACCGAAACATAACCGCAAACTATAAACCAGCAAAACATTTAATTTACGAGTTTCTTAAATTATTAAAGGTAGTTTATTTATTAATGATTATTTACGTTAGCGATTATTCTTCAGGTTTAACTAGGCTTAGAACTAGCAGAAAAGTTTCTTAAGTTAGAACTTAAGTTCCCAATAGCAGATTTTTAGAATAGCGTTTGTTGACAATATTTACAAACAGCAAGGTACACGGAATTGTCTTTTTTATCAAAGTGTAACCATATTTCATTAGTCTTATGCGATATTTTTTTAAAGTTTTTTTTTTCAAAAAGTGAATCAACTTAAACTATACTTATACAATAATTTCACTGTACACATAACTGTCTGAATCAAAACTAATGCATAAAAATATTGCAAATAATTGCACGAACGCGACATTAAAAATTAATAATTTTATAGATAATATCTTAGTGAACGGCGCGCGCCGCCAGTCAAGTACCTACGTAATGGTTGCGTTTTGAAAATAATTTAAATTCAAATGTTTACATCCAAAACATAAACAAAAAGCCACGAAACTAAGCTTTGTGTCTAATGACCTAAAGACCATTTAAAATTTGTGAAATGTTCTCACAACTACACAAACTTAAAATTTATTGGTCGCTTTAGGTAATTATATTTCTCGATGTGCACCTTTATGTGATAAGCTGATAAGTGATAACTACCAAAGCATTGCAACGAAATCCATATTCGCTTCACCTCTTTCTATACTTATTTATGGTATCGTTGCAAGAACGAGAAGCAAGGAATGTCGTCGAAGGATTTTCGATCATTACATTGGTTAGTTCGTGGTCCGTGTTGGCCACAGAAATCTAACATGTCGGGCACAGAAATCTAACATTATTTAGATTTCTGTGGCAGATCGTTCCACAGTTTGCGTTATGCATTTCGTTTTCATACGTTGCGTTGGTTATGTTAGGTTAGATTTGATTTTGTTTGGATATGTGATAACGGTTTATGTACTTAGGTTTATCGATATGCTATAATATGTATTTTGATAACATATTACAACATAACGTATTTTGAAATATTCGTCTCATGCCTAATTCAAGGCCTTTTGCCAATCCCTTTACACGTACACCTTACATGTTAATTATACGCAGTGGCACAGAGTAAATAATAGTACTATGAACATAAGTTGCAGTTCTTTGATGTTGACTACTTGCCGACGTTTAACAGCCTACATAATTATTATTAATTGAATAAATCGCGCACGCAAGCTAAATAAAACTTTATCGCTGCGCGCGAGTGTCCGTATTACTTTATTTATTACATTATCAGGGATTGTTTTCTTTGCGTATTTTCCCCTTCCTACGTCACGGTGGACTTTCCATGGTTATTAAGGGCTGTTAATAAGGAGTAAAAAATACATTACGAAATGTTAATTTCCTTAGGTAGAGTGTCTATTCTGACTATGATCGACTGACTATATTTTCGCACCTATGTGAGTTCTACGATGCCCAACGCATCTAACTTTCAAGGCCATTCAGCGGGATTCGCGACGCTTGGCTCGGAAGAAATAGGTAGATAGCGTAAACAACAAATAAACCTGAAATACGATTCCTAACAGAAATGTAATAGTATTCTACTTAGTTAAAAATCTTATTAGTAAACAAAGTTTTAATTTCAGTATTTTACGTTATTTTAACTTAAAATATTTTATTTACAAAAAAACAAGTATAGGCAAGCAGATACTTGGATAGTGAAGTAAATTTCAACTAAGTTTTGTAATAAAGTACGTAGGTATTACTTCTGTAGACAAATTATTAATTTAATTATAAATTAATATAAAAGAATCTTAAGTAAAACATAAAGAATGATATATCTGAAACCTTTTGTTGGTTATTTAGCATCTAAACAAAAGGCGTTTATTCACCATCCATTCTTTGAACATTACTCAATCTCGTTTAACCCAACACAAATATAGACGTTTTGTGGATTTGGAACATCGAAAAGTGTGAAAACGTACGTCCAATTGTGGCGATCTTTCCGGTGGCGGCTGCATTTAGACGGGCGAAAATAGCCGGCGGACGCGGCACGAGCAACGCCGGGTAAACTGTTTACGCGATGGAAATAGAGGGCCGCTTGTGGATCTGGAGCGGCTTGCAGTTCGCTTTTATGGAGAACTATTTCGGGTGGTGGTTGGCGGGCCACAAAAGTTTCGGAATGGATGCGATAGAACGCGTTTACTGGTGCTTGTTCATTGTGTTTATATAATAATTGACTGCCTCGTTGGTCTAGTGTTTATAGTGGTGCGACTACTGATCATGAGGTCCTGGGTTCGAATCCCGGGTCGTGCGAAACCAATTACTGAGTTTTCCGTCAATAAATTCTCAGTAACTGCCCGGAGACAGTCTCACCCCCGTGCCTCGGAAAGTACGTAAAGTCCGTTGGTCCTGCGCCTGATCTCTCTCCGGTCGTGTCGGTTTACCGTCCCATCGGATTATGAAAGTCTGGGAATAGAGAGTGCACCTGTGTTTGCGCATACACTTGGGCACTATAATCCTGTCCTGCGCCGATGGCTAGCCTCTGTTGATGCAGGCCGCCGTGGTCGAAATCTCATCTCTAAACCTTTATAAAAATAATCACATTTTTTATCCTCAAAATGACTGAAGACGGCCGCCTGCAACTCTTCATCGCTTGAAAATTTTCTTCCTCTTAAGTCCCGCTTTAAATTTGGAAATAAATAATAGTCGGACGGGGCCATGTCTGGACTGTAAGGTGGATGTTGAACTTCTGTGAACCCGCATTGACGAACTGCATCCTTCGAAACACCAGCGGTATGAACAGGGGCGTTGTCATGGAGCAATAGGACACCTTTAGACAGCTTGCCTCTTCGTTTTTCCTTTATCTTGTCTCGTAATTTATATATTAAAGAAGCATAATATTCGCCGTTCACGACTGTATTACGTTCTTTAAAATCCACCATCAAAATGCCTTGAAAATCCCAAAATATTGTGCACATCAGTTTTTTAGTCGATTGTTGCACCTTTGCCTTTCTAGGGGGCTTTTCACCCTTATAACGCCATTCCATTGACTCGCGCTTGCTTTGTGGATCATAATACAAGATCATAGTTCGATCATAGATCACCAGTCACTAGCCGCTCGATCACAGTCTTTGGATTTTCGCCACAAAGATCCAAAAACTCCGAAGCGCAGCGCACTCTTTCCTGTCTCTGTACCGCTGAAAGAAGTTTCGATACCCATCTTGCACTCAATTTTTTCATGTGAAGATATTCATGGATCGCGCGATGAACGGTACTCTTAGAGAGCCCAAGCCTTGCTGCAATTTCTCTAATCTTCAAACGGCGGTCACTCAGAACCTCCTCTTCGATAAGAGCAATCGTTTCGGGAGTGAGCACTTCCACAGGTCGACCGTCGTGGCCAAAGTCTTCGACGGTTTCTGTCCCGAGGCGAAACTCTTTCACCCAATTTTTCACTGTGCTATAGGATGGGGCAGACTCCTTATACACGCCATCCAATCGTTCTTTTATTTGGGCAGGGGATAAACCTTCTTTAAACAGAAACTTTATGACACTTCGATACTCAGTTTTCGACATTTTGAAAAAATACGCGACTCTCGTTATTCAAATGCCTGTTAAACTTAGACTAAGCATTTCATGTCGATGCATGTTTCTTATATTAAGTGCACGATAAACGTACTATTTAATGCAACACAACATGTAGCGACATGTCGCGTTGAACTATATCAGGCCAGTTCATTATTAGTATTTAGTCAGGGACCGCCTGGTACCACGTTGCGTTGAAAATCCAAAGTGATTTGAAAATGACGCAATGCTCAAACAATCAAAAGATTTGAAGGTTATTTTAAACCTTATTGCGAAAACAAAAACTAAAGACTACGAATGATTTCCTTTATTTAAACGAACATAAAAATGGGACATAATCAGGTAACATAAAATTTTAGTACGCGGATTTTAGCTAATTAATTTTTAGCATATTACGAAAACATGGATTCAATCATCTTTGTTTGTCCTCAGTCTCGTGCTAAACAGATACGACTGTAGTGGTTAAATAGCCTTATATTGTAAAATAAGTTCTAGATCCAATAGGCTTATTAGTCGATAGTACCTCTTATATATATTAAGATTGTTTAATAATCGATGGGTTGCTAAAACTTCAGAACAGTAAATTTGCTACAACAGTACCCATTGAACTGTGTTTTCCTTTTAAATAAAACTTTTACTTGGTACGGGGAATTTCCTGATTTTATATTCATTATATTCATTTTTATTCATCGGTTCGTTCTACTGTTTGCGGCGAATGTTTCATATTTGCGTCTATTTTACAGAGGTGTTGTGATGATTTATGTACTTTTTGTAAATGTGTTATCATATATTTTTTCTGTGTGGTAACTTACGAAGTTAATTGCAATTTGTAGGGAATCTCAGCAACTTCTTATAATACGAGCATAATTATATTAATAAAAAGTATTTTTTTTTATTTCAACATTCCATCCACAACATTAAATACATTTCATTAATTATTAAAATAACTTAAAATTTGTAATAAAATTTTAACAGATACAATTTTTACGGATTTTATCTCGTTTAATTTAGTTGATTTTAATTTCCGACGTTTCGGGTGCTTTCCAGCACCCATGGTCACGGGGAACTGAGGTGATTGACGTCCCGATGTCATTGTTAAACCGGAGTACCTTCAGCTTTTAATTATTACTTATGTTCCGATCTAGCTCGTAGCTGAAAATATTAAAATAAAACAAAATTATCGATATTTTTTTAAAACTAAAACTGTATAAAAAGGCTTATTATAATATTAAATGAATACCTACATGATTGGGGTGCTCACTTACAAGCGGTTTCTTAAATAACTTTTGTAAGAAATTTTTCCAAAACATCCAAGTTGCCTTAATGATCGCCGACCTTCGATAGAAGATGGCACTTTAACCAAATCTAAAGGTGCGCTTACACGAGGGCAATAATTGCCCGGCGACACGAATGGACCGATCTGGAGCAATTAATGGAGCAATTTCAAAGCAATGGAGGCAATCATTTCGGCGATATTGCTTCTAATTGCTCCAGATATTTCATATTGCTCAGTGTCGCAGATACGAATTGACGAATATCCAATGGGCTTGGAAATTCCTAGCAATTTTTGTATATATCTCATTCGCACTTGATTGTTTTGCGGCTTGCCGTCTTGCTTCCGCGGGGAGAGCGAGAGGTCAGGTCTGTTCGTGACATTCTAGTATAGTTTTTGAATAATATATCATCTAATTCTTTACAGTCTTTACCAAAAACGATCGCACCCAGATACGTCCACTCCTTTTCTTTCTTTTTTGATTTTGATTAATAATAAAAAAGCGTTACAAGCCCTGCGCAGCAAGAACAATGTCGTCCATAGCGGGCGAATACTGAAATGCTTGTGTAGGACAGTATTGCCTAGTTGATGAAGTTGCGCTATATCGCTCAATATTGTATTGTGCAGTATTGATGCTTGTTGCCGTTACCGTAAATTGCTTGAAGTAGTCGTGACGTCATAGTTGACGAGTATTGACTGGAATTGAGCAATTTTAGTTGCCCGTGTAAGCGCACCTTAAGAAATACGTTTTGACAGCTGTCATACTTATTGCGCCAAACATGCCAACCAAAGAACGGGAACGTACAATATTCGTTTTTTAAAAAAATCGATATAGATTATTTAGAGTTGGTAATCATTTACAGTTTGGTTTGAATAATACCAGAATAAATTAAAAACGGATAATTTAAAACACAAGATTTATCAGTTTCTTTGTATTTATTGTTACTGCTTATTTCTAAAGGCAAAGTTGTAAAAATTTACGATTGAAACTAGATTAAAAATAAATTTATTCTATCACGTTCAGTATAACTAGTTGAGCTGTCATTGTTCAGATTAAATATTAATTTATTTTCAATAATGCAGTCAAAATTAATGTCTCTTTCAAAGTCATAATCAATTTTTTTGATTTTCTACCACTTTGCCCAATCATCCTTTGTGACATGGGCACATGCTACAACGAATATATGTAGAAGAAACAGTCCAAAAAGTTAAACCCGAGTCACAAAATAAGAAGACAAACAAAATATCACAAAATTACGCACAGTATGCTTCCGAAATGGCGGGAAATTTAAATTGCGTAGTGGTTTTTTCAGCGCGGCCTTGTATGAGTTTTTCGCCTACACAAAGTTCAGTTAAAAAAATAACTTTTTTTTAATTCATGATTCATGTAATTTAAGGAATTTTAAAAATAAAAATATATAAATATGTATTAATAAAATTAATATAAACTAATAAGGCTTATATATTTAAAAATAGTTAATTGGCACACGTGCCGGATTCTTCGACTTGCCTTGAAACCTTGAAGCCTTCGACTTCAACTCACCTTGAGGTGGCCGAGTGTAATTAATTCGTAAGATATTCATAATATACTGTAATTAGCAATTTGCCGTTACATAATAAAATTACTTAAATTGTTCATAAGATGTCAGGGGTTTTATTTACTTCTATGTTTTATTTGGAAATCTCTTGTTTACGACTTCAAGACGGATAGCACACAGCAATCTTACCACCACGTATTTGTAGCATGGAATCGAAATACTTATTTCTGTTTAAGGTATGTTACCGACTAGGATGTTCTCCTGTATTGTGGACTGTCGTGTGTGTTACCGTCTATAACTTTCTCAAATACAATCAATTACATTCGGAACATTTATAGGCCCCTACGCCTCAAAGAAAAAAGTTCTGCGTCGACCTGCAGTACCGTAGCAACACGCATAGGAATTGGGCTACCGAGCTACCAGAAATCTACCGAATATAGAAATTAAAAAAACATCCTAATTTCAATAGAGAAGATGGCTAGATCCTAAAGATATATTTAATAAAATAAAATCGAAACCTAAGTATACCACTGCAAGACTTCAAGATACTGTAAGCGCGTTCTGCGTAGATTAAATCAATAATTAATTTTTAAAATATGAATGTAGCCGAGCTAACTATGACATTGAGACGTCAAACACCTTTGGACCCTCCCCCCCCCCGCACCTCTCCCGGGACTATGGATGCTGTAAACCACTTTGTGAATTAAAAAGTCAAAGTAAACGAAATGAAATCCAAATAATTAATTTAATTTAATTTAGAGGTATCTAAATTTGCACTTGAAATTTAGTTTATAAACTCATTATATTCGCAGCTAAAAGCTCTTTTGAAATATATTCCTTTAAAAGTACAAAACTTTGTAACAAACTTGCTCCATTTAACAATATTGTGAAAATGTTTGCACAATAAAAAAAAGCGTTTTTATTTCCCCGCGAATGAAACCAATCGGCAGAGGCACGTTTTGTAGCTCGCGTGCTTGTTCTATTTTTAAATCTTCAAAACACGCTTGTCATTTCCTCTCTCCTTTACACAAGTGCATATTCACTTAAGACTGAAGGAAACAGTTGTTTAGGGCGGGGCGCGTCCTTCACTTGTCGTTTTACGTTCTATTTTTAAACCTGACGTTGTGTGGGCGAGGAGTGGAGGGCTTTGTGTACATATCCTTTTGGTGGTTATTTTATATTGGTTAAGCAGGTTTAAAATTTTTGTCACTTCCTTTATATCTCTTAATTATTTATTCTTACCCCGTAATGACGGCGCAAGACATACCCCCACGCCTCTTACGACACCCACGGGACGATATATTATAACTAGACGTCGTTACGTAAAAAGGATCTAACCCACAAAAGGCTAACTTGAAATATTTGCGCTTGAAGTCTTCTAAAAGTTTCCTAGTAAGGAAGTAATTTTTTTAATAAATAATTCATGTATCAAGGTTTAGTTCTAAAGACTCTCTATTGACTGAAATTTTGTTGCAATTTCTTTTGGACATAGAAAGAATTGATACAAAACCCGTATTTTCGAATATATAACTCACTTTTGACCCGACTGTGGGTTGGATGCTTTTTGCGTAACTGTGTACAATTATTACATTTTTTTTATTTTTTTTTATTGAAACTTTATTCTCACGCTGTACCGTGTGCCGTGTAGTGGCGGTTGAGAATATCCACTACCCCATATCTTCCCGTGGGTGTCGTAAGAGGCGACAGAGTGAGACAGTATTTCATGCCGGCACATCGCTTGCAACTTTACAAAACGTAAATTCGTCCTCACATGGAATACTGTTCTCATCTCTGGGCCTGGGCACCACAGTGCAAGCTCCTTCCACTAGACCGTATGCAGCGTAGAGCGGTTCAAATCGTCGACCACCGAGTTCTATCTGATCGGATCGATTCAATGGCGCCACGTAGGGATGTTGCCTCCTTTTGCATTTTCTATTGCATCTACTGCAGGAGTGCTCTAAGAAATTGTGTGAATTAATTCCAGCTGCCAAATTTCACGAACGCATATTGCATCAAAATTCACGATACCATCCACACCATTTGGATGCTTGGCGGTCCACCACCACCACTATGCGTTTTACTAGGAGTTTTCTTTCTCGTACAACTTCTCTGCGGAATTGCTTACACCGGCGATTTTTCAGACGGATACGACTTAGGGACCTTCAAGAAAAGAGCTTACTCCTTTCTAAAAGGCCGGCAACGCACCTGTGATTTCTCTGGTGTTGTGGTTGTTCATGGGCGGGGATAGTCACTTACCTACCATCAGGTGAGCTGCGTGCTCCTTTGCCCCTCTTCTATAAAAAAAAAATAGCATGAGTTGTCAACTACCTTATTTGAAGGCGAAAGTTATATTATTCAAACAGTAACGTTGTATCTCTCATTCATCCTCTAACATTTACCGTTACCGTTACAGTCTATCAAAAGTCCACTGCTGAACACGGGCCTCTCCCTCAGATTGACTCATAGGGGGGATGTTTGCTATAGTTGCCACACTTGGCAGGAGGCTTGGCAAGCGCAGTTCTGTTTAGTTGTTATTAGGAAGACTCGTGTAGTGGCGGTTGAGAACATCCACTACCGCATATCTTCCCGTGGGTGTCGTAAGAGGCGACAGAGAGAGACAGGCAGGAGATGGGCAGCAGCATCTTCCTGATAACAACTGTGATAAAATAAAAAACTGCGGTTGCCAACCCGCTCGCCAAGCGTGGCAACTATGGCAAATATCCCCCCATGAGTAATGACGCAAACAAACGGCCCCCAGTCCCCGGTGGCCCCGCTATTCCTGGCTACGGTGGCGACTATGGTAACGGCGGGGCAGGGGGTGCTAAGAATCTCCGGTGGAGGTTCGGTTGCCACCTACGACGACTCGACCTGGCAACATATAACGCACGCACCCTGAGGACTGACGAGAAGATACTAGAGTTGGAAGAAGAGGTAGAGAAGTTGCGCGCTGGCATATTATTGGGTTATCCGAGGTCCGAAGAGAGGGGGACGACACGGTAATCCTCGAGTCCGGCAACTTGTTCTATCACCGGGAGGGCGACCATCTGTCCCAAGGAGGTGTCGGATTTATCGTCCACAAGTCTCTCGTCAACAACTTTGTAAAGATTGGGAGTGTGTCGACGAGGGTCGCGTACCTGATAATCAGAATCACCAAACGGTATTCGTTGAAGGTCATACAGGTTTACGCACCAACCTCGGCACATCCCGATGAGGAGGTGGAGGAAATGTATGAGGATATTTCAAGAGCCATACATTCCTCCACAACCCACTACACGGTGTTGATGGGATACTTCAACGCAAAACTAGGCACAAGAGAAAGCGGTGAGCTGAAGGTAGGGGAATTTGGAGTAGGGCAACGGAACCGTAGGGGCCAGCAGCTGGCCGACTTTATGGAGAAAGAAGGACTCTTTATGATGAACTCTTTATTCCAGAAGCGGCCCCACAGGAAGTGGACCTGGTCGAGCCCCGGCGGTTCGACAAAAAATGAGATTGACTTCATTATGACGACCAGACACCAACTGTTCAGTGATGTCTCAGTGATCACAAGGGTGAAAACTGGCAGCGATCACCGAATGGTTAGAGGCACACTGAACCTAAACGTTAAGTTGGAGAGGTCTCGTCTAATGAAGTCAACGCTCCGTCCCCCTCGTGCTCTAATCCAGAATCCCGAAACCTTTCAGCTCGAGTTACGTAACCGCTTTCAGTGCCTAGAAGATTGCAATGCAGTGGACGATATGTATGACAAGCTCGTGGAAACTGTCCATGCGGTCGGAGCTAAGTTCTGCAAGACCGGCCGCAGAAGAACGCAAAAGCTCTCCGATCACACTCTTAATCTCATGGCTGTTAGACGGGAGATGAGGCTGCAATCGTCGACAGATTTGACAGCATACAGGCAACTGAACAGACAGATCTCCAAATGCATGCGACGAGACTTACGCAAATTTAATACTGCTCGTATTGAAGAAGCGATTGAGCGGAACCAGGGCTCCAAAGTCTTTGCCAGAGATCTGTCTGTCAGAAAGAGCCAACTGTCAAAGCAGAAGACTGGCTGATTGAGAGTGGCAGCATCGTTTCCTGGACACCTGAGATTCTGAGTGAGATTAAGAGGTTCTATGGGGAGCTGTACACATCATCGTTGGAGCCACACGCAAGTGTGAGTAACGATCCAAGAGCGGGTCTTATCCAACACTATTCCGATGATATCCCGGACGTCAGTCTGAGCGAGATTAGAATGGCTCTTCAGCACCTTAAAAACGGCAAGTCCCCGGGCGAGGATGGAATTACAGCGGAGCTTCTGAAAGCGGGTGGAACACCGGTACTTGAAGTCCTTCAGAAGCTCTTCAATTCCGTCCTCCATGGTGGCACTACTCCGGAGGCGTGGAGCAGAAGCGCGGTGGTTTTGTTCTTTAAGAAAGGCGACAACGCTCTCTTGAAGAACTACAGACCGATTTCCCTTCTGAGCCGCGTCTACGTACTGTTTTCGAGGGTCATTACGAATCGTCTCGCACGCAGACTCGACGACTTCCAGCCTCCCGAACAAGCCGGTTTCCGAAAAGGCTTTAGTACCATAGACCACATACATACTCTTCGGCAAATTGTACAGAAGACCGAAGAATACAATCTGCCACTTTGGCTGGCGTATGTGGACTATGAGAAAGCCTTTGATTCCGTCGAAATTTGGGCGGTGCTACAGTCTCTTCAGCGGTGCCAAGTTGACTGTCGGTATTTTGAAGTGCTGAAGTGTTTGTACAGTAGGGCTACGATGGCTATCCGAGTACAGAACCAGAGTACGAAACCTATCCAACTGCAGAGAGGCGTAAGACAGGGTGACGTTATTTCCCCCAAAACTCTTCACCGCTGCATTGAAAGACGTTTTCAGGCTACTGGACTGGAAAGGATACGATATTAACATCAATGGCGAGTACATCACTCACCTTCGATTTGCCGACGATATAGTACTTATGGAGAATCGCTGGAGGACTTAAGCACTATGCTCAATGACCTCAATAGTGCCTCCCAACGGATAGGTCTTAAGATGAACATGGACAAAACAAAGATCATGTTTAATGTCCATGTCACACCTATGCCGGTAGTTGTTGGGAGCACTAAGCTCGAAGTTGTTGACGAGTACGCTTACCTGGGACAAATAGTCCGGCTAGGTAAGTCCAACTTCGACCGAGAGGTCAATCGACGGGATCAACTCGGCTGGGCAGCGTTCGGGAAATTACAACGCATCTTCTCGTCAGGTATACCTCAAAACCTGAAAACTAAGTTGTACAACCAGTGCGTGTTGCCAGTGATGACATATGGAACTGAGACGTGGTCCTTCACTGCTGGCCGTATGAGGACGCTCAAAGTCGCTCAGCGAGCTATGGAGAGGGCTATGCTCGGAGTTTCTCTGCGTGATAAACTTAGAAATGAGGATATCCGCAGTAGAACCAGAGTGACCGACATAGCCCAACGGATTAGTAAGCTGAAGTGGCAATGGGCCGGCCATATAGCTCGAAGAACCGACAACCGTTGGGGAAAAAAGGTTCTCGAGTGGCAGCCTCGTACCGGTAGACGAAGTGTAGGGCGACCCCCCACTAGATGGAGTGACGACCTGGTAAGACATGCAGGAAGTCGATGGATGCAGGTGGCTCAGGACCGTGCTTTGTGGCGTTACTTGGGGGAGGCTTATGTTCAGCAGTGGACTTGTGAAGGGCTGTAATGATGATGATGATTCTCACGCTGGGATATTCTCCAGAAATTTGAATGTTAAAAAGTCACACACTGCTTTTATCGAGTGCTCTAGTGATTGGTGTCCTATTTTCTTGTTTGTCAATGTGCAATAAATAATCGACCCGCATGAAAGAATCAGAAAATTACACGGCTTGCAAACCAACCGACCATGAATTATTGCGTACAAACTGTGCAGATAAGTTAGGTTAGGTACAGAGTATGGTTTTCTTTACTTTAATATGACTACAAGCGTTCAAACTATTAACAGGAACAATGAATAACCTTTGCGGGTTTTTATATTACAAATTTGTTCCAACGGTTTTACTTGTGTGTCTTGCGCCTGATCTCTCTCCGGTGACTATGAGCCTGCACTCATGCACTATAATCCCGTCTTGTGCAGATGGCTAGTTCTGTTTGAGATTAGATTAGGTCTCCGTGACGTTATTACATTAATAACTTAAATTGAACATTTTGTAAACCCCCGAAAGAAAAGAGCTGACGATCTTCAAACGGCTGAACCGATTTTGATAAAACACGTCTAAGAACCACAGCTAGAAAACCTGATTTATTTGATTAATTTTTTTTGAAAACCCGCACTCAAATCGATTCAAAAAGATGTGAATTTTAAAATGCGTATATCCGCAATTGACTGCAAATTGCTGTGTATTGCCTAGTTTCAAGAGTTAGTGTACCAATTTACGTCGGTAATACGACGACACGTGTCGTATTATTACATACTAAAGTGTACATGTATAGCATATAGAAATGCAGCAAGTATTTTGTGATTAGGTAAAAATACGAATTGGTTACAAATTAAAGTGTTATTTTATAATTTCATGACAACAGACGTTTAAACTGTTAATATAAACAGTCCTTATCTTACGGAAAATAATTATATTAAAGATGTTTACACTATAGAAAATGAAACATTTATTATTAAAAAAAAAATTTTCGTAAGAATCTAGCGAGAATTCGCTCTTAGCTTTAGAGCTCAATGAGCGTGATTTTCCATATTAACATTTTGATATGAATAAACAAACAACATAGATAAAATACATATTTATTACTTTACATCTTCTTTATTTTATCGTGACGATTCTGTCGAGAGCAGATGTAGTACCGACATTTCCTCGATAATTTGTCGGTGTCGTATCGGTCAATTAGAAAGCGTTATGACGAAGATGCTGGAGTGTACAAGCCAAATTGTGAACGTGGTCTCTCTTACATAAGATAAACAAAAAGATCTATAGAAATCCGCGTGAAAGAACATATAGCTGACGTGAAGCACCGACGCTCCGGGATGTATACAGTCTGTGAACATGTTCAAGTCGCTCCATACAATCATACATTTCAGTGACCCGACATCGTAGAGCTGGTATCGGATGCGATAGATCGTTTTCGTGTTGACCCATGAAAAAAACACTTGTGCGTATATCTGTTGTGATTGTTTTGTCGAATTTAATTCAGGAGGAAGTAACTTTGAGGATGAAGCAATGGCAGGTTGACCGTCACTTGTAGTCTTTCAAGAAAATGTTCGAGCAGTCCAATAAATTATTTAAGAAAACCGCCGAATTTCATACATAATAATGTTATGCAGACCAAGTTTTAGTTACGGCAGCCGGTTTCATCGGAGACTAACCATTTATGCGCAGAACAGGAATAAAGTGCCCAAGTACTCGAATATACGCAAGCACATGTAGGTGCACTCTCTATTCCCTCACTCTAATAATTCAATGGGACAGTAACGCGAGAGAGATCAGATGCAGGATCAACGGCTTTGCGGGCTTAATTTTGTTTTAAATTGTTGGCTAAATTGGCTTCGAGCTGCCACTGAAAATTTCTTGACAGAAAAACCGAAGAACTGATTTTATCCCGACCGCGATTGGAACTCGGGACCTCATGATCAGCAATCGCGAAAAATATGTATTATGAATGTTAGCTATCTGGTTTTATATATTACATAGACACTCCCTGAACAAATATGTGCCCGAATAAGTTATCGATGTACCCTTGTAAATGTTGTTATCGTAGACGTAACCCGTCGCGTAGGCGACGTAGGCTCGACACTCGTAGCGTTCCCGCCGCGTAGGCGGGCTACGTTGTAGACGGCTACGCTCTGACTCTGAGGTTTTACTCGATTGAAAGGTCGAGTTTGTTTTGTTTTACTTATTTACTGATGTTGATTATGAATTTTAATTTTTATTTATTTATTCTAAAGTTAATGGAATTTTTAAGCTGAAGTAATTTTAAAATCTTGTGTAGTATGCTTTGTATTGGCCATAGTTGTCACGGTTGGGTTGGTAATCAGTTCATTTGAGCTGTTTCCGATAGCTTATTGCTTCCAAACTCCCGTTTTAGCTTGTCTTTGTTTCCATTTCGATAGTCACTACCCACTACTGACTGTTACTACTACTTGTTATCTGATATGATTATTGATTATATTGATTGACATTATTGATTATTATTGACTGCCTCTTTGGTCTAGTGGTTGTAGTAGTGCGACTGCTGATCATGAGGTCCTGGGTTCGAATCCCGGGTCGGGCCAAAAAATTAATTATTGAGTTTTTCTGTCAAGAAATTCTCAGTAGTTCCCCGGAGTCAGAAAGTTGGTGGTGTCTCACTACCGTGCCTCGAAAAGCACGTAAAGCCTTTGGTCCTGCACCTGATCTCTTTCCGGTCGTGCCGGTTTACCGTCCCATCGGATTATGAGAGTGAGGGAATAGAGAGTGCACCTGTGCTTGCGCATACATTTGGGCACTATAATCCTAATTGATAGAATCAGGCGCTACTTTACAGAAATTCATTATAATAAAGATATTAATTAATTTGCAACCTTCCGCTAACTAAATACAATGGATGTGTCTTACCTGGATTGAAGAGCACCTCCTGCCCTCCCTCTATTGTGTGCACTAATGCCGTCACCACAAATCCCAGTACCACTACTCCCAACACCACTACACTAGGAAAGACACACCATCGACGATAAAACGACACGTATTTCGCCTCTTCGCGAGGCATCCTCAGGTGATGTAGACTCTACGGCGGCTGACCGCTAAGTTCTTAGCGGTTCTTAGTTTTTATATTTATTTGTGTGGAGAAATTTAAAAGGTCTCTCATTCTTTCACCACCAAGCGAAAAAGAAAAGAAAGTAAAAGTTAAATAATAACTTATTTTGAATCAAATATAAGGTCTTTATTATTCTGTTTTCGACCGAACTCGTTTAAGGCTACACGATTAAAACGAAGTACGAAGGACGCCCTTGTATCCCGGGCTGTCGGAGCCTTTCTATATATAGTCAGTCCTAAAAATAACTTTATCGCATCCCCCCGCGCCCTCTGCACCGTCCTCCGGGCTGTCGATGTAGGTCACATTCAAAAGGGTGGTCTAGGGAGGCTTCGACTATGCGCCGTTCGGTGTAAGAGGCAAGGCAGGCGTGTTGAGTACAAATTTGCAATTTTACATTGTTTGTGATATAATCAAATAATGTAGCAATTTTTCTATATTGTTAGCAAATTGATTGGTTTCTTACACCGCTTTTAGAAAATTATATAATATGAAACAGCTCGGTGCCTCTAGACTTTTTTTAAAGCCATTGCGAACCAGAATATTTGCATTTAATTTTATGTTAATAACTTTTTATTTACATGTTTGATTCAACCAACAGTGTTATACAATTTGTACTTATATTTATGTAAAAAAATACTTGAATCGTCCAAAGAAATAGGGTAGTGTACAATAGGTATACACTGTAAAGTAACAAGTACCTATTCATATCATCATTATCATCATTGCAACCCTCAACAAGTCCTCTGCTGAATAGTCCTCTCTCAAGGCTTACACAATACGGCTTAGAGTCACGTGCAGCTTCTCTTACCCATACGAGGCTATCATTCTAGAACCTCCTTTGACGCATCGTAGAGCCACGCTGCAGCTATGATAGCTATAAATAGCTGCAGGACGAATGGGTTGGCTCGATCGGGGTATGTCTCACAAAATACCTACCAACTTGAAACAGTAGAATAATACTGCTGCGTTTCGTATGGTGAATTATGGTGTGACTAACTGGACCCCTGGGGACTAAAATTCCTTTTTAGTCCTCGGGGGTGACAATGTATGTTCATTTTAATCATTAATCGATTTTGAATGTAGATGTCTATGGGTATCTTCTTACCATAAGGTGAACTGAGTTCAGCTCGTTTGTCAGTCTTATTCTAAAAGAAATAAATTGGATTTTGATTTTATTAATTGTGGGATTCCAAGCAGATGGTGGCACCCAGCCATTTTCTCTATTGAAATTAGGATATTTTTTTAATTTCAATAGCCTCACGAACCATCTTTATTAGGAATCGGTGTTCTTTTGCGAGGATTTGTGGACTATTAAATCTGATATAATGGGTGTGACGATCCTGAACATGGTGACATAATTGAATCCAAACTCAAGCATATTACTGCAAGAGTTCTAGATACTGTAAGCTCGTTCTACGTAGGTCGCCTGCCATCGTTAACAATGACATTGGGACGTCAAACACATCAGGGCCGCCGTGACTATGGGGGCTGTAAATGCCAGAAACGCCGGGAATCAAAAAAGTTTAAATTCGACGCGATAAAAAAATCCGTAAACTTTGTTTTACTCCATGTGTAGTATTCGTGTACTAACTATAAGAAATTATTACGTGAACTAGGCTTTTGGATTAGAGTTAAGCTACGCGATTGTCATCTCATGAAGCTACGTAACCGCTCAATGATGACGGTGTCACATAGAAAAGAGGTGAAATATTTGACAGGGGCGACAGTAAATTTGTTGAAAAGTTTAAATTTTAATATATCTAAAATATTAGTTACATTTAAATTAATTAGATTAGAAATGGATAAACTGAACTGCGGATATTCCTAAAAGTAGGAAAGTTAAAAATTTAATAATAATAATAATAATCTTTATTGAAAATTATACAGTGAATATGTGAAGTCTCTGATTGCTGAACTAGGAATGAAAGATCAACCCACTGAGGCATTGTTTTGTGTATTTTTATTTATTTACACACTCCAGAAACCGATTTTTTAAAATATAAAACGCAATTTGTCTATTGAAATTCGTTAACAGCATCCATTTGTCGTTGCAGAGATGGCGCACGAGAGCGCGACGGGCGGGCCGGGGCCGGCGAGCTCTCCGCAGCACGCGCCCTCGCCGCCGCACGCGCCGCGTGTGCCGCCGGACACTAGCTTCCATCAGCAGATCATGCAGGTATGCAACCACTGTACTAGACCATACACAGACCCCTTTTACTGGAAACGAGACATTATATTTTAGTCCTCAGAGTTGACAACGCATCTGCATTTTGATTCTTAATCAATGATAGACGTAGAAAATGCCATATTCTTCCTTTTCATTATTCGTCATTTAGCATGTGTTGTATTGAAAGACGTGAATTTTTTTTAAGGCGTATAATATCTCTTATATTTAACATTGTACTCAGTTCATGGTGGAGTTGCGGTGTAAAGCTTTTTCCTATGCTTGTTCCTTAAAAAATTCCTACCTCATTTCAATTTAATCTTTGTAACATGTAACTTGAAAAATAAATGGCCATATAATATTACATGCATTTCGAAATACGAATTTTTGTTCTTGCATGTTAACAAATCACAGCGATAATGGAGTATTTTTATACAAGAAACTTTGTTAATCATTGGTTGTTAAACATTGGTGAAAAGCTTGTCGGTCAAGTCGAGCGGGTCACCCGTGAACTTTTCCCACGGCGTCTCGCACGCAACTCGCATCTCGTTTTTAAAACCGGTTATTTATAAAATGTTCCTGCGCGTGTTATAAATAAATTTTATATAAAAAACACGCCTCGGTCCGTCCATCTGCATACTACCACTATATTTACATGTGTCCGTGTAAAACGGCCGGGTAAATTTAGCAGCCAGTTGATGCAGTATATATATATATCGCGGTACGGTTCGCGGATTGGGAAAACATTTGGGCTAAGCGCACTGTTGTTGTATCATGTGTCCGAACAACGCTGGCTAAATCTGCGACGAACATTTACGTGCTAATTATATAATAATTGCGAGCGTTGTTGATAGCAAATTGGTACTCGAATGCTTGCAATGACCGTGAACGATGCACGATCTCGGATGTTTGGACACGTGTTTAGTTTTTTTATGAGTATATGTAGGCAATCAATTTGGAGACGAATCGCAAAGTACCTAATCTGAATTTGTTTGTTACAAAATAATGATGACAAACGAGCACACAGTCCACGTGATGGTAAGTGGATGCTGTGGCCCATAGACATCTACATCTATCCCAAAATACGAATCAAAATGCAAATGCGCTGTCACCCCTAAGGACTAGGATGGAATGACTCATATCCTGTAAAATGGGTGTCCGGTTCTCTAAACTCACCATACGAATACACAGTAGTATTAAGCTGGTATTCTGTGAAGCGTGGTCCCTCCCCAGTAGAACCTACCCATTCGTGCTACAACTATAATATAGCTGCAGTTATGTCTCTACCACGTAATTAAACAGAGTAAAAATATATTTTCTTTGTAATAACAATTTTAAACTTTAATGGCAGCCATTTAGGAATGAATATGTTAGAACAATGACAAAACATTTCTTTGTTGCAGTTTTACTGAATACTCTGAACGTTCACAAAAAAACTTTGCAGTTCAAGACTTCCCATTCATTTGGATCTCTAGATTTATTCTTTTAAAAACGAGCAGCTGACTTGAGCTCACGTACTAGTGGATGTGCTCGAGAAGAGATGATTTCGGAGAATTTATTTATTCGTTTCGTTGATCTCCTTTGGAGAGGTTCCAACAATTGTTACCAGTTTGTCGCGGAACTGCCGTGTTAATTGCATTGACAGGCATCTTTGTTATTGTACAATTTTAACGAACACCAGCGTAAAATAACAGCTCAGTACTGCTCCGTGCTGTATTTAATTTGGTGAGTGTAGAGAACCGGAGCTCTTTACCTAGGCTGCACTAAAAGTATCGGGAAAGGAATATTTCCACTGTTCCTGTCATATTAAAATCTTTAATTGAAAACTCCTTGGTTTTAAAAATCGAATACCATTTATTTATTTAAAAAAAGATTCTCGGTCTTGTCACATGGTTTTGTCAAACTTGTTTAGTCTTGAGAAAATGGAATTGACTCGAGAAAATTCAAGAGCGATGATTTATTATGACTTTCGAAGTGGTTTAACACAAAAACAGTGTGTTGACCGGATGATTTCTGCATTTGGTGATAAAGCCCCATCCAAAACCACAATTTATCGCTGGTTTGCTGAATTTCAACGTGGACGTGTCAAGCTCAGTGATGATCCCCGTCAAGGTCGTCCAAAAACTGCAATCACCCAAGAAAACGTTGATGCTGTGCGTAAGCTGATTGAGGAAGATCGACATGTGACATACCGCGAAATTCAGACAACTTTAGACATTGGCATGAGTCAAATACAAATAATCTTGCATGAACAGTTGGTGTAAAAAAGTTATTTTCCCGATGGATACCGCATTCGCTCTGTGAAGAGCAAAAAGCGGCTCGCGTTACTTGGTGCGTCAGAACTCTCGAAAGATTCCACGCAGGATTCTCAAATGCTTTATACAACATCGTATCAGGTGACGAATCCTGGATATACGCGTACGAACCCGAAACAAAAAACCAGTCACGAGTTTGGGTGTTCGAAAATGAGTTAAAGCCAACAAAAATTTTTCGTTCACGGAGTGTTGCAAAAAAAACTTGGCCACGTTTATCTCCAAAACCGGCCATGTTACGACTATTCCTCTTGAGGGACAAAGAACGGTTAATGCAGAATGGTATGCTAGTATTTGTTTGCCACAAGTCGTTTCTGAACTCCGTAAAGAGAACTGCAACCGTCGCATCATCCTCCATCACGACAATGCGAGTTCTCACACCGCACATTCAACAAAAGAGTTTTTAGAGCAAGAAAACATAGAATTATTAGACCATCCGCCGTACAGCCCCAATTCCGAATGGAATCGTTGCTTCAATGATTGGTTCAATCGTATGGAAAAATATGTCAAATTTCGCGGAGAATACTTCGAAAAGAAATAAATACATTTTTAAATAGTAATGTTGTGTCACTTCCTTGATTCCCGAAATTTTCAGTGCCGCCCTCGTATAATGAATACGAGTAATTTAATCGTAGTCCTCAGGAGTGACAACGTATCTGCATTTTGATTCTTAACTGAGGATAGATGTAGGTTCTATGGGCTACAGCTTTTACTTACCATCAAATTTACCGTGTGCTCGTTTGTCACCCTTATTCTATAGAAAAGAGAATGGATCGTTAGATTGGCGATATTACTCTATATACAGAACTTTTACCGCTCCATGCTGCGACCTCAATTTACCTAACATACCACTCTTACATACATACCCCTTTTAAAACATGAGAGTTTGTATTACTATACAGCTTTACGTTTTTGAGAATAAAGAATTGCTGCTTTATAAGTCTGGACTAAGGATTATACGTTATTAGGATTTATAACTTTTTTTTTAATAGAAGTAAGAGTTACAAACGAGCACACAGTTTGTCTACCTGACATGAAGTGATTGTTATGGTCCATAGATGTACATTAATCCTCGATTGGAAACCAAATTGGAGTTGCGGTGTGCTTCTTGGGGCTAGCCATGTAGACCACTTTACCAGTAAAAATTTGGCAACCACACATACCCACAGCAGCATTAGACTGCTATTTTACGCTGGTATTCTGTGCGAGCGTGGTCTTTTCCCGATCGAACCCGCACAACCGACGTGATATAAATGTTGCTCCGACATTTCCTTTTATTCTTTTCGGTATATTCGTAACAATCGTATTCGAAACAATATGAGATGGGATGAAAATGTCCGCACTTGTATATTTACAATATTATGACTGTACTAATTTATAAAATGCTTTCGCTAAGTGCCAAGAGTATTTCATGGAGTTTTCTCTAAATATGTTGCATCTATTATAATATTGCATGTCACTCCATTAACGTGCCTTAAATATACATGTAATTATGTTTGTACGTTCGCTTTAAATTAATAGCTATGTAAAACCTCTATTATTCTTACAAATAACAAATAGCTTTTATTATTATTGCCATAAGTATTTCATAAAGTAAGACAAAACGACGACAAAAATGCCAGTTTGTTTTCCCATCCCGATCCGCTGTCCAGAAGTGTCACAATTAAGGTCTCACAGAATACCAGCATAAAGTAGCTTAATGCTACTGTGTTCCATATGTTGAGTGTGGATAACCGGAAACCCTTTTGACTGGAAATGAGGCATTGCATCTTAGTACTCAGGGGTGATAACGCATCTGAATTTTGATTCTTGATCGCGGATAAATGTAGATATCTATGGGCTACGGTATCCACTTACCATCAGGTGGACTGTCTGCTCGTCTGTCACACTTAATCTATAAATAAATGAAATAAATAAATAAATGTAATTTACAAGTTCACTAGTGAAGAGGCAACGCGGCAATATTCCGTGGCGCCCACGCGCGCGCGCGAAACATCCGTCCGCGCGGGCTATTCGCGGCGCCCGCGCATTCCAACACCCGCCATTTTTTCCACCAAACCAAAATAATGTATACGACGCCAAAAATAACTACAGACGCCTTTACCGACCGTTCCGTATTCTTCGCTGCCCCCCTCCTTCTTCCCCTGTTTTTATCATTTACATTTTCATTTCATTTTTTGCGTAACATGAATGGGTTGACTCGACCGGGCAAGGACTACGCTCTCACAGAATGCCAGCGTAATGCTGCTATGTTTCCTATGGTGCGTGTAGGGAACCGGCGCACCTTTTTACTGGAAAGGAGACATTCCATCTTAGTCCTAATGTGTGGCAACGCATCTGCATTTTGATTTTTAATAGAAGATCGATTTGGATGTCTATGGGCCACAGCATCCACTTATCATCACATGTACTGTGCGCTGGGTTGCACCCTTATTCTATAAAAAACGAAACTTTGAATTCTTTGTTCATCTAACTTCACAGCCTACGCTGCACGTTCTCATCTATATTTAGACATTGTTGTCGCATCTCGAGGGAAATTTAACTTTACTCATTGTTTAATATAACAAAAGAATTCTCCGTCTTAATTTAGTATTACACGCTCTAAAGCATGCTAAATTTTTCACTTTATACAGATGCCAAATGTAGGATAAAATGTGTGTGTGTTTTTTTATATAATTATGGTGACAAGCGAGCACACACTTACCTGATGGTAAGTGGGTGCTGTGTCCCAAAGACATTTACATGTATCCTCGACTAAGAATCAAAATGTAGATGCTTTGTCACCCCTGTAAACTAAGATGGAATGCCTTGTATACAGTAAAAAGGGTGTCCGGTTCTCTACACTCACCATACGAAAAACAGTAGCATTGAGCTGCTATTTTGTACTGGTATTATGTAAGAGTGTGGTCCATCCCCGATCGAGCCGACCCATTCGTGCTACTGCCATAAGATAGCTGCAGCATGGCTCCACCACATTAACATGTGTGCAGCATTACTAATGTTGCCGATTTTGGTGTTGTCACAACTAATACGAAGATGCCGTGTTAGCCCACTGCTGGCGTGTCATACTCTCATACATATGTTTACTCTCCTTGTCAGAATCAGAGCCCGAGAAAGAACCATATTGCGGAGAGAGCGAAACAAAGCTTAGAGAATAATTTCCTGATGCAAGTGAGTGAACCATCACCTATTCGTACTGTGTGAACAGCGTGCCGTGCCATATTCAACCGCTTAAATTGCTATAATTTTAAACATTGTGATTGGAGTAAATATTGAAGAAAACTTTCTGTCTGTTATTGGTATGTTTTATTCATTAAGCCGCTTTGTTTTGCATGAGTTTTTCAATCGTATCGAATTCCTATCGCCATCGAGTGGATAAAACCATTCAATTTTAGTCGATATTCATACATATACAGCATAATATTGTATACAATTTACCTTTTACGTGGTAGAGCCATGCAGCAGCTACTTTAGTGGTAAAGTTGTAGCACGAATGGATCAGCTCGACCAGGGAAGGACCACGCTCTCACAGAATAGCAGCTTAATGCTGCTGTGTTTCGTATGATGAGTGTAGAGAACCGGAGAACTTTTTTATTTGAAACGAGGCATTTCATCTTTAGTCGTCACGGGTGACAACGCGTCTGCATTTGATTCGTAATCGAGTATAGAAGTAGATGTCTATGGGCCACAGCATTCACTTACCACCAGGTGGACTGTGTGCTCGTTTGTCACCCTTATCCTATAAAAAAAAGTATCAAACCAATTGGACAAGGATAAGGAACAGCATGGTAGCGAATTAGCGATCTCCTCAGTCCCAGGGGTTATTATCAGTCGTGTACTATTTAGTAGTATAATAACCCTTATTAAACAATTTGGTTTATTATTCATGGCTATTTATAATTCCGATGCTATCCCGGACGACAGTCTGAGCTAGATTAGAATGGCTCTCCATTATCTTAAAAACGGCAAGGCCCCAGGCGAGGATGGAATTGCAGCGTAGCTTCTGAAAGCGGGTGGAACACCGGTACTTGAAGTCCTTCCGAAGCTCTTTAATTCCGTCTTCCATGGTGGGACCACTCCGGAGGCGTGAAGTAGAAGTGCGGTAGTCTTGTTTTTCAAGAAAGGCGACAACGCCCTCTTAAACAACTAGGCCGATTCCCCTCCTGAGCCGCGTCTACGTGCTGTTTTTGTGAGTCATTACGAGTCATCCCGCACGCAGACTCGACGACTTCCAGCCTCCCGAACAAGCCAGTTTCTGAAAAGGCTTTAGTACCTACTATAGACCACATAGATACCCTTCGGCAAATTGTACAGAAGACGAAGTGTATAATACGAGTATGTCATGCCATGCCATGAGAATGCCTTTGATTCCGTCGAAATTTGGGCGATGATACGTTTACTGTCGGTATATCGAAGTGCTGTAGTGTCTGTACAGTAGGGCAACGATGGCTGATGAGTACAGAACCTGAGTACGAAAGCTTTGGAACTGCGAAGAGATGTAGGATGTAACGTTATATCACCGAAACTCTTCACCGCTGCATTGGAAAACGATTTCAAGCTACTGGACTGAAAAGGATACCTTCGATTTGCCGACGATGTAGTCTTTATTGCAGAATCGCTGGAAGACCTAAACACTACTCAATGACCTGAATTGTGTCTCCCAACGGATAGATCTTAAGATGAACATGGACAAAACAAAGATAATATGTAACGTCCTTGTCACATCTATGCCGTAAGTTGTTACGAGCACTAAGCTCGAAGTTTTTGATGAGTATGTTTACCTGGTCCAAAAGTTAGGACTTTTGGCCTAGGTCGAAGTTGGACTTATCTAGTCGGAGGTAAGTCCAACTTCGACCGAGAGGTCAGTCGACGGATTCAACTCGGCTGGACAGCGTCCGTGAAATTACGACACATTTCTCGTGCGTCTGAGGACTTATGGATCTGAGACGTGGTCCTTCACTGCTGGCCGTATAAGGACGCTCTAGCTCGCTCAGCAAGCTATGGAGATGGCTATGCTTGGAGTTTCTTTGCGTTATAAACTTAGAAATCAGGATATCCGCAGTAGAACCAGTTATCGATATAGCCCAACAGATTTGTAAGCTGAAATGGCAATGGGCCGGCCATATAGCTCAAAGAACTGACAACCGATGGGGAAAAAATATTCTCGAGTGACAGCCTCGTACCGCTAGGTAAAATAAAGGGTGACCCCCCACTAGATGGAGTGACGACTTGGTAAGACATGCAAGAAGCCGATGGATGCAGGTGGCTCAGAACCGTGTTTTGTGGCATTTCTTGGGAGAAGTCTGTGTTCAGCAGTGGACTTGTGAAGGGCTGTAATGATGGTGATGATTCATTGCTTGGAACGAGGTATCCTAATAATATTTATATGAGATATCGTACCGTGCGGAATATTTTTAAACACGTAAGAGTCAAGTTATAGCTAATGATGATAATATATGATAATATGATAAATACTTATGGTTAAAATAATTTTATTTCTCTATCCTAAGAATAGAATAGTATCATTTTCATTCAATATTGATTACATTTAAAGGAAGTGGTCTAACATTAGTATCCATCGTACTTATCTCGCTTGAGGTGAATTATGGTAAAAATTTGTAACCACTTGAAATTAAAGAACATTTTTAGTCAGGATGCCCTTATGAACTCAAATATCATCAAATTCACTGATATCAAATTATTCAGTTGCCAGTATCCATCTTTCCATTTGACTACAATTTGGACGTCTTCAAGACGAGCGAATGGGTTTATGTTAAGTTAGTGTACTTTACGATCATCGGCTGCATCACAACTTACCTTATAATAAAAAATCGAATTAACAATATCGTTTAATTCAATCACAATGTTTGCGTTTTTAAAACAGAGGCTATAAATACTAGCAGCTAAAGCATGTTTTTCATCTACTTAAGTTTATATTAATTTTTGTTAGGTTATGATATGTCTGCTTGTCGGTTGAACATAACACGTGACGCTGTTATTTTTAAAAATATATAACTGTTTCTCTGTGTGTTTTGATATATTATCTTTATTGAATAAGTAATTGAGTTCAAGGTAACTTGAGCAGTTCTCGGTCGTCGCTATTGAAAGCCTGAATAATGGCGGCTTAATAACTTGTTCACTCTTTAAATATCACAACACGGATAATGTTAAATACCTTAACCCCTTTATTAAGATTCATTTCGAGTTACTATTTTAATACTTTGGATATGATTATGTGGCGGTAATTTTTGTTTCATGCGCTGAATTTTTATTCGTATGTACGAATGCCTATTTCTTTGGCACGCTCTGTAGTTTAAACGGTTTGATGGATTTATACGTATGTGATGTCATTAGATTCCTCTTGGGTGTGGAAGCGACATACGGTATTTTTTTCTTCTTTTTAGTAATTTTTAACGCATCGGGTTTTTAAATTACCCTTTTAACCAGACATTTAAAACCTGACTAAAAACCCGAGTGTGATTGCCTTTACACATTTATGTTTTTTATTCTTTAGAGCCAGTGTGAGTGGAATGTATTTAAATATTTATGGTATAATATTTAATGTTTTTTGGTGCTTAGTAAAGTACTTATGAGGACATTAAGTCTTTAATAGACAACGAGAATTTAGTATTGACATCATCATCATTATAGCCATCAATACCTTCACAAATACACTACTGTACTTAGGTCTTCGCCAAAGAATGCCATCCTATAACAGTTTTGATGAACTAATCTTTAATATTTCTTTCATACTGGAAAGAACCAGAGGGTATTTTTATATATTTTTTTCATTACTAAAAAACTCCATTAATCCCCAATTTTATATTTATACAGTTGTCACGGATAAATGCAACTCAGGAGTGTGTTCTGTTGCAATTCTTGAGAGAAGCCTATTTTTATAGTGGACTCGTGAAGAACTGTAGTGATGATCATGATGATATTGTTATGTTTAATCTTAAAATGTAACTTCACCAAACCGTTTTGTCGTGTAGTTACGGCGCAGAAGAAACCATTACTTCACATCATCCGGCGGCTATAGTGGGAACTAAAACTGGTTATGAGAAACAACATCTTCTTGATAACAACTTAATTACTACTAAAAATACTGCAGTTGCGAACCCGCCTGCTTTTTGAGACAACCATGGTAAATATCCCCCCTACAAGGCGAGCTATAGGGGAGGTCTTTGTTCAATTGTGGGTTTTAGGTAGGATTAACACGTATTTTACTGTAATTATTTTTTTTAATGTTTCATCTGACTTAAACTGACGACAAGTTCAGGCCTAAGGGTATATATATCATTTGCAAGCCACAAGTTCCAAGATCTGTTCATGCAACTAATATACCCTGATGATGCAAGGTGAATGTTAAATAAATAAATATTTGCAATGAAACTAATAGAAAGTATTAACCCTTTTAATATGTAATAATGATAATGTTTAACATGTGACAATAATCGCAAATAATATAACTTATAATAAATAAATAGGTACCATTAAGTTGTCGTCAATTCCTAAATTTCCTTAAAGTTACGGCTGTCATTTCTATTCCATCATAGTTTATAATTAATTTAGTTAAGGTAAAATAAGAGAAATGATGTGTATGTATGTATTTAGTCATGTTAAAATATTTATAGATATAAGCAACATAATCAATAAAATGTAATTAATTAGTGTGTTATTAAATTAAGCTGCCGAAATAGAGATGATGATGATGATGCCGAGAGAGAGAGATGGACCCACGTAAATTATAAAAAGAAATTCGTTACTAACACGGTAAAGACAACATAGTACCAAATTGTTGTGTATAGCGTCCACTTTTACATGTTGCAGCTGAAGAAACAACAACAGTTGCAACAGGAGATCTTGTTGCAGCACTTCCAGCAGCAACGCCAACAGCTCGCCGAGCAGCACGAGCAGCAGCTCAGGCATCACTTGAAGGTAATTTTTGTGTCTAGTGTGTATGTGTAAATATATATGTCTATATTTTTATACACGTGTTAATTAGTTTGATCTAAATTCACTTAACTCTCTTTCTTTTTTAAATTATTTTGGATTTAACCTTGATTTCGCTTATTTCATTAAGTAAGTCAAGGTTGACTGTAACCGGTTTGATTTAGTAACTACAATTTGAAAAACTTTAGAAGCTAAGCTGTTGTTAACCCAAATAAATAAAATGAAATAAATATAACAACTTATTCCTCAGACATGCAGGTTTCCCACCGATTTTTTCCTTCACCGCCGAGCACGTGGTAAATCAGCACTTAAAATTGCAATTAACAATTTCATTGGTGCCGGCGGGGATCGAACCCGGGTTACACGCGTTCTGTTATATTTACAGCGAGCGTTAACCACTGAGCTACCACGGCTCTAACTGTACACTTATATATTATATGCTGATTTATCACGTGCTCGGCGGTGAAGGAAAACATCGTGAGGAAACCTGCATGTCTGAGGAATAAGAAAAAAATATTTCGAAGACATGTGAAGTTCGTCAACACGCATTTGGGCAGCGCGGCGGACACTTCCTTGCCCTAAACCCTCTCAGAAATGAGGGGAGGCCTGAGCCCAGCAGTGGGACGTATATAGGCTGTAACTTTACTTTACTTTAAATATAACAACTTAAAATCTCTTCGGTACATTTTTTTAACTTTAATATCATCAAGCAATCGACCAAGCTTAAGCTACATCTGGCATCCAGATGTAGCTTAAGCTTGGTCGTCGTTTTAGGGATTCAGGCTACGCGTGCTTCAAGGATGGCTATGAGTGATGGCCGTGCACCTCTCTTTTCATTTCAAGAACACTAACATTTTCACAAATTTCTCTGCTTTCTCATAGTCCAGCAATTAATGCTGTTGCTCTTAAGGCCTTCGAAATTTCTTTTCTTTCTGTTTATAATTCTAATCCTTATGTAAATGTCTTAACAGAACTTGCAACACTTATTTCTTCTCTGTTATCTGCGATTACTTTAGGACATTTTAATATACATCATACTGTGTGGTTATCCCATATGTTTTAAGAACTACCGCCGTGAACTGGACATACATTTTTAAACAATTATTATTAACACAGATCACT
The DNA here is from genome assembly GCA_036936625.1 of Parnassius smintheus behrii. Taxonomy (NCBI): domain Eukaryota; kingdom Metazoa; phylum Arthropoda; class Insecta; order Lepidoptera; family Papilionidae; genus Parnassius; species Parnassius smintheus. The sequence goes on along the minus strand of JAUPFT010000010.1, from coordinate 47,252,736 downwards.
CAGGAGGTAGAGCCGTGGTAGCTCAATAGCAAACCGGGTTCGATCCCCGCCGGCACCAAAGAAATTGTTAATTGCAATTTTAAGTGCTGATTTACCACGTGCTCGGCGGTGAAGGAAAACATCGTGAGGAAACCTGCATGTCCGAGAAATAAGAAAAAAAATTCGAAGACATGTGAAGTTCGCCAACACGTATTGGGGCAGCGCGGCGGACACTTCCTTGCCCTAAAACCCTCTCAGAAATGAGGGGAGGCCTGTGCCCAGCAGTGGGAAGTATATAGGCTGTAACTTTACTTTACTTTACTCAGGAGGTATTTATACTTAATGAATAGACGAACGAAATAACGAAATTCCAACGTAATGATTTTTTTAGATTTACTCAAACACTACACATTCGAATAAAACTAGTTTTTACAGATTTTATCGCATATATTCACTTATTTTATATTCTCGACGTTTCAAGCACTTAACAGCACCCATGGTCACGCGAGACGAGGGGGGGGGGACTGAGGTGTTCAACGTCCCAATGTCAAAGCTAACGGCTACCTCCAGCTTAAAATTATTATATTTGTTCTGATCAATTAAATAGTATAAATAAATAAAATTTCCTTTATTTCCAAAAGTCCTATTACAAAAGTTTGTCGATTCTACCCTTTAAGCAGTCATAGACACTTGTGTATAACTCGCTACTTCCCTTACGGTTGGCTAAACAAGATGAACTAGGTAGGTATATTATATCTAAAAGGTTAGGATGGTTAACATTTTTTTTCAACTCTTCCGATCAACTTACAGTATCTTGAAGTCTTGCAGTTGTATGCTTGGGTTGGGGCTCAATTTTATTAATTATAGGATCCCAAGCAGATGGTAGCATTCAGCCATCTTCTTTATTGACGTTAGATGTCGAACAACTTGTTTTCGTTTATTTTAATCGGTACTTTAGTTAGAATGTTTGTTTTGTTTTTTGAACAAATGTAATAAAGTATAATCTTATTATTTTAAATTTATTTTAGATTCAACCCGTTAATCCATGTGGTAGCTCAGGGGCTTAGCACTCGTTGTAAATTTCAGAGTACGCAGGCAAGCTGGGTCGATCCCCGCGGGCACCAGTGAAATTGTCAATTGCAATTTTAAATGCTGATTTACCACGTGCTCGGCCGTGAAGGAAAACATCGTGAGGAAACCTGCATGTCAGAGAAATAACAAAATATTTAGAAGACATGTGTAGTCCGCCAACACGCATTGGTTGCAGCGTGGTGGAAACTTCCTTTCGCTAAAACCCTCTCAGAAGTGAAAGGAGGCCTGGACCCAGCTGTGGGTCACGTGTATAAGCTGTATCTTCAATTTACTTTACGTGAATGCATACTTTAAATGTACAACAATATTTGTGTCGTAAATTCATATGGATATTAAATGATATAGAATCGTGACTTAACCTAAAATAGTAATAAGCAAATGTATCGTGTATGGTGTTACATGAAAGGTATTTAATGATTACACTACAAATTGTAGGTCTTTGTGGTTTTTATAAAATTTATGGTAATAAAAAAGATACTAGTTAATTAAAATATATAAACAAATGTTGCTAATTATAAACTTACAAGCTTATAACATATGAATTTAATTTTAATATTTTTTCAAAGATTCTTTTACGTATTTTTTTGAATACGAAACGATTTTTTTGCAAATGTAATAAATACTATTTCTTATTCATTTTCATATTCTGTTATTATAAATTAATCGTTTGGTACAATCAATTAATGAATAATTGATTGTTAATTTTCTCAAGGGTGAGGAAATTATTATAACGCTTCGTACTTTGTCTTTTCTATATAATAGTTTTGTCTTTCAAACGAGCATAAATAGTTCACCTTACAGTAAGTGGATGCTATAGCCCGTAGATACCCATATCTCCGGTTAATAATCGAAATTCAGATGCTTGCAACATTCGAAGACCTAAGGTGAAATACCTCGTTATCATTAAAAAAGGACTCCAATTCTCTATACTCACCATACGATACACAGCAGAATTAAACTGCTGATCGTGCGTGATCCTTCCCAGATCGAGTCGATCCATTCATGCTACAACCATAATATGGCTGCAGCGAGGCTCTACCGCGTATTTTATTGTTTTCTTTAGATATTACATTTGCAATGTGGTAGAGCCAAGCTGCAGTTATATTAGTAGTATAGTTGTTGCACGAATGGGTCGTCTCGACCGAGGAAGGACCACGCTTTCACAGAATACCAGCGTAAAACAGTAGCTTAATGCTGCTGTGTTTCGTATGGTGAGTGTTGAGAACCGGAGACCCTTTTTACTGGAAACGAGCCATTCTATCTTAGTCCTCACGGGTGACAACACATCTGCATTTTGTATCGTAATCGAGGATAGATGTAGATGTCTATGGGCCACAGTAACCACTTACCGTCAGGTGGACTGTGTGCTCATTTATCACTCTATTCTATAAAGAAAAAATATTCATTTAAAATGATGTTTCTTATGGAGTTTTCCCGTTCTTTCCCGTTCTTTACACTGCTTCCCACATGTAGGAAGAACGGGTAAATATCTTTACCTATAACCTACTTGAAATTAAATAATGTCCTTATGTAAATTTGATACTAACCATTATATCAGATTTGATAGAAAACAAATCATGACAAAGGAACATCGATTCCTTACAAACCCAGGCATTCTTTAAGCAAGACTAAGATACTGTGAGCTCGTTCTGCGGAGATCGGACAAAACATTAATAATTAAAAGAGTGTGGGTAGCCTTCGTTAAGACGACACATCGAAAAGGCTATCGCCGTACTGATCCGAGTGAATACATAATTTCTATAAAAACTTGAAAAAACGCCGTCATAAGGTCTAAAATAGCGTAGAGTCCGCGACGATTAAAAGCGCTTAGAAATTGTCAGAATCTTAAAATATATATTTTTTTAAATTATTGATTTAAGTAATGAAAATAATGAGCAAGTAAATTATGAATATTGATGTTATGAATATATTTGAGTGATTCCCAAGCATATAGATTAAGTAATTTCGTTATAATTTCAACTATAGTGATTTTTAGAGGTGTTTTCGCAAATAATTATGATCGAGTCAAAATTATACAATCGTGTTTTTGAGCAATCAAATTCAAGATAAAGACATGAATTTATCTATATCAAAATTCCACTTTCGTTAGTGGTGTCATAGTCCTATACTATTCGATGAAAGGAGATGCATTTTTTCACGGTGTCGCCTTAATTATAACATCAGGACGTCAAACACCTTCGCCCCGTGTGACCTTGGATGTCGTAAAGTGCCGAAAGGTCGGGAATTAGAAGAGTTTAGATTAATCGCGATAAAATCAGTAAAATTTGTTTTATTCCAGACTTATGACAGGCTGTAATGAATGAAAATTAATCCCCATCTCATTTCCGAAATTAAGGTCCGATGGGCATGCGATGTTAATTTAAAAAAAAAATAGATTTCATTGATAATTTTCGTTAATCAAATAACAAATAAGGTTGTAAGCCACCTTCGTGTAACCTCAATATTAATTTATACTCTATTTATAGCTCTAAAATGGCGGAGTGTAAATTATTATTCAAATTTTTATTTACTGAGCGTCGTTTTCCTGTCGGTACACGCGACGTCTAAAAATAGAGCCTTGTAATTAGGCCGTCCATGGCGACCTATTCCGATCGTTAAATAACATAATGTTTAACTATTATGTTACTACCTAGCGACGCACTGGATGTTATGTATTAATGTAGCGTTAGATAGATTTAGGGATGAGCAGATACTGTATCACTTTTTCATATTTTTTATATAAAACTAGGTTGTTTTGGACAAACTATATAGCCTAGATCCTCTCTGTCATTGATCTCTATCTGTACGTAGTTTCAGCCAATCTCAAGATTAGCCCGGACTAAGACAGACATACGGACAAATTTTTTAAAAATGGTTATTTATGTCGTCATTACTTTGAAATAACCATCTGAGCCTAATAGTAGCCAGGTATTTTAATATTACAGACAGCTGATACAGTATTGACGGCTCGGTAGAGTAGTGGCTTACGCGGCGTTGAGGACCACGGGTTCGAACCCCGCACAGAAAAGGTATTTGTATGGTCTACAAATAATTATTCCGGATGTGGATGTTTGTCCTTCTGAAATTTATGTATGTAAACTGCCTCTACAATACGATACACGAGAAAATCTTAGTTTGGTGGCAACGTCTCGTGCGCCTCGTTAGGGGCGACTATAGGTGATACCAAAAATATAACCTGCATTTCGATCTAGCCATCGCTTACTCTAAACTTACGCATCGCATACACCTAATCCGTCATCGGCCGAAGTTTGCTCGGGCGATGACGGCCGAACTCGGACGATTGAATCAAACACTTGTAAAACAAAGAGAGCGCATACACCAACACGACCGTCATCGTCCGATAAAGCCCGAAAACGGCCGATCAACCGTTCAGTCCGAACTTTTTGGGATTTCTCGCCCAACTGCCGGCGTCTAAAGTGCAAATTGATTATATTTATAGTTTAATTTAACTATTTTGTCTTTATTCTTTTGTTTCTGTCAGTGTTGTTATCTACCTAAACGACTATGGATATTGAACATAGAAAAATAGTAGAAAAGAATACCGGCAACGTCCAATGTCGGCACAAGTGGTAGACTGTTGCGGTGTAAGCACATACACGTCCGAGTTACTCGTCCGGGTAGTTCTGTACGCCATCGGCCGACAAAGTCGGATTTGATGTACACGTACCGTTAAAATGCTTAGACGGGCGATGAGGAAAAGATACGACAATTTTGATACTTCGATCGCAGTTCGTCTGCTGTGTTAGTATTAAGGCACGCTCTTGGCTACAACGGAACCTGCCTGTACATTTTCCGTATTTCACCCCTTACGACACCCTGAGTGTAGTGGATATTGTTACAACGCCACTTCACGGTTATTACAACTCGGATAATAAAAAAAAATTGCGGTTCCCAACCCGCCGCCCAAGCGTGACAACTTTGGCAGATATCTCGCCTGTGAGTACGAGGCAATCTATGGTGGAGGCCAATGTTCAGTAGTGGACTTTTGATAGCCTATAAATGTAAAACGACGAAGTTAAACAACAGTATGTGCGAAATTTTTAAATTTTATACAAACATAAGTAGCCCGATAAAATAGTTTCGGCACCCTAATTACATAAGTGCTATTTCTATCCGTTGTGACTAGGCAATTGATTAACCTCTGTGACCTCAATTAGTTCTCCCATGGGAACGACACCTATATCCGTGTATACTTTGTGAGAGAGATGTGAGTCACTTAATTTGTTATTCTTTAAAAATGGTACCATCACACTACAACTTATGAATGAAAGTTTCTCCTGTATCCTGTATCGTGATGGTGTTTTATTTCCGTGAATTACGCATAGAAAAACAACTAGGTCCGGAGTCTCATAACTAGATTATTGCAATAAAGTAGCTGTGTTCGGTATGTGTAGCAAAGTTTTTTTTTGTGATATGGAAACCTTCGCTGGCGCACGCCATACAACTCACATACTAGATGATAGAACTCATTATCTGCCTAGGACACCGAGTATGCACCACCCTCTTACCTATTTCTGCTGCCAAATAATAGTACAAATCGCGGCACGTAAGTCTAGCGCTGAACGAAACGTGAAGGGGATAGCAGCGCATGTCGTGTCAATACGCCAATAGCCGTAGCCGTACGCAAGTAGCAGTAGCTAATCAGCGCGTGCGAACGATACTCACATCCAATCACCGATACGCACGCCCGCCTCACGACCCGCTTATTACCACATGATACATTATTTTCGACTTATGCGCAGTAAGGGTCAACGCTAGACTTTAGTGCCGCTACGTATATTGTACTGTGTTTCAGTACTCAATGGCCAGTATATTTACAGGCTGTGAGGCATTCCATCTTGGTCCTGCGAGGTGAAAACGCGTCTGTAGTCTTCTTTGTTATGAAATTAGCTGCAGGTGTGCAAGGAGCGCAGTAGCCACTTTCCATCAGGTGGACTGTAAGTTCGTATGTCACTTCTTCTTTATGTGAAAATCGGTACTTACAAGCAAATATTCATTTTTATCTATTTAATAGATTTAAAGACCGTGTATAAAAATAAAAATAATAATATCAAAGTTTACGTACATTGTAGTCAAAGATTTAAAAATTATAATTATGTGAAAGATTATAAACTTATAATGTATTATTAATTGATGGGGCTGTTCATGTTGCAAATAAGATGCGATATAAAGGCGATGATTCACATCGAAACCATTTGAAGAAAACGTTCAAAATGCGCTGTATACGTGGAGAGAGTCCAATAACTACGATACATAACGAGACAACAATGACGCATACCCCAGGAACGCGCTCCTTTGCTCGATGACTTCAGTGAGAGCGCTGATGTCACCGGAGTAATGTAATGTCGCAGATCGGTTTGTTAGCAAACAGCTGTCCTGTCGTGGGATCCGCGCCTACGTTGTAACATGTTGTTGTTTTTTTTATGCGTGTTAGAGCATCGCTTCAGTTATTTTACGGTTGTAGCACGAATGGCCGACCAATTTTGCGGGGAAGGACTACGCTCTCTCACATCACACAGAATACCAACGTAAAATATCAGCTTAATGCTGCTATGTTTCGTATGATGAGTGAGAGAACCGGAAACTTTTGACTGGAAACGAGGCATTCCGTCTTAGCCCTTAGTGGGGATATTGGCTTCGTCTGGACGGAATCTTTTTACGTGGCGTGATTTTCATATGAGATAGACCTAATCATCAAATACCATTCATTTTATCAATTTTCGATTTCTCGAAAAAAAATGTTGATAATTAAATACTGCTTAGATAACCCATCGATATAGTTAGTACCTTCTCGTCTAGTTTCTTAGTTCAGTCATTTCGAAGGTTATCCCAGTAGACAAACTTACAGATCGACAGACAGATACAAAATAATTAGAAATGGTTCTTCAAGTCGTAATGGACCACGTCAACTCAATAAAAGGCGGTTAATTCGATATTAAAAGTAAAGTAAAATATACTTTATTGTACACCAAGGAACATATTACATTATTTATATATTTAATGGGACATTGGTACAACAGGCGGCCTTATCGCTAAAACAGCGATCTCTTCCAGGCAACCTTAGGGCAGAGGATACTATTTTAAAGATAGCGGGAGGGGTGTACAGAATATGATAAAGAAAGATAAATAGAAGAACATAAATGATTAAAGAAAAAATGAATGACGACAGGTAGTAACTTAAGAGGAAAGGTAATAAAGTTTTAATTTATTTTTAAATATAGGAAGAGATTTAGATTTTTTAATATGTAAGGGGAGAGAATTCCATAGTCGTATAGCGGTAACCGTAAAAGAATTAGAATAGAAGGAAGAGGAATGTCTAGGGGTACTTAGAAGGAGATTATTTTGAGATCGTAAACTACTTAAATATATAAATCGGTCTTTCAAATAAGAAGGAGTGGTCGGATTGAACAGAATGCAGTAAAGAAGATGAAGAATGTGAGTATTCCTGCGAAGACGAATCGGGAGCCACTTGAGCTTATGGCGGAATTCGGATATGTGGTCATACTTTCGTAACCCAAATATAAACCTTATGCAATAATTTTGAAGCCGCTCAAGTTTATTAAGTTGCTCGTATGTTAGGTCAAGATAACAAGTGTCCGCGTAGTCAAGGATCGGTAAAAGAAGAGACTGAGCCAGCGCAACTTTAGTAGGAATGGGGAGAACATTGCGTAATCTTCGAAGTGAACCAACTGCGGCAAACATTTTTTTACTTATTTCACTAACTTGCGGTCCCCAAGACAAAGTCTGATCGAACATAATGCCTAAATTCTTAACTTTGTCACTGTATGGGATAAGTGTCCCATCGAATATGATTGGCGGGAGCAGCGACAAAGTTAACCGAGAGATTAATTTCGAACTCCCAATAATAATGGCTTGAGTCTTCAGTGGATTAACTTTAAGCCCAAATGAATTACACCAATGAGAAATACGAATAAGATCTTCATTAATTAATCTAATTGTATTGGGGAGATCCACAATCTTACATTGAGAGTAGATTTGTAAATCGTCTGCATATAGGTGGTAAAGAGAAGTTATGTGGGAACAGATCGAATTGATGAAAATAGAGAACAATAGAGGAGACAACACGCCACCTTGTGGGACGCCAGCTTTGACAGCAGACCAGTCAGAAAACATGTCTTGAATTTGTACACGTTGCCGGCGCCCTTGCAAGTAACTATGAAACCAACCAATTACTTCAGGAGATATGTTAAGAGAATTTAGGACAGCGAGTAAAACATCAAAGTCTACAGTATTGAAGGCATTACTAAAGTCAAGCAATATCAATACTGTAACCTGCTGACTATCCATGCCCAGGCGAATATCATCAGTGATTCTAACCAAAGCCGTAGTCGTACTATGACCGGGACGGAAACCAGATTGGAATGAATTCAAAAGGTTATGATTGGACAGGAATTTGCTCAGCTGTTGGTATATTAGGCGCTCGAGTACTTTAGAGAGAAAGGAAAGGATGGATATAGGACGGTAATCTTCATATGTCGGATTAGATTTTTTAGGGAGTGGAGTTACTAGGCCGTCTTTCCAGGGTGAAGGAAAAACACTGGTGTCAAGGGAACGGTTTAAAATAAGTGTAAGTATAGGAGCTAAAAGATCGAGTATTGGGATAATCATCTTACGACTAATGCTGTCAGAACCAACTGCGTCGGAAGTAATGGCTAATATATTCTTCTTAACATCACTGACAGTAACTTGGCTAAAGACAAAAGAGGAAAAATTGGGAGTTGATATAGCAGAAAGTTGAGCAAGTGTATTTTTCTTCGTAGCACTGTCTATAGTGGCGCTAGAGAGGAAATGAGCATTAAGCTTATTTAAATTCAAATTAAGAGATTCTACATTACGCTTTGCTTTTCCAACCCCTAGAGATTTGAGAAAGTTCCAAACTTTAGTTGAGTTATCTTCCTCAACAACAGATTTATGGATATGGCGTCGTTGACTATCTCTACACATCGGTTAGAATCATTAGGATTCATACGATATTTAGATTTCGCTATGTTCTTTTTTTCTTGAAGTTTTTTTATATCGGCAGTGAGCCAGGGGGCAGGAAGATGCTTCATTCGAACTGGACGAATTGGAGCGTGAATGTCATACAGTTGTGTAAGTATGCTGTTAAATATAGATATCTGCTCATCAACCGAACCAGCATTCGCAACTACTGACCAGTCAACCTTAGCAGTATCTTCTCGCAACTTATCCAGGTCCATTCTACTAAAATTGCGCCGGAGAAGGATCCTTCGCTTAGCCTTAGGAGGTTTTAATTTATAGGACAGGTAAAGTAGATCATGGTAAGAAAAAGCGGAGGCATTGCATTGACCATGTTTTGCAACATGGTCAATGGAAGAAACAAGTATTAAATCAAGGAGAGAAGGTACACAATTAGGAAAAGCATGAGTTGCTGAAAGTGGGAGAATATGTAAGTTAATGCCATTAACAAGAGATTTCAGACGGGATGCTCTAGCATCATTTTTGAGAAGACAAGTATTGAAATCTCCCTTGACAATAGTGTGATTATAAAGCGAGGAGTATTGTTCTAATAGAATTTCAAAAGCTGAAAAATAATCAATTGTAACATTTGGACTGTAATAGACACCGAGAAGAAGCTTTGAATGTCCAAACAATATTTCGATGAATAGGTGTTCAGGGCCGGCGCTAGACACTGGCTGCGAAGTATTTAAAACTGTGTAAGGAATGTGTGATCTTAAATAAATCGCCACGCCACCGCCAGCGCGCCCAAGGCGGTCGTTGCGAATCAAGTGGAATCCGGAAGAGAGTAAGATATTGAAGGCAAACATGGTTTTAACCAAGATTCAGAAACTAATATCGCATGTATATTTTCATTATAAAATGAGGACAACATGTCAGGATAATGTGCGGGAATACTCTGGGCATTTATATGAACAACATTAAAGTTTTTCAGAGTATCTGAGAAATGAGAATCAAGAGTTTCACTTAAAGAAGGGATGCTATGATAACTGTCATTACTGCTCAATCCATCTGAATCGCCGAGGGAAAAAAAACTGTCGTCTAAATTATCATTATTGAAAATCATAGGTATCAAACTATAAATATAATATAAATAATAAATATAAGAAAAAAAAGAAAAAAAAATGGTTTACAAACCCACCCGCCAGTTGCAAGGAGAGATTCACTTCATAGAAGAAAAATTAATAGCATTTACAGAAAAAAGAAAAAAAGAAAAATAATTGTAACTATAAACACACAGAATACTTATTTATATACTTAAAAATGAACAAAAATAAACAAAAATAAAATATTATAAACAACATGGTTCTACTACACAAAAACCCTTGTAGCCACGGCAGATATTTTGTCTGTGGCTAGATGTCAAACAGTACTGCTGTCATAAAGATAAACAAAGCGAACTACTTATCTACTAGTTTCAATGCAAGCTTATAAAAATAAATATGAGGGTTAAATAGTTTAAACCGTTATATAAAAACAAATCGTAAAGTTTGTAAAACTATGACATATCGTTAGTATACAAATAAAGAGGAAGATGGATGAAAATTTGTGTTTACAATGTGTATTCTAACTAATGTAATATAAACAAACAAAAAGTAAAATTATAGGAAAAGAATATTAAATGCATCGTTTACTTAGTCTTTACTATTCTTTTGGACCTCGAAGTAAGACTAGCAGTGCCTTGAGTCAGAGGCTTAGATGACAACTGAGGTATGCCGTCCAGATCAGCCTTACACTCAGCTCGATGACGCGAACCATCAGGGGCTATGATATGAATAAAGCCGTCCCTAGTCCAGCACTTACTGATACCGAATCGCTGCCTTGCTTCCATAAACAAGCCGTGACGGCTCTTTGTTAAAAACTCTGACAGAGTAATACCGCTGCCTTTTAATCCAGTTTTAGAGAACCAAACCTTGTCATGCATTGCAGTGTCTGTAAATTTCACCAATATTGGCCTGGGTTTCTTGCCAGAGGGACGTCCCATGCGATGAGAAGTTTTAATGCAAGCTGCAGAAAAGGCAGTCACACCAAGTTGTTCACCCACAATGTTACAGACCTGCGCAGCAGTATCTTCTGTTTTCTGCTCGCTGACTCCATGGAACAATAGCATTTTGCGCCTTCTACGCATCTCCTGACGATCAAGCTCAATGCTAAGGAATTCAACCTGTCTCTGTAGGGTGTTCATTGCAGAGAGCACAAAGCTCCTGAAACTGTTGAACTCTGTTCCCAGGGTTGTGTTAGTTGTTGGCGTACTTTCAAGGCCCTGTTGAAACACTCATTTTCTGCTGGAACATTTCTGCCAGAGCATTGAGTGATTCTTTAACTGAGTCCATAGTGATGTGTAGTGACAGTGCAAATAAACCAAAAAATAAGTTTATGAAGTGATGCTAATTTTAGAGACTTACTAGGAAAATACTGTCCGGTGGGTACTATAGGTCACATTTATTAATTATATTATTGAAAAAGTTGTAAATAATACTGTGTAATTAATTTTATAACTTTAAAAATTAAAGAGCTCTTATCAAAACGTGTTAACTTTTTCACACCTACCCCCGAAAAAAAAAAAAAAAATAGATAGATATTACTGACAGACATTTCAATTTTATCAACCCCCGAGAAAAAAGAAGGGTGATATAAGTTTGACCGTGTGTGTGTGTATCTGTCTGTGGCACCGTAGCTCTTAAGGTGGTCCTAGTCGATGGCAAGAACTAAGTGGTGGGCGGAGTTAAAATGAATGCTATCTCAGCCGACGTCACGTGCGAAAGCGAAAGGCATGATGATTTACAACAAAACGAACACGCGAAGTTTTATACAGTCCTTTGGGAATCTGGATATCATGAAAAAACTATTGAAGGTATCTGTTCAAAACAAAATTATTTGCACTTTTGAACACCTAATCTATTACTCAATGGCTTACAATTTTCGTTATTATTTATGGTATTTATTTCCGCCCAAAGATGACTGTGTTAAAATTAGTACTTTTAAATATATTCTTTTTTTTTACTTCTTTGTTTCCACACAGAGGGCTAGATAATGATGAGACAAATTGAAATCATTTTTTATTTTGAACGTACCCCATTAAACAGTGGAGTAATCGCCAGACTACGTTTGGATGGAAGAATGAGTGACTTATACCCTTTAACAGGTGAACCGATTTGAATGCGGTTTTTGTATTTAAAAGAAGGTTTTCTAGCGGTGGTTCATAGACATGTTTTATCGAATTCCGTTCAGCGGTTTGAAGATCATCAGTTTTTTTTTGTTTCAGGGGGTTTTTCAAATTTTAATCTCAGTTTTCTATGTATAAATACGTGAAGAAACAATTTTTGTACAGCTTTTTACGCATATTTCACAGAGAAGTGTGAGATTTGGCATAGTTAACGTTTAGATGCAGAAGGAGTGCAGGAAGTTAAAATCTTATAACATGTCTTTTAAACTCGTTATATAAAATAAATCATTTATTGTTTACGTTCATTCCAACTAATAAATACTGAAAGATTAACTGAATGAGCTGTGAATTTTTATGTAACAAATGTTCCATTTTTATACTTATCGTCACGCACAATCCCTAACGGGGTAGCCAGAGAGAACAGATCGCCAAGTGTCACGATCCTTACATACCTCTTTCGCTTCTTTCAGGTTCATTAACTTCTTCATACATGCACGTCTAGGTATCCGAGTACTCTTGACCCTCCCCTCTTCGAGCAATTTGCTCACATGGTCTTCGAAAGTTAGTCTTGGTCTACCTCGACACCTTTTAATATTTACTTTCGCTCTATATATTTTCTTCACCATTCGGTCTTCACTCATTCGTTCAACGTGCCCAAACCATTGGAGTACGCCCCTATCAATTTTTGTGATAAGGTCATCTTTCAATCCTGCCATATTGCGAATCTCTTCGTTTCGCTTTCGGTCGGCTATGGTAACGCTACACATTTTACGAAGAGATCGCATCTCCACTGCATTCAACTTGCTTTTATGCTTCTTCTGCCATACCTAGGTTTCTCTGCCATATAACAAAGTCGGTACCAACACTGCGTTATGTATTGCAAGGCGTGCACTCTTCACCACGCCTTGCCTTTTGACTAATGCATTCAGGGCACCATTGACTTTGTTTCCGGCAGCGACACGCCTATCCACATCTAAATCACATCTTCCATCCCGGCTGAAAGCACTCCCCAAGTATACAATTTCATTTACCTGTTCTAGACATTCCTGATTTACCCATATTTCACATTTCGTTCTCTCTTCGTCCTTTTCAAATACCAGAACCTTAGTTTTATTAGCATTCTAACAGAGACCTTTAATTTCACATTCCTCTTTCATACACGTGACTAATGCCTGCAGTTCTGCTTCTGATGGTGCAATAAGCACTGCATCATCAGCATACAGCAGACAATTAACTTTTATGTCACCCAATTTCACACCCAAACAGCTATCTTTCAGCTTCTGTAAACAGCTGTCGAGATACAGTATGAACAGCCAGGAAGACATGACACAACCTTGTTTTACGCCCGCTTGGACGCTAAACATGGGTGACAGGTCATGCCCTACCCGCACACAGGCTTTACAGTCATAGTAAAGTGACTGCACAGCCCTTAACAATCGACCATCCACACCATATCCCGGCAACAGTTCCCACATTTTCTTCCTTATAACCTTATCAAATGCTTTCTCCAGATCCACAAAAGCACAGAAAATCCTCTGGTTAACACTCAGAACCTTCTCCGTGATCATGCGGAGAGAAAACATTTGATCCGTGCATCCTCTTCCAGGTCTAAATCCGCATTGTGCCTCCCATAAGAATCTTTCTGATTTCTCTTGCATCCTGCGTGTCAAAACCTTCGAATAAACTTTACTTGCTAAACTGGTCAAGCTGATCGCCCGATAGCACCCGCAGTCAAAATGTGAACCTTTACCTTTATATAAAGGCAATCATCCGGGACATCTCCCGTTCGCCAGCACAAATTGCACAGCAGATGAAAGCTGTCCCAGACGCGAGGCCCACCGTACTTGACCATTTCAGCAGTAACTCTGTCTAGTCCCGCAGCCTTACCACATTTCAAACTTCAATTCAATCTCTGTCATGCTGATGACCTCAGTGTCATCGAGGTCCGTGTCTGGCGTGCCAGTCACGGCGTCACCCCCGGATCCTTCACTAAGATCATGACACGCATACAATTCTCTATAAAATTCACTCCATCGCTGCATGACGTCCATTCTGAATTTTTCTGAGAGGACGTCATTGGTTCTCGAAAGCACTTTGTTCATTCTTAAGGCTGTCGCACCACTCCGGGACCTTCCAACCTCTTTCCAGAAGAGTTTGGAGTTTTCCCTAAAGTTGTGCGACAACCTCTCGTCCGCTTCTATTCTACACCTTTCACGTACTTCCTCAATCAATGTTTTCGCATGAACTTTCTGCAGCTTATATCTTTCTTTCATCTTCTCTCTCATATGCTCATCGTTACTAGAGGCCAAGTAGTCTAACCATGCTTTTTTCTTCTTTTTTACAGCTTCTTTCACTTCATCAATCCACCATGCATCTCTTCTTTTACTACTACCTCTTTTTGTCGTACCACTAACTTCTTCCGCTGCACTTACCATTCCATCCCTAAGGTTCTGCCATGTTCTCTCTACACATTCTTTCCTGCCATCGATGGTGTCAAGCTTTTCGGCTACCCTCGTGTGATATTTGTCCCTAGTATCCGCTTCCTGAAGCTTCCAGCTTCGGATGCGACAGACCGACTGTGGTTCTGTTACTGCCGTCCGGTGGCGCCAACCCGCGAACAAACCCCTAAATCTAGTAATTACTAGATAATGATCCGTTCCCAGGTCAGCACCCCTGAACACTCGTGTATCCATCACCTGTTTTCGCAGTCGGTCATCCACCAGGAACAAATCAATCATACTTCTCTCATTCTTTCTTTCTCTAGTGTACATATGGATCTTCCTGTGATTAAACATAGTGTTTGTCACAAGAAGACCCTTTTCCTTGCATACAGGCAGTATAAGCTTGCCAGCATCATTAACCCTTTTATCGCCAAACTTTCCAAGCACCGACTCGTATCCTGATCGAGCGATACCTACCCATCCATTCAAATCACCACATACAACAGTTCTTTCGTTTCCCCTAACCAAATCTAGAACTTCTCTTACATTCTCCCAAAACTCCTCCAGCTCAGCCCTGGACGACGGAGCTACCGGCGCATAAACAGCCAAAAGGAATAACTTCGTCAGTCCCATTTTGAAGCGAACCTAGAGAAGTCTTGAGTTCACAACCTTGTATTCAGTCATAAGATCGACCAACCGGGACGACAACAGCACTCCCACTCCTTGGCAGGCGTTCTCGCTTTCCGGGACTCCGGACCATATAGCTAACGTCCCGCCAGAGAGCTCTTCAATACCACTGCCTTTCCGTTTGGTCTCCGACATACACACGACATCTAATTCTCTTTCTTTCATTATTTCGATCAACTCATTCGTCTTATCTCTAACATTCCACGTGCCAACTCTGCACTCCGTCCTCCACCCTCCGCCGTGTCGGGCCGTGCGTGACGGGTGGCGGTCCCCATCGCCGCTTTGCGCGCTGCATTCCACACCAACGGGGACGAGCTGGTGTGCGTCGCCTTGGGGGGACGCCCTAACCCTCGTTCGCATGGGTGCGCAGCTGTGTAGAATTGCAGCCCTGAAAAGGGCTGGCAGGGGTCGCGACGAGCACGCTTCTACAATGACCCACAAATTTTCCATTTTTATAATCTGTAGATTGCATGTCAAGGCATCAAAATGCTTATTTTTTATTTTGTATATTACTTATCAGTATTTTATAATATATAAGTGTACAGTTAGAGCCGTGGTAGCTTAGTGGTTAACGCTCGCTGTAAATATAATAGAACGCGAGTAACCCGGGTTCGATCCCCGCCGGCACCAATGAAATTGTTAATTGCAATTTTAAGTGCTGATTTACCACGTGCTCGGCGGTGAAGGAAAACATCGTGAGGAAACCTGCATGTCTAAGGAATATGAAAAAAAAATATTTCGAAGACATGTGAAGTTCGTTAACACGCATTTGGGCAGCGCGGCGGACACTTCCTTGCCCTAAACCCTCTCAGAAATGAGGGGAGGCCTGAGCCCAGCAGTGGGACGTATATAGGCTGTAACTTTACTTTACTTACTTTAAGTGTACAATTGAAAGTGAAATACAGGTAACTTATACAAACTTAAAAATGAATTTCGTTGAATAAAACTAATTTCGCGCGTTTAATTTTAACTTTCAAAACTGCCGGCATTTCGGGTAGCGACGTTCTCCGTAGATCGGACCAAAAATTTATAATTAAAAGTTGATTGCCTCCGTTAACTATTACATCGGTACGTCAAACATCTCAGTACGCCTGTAAAGTGCCCGAAACGTCAAGAATTAAAATAGTTTAAATTAAACGCGATGAAATCCGTAGAACTAGTTTCATTTCATATGTAGTATTTGCATGAATATAAGAATTCATTCAATGAAATTATGATCGAATTTCGATCCATGTAGTAGTACGTAGGTACATACGTAGTACCTAAGTACTAGAAGAGACACCGTGAACAAAATCTGTGCGGCAGTGCGGGGAGCGTCGTAGAAAGCACAGGGCACTTTTTTATGGCATAGACTAAGTAACTTTGAGCCCGTGGGCTCTAATGCGTGTTGCAAACAACTATGCCTCCGTGTCTCTTCTAGTATGTAGTACATCAATGTCCTGGACGACCGCTTGTTTACATTGAATATATGATTTGTAGCTGTGGGAGCAACAGAAGGCGATGGAGGAGGCTGCGCTGCGGGAGGCGCGGGAGGCGAGGGAGGCGCGGGAGGCACGGGAGGCTCGCGAGAGGCACGAGCGCGACCGCGTCGAGCTGCTAAGAAAGAAGGACAAGCATGAGCACAGCGCAAACGCCTCCACGCAGGTCAAGCAGAAACTGCAGGTGCTACAGACACGTTCATTACAAATATTTGTTTTATAGATTAGGGAGTACTAACGAGCATATGGCTCACCCGATGGTAAGTGTCGACCGCCGCCCATGAACAACTGCAACACCACGAGAATTGCAAGTGCGTTGCCGTTCTTTTAAAAAGGAGTAAGCTCGTTTCTTGAAGGTCCCTACTAGAACGGTAGTTCTGAACACAAAGTGGCAAGAAGACAGAGGGGTAAAGATAAGTCTAAAGAAGTCACGCTTTCATGCGCTACTCGTATACGACTGACATTTAGGCTTTATTCTGCAACATTAGTCAATAGTCGTCATAAGTTTCAGCTAATAATATATAAATAAGGTAATTATAAATGCTACATTTATCTACTTTGTCCACGGGGATTTAGAGTGGAGACCTGGTGACTAAGCATACAGGTTCTTAACTTGTTTAGGCATAAGTTTTTCGCTTATCAACACTATTGTTTCAGGTCTAAAATATTTTCATTATTCCTCCCTTGAATGTATATTGTATTTTCTTCAATTTCAGGAATTCCTTAAGAAAAAACAAGCAGCAGCAAGTGCTAACGGGACAGTGCCTGGTTCACCTTATAGAAATTGGTTGGTTTACATTTCAATAAAATGAATAATATAAACATAAGCGTAGTCGTTCATAGTTTTCAAATAGAGTAACTCTATTTTTTGGAGGTTTTTACTATATGCAGACTTGGTTGGTGGTATAGTTTCTACAAACAAATTTATTCTACATATATCGCAGACTTGTTTATCCATTTTGTAGAACTACATTTTCCAATTTTAGGTATTGATATAATGATTTCTGATATTTACGCGAATACTACGCATGAAATTAAACTAATTTTACGGATTTTATCTAGTTTAGTTTTAACTTGAAGGTAGCCTCCGTTTAACTATGACATGAGGACGTCAAACACCTCAGAGTGACCACGGGTGCTGTAATGTGCCCGAAACGTCGGGAATAAAAAATTAAATTAAATTAAAAGCAAAAAATTCCATTAAAATAGTTTTATGTCATATACTATTGATACATTTAAACTAACGTCTGTTCTTCCACCAGGGGTATAGTGAAATCGTCATCTGGGGAGTCGATAACATCAACTGGGGCGACTGCAACGGCGCACCCGTACAGAATAGCGGCGCCCCTCCCCCTGGCCCTCAACGCGGCACCTCCACAACCTTCACCCGCAGACTTCCCCCTCCGGAAAACTGGTGAGTAGACCGCAGAAGCTAGGACACTCAAGAGAGTAGACTGTTACTTCTAAAATGAATGTTGTGTCGCAAATTTAATGCTTAAGTATTGAGAAATTAAGATTATTAGGAAAATTTGTTGATGTTGTTGCTGTGTGTAGTGATTTTATTAGTTTAAATTTTTACTTAACTAACAAATATTCATAGATGATATGTTGATAAGATACAATTATTTTCTTCTGTTTGACAATTGCAAAAAAAATTTGATCTCACGAAATTTGCTTCTAAAGGATATCTTTTCATTTTATTAAAATTATTCATCTTATTATCAATTTAATTTTTCTCATTTAAAATTTTAAAATGTGATCTTTAAAGATTTTTATTATACTTAAAGAAATTATTAACATAACAAATACTAAAATAAATAGCTATGTTTTAAGAGTTTTTGCAAAAACTAACACCGAATGTGAGTGTGTTCAAACCGCAGCGGTGGCTCGAGGTAAATAGCCAACAATTGAAAATTATACATGGAACAAACTATTTTTATATGAATTTGAAGACTGAGAAACCAGAGTTGGTATTGAGGGATAATAAATAAAGCACATTTCCACATAATGAAACACACTCTTTCTCACAGGTCAATATATTCTCTGCTATGTGGTTGCCTGGCTTTGCCACTGATTCAAGTGCGATATTAACTTTAACCCCATCTAATACAAGAGAGAACCGTCTTGGTTTTCGTTTTCTGCCAAATAGTTTGGCTAGCCGCTCGAACAATTACATTGATTTCAAACACGTATTCCTTCTTGTAAAAGATAATTTAAAAGATAATAAAATTAATAAAACTCGTATATCATTGGAACTGTTTTAATACAGATTATTTATCTGTTCTTTCCGCAGAGATTATTTTCGCGTTTATACAGAGATCATATTATAATTACACATATAGCTCAAACAGTTTTACCCCCAAAACTATGATACGGACCTTTTACTTTTTTTCGATTTTAGATTTTGACGCTTTTTACTGGAAAAGAGGCATTCCTTCTTAGTCCTCAGAGATGACATATGCATTTTGATTCTTAAACGAGGTTAGATATAGATTTCTATGAGCCACAGATCAGGTGGACTGTGCGCTCGTTTTTCACCCTTATTCTATAAAAACACCTAATATGGTAAATATCCCACTATATAATCTACTATCACTATATAGTTGTTATCGAAATCAAATGTCAATTTTACTATAATCTGATGTTACCCTTGTACTCAAGGGATTCCGAGATATATATCTGGTGAATCTGTGTTTAAGCACTGGCTTACAATAATTTAAAAAAAAAACGTAAAATGATGAAAATTCGAAAGTTTGCTTGAAATGCTCTATTAATGTATGTGACCGTCGATTGAGGCTGTTTGCCTGGAGCCGGCAGTACTCCAGTAGTGCGGCGAGTGTGGTAGGTAGAGTAACAGCATGCGTGTGCACTAACAGCGTCGGAGCCCAACATGCTGAAGGTGCGCCTGAAGGCGCGCGTCATCGAGCGCCGCGCCTCGCCGCTGGCGCGCCGCCCTCTCAAGACCAGGGTCAAGCACCGCAGTAAGTACACCTCATCCACTCCCTCCTCCCTCATTTACATCTCGTGATGGCACAGTACGTAAAACCGAAAACGGCAACTTTTAAAGCAGCTTTTCGTCTTTCGCGAAAACCGCAAATGACAGATCTGGATGTTTGTCCTTGTGTAATTTGTGCTTCTGCAATGCCTCCACGATACAGGTGATAATCCTAGTGTGGGGATAACGTTAAAAAAATTAATTTAAAATTAAAAGGGTTGTTAGTGTTGTATACTTTCGAATCAATTATGAATAGCGTATTCGTTTTATTTGCGGGTATATTGAAAATTTCGCCAAAAAATAGCTATACCAAAAGTGATGTGAAATGCCACCATTAGTTATATCTTCAGAAACTTGCAATACTGTACATCTGTTTATCAAAACTCATTAACATGCTTTTGACTAAAGCACGTGTACTAATTAGGTGCTGGGACTCCTATTTTGTCTAGGTGTCCTACTCTTGACTATTTCTGTTGTCAATAGTAGTACATGCTATGCTCTGCTGTGTTCGATATAGGGTTTGTAGGGTACAGGAGTTAGTGTGATTACAGGCTGTGGGGCATTCCATCTTTGAAGTTAGCTACGGGTGTCTGCAAGTAGTTCTAAAAATTTTGTTATGTCTTATTGATTTCTTATATTTACGCGAACACTACACGTTTAAATAATACTTATTTTTACGGATTTCATCGCGTATATTAACTTTTTTATATACACGACGTTTCGAGCACTTTACAGCACTAGTATGGTAACCGCGGTGAACGTTTGACATCTGGACGTTGAACATCTCAGTCTCCCCCGTGACCACGGGCGCTGTAAAGTGCTCGAAACGTCGGGTATATAAAAAAGTTAATATACGCGATGAAACCCGAAAAATTCGTATTATTTAAATGGTTATGACTAATGTGGTAAAATGTATAAAATTTTAGCGTAGTCGACTTTTACATACTGATAAAGAACAATCATCGCTTGTCTTTAAGTGATGATTTTTCTTTATCAGACCGCAAAAGTTCATTTTTGAATCTCTACTGTTATGGACAAGTTTTGTCTTAATCGTCACTCTTACCAGACGAATACATGATCATAGTAACAGACATCTCGTATCTTTAACGGTGCAGACCACCCCGTCCGGGCATTTATGGTTATGCCATCTAACGGAAACCATAAGATTTTTCTAATACTTTCCATAGTTGCCTCTTAAGGTGTCCTCAGAATGTTAGATCAAGAGAAATTCCTCTTGGATTGGTAGATTGCCGGGAATAAATAAATGACTATAAAGAGACTTACATGGTAAAGCCAAGCTGCAACTATATTACATTGCTTCTGTGTTTTGTATGGTGACTGTATAGAACCGGAGACAACCTTTACTAGATACGAGGCATTCCATCGTAACTCTCAGGAGTGACCGCGCATCCGCATTTTAATTCGTATATTTTTATTCGTATAGATCTAAATGTCTATGGGTCATACACAGTATCGAGTGATTTGTGTGCTCGTTTGTCACCCTTAGTCTTTAAAAAAAGCAATAAAGGATCATGTTTCAAAGCTGTGAAGCATTCTCTCGTAGTCTTTAGAAGTGAAAGTTATTATTATTGTTATTGTGGTATTTACAGAGTATTCTCATTTGGTTGGGCTGAATAAATAACCAACCTATATAAATAAATAATACATAAATAATAAAACCCTAACCAGATGGAAGCTCTCGGCAGGTGAGACTAAACGGCCGAGGGTAAGGGAGAAAGGAGATCAGTCCATTGGCAGAGACGACAACAGGCATAATTTCGGTCGCCAGAGCCACCTCACACCTCGTGAGCCTGATCTAGATATTATGTTTTCTTATTTGTTACGACTTTCACGAGGTTCTTGTCAAATTATTTTTATTATTAAAGTGTTAATAGTGACAGCATACACTTAATAGTACATCTTGTAACGTCATTAAGGTCGCGAGTAGCTTCGGTACCAATTGTGAGTTTCTGTGTTTACAGATTGCGAGGGCGGATCTCCTCGCAACTCTCCGCCGGGCACCACGGCGCCCATCCGCGAGGAGGATGAGGCGTGCTCGCGTGCGCCCGAGCTGCTGTTCTCGTCGCCGTCGTTGCCCAACATCTCGCTGGGGCGCCCGCACGCGCCCGCGCCGCGCCACGCGCACGTACACCCGCACCCCCACCCGCCGCCGCCACCACCGGTACGCATACATGCATACGAACACTCACATATACAAACATTATGAGATAATTTGATGTTCAGTTTGTTGTTTCGGCTCGAAGGACCAACGATCGTTTTATTTATTTAGGCTTTACTGAATCTTAGCAAACAGTATAGGATCAAAAGGAGAGTTTAATTCTAAAAACATGCCTCACAACCTCAGGGCAGTAATAACACTATGAATTGCTTAACATAACAAAGTAGAAATAAGTCCTCATTTGGGTGAACTAAATGGGGTATCACTTGTCACTTTAAAGCTTGTCTCTCTTATTGTCCGATGAGACGGTAATTAGACACGCTTGGAGAGACATCGGGTGCACGACCTACGGTACTACGTGATTTCCTGGACACTGGGGTGAAAACACACTCAATTTCCCGATTTTAGGCTAGTAGGTACTGAATATTTCTTGACAAAAAAATCCGATAACTGATTCTGGTCCGATCCGAGTTTCTAACCCAAGATCTTACGGTCAACAACTGTGTTTACTATTACTAGACCAACGAGGCAGTAAAATAGTAACCTGAAAACAATAGTACACGCGGGCTAATAAGATGATTGTGGGTGTGGCAGGTGTCGGTGTCGCTGCCGCCAGTGTCGGAGGCGGAGGCGTACTGCCCCGTGGGCGTGGTCCCGGACGCCGCGGGCGCTGCTTGCGCGGCCGGCGCGCGTCTGGTGAAGCGGCCGCTGGGCCGAACACACTCCGCGCCGCTGCCGCTGGGAGACCCCGCCCTGCAGCCGCCCAGCGCTCACCACTACCTGCGCGATCAGATACGGAAGACTGTGAGTCTTACGTACTCCCCGTAACTTGTGTCCTATTGTATTTGATTTTTGAACTGAAAACATTTTTAGAATCGTAATGATTTCTTATGTTAACAAATTTTTAAAGGTAGCCGTCGTTAGCTATGACATTTGGAAGACGAACAACTCAGTTCATCTCGTCACCATGGGTGCTGTAAAGTGCTCGAATTGTCGGAAATATATCGGCGATATAAAATAAGTTAATTTACGCAACAAAATCCGTAAAAACTAGTTTTATTTAGAACCGTTGCGACATATAACTCAATAAAACAGAAAAGTAACACTAAAAAGAGACAAACATATACATCTATAGGATTTAGCCTGCGAGAGAATGATATAGAATGTAGTATACAATGTTTCGTTTTATCTTATCTCGGTCTCCATTTCTGAAGGTTTCACTTCTAGCGAGTGTGAACTGCACACATGTTCTTTTGTAATAAATTATATACTATCTGAAATAAACTTCAAATCACTTTAACTAAGTGCGCATATGAGAGTTACATTGTCGAAAATCTTACAAAACAAAGATATTGTCTTCTCTGTCGCTCGCAGTCGACTTAAAAAGTTTTAGATAATTGAGTGTAACTAAATGCGCAATATATTAGTATCGTAATACTCGTCTAGTAGTACACATAGAAGTCTTTGTAATTCTCCCATGAGTATGAATTTGTTATGAAAATAAAATGGAATAATCTTCTCGGCCACTCACAGTCGACCGTAAGTTAGTTCGCAATGTTTTGATGCCGGAGAGCCCGTCTACCAATATTCATAGAAGTGTTTGTGTTCCCGGAGCCGTGCTCTGTGGCAATTTTTGGGAGAGGCCTACGTTTGAATGTGAAATGTATGTGCGTGCAGGTGTTAACGCGGGCGCACGACGCGGCGGCAGCGCAGCTGCGCGAGGAAGAGGGCGAGGTCATCGACCTGACTGCACGCCGGCCGCCGCCTGTCACCAGCTCGCCGTCGGCGCCGGCCGTGGGCGCGGGCGCGGGCGTGAGCGAGGCGGCTGGCGCGGCGCCACTAGCGCGCGCGCTCAGCTCGCCGCTGGTGGGCGCGCGCGCCCCGCCCACCGGCCTCGCATACGACGCGCTCATGCTCAAACATGGGTAACTTGACACGCTGTGATTACATTTTATTTATTTTATGGTTTGCTCGCTTTACTCACTTCATCTATATTCACTAGGCGACATTATTTTTATGTACTTTATTTGCTTGTTAATTATATTTTGTATTACACTCATAACCTCATAATAAAATTAATGCAAGTTGGGGTTAAAGAAATCAAACTACACAACTATCAATTGGAATTAACTCGAAACCGACTTGTTGATTTAACTAACGCAGACTTATGAAATTCTAAACTCAATTTTTTATAGTTCGTTTTTTCATTTCTGCTTCGATACGATCGGTTTTTTAGTTTCTTGAATAAATCTACCCTACATTCCATTCAATATTTAGCTTATGCAAGCATACAAAAATATTTCGTTAACTTCATTTATTGAACTGTTTATCGTCGCCAGTACACAAATTTTATACATGTCATATTTTGCAGTGTAATCTGTCCGTTCGAATAGAACAATGCGCCTTTGAGTTTTCCGGTAAACTATGACTTATGTACAACTTTTCAAAAATACGAAAGCACATTATACAACACAATAAGTATGTGCACAACTAACATCAATGACAGTAGGTTAAGGTGTATCGGGCTTGTCCAAGAGCCAAACAAACACAAATCCAAGAATATTTATGCAATATATTATTAATTTTTTTCGAAATATAACGTAAATATAAGTTTACTGACATATGTTTAAAAAATAATCCCGCTGCATTTCTTGCTGGTTCTTCCCCGCTTTCCAACCCAGTGTTAAATAAAAAAATGACTCAATAATTATTATGTAATAACCTATATTGAATTAAAATTATTCTATCCCACTAGTTCTTCGCGCATCACATGTAACATACCGGGTATTTATGAAACGCTCCCTAAAACGAAGACAAATAAAAGTAAGTAGGTATTAAGGATACTTTTGATGATGAGACAAAAACAAAATCAATCCCGATGAAAAAAATATCTTTTTTATTTTACGACGCTTAATTAGCTTTATACACGCTCTATTATGTTAGTACAGCTAAATGAAAAATAATTTCATAAAAATAATGTAAATACCTAAACATAAAACCAGCAATGAAACTTAAATACCTAAAATCTTGCTGACAAGGGTCATAGTACGCGCGACGCTGAATCCGCTCGGCCCGTAGCCACATGAGTAGATAATCGGAATTATCTACTTTTTACATTTACATGTGCCGCCCGCGATCGTACCAATACCTAATAATTTACAACATTTATCTACTTAACCTATTTTGCCACTGTGCTAGTCTCCACCTGGCTACTTTAATTCGAATTCACAGGTTAAATAAACCAAATAGCTGGTTCGATCCCCGCTATGTAAAATTTACTTAAATAATCCGTCGTGTAGGTATGTTTATTAATCTGATGTATTCAGTTATGTACCTATTCAGATCAGATCAGTACTAAGTTATTTTAAAAAAATAGGTATGAAACAGCTTACATACTTATAGCTTAGTAAATTTCGGTTTGGCAACCCCGCAACATGTGTGTGAAAGGGAAGGGTGGAGTGAGCGTAAATACAATAATACCTAACGTATTGTTTCGTTCCGAGCTCGATAAAAAGAGTTCAGTGTCCGCGCGTTTATTTGACCCTTTATCAGCAATTTCAGGTATTTTAGGTATTTAAGTTTCACTGCTGGTTTTATGTAAAGGTATTTTTATGATTTTTTAAAATGAAATTATCGTTTCATTTAGCTGTACAAACATGATAGAGCGTGAATAAAGCTAATTATACGTTGTAATTTTTTTTTTCATCGGGATCGATTTTCTTTTTGTCTCATCATCAAAGGTATCCTTAATACTATTGTCTGTCTTCGTTTTCTCGAGCGTTTCAAAAATACCACGTCATAACACAAAACGTCATACAACATTAATTTTATGTGTTTCATTTATTACATTACCATTTCACTATTTATTTACTTTTTATTTAATGTCTAATATCAGTAAAGACTTTGCGAATTGTATAGTAATTTATAATTTGTCGTTTCTAGTAAAGCAATATATCTTGATAGTTTAGTAACCATTAAAGATAAATTTGATCTACTCGTTTGATGTAAAGTATAAATTACTCATATATACTTAAAACAGTACAATATTTGTATCAAAATCACTATCGTTATTATATTATGATGTCCCCCGGGTCGAATTTCGGTCAATGCGGCTGGTTTCAACGGAGACTGGTAATTGCGCGTAACGGGATTATAGTGCACAAGTGTATGCGCAAGCACATGTGCACTTTCTATTCACTCATTCTCGAAGTCCCATGGGACGGTGATCCGACATGACCGGAGAGAGATCAGGTGCGGGACCTAAGGCTTTCGCGCTTTCCGAGTCACGGAGGTAAAACACTAATAACTTCCTGACTTCGGGCTGTTACTGAGCATTTCTTGACAGAAAAACCCAATAACTGATTTGGATTCGGACCCCGGACCTCATGATCAGCAACCGCGTTTACAACCGCCAGAACGAGACGGTCTTTTATATTATAACAATACACATATTTTGGATCACATTCGTAATCCGTTGTGTATTATTGAACAATGTACTTTCGGCATTCCAGATACTTGTGACCTCACAAATAAATAGTCTTGATCTTATTTTTCGAGCCTAATCTCCCTACACAAAAATTATTTATGTGTGTACGTGCTGGATGACCTTTTTTATCGTCTGGAAAAAAAGGGTGTAACATTTGAATGGAGTAAAAGCCTATATGGCACTGATATTTTACGAAAAATAAAAACAAAAATTTGGCGGGTGCAGGTGCTCGTGCGGCGCGCACGCGCCCACGCACCCGGAGCATGGCGGGCGGCTGCAGTCGGTGTGGGCGCGCCTGTGCGAGACCGGGCTCGCCGCGCGCACCGAGCGCACGCGCCCGCGCAAGGCCACGCTCGAGGAGCTGCAGGTACCCTAGCCGTCGCAAGCTGCATGAAAATACATTTTACAAATCATACATTTTCAAGAAAAATCGAACAACACACGATTTCTTATATTTACGCGAATACTTAAATTAAATTATTTTACGGATTTTAATTATAATGATATTCGAAGCTAATGCTTACAAACAATATTGTAAGCATTAGCTCACCACTGTTAGGAATCGTTATTAATAATAAAATATATTATAAGTTGGATTTAAAAATGTTATTGTACACTTATTATTATTATTGCATTATTCTAACTATTTGAGATACGTAAAGCTCCATCAGATCTGGAAGAGGCTGTAATCCAAAATTTTATTAGTCCGTAACGATGTGTTCCTAGGTGCCGTTGGGGTAATGTCTCGATTCAGAAAGGACGTATTTATTTCATTTTAAGCACACGCATGTGCATGCACAAATGTGCGCACACATATCACATAGGCACATAAACGTACGCACGCACGCGTATACACACTAGTACGCGCGCGAGTGCACGCACACATATAAAGCCGCGTATTGACTACACGCTCCAGGCCCGTGCGCCATGAATGACCGCGCCAACCCGTGCATTACGCGGAACGCGTTCTAAATGATCGAACACGCCTGGCGCGTGCGGTTGTTTTAGTGTTTGACCGTTCAACATGGATATCGATCGTATACGAGCAGCTGCCGCTTTCATAGTTATTTATAGTTTTCTCGATGCATCTTCTCTGTGCGCTTTATTATGATAAAAACTACCTTAGCTATTCCACAGCAGTTCCTTTGAACCATATAATTGAATGAATTTACGGCAACTTTGGTTGTTCATAGCTCGGAACGAAATAAACACACGAATGAAGAAAAAACTCGACCCCAACCGGCGCGCGTGCTAAAACTGAACTCCTTTAATACGCGGTAAAAACCAACCATCCGTTTCACGCGGCTGGAACGTGCGCTTCGCTTCTTCGCTTTTTTTCGAGGTGAAACATTACCTCTTGGAGCGCATAATCGATACGCGGGTTAACACTACAGCTTGTGCGTGAGCACAGAACAAAAGAAAAAACCTTTGCGTTGTCAACTCTGAGGACTGAGATTGAATATCTTACATTCTGTAATTATTTTGGCTCTCCATTCCCTTGAGAGCTTCTGGTGTGCTTGGCGGCAGGAGTAGATAAGAGGGTGCTACCTACCCAGACTGACTTTTGTTCAGAAGAGTACACACATACATAGACTATGGTTCGTGCGTGTGCGTACGCGGAAAAAGCTAGAGTTGTTGCCTCTGAGGACTGAGATTGAATGCCTTACTATCTGTAATTATATTGGTTCTAACCTCAAAATTGACTGATTCTTGGCGTGGCATGACCTATATCGACGTACTCCCGTTCAGAGAAGTACGCACGCACAGGGTTTATTATAAAGCGTGTGCATGTGCCTTGAGCGGTTCTCGATGTGGCGTGACCTACCCATATGTATTTTTGCCACACACGTTTAGAGCATGGAGTATATATAGTATAGTGTGTTTGCTTGTGCGTGCGCAGTCGGTGCACACGGAGGCGCACGTGGCGGCGTTCGGTGGGCGCGGGCGCGAGGCGCGCGCTTTGCGGTTGGTGCGGCTGGCGTGCGGCGGGCTCGGCGTGGACGCGGATACGGCGTGGAGCGACGTGCACACGCCGCCCGCCGCGCGCCTCGCCGCCGGCGCCGTGCTTGACCTCGCTCTACGCACCGCGCGTGGTGAACTGCGTAACGGGTGAGTGCGGAGTTCTGCGTGCTACGTGCGGCGGGCTTGGCGTGGTTTAGGACACGGCGTGGAGCGACGCGCACACGCTGCCCGCCGCGCGCCTCGCCGCCGGCGCCGTGCTTGACCTCGCGCTGCACACCGCGCGCTGCGATCTGCGCAACAGGTGAGTGCGCGTACTGCGCCTGACCCAGCCCCACTGGTGCCTCGGGTGACTTACTAGCTCCCAGCCTGGCGGGTGCGCGGTACTAGTGCAACGTGATGCACTCCCAGTCCCGCAGGTGCGCGCCAATAGAGCAACGTCATGCATTCACTGGCTCCCAGTCCCACAGGTGTGCGCCGCTAGTGCAACTTCATGCATGTGTTGGCTCCCGGTCCCACAATTGTGCAATGTCATACGTTCTTTTACTCCCAATCCCGGAAGTATACACCGACCTGCACAAGGGATAAGTCACTAGCCCCCATTCCCACAGATGCGTGCCTCTAGCAGAACGTCAAACGTACACTGGCTTCCAGTCCCGCAGCTACGCGCCATTAGGGCAACGTATAAATTACTGGTCTCCGATCCCCGGACCCTTCCGTGCGCACAGATCTGCGCTATGAGTAATCAATTCACTAGCTCTCGGCCCCGCAGGTGCGCGTATATTCACGCAAAAGACTTCGATCATCAATGTGAGCCGCTTTAGCATATACTCTCTATCTCTTTTTAATACGTGGTACCTAATATGTATTAGCAAATAACCTAAAACTATAACACTTCCAGGACTAGAGTTAGATGTGATAATATTACTTAAATATAATAATTATTTTTTATCTCATATGTGAAACGCCGAGGATAACCCTCTCCATAGCTCGCTGAGCGACCTTGAGCGTCCTTATACGGCCAGCAGTGAAGGACCACGTCTCTAATCAGATCTCAGATCACTGGCAACACGCATTTGTTGTACACTTTAGTTTTCAGAGATTGAGGTATACCTGACGAGAAGATGTGTCGTAATTTCCCGAACGCTGCCCAGCCGAGTTGAATCCGTCGATTGACCTCTCGGTCGAAGTTGGACTTACCTAGTCGGACTATTTGTCCCAGGTAAACGTACTTGTCAACAACTTCGATCATAGTGCTCCCGACAACTACCGGCATAGGTGAAACATGGACATTAAACATGATCTTTGTTTTGTCCATGTTCATCT
This sequence comes from Parnassius smintheus behrii, assembly GCA_036936625.1. NCBI lineage: Eukaryota > Metazoa > Arthropoda > Insecta > Lepidoptera > Papilionidae > Parnassius > Parnassius smintheus. The sequence continues at coordinate 47,222,929 of JAUPFT010000010.1, read as the reverse complement.
TAAGGCCTATCCGTTAGGAGACACCATTGAGGTAATTGAGCATAGTGCTAAGGTCCTCCAGCGATTCTGCCATAAGGACTATATCGTCGGCAAATCGAAGGTGAGTGATGTACTCGCCATTGATGTTAATACCGTATCCTTTCCAGTCCAGTAGCTTGAAAACGTCTTCCAATGCAGCGGTGAAGAGTTTCGGGGATATCACGTCACCCTGTCTTACACCTCTCTGCAGTTGGATAGGTTTCGAACTCTGATTCTGTACTCGGATAGCCATCGTAGCCCTACTGTACAAACACTTCAGCACTTCGATCGGAATCAAAGGCTTTCTCATAGTCCACATACGCCAGGCAAAGAGGCAGATTGTACTCTTCGGACTTCTGTACAATTTGCCAAAGGATATGTATGTGGTCTCACTCAGAATCTCAGGTGTCTCGGAAACGATGCTGCCACACTCAGTCTTCAGCTTTGACAGTTGGCTCTTTCTGGCAGACAGATCTCTGGCAAAGACTTTGGAGCCCTGGTTCCGCTCGATCGCTTGTTTAATACGAGCAGTATTAAAGTTGCGTAAGTCTCGCCGCATGCATTTGGAGATCTGTCTGTTCAGTTGCCTGTATGCTGTCAAATCTGTTGACGATTGCAGCCTCATCTCCCGTCTAACAGCCATGAGATTAAGAGTGTGATTTTTTGTGTTATTCTGCGGCGAGTCTTGCAGAACTTAGCTCCAACCGCATGGACAGTTTCCACGAGCTTGTCATTCATATCGTCCACTGCATTGCAATCTTCTAGACACTGAAAGCGGTTACGTAACTCGAGCTGAAAAGTCTCGGGATTCTGGATTAGAGCACGAGGGGGACGGAGCGTTGACTTCATTAGACGAGACCTCTCCAACTTAACGTTTAGGTTCAGTGTGCCTCTAACCATTCGGTGATCGCTGCCGGTTTTCACCCTTGCGATCACTGAGACATCACTGAACAGTTGGCGTCTGGTCGTCATAATGAAGTCAATCTCATTTTTTGTCGAACCGTCGGGGCTCGACCAGGTCCACTTCCTGTGGGGCCGCTTCTGGAAGAAAGAGTTCATCATAAAGAGTCCCTCTTTCTCCGTAAAGTCAGCCAGCTGCTGGCCCCTACGGTTCCGTTGCCCTACTCCAAATTTCCCTAACTTCAGCTCACCGCCTTCTCTTGTGCCTAGTTTTGCGTTGAAGTCTCCCATCAACACCGTGTAGTGGGTTGTGGAGGAATGCATGGCTCTAGAAATATCCTCATACATTTCCTCCACCTCCTCATCGGGATGTGCCGAGGTTGGTACGTAGACCTGTATGACCTTCAGCGAATACCGTTTGGTGATTCTGAGTATCAGGTATGCGACCCTCGTCGACACACTCCCGATCTTTACAACGTTGTTGACGAGAGACTTGTGGACGATAAATCCGACACCTCCTTGGGACAGATGGTCGCCCTCCCGGTGATAGAACAAGTTGAAGCTATGCTCGGAGTTTCTCTGCGTGATAGACTCAGAAATGAAGATATCCGCAGTAAAACCAGAGTGACTGACATAGCCCAACGGATTAGTAAGCTGAAGTGGCAATGAGCCGCCCATATAGCTCGAAGAACCGATAACCGATGGGGAAGAAAGGTTCTCGAGTGGCAGCCTCGTACCGGTAGGCGTAGTGTAGGGCGACCCCCCACTAGATGGAGTGACGACCTGGTAAGACATGCAAGAAGTCGATGGATGCAGGTGGCTCAGGACCGTGCTTTGTGGCATTACTTGGGGGAGGCCTATGTTCAGCAGTGGACTTGTGAAGGGCTGTAATGATGATATGTGAAACATTGTACGTTGTTATCAGAAATAAATTTCATTCTTCAGGTGCTACCGGCAAGTTATTAAGCAGCTCTTCGTGCTTTGTATATGTATCTGGTAAATCACTAGTTGCTGCTATGGGAATCGCATGTACAAAAGCTTTATAATTGATAAGTCTGACATCCCTCAAATGCTATTCAGAGATAGCAATAGTAACGAAACAACAACGAATCAATCGCGTAAACTATACACAACAGTAACCAGTTCCTGTAAGAATTTATGTGTGCCTTATTGATGTGTTGGTAGCGTTAAAAACACATCTCCACTAAAATCACCATCACCATCACATCACACATCACCACAACACCATCACATTTTCACTAAAAATTGAATAAAGAAAGATGTTATTATAGATCTTTAAAAAATAATGAAATAGTTAAAAGAATATAATCAAAAATAAAACAGATGACATTTGAGTTAAGTAACATTTTTACTTTACATTAATAATATTTGTATGCACATGATTTCAACAAATACGTTTATTTACCAGGTTCGCGGTGGTTCGACCACCTGGACACCATGCGGAGCCTAATCAAGCGATGGGCTTCTGTTTCTTCAACTCCGTAGCTATAGCTGCTAAGATTTTACACACGAGGCTCGGCCTACAGAGGATACTCATAGTCGATTGGGTGAGTTATATCCTGTTACATTTGAATACGGTTTTTATACATTTTTGGTTGCTTTAATTAAATATTGTCAGAAGTACACTCATAAAAAATCAACGTAAATTTACGAAATGCCTAAATTAGTTTTCTCTTTCTCTCTCTCTCTCATTAAACGACAATAGAATGAGACACATATAAAGATAATTAACTCTTAAATAAGTGAGGCATTTTACAAACTAGGGCACCGATACACTTTATTGAATTTTTTACAAACTAGGGCACCGATACACTTTATTGAAATTTTTACAAACTAGGGCACCGATACACTTTATTGAAATGTTTACAAACTAGTACAAATACCTAGTTTGTAAATAATTACAAGAAAGTGTATCGGCACTTTCTTGTAATTATTTACAAGCTAGGACACCGATACACTCATTGTAATTATTTACACTTAGGACACCGATACACTTTCTTGTAACTTACAAACTAGGATCCCGATACAGTCTCTTGTAATTATTTACAAACTAGGATATCGAAACACTTTCTTAATATTTCTCGTTTGGGTGTGTACGATTACAGTCTTCGGACTAGGGTAGTAAGGGAAAAGAGAATGCTCCTGTGTTTGTGATCACACTCGTACAATATAAGCCTGTCTTGTATCAATCACTATTGACATTGGCCATTATGTAACCGAAATTCGGTCTGGAGAACACAGATTTTATTTAACTTTGAACAAATCGAAAAACAATCTGACTTAACATTAATTTGCTTATACATTAACTTTGGTGTGTGGGTGCAGAGTGTGAAATTGTTCTGTTGGTACAGTAAAGAGTTGGTGGCTGTGGAAATGTCAGGAATATGTTTGTAACCACCGACATATATAGACGATTGAATCCGCCGGCCTGTGTACAACTGCGGTAAGGTGTATTTTACGTTTGTGTGTGATTGTCCAGGACGTGCACCACGGCAATGGCACGCAACAGATATTCTACGAGGACCCGCACGTGCTGTACGTGAGCCTGCACCGGCACGACGACGGCAACTTCTTCCCGGGCACGGGCGCGGCCAGCGAGTGTGGCGCGGGCGCCGGCCTGGGCTACACCGTCAACGTGCCGTGGCCCGGCGCGCCGCCGCTCGCAGACGCAGAGTACCTGGCCGCCTTCCGCTCGCTCGTCATGCCCATCGCCAAGGTACACCCCGCCCCCCGCGCCCACCTGTACCCTGCACCAGGCCCGGCTACACCGTCAACGTGCCGTGGTGTTATTATCTCAAGTGACAATAAAGCGGGTCTTTGACTCTCTTACTTCCCGTCCAATGCGGAAGTAATAAAACCACAAACAATGCCATTTAATGCAAACAAAATTTGTTTAAATTTTTTACGGTCGAATTTTCTGAAGTGAAGTTATTTTTATAAGTTTGAATAATATTGATGAATCTGATACACAGTTAACGGGAAGCACAGGGTTATCGTTCCATGTTGTGTAGTTAATGTATCGGATGGTTATGCGTTGAGTGACGGGTCGTGTGGTGCAGGAGTACCAGCCGGAGCTGGTGCTGGTGTCGTGCGGTTTCGACGCGGCGGCCGGCCACCCCGCGCCGCTGGGCGGCTACAGCGTGTCGCCCGCCTGCTTCGCGCACATGACGCGCGACCTCATGCAGCTCGCCAACGGCAAGGTCAAATCAACTCTTCAATTGTATAAATATATACATAAAAATACATTTTACCCCAGTTTTTCTTATTATTCAGTCATATACGTGTTTGTTTATATTTAGACGTAATATTTTACTCAATTATGACTATAAAATTAAGGGAAATTATTTTATATATATATATATATATATATACATATATATATATATATATATATATATATATATATATATATATATATATATATATATAGTACCCGGTTGACCGAGCTTTGCTCGGTATTTTTCGCTCGATTTTTTTAATTCGTGTGTTTTGGAAATTATATTTAGATACAAATTACATACTGATGAATTATAAATAATATTTTTTGATCTTAGCGACATAACAGAAAAAACGGAACTGGTTATTTGAATAAAAAATCATGAGTGCAATTATTTTTATTTAAATTTTCGTGTTTTTAAAAAATACTAAAAAAAGGGCTCGAAAAAAATATATTTTCTCAAAAAAGAAAGAAACTTGAAAAAAAAAAATAAAAAAGTCGGTCGGTCGGTCTGGGCTCGAACCGGGGTTTTACGATTTTGTGACCGCCCATTATACCAATAAGCTATTTATAATCATTACCAAACTGTCAAAATTTACCTTCTTATTCTAACTATATTGTAGCAGTTTTTAATTGCCTAAAAACACGGACAAAAAGACATTTTCTAAAAATAAATCTTAGCTAGATCGATTTATTATCCCCGAAACTCCCTGGACACTAAATTTTATGAAAATCGTTGGAGCCGTTTCCGAGATCCCGATTATATATATATATATATACATATATACAAGAATTGCTCGTTTAATAGTATAGGATATATATATATATATATATATATATATATATATATATATATATATATATATATATATATATATATATATATAGATATTAACAAGTCTCGTTACTAAAGACGTTCACCCGCCTCTGACGTCGCAACAACTTTAATCCAGGACTAGAAATGAGAGATTGCCAAAATGTCTTGGCATGTAGATTTCCACACTAGAGTTTTGCCTCTTAGGACTAAAATCATGTCGTTGGGTCTTTTGTCACTTTCTTCAAATATTCCACATGGACTTAATACAGTGTAAACTCTATGTAACGGCACTTAAGGGACTTTAGGGAAGTTATAGAAAATGGTCCGTAAATAGAACGAAGAAAAATCTGTATTAAAAAAAGAAAAAGTTTATTTTAGACCATTGTTAGTAATTACATTAAAACAATTGTTATTTGAACGATATTGCGTATAATCTGTTAGCTCATCGACCGACACGAGCTGAGCAGTCAGAGACGGGGGTCCGCACGCCCCCTTCGGCCTGCGGTTAGATAGCTCAAAGAAAAACGCCTAAAAGGCGACATGATGATTGGTAACAATATCAAATCATAAACCATCTCATCATCATTCACCTCATTGCCTTTCCCTTTTTTAATTAGCTAGCAGCCGTGAGTCAGACGAAGCTGTAAGAGTCGCATAGACTAACAGCACAAACATCTAGATAATAGATAATCTGTTATGCGTGTTACAACTAAGAATATGATAACGTATAGATAATCCATGACTCCTACTAACAACAGTCCACACGTGTAAGCAATCCCAGTTTATAAACAAAACAACGGATAGAGAACGGACTTTAATAATGTTATTCTAAACAGTAATATTGCGGTGGGTGGTAGAGTACAGTAAGAGTGGTGTGTTGTGCAGGTGGTGCTGTCGTTGGAGGGCGGGTACGATCTGGCGGCGATGTGCGACTGCGCTCAGGAGTGTGTGCGCGCGCTGCTGGGCGAGCGGCTCGCCGAGCCGCCGCTGCACGAACTGGCGCGCGCGCCCGCGCCGCACGCGCTCGCTGCGCTGCAGGCCGCCATCGCTGCGCAGGCGCCGCACTGGCCCGCGGTGAGCACGCACACGCACACGTACATACATTCACACGTATCGAGCCGCCGCTGCACGAGATGGCGCGCGCGCCCGCGCCGCAAGCGCTCGCCGCGCTGCAGGCCGCCATCGCTGCGCAGGCGCCGCACTGGCCCGCGGTGAGCACGCACACGCACACGTACATACATTCACACGTATCGAGCCGCCGCTGCACGAGATGGCGCGCGCGCCCGCGCCGCACGCGCTCGCCGCGCTGCAGGCCGCCATCGCTGCGCAGGCGCCGCACTGGCCCGCGGTGAGCACGCACACGCACACGTACATACATTCACACGTATCGAGCCGCCGCTGCACGAGATGGCGCGCGCGCCCGCGCCGCACGCGCTCGCTGCGCTGCAGGCCGCCATCGCTGCGCAGGCGCCGCACTGGCCCGCGGTGAGCACGCACACGCACACGTACATACATTCACACGTATCGAGCCGCCGCTGCACGAGATGGCGCGCGCGCCCGCGCCGCAAGCGCTCGCCGCGCTGCAGGCCGCCATCGCTGCGCAGGCGCCGCACTGGCCCGCGGTGAGCACGCACACGCACACGTACATACATTCACACGTATCGAGCCGCCGCTGCACGAGCAGGCGTCGCACTGGCCCGCGTCTGTGTTTTAGCTTTATTAATTTGTTTTTAATTAAACTAATACGGTTTAAGCATACATTGTTATGGAAATTTTGTAGCACTATATCCAAGTCAAGTTTCATATATCATATAAATCACGGAAGAAAACGACGTTTTCAACGATATCTCGTTAGTCAAAGTACGGCGTTGATAGTTTAGAATATGTAAGAGTACCGATGATGATATAAAAATTGTCGTTTTGATTTTGCCGTGGTCGATTAAGATTTGAGTGGGCCCCCCACAGATCAAGCGGTACAGCGCACTGGCGGGCATGTCGGCGCTAGAGGCGGCGCCTGCGGTGCTGGCGGCACGGCTCGGCCGTCTGCAAAGCGAGCGCGACGCTGCCGACACCGCGGCCGCCATGGCTTCGCTGTCCGTGCGCCCGCCGCACGCGCCTGCGCCCGCGCCTCACGTCCCCCGCACCTCCCCCGTGGAGCCCGTCTGCCTCAGGTAACTGTATTCATCGCAGAACGAGCGCGACGCCGACGGCGAGCGGACGCCGTGCGCCCGCCGCACGCATACTCGCCCCGTCCCCCCGCACCTCCCCTATTGTGTAGGTAACCGCGCATCTCACACTAGTTATAACTGTACTCCTACTTACCTAGTACAGGCCCAATGTAAAGCCCTATTTACACTATACAGTTTTTTGTATCTACAATAATAATAATTTAATACAATCACATAAAACATTCAAAACTTGAAAGTAATTGCGTACATGAATTAATATACATTATCTATTTACCTACACCTACACCTGAAAATTGCTCTCAAATATGAACTTGTCTAAACACTTACTTGAACCATTTTTAATGAGTAGCTTTAAGTATTGCAAGTATTTAGACGCAAATGTTTCATTCAATATTGAGTGTTGTTGGCAATAGCCCAAAAATATTACACATTGTTTAAACAGTGTATGTTAATAATTGCTTTTTTGTATACAAAGAGCAAGAATTTCGTACAGCGTAAACGGGCCTTTAATTAACCTTAATTTATTATTGGGATAAAAAATCTACTTGTTAGTTTTTTGCCAATTTTTTCACGAGGTCTGTTACAATGTACTTTTAATGAATAATAATGTCCTCCAGACCGAATTTCGACCACGGCGGCCTGCCTCAACGGAGGTTAGCCATCGGCGCAGGACAGGATTATAGTGCCCAAGTGTACGCGCAAGCACAGGTGCACTCTCTATTCCCAGACTCTCATAATCCGATGGGACGGTAAACCGACACGACCGGAGAGAGATCAGGCGCAGGACCAACGGCTTTACGTGCTTTTGGAAGCACGGGGGTGAGACACCGCCAACTTTCTGACTCCGGGCAACTACTGAGAATTTCTTGACGGGAAATCTCAATAATTAGTTTTTTGGCCAGACCTGGGATACGAACCCATGATGATTAATGAATATATGGATTGTATATAATGTTCCTTGGGAATGAGTTTATCATTTCAAATTTTATGTTGCTAATAGTTTAACATAATATAATGGTAAGCTGTTGTTTTTTCAAAAAAGGTCCCGCTAAGTTTCTCGCTCGTTATTTGTAGGATAGGGGTATTTTAAGAAACAGTGTTAAATTAAACACAAGATTAATGTTCAATAAGCATTATTTTTGATCCATATTGAGTTTAAGAAAATAGTGATTTGTGATTGCGTAGATTTTTGACGTTCAAAAAGTGCCTTGAAGCCAATTTTAATAAAACTATTTTGACTTTGATTTTGCATTTCAGCAGGTCAACGGAAAGTTCCCGCTCCGGCTCGGAAGAACCCATGGAGCAAGACGAGGGCAAGTGAGCGACCGCCACATTCCTCAGCGACGAGTTCCACACGGACGTTGTCCAATGAATCGGCGACGGTTTCACGTACTGTACGTGTAGTTGGTGAAATTAAGACAAATCTTAATTTGAAAGCTTTAAAATGTAATAGGATATTAAGTGTACAAAATATATTAATATTATTATATATTTGGATATGCTTTTAAGTATGAATACGGATGTGTAGATTGTTATCGTCGTACCTTGTGAGACTAGCCGCGGTGTGTCAGCACACTTATATTCATGTTATCTATACTATGCGATATTACAATTTAACCTTCGCAGCAACTTGATAAAGCCAGGCTTTGCTGCGATTGTCCACTGTCGGAATTCTCTAATCTTATATGAAAGCCGCGCCGACCTGACAGATTTCTGCTATACCAAAGATTACGAGTTCTTAATTTGAGACGTCTCTGTACCGCGGTACCGGCGCCGCTATACTGTTCACTTCTCGTCTTACAAACTGATTTCCAAGAGCGATACGGATGAGGAACGTAATCGCCCTGTACCTTGTTATATTTAATTATATAAAAATTGTTGTTGTATAATAAAATTTGTCTATTTTTAGCGTAAAATGGTGTTGAATCGCTATCAAATGTTTTATCAGAGTATTAATAAAAATGTCTTAGATTGACTAATATATAAAAATATTCAATGTGATATGCGGTTCTACGCTCGAGGAGTTTGTAAGGCCGCTGGGGCGGCGTACATTTGTGATTTTTCTCTTTGGCGTTTGTCGATGACGTGGACCGCATCTTTTTAGAGAAATATATGTAGATAAACAAATATTCATCATGTACTATGTACTTTGGTGCTCTTCCAAGCACAATGTGTTAATACTGACTAATTTGAATCCTTTGTTGCCCTTCTAAAGGGTTTGTTTCTACGAATTATGTTTTGTTGGACCTTTCGTAAAATTCTTTCAAATGTGAAATCAAATATGCATCGTGATTAAAATGGAGCGCTTTGGATGTATAAAAATTACTTGAAGATTTCTAATTCTGTACGCAAACAGTATTTGTAAGAAAGATTATATAGATCTGTTCTCGTAGAGCAAGTTGGTCCTCTGTGCCGGATTTTGACGGTTCAGTTATATGTCCTTAGTGTAGTTAATGTTTCCGTGTCCTATACCACGCCACCCGGCCTGTCGGCGACTTGACTCAATACGAGTGCGTCAAACTAATATATTTTTGTATGAGGGCTGTCTGAGAGTTTGTATACGTGTCGCCGGCGAACGAGCACGCGCACTTGGAAATAATTTTCAACCCGGTCAGGGCTTAACTTGCGAAATTGCGTGCTCGGTCGATGGCGACAAGCCACGTACCTAGAGGGATTCGATCCTTGTACGATAAACAGAGTTAAATAATGTTGTGTCTTTGAGAAATTTTATTGTTAAATTGGAATACAAATGAAATGATTATTTAATAAATGTATATAATATATTATATATATATTTGGAAATATAACAGCATTTTTATTTTAAACCAGTATTATACCAGATGTTTGTTAAACGCTGCCGAAAACGAAGACAGACGATAGTACTAACGATACCTTTGATGACAGAACAGAAAGAAAATCAATCTCAATGAAAAAATCATCGTTTCACAATGTTTTATTAGCTATACTAAATGAAACATAACTTCATTAAAAAAATCATGAAAATACTTAATCAGAAAACCAGCATTGATACTTAAAATACCTTAAGTCAGCTTACAAGGGTCTATATTCGCGCAGTCGCTGAATTCGCGCAACCCACAGCCTACAATTGCAACAATACCCAATAATTTACAACACTTATCTAAATACCTAACTTATCTACTTAATTTACTATTTTAGCACTGTCCTAATTTCCGTCTAACCAATTCTTCTTATCCTCTTCTCCAATTAGCCTTTAATTCGAATTCACAGGTTAAATAAACCAAATTCCTGGTTCGATTACCCCCGCTAATGAAAAATTTACTTTAATCTTTTAACAAATATAGTCATGCTTTTTTATCCATCGTGTTTATTATTCTGAAATATTCAGTTATGGAACTATTCAGATCAGTTCAGTACTAATTTAAAAAAAAAGGTATGAAACAGTTTACCGATCTAAATCCACCGTGGCCGTATGAGATGCGGTTCAAATTATGCCCCATTCATTTCGAGGCAGATTTGGGCTCGGCGTTGTGTCTCCTTATGCAGGCACGTAGTTTCTCTTTGTCTTGTTTGTCTAATAATCTTATGGCGAATTTCTTTAGCGGTATCACACTCACTATCACGATTAAAAACCCTTTCTTTCACCTACCCCCACAGAAAGAAGTCTAGCGGGGTCAGATCGAGTGAGCGAAGTAGCCAAGCGTTTCGTCCTAGTCTGCCGATCCAGCAATCATAATATATCTTTGTATGCCCTCACGGGTGAACCTCATGACAAGTGGAGGTGCACCATCATGCTGAAACCTTGTGCGGCCATATTTAGCCAACTTTGAGTGTTCAATCAACTGGAGGGGTGATGCGCGCAATTCCTAAACAAAAATTCTGTCAAATTCGGGGGGGGGGGTGCGCAAGAAAAACACACACCTGTATACTTAACTACAAATGCAAAATTAATCGCGTCACTATAAACGTACACTACAGCATTTGTGTTTGTGTTCATTGCATTTACACTTACCATTAAATTGTACACTGGTGGATACACTGGTGCCGCTGTCAACATGCGTAAGCAACGTAAGGCGTGGACTATGTTGATATTTTTTTCGATAAACAAATCACCATAGTTCGTATACGTTTTTATTTTATTATAAGCAATACACAAATAAATAATACCAAGGTGTTATTTGAAATTCTTTTTTTAAATATTTAAAAATTATCTTTGGAAAAATCTTTGAAATTATTAAAAGTAAGTTTATTATTTTGCTACAGATTTATTTTACATTATGCAGGATAAAATTTAAAACATGTAACAAAACGAAATGGGAGGTTTAATTAACTTATTTTATTGATTTGTAAAAAGAAAAGTCGTATCAGTTTATCGTCTTAAATGGTGTTAACCAAGTTTTTGTTTTAATTATAAGGCTTCAATCACAAAACCGCTATATAAAAAAAAGTTGTTGACTTTTTAAGAGGTATTAAATAAACTATCTGGAAAATATTTAATAAATTAAGAAAATAAAGTAGTTTCACAAAATATAATAGTTGAACAAAGTGAACTTTAAACAGACAGCTGCTTAAAAATAAAACGTGACTTCTACCTAGGGCTAAGTATTTCCCAGAAAGATGTTTTGCTTTAACTTTACATTACTATTCACCGAAAAGTTAATGATATGTGCTAAATATCAAAAGTTTTTACGTTTATCTGCCTTTATCACGTACTATAATAAAGTGGTATAATATAATTGATGGCCGACTTGGCTACACAAAACAAACCGTTAACTGTTTTAAAATTTAGACTACAGACAAGAAATTGTGTTGTACATTATTGATAGATGAAATGAAAATACAACAATTGACTGAAACAGCTTTTTATCAATAGCTTAAAATTGATGTGCAGTTGGATTGTCAGAATAACCACCGTGGTTTTTCATAATAGAAAATAAAATCTCTATGTGGTCTTGACTTACTTTGTGAAGGGGTAAATAAGTTAGTGCAGCATTCAATTAAAATAGGCAAATTATAAACACTGCTATTGTTTTAGAATGATGAGTTCTCCTATAATTCGTAGTACATAGTAATTTATAGATGTAAAGCATGTGTTAAAAGTAATTAAATATGTACAACTGTTGGAGGTCCATACAAATAAATAAATAAATTCGGTCTCACTATTAAGTTTTCAAATAAACGTTTTGCACTCTCAATACAAGCACAAAAGCCAAGAAAACCTGTGCATCGGGGAGATTTTAGAATATTCATGCGTTTAGTCACGTTATTACGACTAATAATGTTAGTCTCTAAATTCATGAGTACCGATTTAGCTTCGTCTAGCCTGGTAAATGCTTTGTCATAATTCTTTACGATACAAACAGGCATTAAACATGCCTGTTTGTATCCATTGGACCATGTTTTGATTCTAAAATATCGAAAACAGCATTGATTAATTTCAGGAAATCAGCTGTTGGAGTAACCCCTTCGAGCATAGGTAATTTCATCACATTTTCGCAAAACAGCAATGCATCAGCAACACTTCTGCTAAAAAGTTGGGCCGCAAGGCAGACATTCATGATTTTCGTTTTGATATATATATGATTTGCTTTCAATTTATTAGCCATATAAAATAATTCTTCGTCCTGTAATTTTTGGAGTTTTTGGAAGTATGACCATAAATTTGATTTGTGTTTTTAAAAATACTTCCATAAAGTTGAAATGAATTGCGTACTAAGTAATTAAAGCGTGTGCAAGGATCAAGAAAAAAGTATATTTGTTGCCATGAAATGTTAATGTAAAAGTATGTTTGTTGCTTGTGGTTCAAAGAGCAGCCCAACTCTTCCGCCATGGCGAGGTCGGTTTTTGTATCATCACATGTCAAACGCCTTTAGCAGACGCCTGCTAGCGTGGTATTCTGTCAATTGCTTAATTTTTACTTGATCCATGACCAAGGTACAGTAAAAATTTTTATCAGGGTTACTCTCCGCTCTCAATTTTAAAACCCTGGTTGGCCATCGATGGTACTACACTTAGTCAATGTCCGTGGTGCAGGCAAACATGTTCCAAAAGTTTTACGTACATAGCGATAGGCTTTTGGTGAGTAATAATTAAGTGTTAGGGCAAAATATCTTTCCTCTGAGGAATATTTAGTGCTCGGCAGTTTTCCAGTCTTACTTTTAATTAATTGTCTCCTTAAGAGTTTACTTTCTTCAATTCCTATCTTTTCTAGGACCTGTTTGTTTTCTTTATTTATCAAAGATGTCGCTGTCAGCGAATCTAGTATTTCTTGCAAACTTGTGACTTGTTTCTTTAAATACCGTTTCTGCGATTGAAGCCTTTTTATGCTATTGTCTTTTATTTCAAGGCATTTTTTTAGTTTTATTTTCCTTGGCGTATCTTCTAAGTGTTGGCTCGTACGTAAGTGAAGTCAACTAATGGAATTTTCCGGAACATCCAGCTCACTTTTTTTCACCCTATATCAGAAGGCAGTAAGTTATTAACGATTGAGCTAATGCTACATAAATTTTGTTAATGAGTGTATCTGAAGTAACATGTCTAATGTGGCAAAATTCCAGGCTAATTTTCTAAGTCTACATGTACATCGATATGTTAATACCAAGTTAAATGTTCATCTGTAACAGTGATTCCCAAAGTAGTCTATATCGACCCCTAGGGGTCTATGACAACCTGCAAGGGGTCTACGTCAGCGAAAAAAATTTGAGGGTCCATGAAATGAAAATGGGGTCCACGATAGTGGATCTCAACACATACACTGATAGTACCCATTTACTTACATCGTACTATCTTATAATATCAAAACATATACATTATTTATATAAGTACCTATGAAGTAAAAAATTTATTATATATGTTTATAAAATTGTGTAAGTTGTAGGTTGTTGGTATTCGTTTTGTGGTCGCAATACATTTTGAACTTGTAAAAACCTGAGAGTCGCAGTCTCAGAGCTTCGCTACCTTGCACTGATTTGTTCAATTCGTCACTCTATAAATACGAATGTGGGACAAATACGTTTATTCGTTTCCTGAATCTTGAAAAGGAAAGTGCTAAAAAAATATTTAAAGAAATATAAACAGATAGTATATCACACAAATTATAGTGAGTCAGTGTTATTTTGTTGGAGAGTGCTGGAGAAAAGTAAGTATATTATTTTTTATTAAATTTTAATTTTGTACTCGTAGTTAGCAAAGATTCAATCATGCAAAATTACATGAGTACTCCTCAATAGTTTCTTTTTGAAAGTTTTAGCAATCGGTATTATAATTACAACTATTACAATTATTAAAATAAACAGTTGCCTATGTGCCTTTTATGCAACAAAGTATTGGGCAATGACGCTATGAAACCATCTAAACTGCAAGATCATCTGAGAAGATGCCACCCTGATAAAACAGAGAAAGATTTGAAATACTTTCAAACCCTCAAAGATAAACTTCAGAAGAGACCTACACTGGACAGAATGTTCGCTTCGACGTCACAAAGAAATGATGATGGTTTGCGGGCATCTTACAATATCTCGTTACTTATAGCAAAATCCGGAAAACCGCATACTATCGGAGAGAAGTTAATTTTGCCAGCTGTTGAAGAGGTTTTAAAAACTGTTTTACACAAACCTGCATCTGATATCATTAAAAGAATTCCCTTAAGCAACAATACTGTTGAAAGACGTATTGATGAAATGAGTTCTGATATTGAAAGCTTCTTATGTAATTATTTGCCAACGACCCATTTCTCTATACAACTCGACGAGTCAACTTTACCTGATAATGCAGCATTATTATTGGCATATGTTCGTCTTATTGTGAATCAAGAAATCTACGAAGAACTGCTCTTCGCAAGAACTTTGATAACCGACACTATAGGTGAATCAATATTTCATGTTTTGAAGAACTACTTCATTGAAAAAGCAATTCCTTTATCAAATATAATATCAGTAGCTACAGATGGAGCACCTGCCATGGTTGGACGTTATCCTGGATTTATAAGCTATTTAAAACAAAATGTGTCAGGGGTGTTAGCAATACATTGCGTCATCCAACGACAACATTTAGTTGCTAAAAATTTGAGTGTTAGATTGCATGAATCACTTCATTTAGTCATTGATGCAGTAAAACGAATCCGAAGCAACGCGTTGAATACACGGTTATTTGCGCAGTTGTGTGAAGAAAATGATGAACACTTTCATCAATTACTCCTTTACACTGAAGTACACTGGCTGTCGAAAGGCTTATGTTTGACAAGTTTTTTTTGCACTTTTTGAGACTATTTTAGAATTTCTGGATACAAATGATAAAATTTTAAAAGAAAATTTAATGAAGAGGAAAACAGACATCGCCTATTTAACAGACTTGTTTACAAAATTTAATATGGTTAATTTGCAATTACAAGGCGACAGTTTAAATTTGATTAAAACAAAGTCCATCTTATCAGCGTTTCTTGCCAGAGTTAAACTAATGAAGCAAAATATTGGACGGGGCGCATTTTCTCAGTTCCCCAATTTGTCACAGACAAGCTGCCAGGAAGACGACGTTTCAACTTACGTTCAACATTTAAATGCCCTCTATTCAGATTTTGAATCTAACCTAGATTGATAAGAGGATATTTTGACTATGGTAATACCACCGTGGATAATTAATCCATATGGTGACATAGAAGAAACCAATGTCATAATACGAGAGGAACTGACTGAACTAAGTACAAACGAAGAACTTAAGGTTCAGTTTAAAAACAGATATCAGCAATTCTGGCTGCAAAACAACATACCCGTAACTTATGGAATATAGCAAGGAAATTTTTAATTTCCTTTCCATCGTCATACCTAGTGGAAAGGGGGTTCAGCGCTGTTACCAATCTCCTAACGAAAAAAGAAACAGACTGGACATCATTAGCCGAAGAGATTTAAGATTAACCCTTACAAAATTGACGCCAAATGTTGATAATTTATTATTAAAGCATCAGGTTCATCCTTCTCACTAAAAATATTGACTTATTGCTTATGTTATTTTATTTATAGTTTATTTTATGTTTATTTAATGCTACGTATATTTTACATAACAGATACAAAATTTTATTTTGAGTAGTTTTAATTTAAATTCAATTAATAAATGTATAAATTAACGTGTGTTTTTACTTTAAGTTTTTAACACTAAACTTCACTACAGTTAGAAATTTACAGGAAATCAATATCAGGTAAGTAGGGGTCTACCCAACACGGAAAAACATGGCAAGGGGTCTACGACACAAAAAAGTTTGGGGAACTCTGATCTATAATGTTCCCCAAGTACTTGGTTGAAGAAACTTTCGTACTGACAGAACAGTTACTATTTTGAACTTCATCAATATTGCAAGTGTGAATCTTTATGTTAAAGTTATTTCCTGATTGAGCTCGGTTTTTAATAGTAAAAGAAATATAATTAGTTTAAGTTAATTAATTTAAGTGCATTAAACGTTAGAAAATTAGATTGAATTTTAATAGGGCCAGATTCTGTATTTTTACGAATTTCATCCCATGATGCTCCAGTAAAAACTACAGCGGTGTCATCGGCATATGTGAACACACGGGCACCATTCATTTTCAGATTACAAAGATAAAGAAACAATAAAAGTAAAGTTATAACCTATATTCGTCCCACTGCTGGCCACAGGCCTCCGCTCATTTCTGAGAGGGAATTCCGCCGTCGAAATATTTTTTTTTCTTATTTCTCAGGCATGCAGGTTTCCTTACGATGTTTTGATTCACCGCGATGCGATTGCGATGTTTTGAAAACTGCTACAATATAAGAAGACAAATTTTAACACTGTGTCAATCATCGTAATAGCTCAAAAATCGTAATGCCTTGGTTCGCGTCCCGCTTCGGTCCGACTTTTTTCCTTTTTTTTTCAAGTTCCCTTCTTTTGTAAGAAAATCTATTATTTCGAGCCCTTTTTTTAGTATTTTTTAAAAATACGAATATTTTAATTAAACTAATTGCACTCATGATTTTTTATTCAAATAACCAGTTCAGTTTTTTCTATTATGTCAATAAGATCAAAAAATATTATTCATGTAATTTGTATCTAAATATAATTAAAAAAAAACCGAGCAAAGCTCGGTCATCCGGGTACTCAGCACTTAAAATTGCAATTAACAATTTCATTGTTGCCGGCGGTGAAGTTTACAGCGAGCGCTAACCATCTGAGCTACCATGGCCCTTCTCAATTAGAAACAATGTTGGGCCTAAAATACTATCTTGTTGTACGCCGTAAGTGGTATATGTGTCCTCACAAATAAACTGACCTATTTTAACTTTTTGTGTACGGTTAAATAATTTTAAGGTTTTTTATTATTCTTAAACAATGACGGTTGTGCCTCTGATGCCGATCTTTTCTAATTTTTATAAAAAGATGGGGACAGAGATAGCGTCAAAGGCCTTTTTAAGGTCTAGAAAAACTGCAAGACGTTTTTTACAACAAAAAAAAATATTTTTATTGTAATGGATTTCCGCAAGGTAACGCCCGATTCTATCAATTATCTGGTCTAAGTTTTTTTTTTATAGAAGAGGGGGCAAACGAGCATGCGGCTCTCTCACTTGATGTTAAGTGACTACCGCCGCCCATGATCAACCGCAATACCAGGGGAATTGCAGGTGCGTTGCCGGCGCTTTAGAAAGGAGTAAGCTCTTTTCTTGAAGGTCCCCAGGTCGTATCGATACGGAAAAATCGCCGGTGTAAACTATTCCACAGAGAGGTTGTACGCGGAAGAAAACTCCTTTTGAAACGTACAGTGGTGCACCGCCAAGCATCCAGATGGTGTGCGTCGGGATGTTTGCCGCGTAGTGCGTTCACGAAATTTGGCGGCTGGGATTAATCCGAACAATTCCTCAGAGCACTCCCCATGGTATATGTAAAAGTAAATGTAAAGAGAAGCAAAAAAAAAATCTTTTAGCAGCGCCAGTGAATCGAGCCGATCGGAAAGCACTCGGTCGTCGACGATTTGAGCCGTTCTGCGCTGACGCCGAGGATTCCGATACTGGTTGAGGCAACAACGGGAGTGCCTTGAAACTGTGGAAATACGACTAAGGGGTTCTTTTTAGCGGTTAACGCGCAAACTTGTATCTTCTGGGGGTTAAACTGGACTACTCTGTTCAGCAAAGACTCGACTTCAGACACAAGTTTGTCCCGGTACTCGGAGACGTATTCCCGATAAATATTGGCTCAGCCGGTGTAATGAGCATCACCAGTGCTGTCATCTGCATGGCAATGAATGTTACGGGTTTGCAACATATCATTGATATGCATAAGAAACATCGTTGGCGACAGCACGCAGCCTTGTGGAACACCAGCATTAATAGGCTTGTAATCGGAGCTTGCACCGTCTACAACGACCTTGATGCTCCGATCTGCAAGAAAGCTGGTGATCCAATCGCACAATTTCTCGGGAAGCCCATAGGAAGGGAGCTTCGAAAGAAGTGCTTTGTGCCAAACCCGATCGAAGGCCTTCGCAATGTCCAAACTAACGGCCAATGCCTCCTCCTTGGACTCTACTGCCTCCGCCCATCTGTGAGTTAGGTAGACCAAAAGATCACCAGCTGACCTACCACGGCGAAAACCGTATTGGCGATCACTAATCAGCTGGTGATCCTCAAGGTACCTGATGAGCTGGCAGTTAACAATGGACTCCATTGTTTTGGAGAACAAGGAGGTGATGGCACCACACTCCGGACAAGACAATGGTCCGAGGAGATTAAAGGGGCGTCGACGGAAATCTGATATCCGTCCGGGTGAAAGGTCAGCAGAAGGTCCAACAGGGAAGGTGCATGATTCTCCACATCTGGAATCGACGTAGGCGAAGTAACCAGTTGTGTCAGACCATATGCCAAAATCATGAACAGATCTCCCCGCATGATCGGTTAAACGTGAACCAAGCCATTCGGCGTGATGGGCGTTAAAGTCACCGAGGATCACGATCTCTGCGGAGGGAATCTGTAGCCATTTGGACGTGGTCGAAGAGTCTGTTTCGGCATATGGGACCTATAGGGGCACCCGTAGACGCGCGGATTTTCGTCGCTGTCTACGCATAGCCAAAGGATGGACAGGTCCGAACCTTCAAGCCTGCCGACGCGTCGAGAACAGATGTCCTCTCTGACGTAAAGGCAAACTCCAGCCCGAGGCACAAAGGAGTGTTCCAGTTTGTACCCCGGGCAGGAGAGGTACCAGACATCAGCCGGAGAGGACACCTGCGTCTCGTTCAGAAAGAGCAGAACCGGCCTCGTCGTCTCGAGATGATAGTGGATGGCGTTTAGGTTAGAGTGAAGTCCCCTGATATTGCAGAAATTCACGGATAGCGTGGCAGGGGTTGCCTTGGTCTTGTTGCTCCGTTTGCCCCGAGCAGTTGTAGTCTTGAGCGGAATTTTATCACCTCTATCCCCGTTATTATACACTGGTGTTAACAGCTTGTTTTAAAGGTTGAAGAAAAACGCCATGCTTAAAACAAATGTTTACTAAGTGACAGATTATAGGAGTAATTTGAGTTACTGCAAGTTTTAGAAAGTGCGCGGGGATGTTGTCATATCCAGGAGCACTGACTGATTTTAGGCTTATGATAATATCATGTACCTCGTGAGGATCTGAATCTAGCAAGACAAAGGATGAAAGCTGGGGTTCTCCAACCAGTGTTATATACTTACTATCACTATTTCTAGTTATAATATTTTTACATTGGTAAAAACGTCTCGAAGCGTACTTCGCGCTGGCGTTCATTGGGTTCGCGGGGCACTCATTTGTCAAGCTTTTTTACCTTGCCAATTTGACGCAAAAGAACATTGTTTTGATACCAACGTCGAAAGCTACTGCTAATTCAGTCGTAGATTGAGTATCTACCACACCTTGTTAAAATGCTACAAAAACACCAGTTAGATTTTGGTATGTTTTTATGCGTTTATCTAAAGCAGATAACAAGTTATTAATAATGAAAACAAACACTTCCATTTGCAACTGTTTGTTTGTTTTGTTTTTATTTCAACAAATCCGTCAAGTGCACTACGAGGGCGGCCCTGAAAATTTCGGGAATCAAGGAAGTGACAAAACCTTACTATTTAAAAATGTATTTATTGCTTTTCGAAGTATTCTCCGCGAAATTTGACACATTTTTCCATACGATGGAATCAATCATTGAAGCAACCATTCTATTCGGAAGTTGGGGGTCTCCAAAATGGCCGTTTTGTAGGCGGCCACAGCTTCTTCAGGTGAAGAATATCTCTGTCCACGCAATTTATTCTTTATTTTGGGGAAAGTATAGAAATCATTAGGGCTTAGGTCGGGGCTGTACTGTCTAATAACTCTATGTTTTCTTGCTCTAAAAACTCTTTTGTCTCTCTGTGTGCGGTGTGAGAACTCGCATTGTCGTGATGGAGGATGATGTGGCGGTTGCAGTTCTCTTTACGGAGTTCAGAAACGACCTGTGGCAAACAAATGCTAGCATACCATTCTCCATTAACCGTTCTTTGTCCCTCAAGAGGAATAGTCGTAACATGACCGGTTTTGGAGACAAACGTGGCCACCATTTTTTTTTCAACACTCCGTGAATGAACATTTTTTGTTAGCTTTAACTCATTATAGAACACCCAAACTCGTGACTGGTTTTTTGTTTCGGGTTCGTACGCGTATATCCAAGATTCGTCACCTGATACGATGTTGTATACAGCATTTGAGGATCCTGCGTGGAATCTTTCGAGAATTCTGACGCACCAAGTAACGCGAGTTTTTTGCTCTTCACAGAGCGAATGCGGTATTCATCGGGAAAACAACTTTTTTACTCCTAAGAGCAAGATTATTTGTAATTTGACTCATGCCAATGTCTAAAGTTGACTGAATTTCGTGGTATGTCACATGTCGATCTTCCTCAATCAGCTTACGCACAGCATCAACGTTTTCTTGGGTGACTGCAGTTTTTGGATATCCGCAGTAGAACCAGAGTGACCGACATAACCCAATGGATTACTAAGCTGAAGTGGCAATGGGCCGGGCATATAGCTCGAAGAACCGATAAACGTTGGGGGAAAAAAGGTTCTCGAGTGGCAGCCTCTCTTATATATCGTCGGCAAATCGAAGGTGAGTGATGTACTCGCCATTGATGTTAATACCGTATCCGTTCCAGTCCAGTAGCTTGAAAACGCCTTCCAATGCAGCGGTGAAGAGTTTCGGGGATATAACGTCACCCTGTCTTACACCTCTCTGCAGTTGGATAGGTTTCGAGCTCTGATTCTGTACTCGTCATCGTACATCGTAGCCCTACTGTACAAACACTTCAGCACTTCGATATACCGACAGTCAACTTGGCACCGCTGAAGGGACTGTAGCACCGCCCAAATTTCGACGGAATCAAAGGCTTTCTCATAGTCCACATACGCCAGGCAAAGTGGCAGATTGTACTCTTCGGTGTTCTGTACAATCTGCCGCAGGGTATGTATGTGGTCTATGGTACTGAAGCCTTTTCGGAAACCGACTTGTTCGGGAGGCTGGAAGTCGTCGAGTCTGCGTGCGAGACGATTCGTAATGACTCTCGAACACAGCACGTAGACGCGGCTCAGAAGGGAAATCGGTCTGTAGTTTTTCCAGAGAGCGTTGTCGCCTTTCTTAAAGAACAAGGCCACCGCACTTCTGCTCCACGCCTCCGGAGTAGTGCCTCCGGAGGCGTGGAGCAGAAGTGGAAGGACTTCAAGTACCGGTGTTCCACCCGCTTTCAGAAGCTCCGCTGTAATTCCATCCTCGCCTGGGGACTTGCCGTTTTTAAGGTGCTGGAGAGCCATTATAATCTCGCTCAGACTGACGTCCGGGATATCATCGGAATAGTCTCGGATAAGACTTGCTCTTGGATCGTTACTCACACATGCGTGTGGCTCCATCGATGATGTGTACAGCTGCCCATAGAACCTCTCAATCTCACTCAAAATCTCAGGTGTCCCGGAAACGATGCTGCCACACTCAGTCTTCAGCTTTGACAGTTGGCTCTTACTGGCAGACAGATCTCTGGCAAACACTTTGGAGCCCTGGTTCCGCTCGATCGCTTCTTCAATACGAGCTGTATTGAAGTTGCGCA
This sequence comes from Parnassius smintheus behrii, assembly GCA_036936625.1. NCBI lineage: Eukaryota > Metazoa > Arthropoda > Insecta > Lepidoptera > Papilionidae > Parnassius > Parnassius smintheus. The sequence goes on along the minus strand of JAUPFT010000010.1, from coordinate 47,200,711 downwards.
AGTCTCGCCGCATGCATTTGGAGATCTGTCTGTTCAGTTGCCTGTGCGCTGTCAAATCTGTTGACGATTGCACCCTCATCACCCGTCTAACAGCCATGAAATTAAGAGTGTGATCGGAGAGTTTTTGTGTTCTTCTGCGGCGGGTCTTGCAAAACTTAGCTACGACCACATGGACAGTTTCCACGAGCTTGTCATTCATATCGTCCACTGCATTGCAATCTTCTAGGCACTGAAAGCGGTTACGTAACTCGAGCTGAAAGGTTTCGGGATTCTGGATTAGAGCACGAGGGGGGCGGAGCGTTGACTTCATTAGACGAGACCTCTCCAACTTAACGTTTAGGTTCAGTGTGCCTCTAACCAATCGGTGATCGCTGCCAGTTTTCACCCTTGCGATCACCGATACATCACTGAACAGTTGGCGTCTGGTCGTCATAATTAAGTCAACCTCATTTTTTGTCGAACCGTCGGGGCTCGACCAGGACCACTTCCTGTGGGGCCGCTTCTGGAAGAAAGAGTTCATCATAAAGAGTCCCTCTTTCTCCATAAATTCGGCCAGCTGCTGGCCCCTACGGTTCCGTTGCCCTACTCCAAATTTCCCTACCTTCAGCTCACCACTTTCTCTCGTGCCTAGTTTTACGTTGAAGTCTTCTATCAACACCGTGTAGTGGGTTTTGGAGGAATGCATGGCACTGGAAATATCCTCATACATTTCCTCCACCTCCTCATCGGGATGTGCCGACGTTGGTGCGTAAACCTGTACGACCTTCAGCGTATACCGTTTGGTGATTCTGAGTATCAGGTACGCGACCCTCGTCGACACACTCCCAATCTTTACAACGTTGTTGACGAGAGACTTGTGGACGATAAATCCGACACCTCCTTGGGACAGATGGTCACCCTCCCCGTGGTAGAACAAGTTGCCGGACTCGAGGATTACCGTGTCCTTCCCCTCTCTTCGGACCTCTGATAATCCAATAAAATGCCAGCGCAACTTGTCTACCTCTTCTTCCAGCTCCAGTATCTTCTCGTCAGTCCTCAGAGTGCGTGCGTTATATGTTGCCAGGTCGAGTCGTCGTAGGTGGCAACCGAACCTCCACCGGAGATTCTTAGCTCCCCCTGCCCCGCCGTTACCATGGTCACCACCGTGGTCAGGAATAACGGGGCCGCCGGGGACTGGGGGCCGTTTGTTTGCGTCGTTACTCATGGGGGGATATTTGCCATAGTCACCACGCTTGGGGAGCGGGTTAACAACCGCAGTTTCTTATTATATTAGTGTTGTTATTAGGAAGATGCTGCTGCCCATCTCCTGTCTGTCTCCATCTGTCGCCTCTTACGACACCCACGGGAAGATATGGGGTAGTGGATAATCTCAACCGCCAGTACACGAGTCTTCCTAATAACAACTAAACAGAACTGCGCTTGCCAAGCCACCTGCCAAGCGTGGCAACTATAGTAAACATCCCCCCTATGAGTCAATCTGTGAGAGAGGCCCGTGTTCAGCAGTGGACTTTTGATAGACTGTAACGGTAACGGTAACTGTTAGAGGATGAATGAATCTCTCATTCATCCTCCCAGTGGTGCCCAGGCCCAGAGATGAGAACAGTATTTCATGTGAGGACGAACTTACGTTTTGTAAAGTTGCAAGCGATGTGCCGGCATGAAATACTGTCTCACTCTGCTGACCACGCCAAGTTTTATACAGGCCAATTTGGCCTTCTCTTCCAAGTGACCACGAAACTGCGCACTATTCGATACGTCGATGCTGACGACTCCGATGCTTGCTAAGGTACGAAAGGGGAGTGCCTTGAAACTGATGGCATACGACAAAGGGGTTATTTTTGTCGGTAAACGCGCAAACTTGTGTCTTCTGGGGATTGAACTAGACTAGATTTAGTCACCCCATATTGTCTGGAATTTCAGCAAAGACTCGACTTCAGACCCAAGTTTGTCCCGATACTTAGCGACGTTTTCCCGAGAAATATAAGCACGGCCGGTGTATAAGGCATCACCAGTTAGTGCTGTCGTCTGCATAGTAATGAATGTTACCAGTTTGCAACACTTCATTACCAGTTTGCAACATATCATTACCAGTTTGCAACATATCATTAATATGCATAAGAAACAGCATAGGTGATAGCACGCAGCCCTGTGGAGCAGATGCGCCGTCTACTACGACCTTGATGCTCCGATCAGCAATGAAACTGGTGATCCAATTGCACAATTTCTCAAGAAGCGCAAAGGAAGGGGAAAACTGGATTTTTTATATTGTGTTGATCTGAGAGTGGCGCCCTCTGGTGGCCACTCCTTGAACTAATCCGCCAAAGCTGGCTCAGCTCACCGCCTATGCTGGGTGAAGCTGTCGCCGCTAGTGCGGAGGACTCGTGTGCCTCTCTGTAGCGATCCACTACAAGTACCTAAACGGAGAAGCGGGCCAGCGGTGGCCGCTTTGAACTCAAAAGGCCTGTCCAAGCGATCCGGCTCGTATAGGCCAATGTTAAATAACGGGATGGTATTTAGGGGAGATTGAGTTGACCTGAACTGTAGCAAGCGGGAATTTTAATTAAAAGACCACAGCTGCGTACTGATCTCGGAGTCGATCCCTGGTTCGACCTCGTTTATTGACAATAAAACAACATTGACCTATTCAAATTGCGGATGCCAAACGTTAACGACTTCTTATTCGACGCCAACACAATCTATCGAAGACGTTGGAAGCTTTACAAAATGTTAAGTCACAAACACAAGTTGTTAAAACAAAACACCATAACATATTCTGGGTATACTAGTATCAGAGAGTTATGAAAGGTATCATATGTGTATTTTTAAATAATAAGAATTTAATTTATTCTTAAGTAGAAAATCAACCAAATTTTGAGGCATTACTAAAAGTAGCAAATTCAAATTATAAGCTGTAATTTATCAATTAAACTAAGCTAATATAGAGCGCTCGGTAACTCTTCTGCATAAAGACAACGATATTATTGATGAATACATCAAAATTGCTTTAGATTGTTTTGCCAGATTCATTTTTATTTATGTGTGCATTTGTGAAAACTGGTCATAAAGGCGTGACGATTAAGACGAATCCTTTATACAACTGAGGAGGCCCATGTCCAATAGTGGACTTTATGGGCTGATGAAAAAGATTAGGGTTTTTGTGATATTTATACGCGGTGCTATAGCTACATTTTGGATGTAGCACCAATGGTTCGGCTCAAGCGGAGTAGGACCACGCTCTGCCAGAACACCATAAAATAGCAGCTTATTGCTGCTCTGTTTTGTATAGTGAATGAAGAGAACCGGAAAAATGGAAGGCATACATGTTATATTTACGATGATTACGATGTTATAGTACATCTTAGTCCTCTACATTGACGACGCATATTCATTTTGATATTTAATCGGGGAAAGATGAAGATGTCTATGGGCCGCAACACCTACTTAGAACTAGGTAGACTGTATGCTCGTTTGTCACATTAATTCTTTAATAAAAAAATATCAGATTGCTGTCAAATAATTATTATACATGTTTCATCGAAATTAAAGTTACTGTTTCATCTGTTTGTTCAAAACACAACGAACTCAATTTTATCATTTTCAACAAAAATTACAGCCTATGTACGACCCACTGCTGGGCACAGGCCTTCTATCATTTTCAATAGCTTTTATCTAATTAAGAAAGGCAATAAAATATTAATATAATCAACGATACCATTTTTTCTGTAAAATTGGACAGTAGTTATAACAAGCATAGGTCAGGAGCGAGACAGGTACCTTTTGTTTTCAATTTCAATTGCAATAAAACACAACGCCGTACAAAACAAATCGTTTAATTATTATAAAAAAAATAGTCAACTTTTTATTATTTTTAGATCAAACTCGTTAAAATATAACGTTCCTTATAAAACAAAGTCATGACAATTATACAAAAATTTAATTTTATAATTCCCTTAACGCTTAAATGATATTTATTAAATAAAATTATTTGATAATATATTTGAAATTCTTGGTGTAAATGACAAACATTTAGAAGTATTAAAATAATTATTTAAAACAATGGTATTATATCTGTAAAAACATAGTAGTCAAAGCATAACTATGTAAATACGTAAGATTACGTAGTTTTAAAACTTGAAGTGAACAACATTAATTTAGCATAAATATTACAAAGATTTTTTATTTCCGAACAAACCGTACATGATTTTTTTTATAAAATAACATAAAATAAGAGCTCGTAGCAAAGACTAGTATGCTAGACAGGCAATGTAAAACTGCGAATACATATTTATACGTGGTAGAGCCACGCTGCAACTGTATTATAGCTGTAGCACTAATGGTTCGGCTCGACCGGAGTAGACCCACGCTCTCACAAAATACCAGCGTAAAATAGTAGTTTAATGCTACTGTGTTTTGTATGGTGAGTGTAGAGAACCGGAAACCATTTTTACTGAAAACGAAGCATTCCATCTCATCATTCCATTCATCCTCAGGGGTGACAACGGGGTGATAACATTTTAATTCTTCATTGAGTTTATCATTAGGTTGACTATGTTCGTTTATTACCCTTATTCTATAAAATAAAATTAAAAATCACGCACGTGAATAACGACAGCGTTTTCTTAGTCACAGTAAATAAAATCAGTGTTGGATTGTCGGAAACAATGTTCGCGGTTTACAAAACAAAACAACTAGTCTTCCCGTACTTAAGCCGCATAGCCCATCTAGAAATACACATAGAAGTCTGGATTATTTTCGAGCCAGTAGTATCTCAGTAGATGGTTAACGCTCACCCTTTATTTGATAATGTGCAAGCAACTAGTTCGATCCCCGTCGGAACGGAGTATGTTAATCGAAAATTTTACGTGCTCATTCCCTCAATACTACGAGTATGAAAATATCGTCCTAAATATCGTCCCAATAACTAAAATTTGGAGACCATATGAAGTCCGCATACCCGCATTGAGGAAAACCGACAGACTTTTTCTTCTTCACAAACACTCAGAATTGAGTCTTCCATCTACCGTTACATGCATATAAAATGAGTAGATTTCCTCCGATTTCCTTTTGCGAAACTAAATATATCATAAAATAAAATAAAATGTACAGCCTATACACGTCCCACAGCTAGACACAGGCCTCCTATAATTTCTGAGGGCTTTAGGGCATGGAAATGTCCGCCGCGCTCCCCCAAAAAACTTCACATGTCTGCGTAATATCTTTTATCTTATTTCTCAGACATGCAGGTTTCCTTACGATGTTTTCCTTCACCGCCGAGCACGTGGTAAACAGCACTTAAAATTGCAATTAACAATTTCATTGGTGCCGGCGGGGATCGAGCCCGGGATGCTTGCGTACCATCTGAGCCACCACGGCTCTATCATAAAATATTATATTATTATTATTATTATGAAATAATTTGTAGATTATTGAAATATTGGATGGGAAATAAAAGATATTTCGTTGTTCTATATACACAAAATAAAACATTTTCTTAAAATCCTATACTGTACAATATATTATGGCCTAAGTACACAGAATTGTTTCCTACATTAAGGATCGTCTTTATATGGGTAAGGCCGTAGATTTGCCACTTTTTCATAGTCAAGAATAGTTCTCTAATTTTGTACGCTTAGTTTGTTTTTTTTTTCAGGTGACATATTTTTATCTTGTAGCATTATGCCTCACAACACTGTTTTAGTTTATTATTTAACTACAATGGATGTAACTTTATTTTAAAACGAATTTAAATGTATAGATGACACAAGTTTCATATAAAAAGTTATTGTCCATAAAGTGTGATACGAAAACAATGGACTATATTAGAGACCTTGTAATCATAATACATAAATACATAAATTCTTAAACGTATAGAAAGTACATTGGTAGAGCTACTTAATTCAGTGTAACACTGAGTTCAAGCGCCATTTGTTTATTCCTTATCCTAGTTTTAAAACATCTCTTCAATTTTAACACTTTTGTTACTTTTTATGTTACCAGTTTTGAGAGTAATACAAGTCTTTAACATAAGAGTGGGGTAATTGTAATAATTTAAGTTGGCAACACCAAACAGCCACTTTAGAAAAAAAATAACAAGCGCCATTTTGTTGTCTTTGGATTGTGTCAAAAAGCGCACGTGTGAATTTCGTCACCTAAAATAAAGTGTTTTCTGCGCTTTTGGGAGGTAAGTAGACATTTGTTTATGTTCAAAATACTATCTACGTGTGCGCCAAAGCTAACATTGACCGAGAAAGCATGTTTTGGCATGAAAATCTGTTTTCTTTTTCATATTATAACCTAATCAATCGAATATTATGTTACTTTTACGTTGCTTTTATGATACTTTTATGTTGCCGGTAACATAAGTTTTTATGTGACGTAACGTAAGTAATTGTAGTCTGCAAAAGAAAAAAAAAATCTGCACCATAGCCTAAAAGTACTTGTGTACATATGAAAATAATTAAGGATTTATCAAGATAAGATTTATGGAGTAATATGGCGTGGTAGCATCCATAATGAAATTTCCCGTTTTCGAGTTTATTAAAAAGTTTATATTTTACTTGTTTAAAGATGCCACTAACGCCGGCGGAAAAGCAAAAAAATTACAGGGAAAAGCTTAAAGGTAATAATCCAGAAAAATATGAGGAGATAAAAAAGAAAGCTGCAGCAAATGCTTTGAGGTATTATAGAAATAAAAGAGTTAATTACACAGAAGACCAAAAAGAAGAACAAAGACGAAAGTGGAAAGAAGAACAATTGCCACCAACGTCGCAGCAAAAGACTACCGACAAAGAATCCGTAGATTTGCGTAATATTCAACGTCGTATTGAATACAAATTTCAGCAAGAAAATATGAGATTACGAAAAGATTTATTTAATTTGTCAAAAAGGTTTAAAAATCTGCAAAAACGTCTTTACAGACACAAAAAACAAATTGATGAAACGAACGAAAATTTAAAAAATGTATTGATTAGACTTAAACAACTAGAAAATAGTAAAACATCGACTGAGAGTGAAGAAGCCTGTATGATGAGACAAAATACAGCTGAGTACACTCCAAGGAAGAGAGTTGAAGAATTTATTAGTGAAAACATTCCTCATATTGAAACACCAAAGAAAGAAGTTATTAAACAAAAACTACTGGAGCATGATGTTTTGACAGAAGCACTTAAGTTAGAAATGAAATGTTCAAATCAAGCTGAAAAAAGAACATTCAAAAAAGTTTTGAAAAATGATTTGGTCGAGAAATACAGACAAAAAACAAAATTAACGCTGTCCTTGGGTTTTAAAGGCAGTTTAAAAAATACACCAAGGCTCAAATTCGTAAGGCTATTATGTTACAAAATAAAATAGAGGATTTTTTTAACAGAGACGACGTATTTCGTGCGACTGCCGGTAAGAAGGAGTATAGAACATACAAAAAAGTGACTCACCAAATAAGATATCAACTGGATAAACTGAAAATTCTCCACTAAAAGTACACGGCTGAGGTGGAAAAAAATAGTTTTAGTACTTTTAAAAAATATAGGCCGTACGTCTTACCTCTTATAATAAGGAACTGTGAAACATGTGCCTGTGTGAAGCACTCAAATATGCAATTTTTGGTGGATGCATTAAAGTCACGGGGATTCCTCCAGGAGAAAGAAAGCTTAAATGACATCACTTTAGACTTTGTTTGTGATTTCAAGTCTAAAGAATGCATGTTGGGAGAATGCCATATTTGGGCAGATAGAAACCTATTCGGTTGTGATGATCAGGAAGAAATAGAAGTTACATGGTTTGAGTGGGCTATGAAAGAGCATGCATATAGTCAGGGTGATAAAATGAAACAAATAAAAAGAATGATGAAAACTACTAAAGAGGGTACACCGAAAGATTTACTAAACACATTTAATACAGAAATGACGAAATTTAAAATACATGCATATAATTTTTATCGTCAGTTTAATAAATACAAGGATTGCAAAGAAAACTTCAAAAACAATGAAGCAATAATACATATCGATTTTTCTGAAAATTTCCCATGTAAATATCATAAGGAAGTCCAAGCCATGCATTTCATTAAAGACCAGATAACATTACACACAGGTGTTTTATACGTAACTAATGAAAGACCCATATCTTTCTGTTCGATATCTCCCAACAATGAACACTGTCCAGAAGCCATATGGGTACACCTAGACCCCATTCTTAAATATATTAAAGCGGGTTACCCAAACGTTAGCATCTTACATTTTTTTCCGACGGGCCGACTACTCAATATCGGCAAAAAAAAGAACTTTTATCTTTTTAGCAAAAATATTTACGAATATGGATTTGAAAGCGGAACTTGGTCCTTCTTTGAATCGGCCCATGGAAAAGGAGCAGCAGATGGCATTGGTGGGGCCATCAAACGTAAGCTTGATGCGAAAATAGCCCAAGGAATTGATATTCCCAATGCTGAAACTGCTTTTAATATACTGAACATGTCGGATACTGAAATTAAAATATTTTTCATTCCAATGGATAATATTAAACCCTTAGATATTAACATACTTCCTATACCAGGAACGATGAAAATCCACCAATTAACAAACAGCGTTTTAAAAGTTAAATACAGAAACTTAAGTTGTTTTTGCAATGATTTAAACGGTATGTGTGGATGTTATTCTTCTATGATACATGAATTTAAGACAACTGGACCAGACACAAGCAAAACACAGACTAAAGGCAAAAAACGGAAGACAAGTGAAAAAGAAAACGTGGACTATCGTGAAAAAACAAAAAGGACAAGAACATCGAAAAGTAAGTTCATCGTTCGAAAATAGTATGGACATGGATATTGAGTATGCTGATAGTGACGTAACATGTTATATGAAAGAAGATACTTTAGATAATGATGAAGATAATTTGGATAATGTTGATGACGACCTCATTGAAAGAAAAGAAGATAACGGAGAACAAGCAAATACGTTCGATTTGGATGAAAAAACTGGATTTTTAAAGCAAAGGATAGAACCTAATAAAAAAATCAATGTTTTGTCCACGAGAATCATCATGAAAGCAAAAAGTGAAAATAATGACCAAAGCAATGACGCAGATATAATTAAAAAAGAGATGGAATCTAAAGGAAGTGAAAATAAAACCAAAGACGACAAAAATAAAACCAAAGTAGACAGGAAAAGAGTCAAGGAAGAGAGAAATAAAGCAGAAGATAAAAGTAAAGTTGGATACAGAAACAAGAAAGCGACCCACATAATTGTAAATGTGATGAAACAACATATTCCTGAAAATAATTATGTGACAATTCTGTCTCAAATTAGGAACGCTCCGGAAAACATTGCTAGTTATGACTTAGGAGAGAGCAATATATTTGGAAAAAGAGGCACAATGACTGAATTAAAAAGTACATACAGTGATACAAATAATACTGAAAATAGAGAAAATAATGAAACAGTTTTTACAAAAAACGACATGAAGAATATTTTGGAGAATAAAAGTGGCAACAAAGAATTGAATATAGCTCAAAAAGAAGAAATAGAGAAAAGGAAACACGCAAAAGAAGATGAGACTGGTGAAAATATTCAGACTGAAGAAAGAGAAGATGAGATTAGAGAAATTATGCAGAATCAAGAAAGAGGAGACGAAAGTGGAGAAAATATGCAAAATGACTTTTTTTGTAACATAAATGACACAATTATAGTTAGATATTATCTAAGAAAAACATGGAAACATTATATAGGAGTTGTTGAGAGTATAGAATTCAAGGACGGATTAAATTACTATCAAGTAAAATAGGTATTTGAGGATGAAATACCGGTTTTTCGGTATTTTGAAATAAGTGATCTATTTTTGCAAGGTTGTTTAAAGACTACAGAACGCTCAATTTCTATTATTCATAGTGTTGTTCATACTGCTGATGAGTTTTCATATGATATGAATCACGAATAATCTCGACTGTAGAAAAATAAACTCAAAATCAACTACGCAAGACAGTACATGCATATCGTCGTTTATCTTACTCACAAACATATCTGTTTTTAACTTGAACTGACACCAAATGATAACCAAAAAACAAGTTTATCTAAATCTATGGTGGAAGCTTTAAGAAAGCGCGTATCGGAAAGACGACAACCTATGACTGCAATTTTACGGCATCTTCATAACCCAGAAGCATATTTCAAAGAAAATGCAGAGACACGCCGAGATACCCATCCAGAGTTTTCTAGAATGAGTTGTGATGAAATTATTACATCAATTACTGAACTTATTCAACGATTGCAAGAACAGACTCTCAACTCTTTACAAAACAGGAGTGCGATGAGCTCACCTGATGCCGCTTATGCTTCTGGTGAAAAGGAAACAAGTAATGATGACGCAGGTACTAGTAGCAGTACTTCATCTGTGATGGGGAAAGAACTTAATAAAGCAATAGAAAAATCTATGACCAAAAAGCAAAACAGATCCCAGATTGGCGAGGAAGAAGGAGATAACATTCAAACATTAATTTGAATTGAAATAACATTATATGAAAATGCAGGTACTAGAGGCAGGTTCGAGAGGCAGGTTGAATCAGAAAGGGTCTTTTCAGCTGCAAGTTACATTTGTAAAAAAATAAGATCATCGCTCAACGACGCCAGTTTGGACGCGTTGTGTTTTCTTCGTTCGATTTTTCAACAAACGCGATTTGCCTGATGAAAATAACTGATAAAGGACTTGAATACTTGAGTTAAATTAAGCGCCTGCGCCTACATTCTGATTTATTTTAGGACAATTACTTTTCATACTTTCATTTGCAATGTGATTTTGTTTTAACAATAGTTCATATTCGTAGTTTGAACTGTGACTAAAGAGATATTTGAAATTATTAAATGTTTTTTTATCATTAGAGAGTAAGACTGATTTTATTACCGATTGTGATATTTGTGCCAAGAAAACAATACAAAACAATTGTTGGATCAAATTACGTCTTTTCTTTTTTATTCTAAATTATTTATTTTATCTGTTTGTGGAATCTGGAGAGTTGATAAATGTATTCAGTGTTTCTGCTATATAGGGTAGAAAACTGCTTTAATTGCTCTCCACAAACAAGACTTACCAATCGTTATTGGAATCATTTAAACAGTTATTAGCAGTATTTAAAAAATACCGAAATAATACCGAAATTACGGTGTACCGGTTATTTTAATTTTAATACTGGTATCAATATCGGTATGGAAATCATTCCGGTATTCCATGCCCTAGTTAAGGCTACTTGTATAACTTTATGTTCTCGAGCCACTGTAGTTTTATTTCCAATTATAGCAAATCGAAAACTTGGTAAAATATTTTTGGAATCAAACATAGAAACATTACATTACATTAGTACATTTCACTTTACTTTGGTCGTCAGTTTCTATAAAATAAGTCCCTATAGTAGATCTCCTGCCACTCATTTTTATCATATAATTATCAATTTTCACTAAGAATAACACAAATTGGTTAGGAACCGAAGCGATCCTGCCGAATAATGTTCGGCCGAATATTAGACTCGGTAAAGGTTTTACCGAACTTTCGGCCGATTATTCGTATTCGGTGAAATCCATGTTCGGCCCATCTCTACTAATTAGTAGTCAACTACTTCTGTAACTCAGTTTGAAGAGCAGTGAAGTCTTTCATCTCAGTTCTTCAAAGTCTACTTTGTTTAAATTTGTTGTAGGTGTGCATAGGATATTATAGTAGTAAAATAACGTCGAAGCCCTGAAGTAAAAAATCACAAATCTAATTCGATGTGAAAATATTTAACAATTAAAGAAATTATTAAAAAACCATATACCATCGCAATAATTAATAGTTCCTATATAAGTGATACCCAACTAGTGTTTAAAATCATGACATTAAAATTTAATCCATGTTTTGATCGTTAAACTATTGTTCTCTAGATTTAATAAATTTCTAACCAAAAAGTAAGTTACACTTAGTTAAGACCACCGCTATTTATACGTAAAAATTTGGAAAGTTCTCACACCTCTTCACTACTAAGCTATTTCTATAAAATATAACGGCACCTTTTTTGCGACTAGTAATGCATTTCGTTAGTAACTAGGGAAATATCGTAATAAAAAATGAAAAATGATTAAATCGTTATTCAAGCCAAATGGCATAAACTGTTTTGTAAAAGAAAACATTTACATAATACATAAACATTACTTTAACGTTCGTCATGATAAATCACTAAGTTTCCTTAATAATAAAATTTGCTTGAAAATCCTAATACGCACAGTGGCCGAATCATAAGGAACTATTTGCATTCATTTATTAGTAAAATCTAGAAAAGTCTGAAACCTTTATGCAAGCCAAATGGCATAAAAAGTAGTAAATTATTAATTATTGTTTATAACATTAGTTATAAGTTTGTTACATTTAAATTGTTACAAATTAAATGTTTTTTGTTTAAAGTTGCGTACAAATTAAACAATAAATATGATCATACGTTTCGGTCTACCCTCACTATTAAGTTTTCATTTGGTGACTTGTTTTAATTTCTTTTAATAAATTATTGAATCTTAATGATTTCTTACATCCACGCGAATACTTGAAAGAAAATAAAACTAAGTTCACGGATTTTATCTGGTTATAAAATTAAATTAAAATTATTCAAAGCTAAAGGTAGCCGGAGCTAACTATAACATCGGGACGTCAAGCACCTCAGTCTCACCCGTGATCACATGGATGCTATAAATTACTCGAAACGTCGGGAATTAAAATAACATTAGTTTAATTCAAAATATTGAATCGATTTAATGATAACTTAATTAGATATTTATTGTGTTTACGCGTAGATGGTTTAGACGCCATAACATCATTAATTATTTGTTCTCTAGATATAAGAGACGCCTTAAAATATGTACACTGAAATAATTTCAAAAACATTGGTGTCTCATTCTTAGAAACCTCAAAAATGTTACAATAACTACCAAATGAAAAATTAAAAGTTATCGAAACAGGTTTACAAAAAATCAATATCGTCTTTATAAGGATCTTAAAAATAAGAATCCTTGGTCATCCATTTATAAAATTCTATAGCTAGCGATTACTTCTGAATGTTCTTATGACTATCCAGTCTCTTGTACGTCGATGACAGGAAGTTGTCGTTAAAGGTGGTCCGGTGGGTCCAACGAGCTACAGCGACACGAGCACGAGCTTACCGGACACTCCGAGTGTTCGCTGTAAAGACATTTGTTTGAAGTCAAATAGCGTAAAATAGCAGCTTAATACTACTGTGTCTCGTAAGATGACTGTAGAGAATAGGAGATCCTTTTTACCGGAAACGAGGCATTCTATCTTAGTCCTCAGGGCTGACAACGCATCTTCTGCATTATGACGTTTACTCGAAGATAGATGTAAATATCTTTTGTAGGTTGTCTATAAAAGTCCATTGTTGAAGAAAGGCTTCCCCCATAGATTGCCTCATAGGAGGGATTTTGCCAAAATTGCCACGCTTGGCTGTCGGGTTGGCAACACAATGTTTTAATTATTTTGATTTGTTATCAGGATAGCGATGCTGAAATTTTCCGTTTTTAGTTTCCTTCTGTCGCGTCTAACGACACGCACAGGACGATATGGGTAGTCGATATTGTTATACCGTAACTTCACGATGAACTATCCCATAATAAGATATCCCTTGATATTTCTATATTATCAGAATGAAAAATGGACAATAGTAAATGTAAGTCCCTTCCCTTTCCCTTTCCCTTCGGAGCGCCGTAAAGTGCAGTTGTGTGATAAAAGTACTTCCCATTTTTAAATCATTTTTATATGAAATTTATTCAAATTAAATAGTGTGCTAAAATAGGACTACATAAACAACAAATAGTATACCTCCGCGTGAGTACATCTTTTGCATAGTTCTTACATCCTAGTACTCAAACACTGCGCGCGAGCAGCACGCACCATCTTCAAGGCGAGTCTCCACCCCCACCCACCGTATGTTATATTTGTATGATTGGAACATTTAACTCCGCCCGTTTAGAAATAGGCGTCGCAGATTACATCGCAGTGGTGACGTATTTGTTGGTTTCGTAAGACTAGTTACCTACCCCTTGTGGTGGGAGAAAACAACTCTTCACTGATTATTGTGCCCTAGTATCGAAGTCTAAAATGGAAGTAACTTTAAACAAGTCCCATTCAGAGACGGATATCAGTAATACCGAACCTAATGTAGTAACACCCCCAAACTATGGTTGCTATCGTAACAAAAGACGGAGGGAGGATGATTTTAAGGTGGATATGGAAGATTTTAAGACTGAAATCAAAAAGATGATGACTGAATTATTTTCTACACAAAAAAAAGAACTTCAAAATATATCCGCTACTCAGAAAACTATACAAGAATCGAACCTAAATATCGAGAAATCTATTGCCTTTCTTGTGGCCCAAAACGAAGAATTTAAGAAGAAAATACAGTCATTAGAATCATAAGTAAAAGAGGACAAAAAACACATTACTCTGTTAGAAAACACAATTGAAGATCTTCAAAGAGACTCCAGAAAATCTAGCTTAGAGATAAAAAATGTGCCTAGACAAAAAGAGGAAACAAAGGAAACGCTGTTAAATATGGTCGTATGCCTTGCTAACGAAGTAGGCTGCAATCTAGCCAAGTCTGACATAAAAGATATTTATAGAACTCGTCCCAAAAAAGATAAGACAAACACCTGGGCCTACGCTCTGCTGGGGATACACCAATTTACATAGCTGAACATTTAACGACAAAGGCTTCCCGCTTATATTTCTTAGCCAGAGACCTTTCAAAGTCAAAGGAGTATAAATATTGCTGGACTGCCTATGGTAAAGTCTATGTCAGAAAACACGATGATTCTCCTATTATTACGATCCTAAATGAGGCTCAAGTACAGAGTCTATTGCAAACGTGACTTTTTATAGGTATAGTTATGTCTATTTTAACTGTGTGTATTAGTCGGAAATATATAAAGCTATACAAAATAACTGTAAGCACTGCATTGTTAGTATTAAGCATCGTTGTAAATAGCCAAAATGAATACAGACTCTCAATTTACACACATAATACATGGTCATATTTACAAAAACAATATAAATTTTTTACAGTATTTTTAGCTTTAAGTTACCTCTCTTATAACAAAACTAAACTCTCAATTTACACACGTAATACACTGTCATATATACAAAGACTATGTACATTTGCTGCAGTATTTTTAGCTTTAAACTATCTTTTTTACACAAATAAAACTGAACTCTTAATTCACACACGTAATATACAGACATACATAAAAAAACTATATACATTTATCACAGTATTTTTAGCATCAATTTATAATTCATACGGCAATAAATCTGTAAAAGTGTTCTATATTAAAGGGTTTATTATGTACTTAAAATTATTTAACGTGTTACTAAGTTCGTACCGCAAGCATTTTTGTAATTGTTTAGTTTACAAAAAGTTACAATGTACAATATTCTTGGTAAATCGAATGTATAAGCTACAATATCATAAATGTAAAATCACGAATTTTGTAAACACACTTCATTTATATATAAAAATACACATAACAAACATTGCACCACACATATCTCACAGTATTATGTATATTTGTAACATTCTACCTTTGCCGTCTGTCTTTAACAATTATGTCAATGGATAAAAATATTTTCAATAATTTACAAGAATTGGACAATATAGAGATAGCTTCCGCATATCAATGTGATGTAGAAAATTTAAAAAAATATTTAAAGTTTACAACAACAGATTTCACAATTGTAACCCAAAATATAAGAAGTATTTATTCCAACTATGACGATTTTCAACTGACTTTAACTTCTCTACAAGTTAATGCCGACATATTAATACTGACAGAATGTAGGATTCAATCTACCAAACCTATTCCACGTCCAGGTAATTATAATGAGTATATTACTCATCATCATGTTAATCAAAATGATGGAGTAGTGGTCTATATTAAAAAAAATATTTCATCTCAAGTCAAGGAAATTCAGTTGACTCATGCATCTTGCATACAAATCCACCTACAAAACTTAGTAATACTAGGCATATATAGGTCACCATCGAATCCCAACGCAGAACAATTCATCAGTTCTCTTAGTGAGCACCTGGACTCGTTAAAAGAGCATTCAAATATTGTAATAACGGGAGATATTAATATAAATATTACACCTAGGCTTACAGAACAAACATACGAAATAACTAATAGGTCGAAATACTTAAATATGCTTTCTACGTATGGGCTTTTACCGGGACATCATATCTCTACAAGAGAGAACAGCTGCTTGGATCATTTCATGCTAAAATTAAATCAACAAACTATTTCTGCTGAGATTGCTGTACTGAACACTTCTATCACAGATCATGCTATGATATTACTCAAATTAAGCAATATCAGACAAAAAGTAATTAATGTTAAAATTAAACATAACACTGACTTTTATAAAGCACTTGCCAGTCAAGCTCAAAAAAACCTGTCTAACCTTCTTTTTAGTGATAATCCGGAATATAATACATCAATTAATTTACAAAATAAAAGAATCAATTGAAGAAAACACAAAAATTGTAAATATTTCTAGTAATAAGCGAAAAATTAAACCATGGATAACAACAGGTATTTTAAAATGTATACGAAATAGGAATAGTATGCAAAAGAAGCTAAGATTGAATCCTTATAATGAAGTATTAAAAATTACATACAAAAGGTATCGCAACTATGTTACTAAATTAATTAAGAAACTTAAACGGGAATATGAAAGGAAGCTTTTAGAAATATCATCCAAATCAAGTAAAACTCTCTGGAAGCACATAAAGAATATAACCCATACAAAACAATCAAGTGTCAATAGTTTAGACCTGTTAAGTTCGAAATCCTCACCAGTTGATTTGATTGATAAAGTAAATGAGTACTTTGCTAGTGTGGGTAAAAATCTTGCCGAGAAAATAAGTACTAACGATCCTTATAATTGTTTATCTTTTTGCCATATTGATGAAGCACATAAAATTGTATTTGTAAAGGCACATCCTTCCTTTGTTTTGATTGAAACCTATCCGGAAGAGATCAACAGTATTATTGCAGGTCTCAAATCAGATTCCGCCCCTGGCTGGGACAATATTTCAACCGGATTTCTCAAGATGGCTAAACAACTACTTGTCCCCATCCTCTGCCATTTTGTTAATATATGCTTTGAAAAGGGTGTCTTTCCGAAGCTGCTGAAGCAATCAATTGTAATACCGATTTACAAA